>OY728127.1:1977868065-1979118331 GCA_963277665.1 Viscum album | reverse complement strand
TATAACATTCGATTTCACTTTTAGAGGGTTAACTAGTATTCTCTAAAAATTAAAAAAATTATGAACAATAATCCATGGGGAGACATAGTTTTTAACATAAAATGTGATATATATACACACAAACATACATTTACAACATTATTATAAAAATAATAATTTTGGATGTCTAATAAGAACACTTTAATTTTTAGGATTCCTACTGAGGTTCTTAAATTATTCAAAATAATTATAAAAAAATTATCACAAACCAAATAAATTTAAATATTTAAGGTAATACTAACATGAAATATTAATGAATAACACAAAAAAAATAATCATATTTTTGTCATCAAAATATTCAAAATACTATTATAAAAAAATACTACTGGACCAAAAAAATTTCACGCATAAAATAAAAAATTTAAAAACAATATTAAATATTTACATGCAGTTTTAAAAAATATCAAATACTATAAAAATGTTATTATTCAGAATTATTTCAATAATTAAGAGATAAATAATACTAAGATCCTAAAATGATTTTATTTAAAAAAAATATAAAAGTACAGAAACCATTTTAAATTATTAGTATTATTTTTTCCCAATGAAAATTTATTACACATAAATAAAAAAGTGAACGAAAAATAAGTGGTTTCATTCCATAGAAATTATTTGAGAACTTAAGAAATAAATATCTAAATGAAGAAACCATTTTTATTATACTTTTCAAAATGAAAACTCTTATTATCTTAAATATTTAATTTAATATAATTTACTAAAACAGAAGATGAATTTTAATAACATACTAATAAATATTTGACATAGAATACCTAAAGAATAAATACCACTTCTGTCATTTGAGAAAATATTTTACAAGGTAAACACTCCATTTCACATAAATAGTATTGAAAATATATCACCTTCATAGGAATATTTTGAAAGGAATAAATTCTTAAAACTTACATAGTTACCTTTTAAAAAGAATAATTAAAACCACCATTTCATCAAACATTTAAGCATAGTTTTAATATAATTTATCATTATATCATAGCTATATAATTCAAAATTATTTATAAAATAGATAAATATCAGTAATTAGATAAATAAAATTGATATATAATGTATAGAAACCAATTTAGATATTTGAATATTTTTTTATAAAGAAATTTAATTACCATAAAAAAGTGTTAAAATAAATTAACTTCAAAGAAAGATAATAAAATTAATTAAAAGAATATATAGAACCTATAATGGTTACATTATTTTTGGAGATTTATTTTTCTCAAGAGTAGTCCCTCAAAATATTTAAATAAAAATAGGAAAAGGATCTATGACATTAGAAAAAATTAAACCAAACTGCTGCAATGGGATTCTGAGGAAAACACCATCCTCCAGAACTCATCTCAACATAAAAGGGTTATACCTATTTATATACACCCTCCATCCCAACATTCACCAAAAAACCCTTACACTAAAGAAGTCTGAACCATAAGATTTCAATCCCCACACAGAATCTCTACATACTAATAAAAAATTATCCTATTATAATGGGAGAAAAACATGGAAACCTAAACCGACAAATTGGAATATTATAATCCCTCCCTTAACTGATGGATTCATACATATCCCATTATCTGACTAAATAAAGTATTCATGGGGGATTATTCCAGGTGAAAGAAGACTCCTGAGGCCATCATAGGATTATAGCATGGGTTGTAGGTCGTCTGATCGTCAGTAGTAGGATGTTATAGATGAGGTATGTGATAGCATTATCTATAGGATACCGTCCCGAGTAGTAGGATTCCCAAATGAGATGTGTCACACTCCCCTTAAGAATAATAGAAAAGAATTTACAGTTACATTTCCAGGTTATCACTCTGGTTGGGGAAGATGATGACATAGGGGAAATCACAGAACCACTAAACATGATCCCCCACTTTTTTAATTTAATATATTTTTGAAAACATATTTTTATTTTTATTAAAATAAATTATTATCAATGTTTTCACATATTATCATTAATAAATATAAATATATCTATTATTACTTATTAACCGGATTTTTTATTACTGTTATTAACATATATACATATTTATAAGAATATTAATTCTTAACAAAATACCACTTTAAAGAAAACATATAATTAATTTCATATAAAAATAATAATATTTATAAAATATTAGTTTCTAAATTATCTTTTAATATTGGTGTAAAATTTATTATATATTTTATCATTTAATTTCCACTAAATATTGATGACATATAATACCTTGTTTTTAAATATGGCGTTTTATGTACTTATATTAATGTTTTTTTTATTTCAACATAAGTATATTGTTGTAAAATAATTTTACAATAGAAATATTTCATTACAATATAAATTATATTTTATATAAACATATATGTAATCCTTGAAAAAAAATGTAGTTTACAAAAGGTTTATATGATTTTCGTTATAAATATTAATAAATTTTAATGTTTTGAAATTACATTTTAATAAACACTATTTCAGTTGAATTAAAAATATAACTTCTTAAAATTATATTTAATTTAATAAATATCAACATAAATATTTATATTTAAATTAAATATTAATTGAGATTAAAAATCCTTATTACATATATATGTACTTAAATAATCTACATTATAATGTTAATTAATTACTACTTAAACCCACACAAAAACACACACACATATATTAAATTGTGTGTTACTGTTATTTTTGGTTTCGTATATTATCATTTTATTTTAAAATGGATTTAATGGATATATGAAATGGTCATTGTATGCATAAATAAAAACCATTTACTAACATTTTATTTTAATCAAGCTAGTCAATATTGTAGTTCCTTTGCATGAAATGATTATGACTATTTTTATATTTCATTACAAACATACCCTTATTCTCTTTGGTGGGTTTTTACTCATGGAAGATCCAAAAGAAATGGGCTATGAAATCATAGTTATCATGTTTTTTATATTTTTTCCTTGTTTGTTGATGATGATAGTTATAGGTTTAATATTACCACCTTCTAAGTCTAAGGAGACATTCCTCATACAATTTTTAATGTGTAGCAAGAAGTTTCTTCTATTAAATATTTATAAATTACTTTTTTATAGGATCCATATTATATAATTGTTATTAGATAAAAACGATTTTTTTTCAAGGATAGTACTTGTAACATCCCTAGCCAGGTAGACACTAAACCAATTCTCTAGCTAGGTTGTCACATGACCTGAAGCACGCCTCCCTATACACCAAAGGTTGCTGACAATCAGTGAATGTCTAAAGGGGACATTGATGGACCATAAATTCTTATTAAAGTGAATCCACAACAGAAGTAACATCAATAGATTACATAAAAATCAGAAACAAAAAAATTGAAAAATTTCCATAGTAACATATATGTAGATAAATACAGATTCTATAACTGAATCTTTTGAATAATCTACATTCTAAGAGGTCATACAATAAAAACCAATGAAAAAACAAGAAAAATAATCTGGTCCTAGACCCAAGTTCCAAACCGGTCCTAACCTCAATGATCTAACATTTCATCCCATGCACATCAAAACACCAGGTCCCCATCCTGAACATATACCAGAAAACAAGTAGCGTCTACTCGGGTTCCCAAGTTCTTTGGGGGCCCGAGCAGGGTGTGAGTAAAACTCAGCATGCCACCATCCTCTATGTCTAAAGAAATGTCCATTCTATACAATGTTTTATCTAGGTAAAAAGGGAAAAAATAAAAAAATACTGAGGATAACATTTAAGTAACATTTTATTATTTATTTACCCCTTAAGTTCTCTATAATCAGTAAATTAACCAACTGTGCTAGGTCACACTAGGGGTATTATTTAGGGAACAATGGATGAAACACACATATAACCATTGGGTATTTAACTAATCTGAACTCATCATCTAGACCCTTTATATATTATTCATTTAATCTATTTTAATCATTATTTTCTTTTCATCACCAACAATAACATAATTCCTAAATTCATCTTCATCCAGTGTAAGTTTTTCTAGGAATTTACCTCACATACACTTCAGCTTGAGCTAGTAAGATACCCTGCACAATGGATTAATCCATGTCCCAATCTCACTAGGGTTAAACACATCACAACACCACATTATCCTCCGCATGAATCCTCAGCCCGGGAGGAACGAAACTATTTGGGTAATAGAGCTCTATCGGTTTCCCTATCATTTTCATTGTGAGGTGTAGTTTAGAGAATTAGTCTTCCCTTTCAATTTGAGTGAATAACCTTAGTCCATACCCCACAATACCAAGCCATGTGCACATGCTTATCTGTCTAGGGGTAGGTTTGAGCATCTCTCCAACTCGACCCATGTGAGATGCCTTAGTCCTTTATCCTACACCAACATACCAAAACCATATTTATCAAATACAACTAATCAACCAAAATTCAAAACAAACATGGGAATTTATATTATGCCACAATCTATTAACACATTTACATTTAAAATAGATTTTCATTTACATTATATTTCCAGTTATCCCAATTTCACATTTATTATACCTAACTCATTAATAATTTTAATAATTCCCATACATTATCCCATTTAATGTATTCACCAATTTCCATATGTTAACTCACATAACCCATTCATCATTTCCCATGTTTTATCCAATTATGAATTTTAAGTACAAATCCAAATCTATTGTCCACATTCACATTAATTTCATTTAACCCATTTCCACATCATGCAAAATTCCCCCTTATTCTATATCATTAACCAAGAATACTCATTAATTAGTTCATTTCATAACAATGTTAACATTCCAATAAAAGTTTCATGGGTCCAATATCACTAGCCTAGAACTCAATTCGATGAATATGGTACCAACAGATATTTAAGAATATACCATGGTGTAAAAACACAGTTCTAATTACTTACTTGAAATCATCTTGAATCCACCCATTAGAACATGGCCTTTAACTTTGAAAACTAAAACATGTCTAAGACTGTCCTTTTCATTACCACAATCCAAAAAACCATTAAACCATGTTCACAAAGCGATCCTCATACCCATTTCAGAGACCACTTGAAATATATTAGAAATACCTTTTTTAAATCATCATATGTTCAAAACCTCCATTAAATACATTTATCTTTTCAAATATCATTTTCCATCAATAAATTTAATATCATTTCAAATCCCCAACCATGACATTAAAATCATTCTAAAACCATTCAATCATTTATGAAATCCTAATTAGAAATTACTCCAATCATTTTTATAACCTTACCCATGCATCAATTACATTTTTAAAACCCATTCAACCTCAAACTACTTCTATATCAAGGATTAATAATTTTATTCATCATTTACAAGTGTCTAGCTAACTGCAAGGCTAGCCCTAGGTTTGGTCTCACACCATCGTCGAACCCAATGGGGCTCGTGAAGGTCCTCACACCTCAATATAAGGTCCAAATTACTTTTTAGAATCCATGAAATCAAAACCCATCATTTCAATGAAATCAAATAACTACATACATATTTTACACAACAAGACTATAGAAAAAATCATAAAGACCACATACCTCATGATCGATGAAGAATGATTTCTTAATCTCAACCGTTGATTTGAACCCAAATTCAAAATAAATATAAAACATAAAATACACTGGATAATTGAAGGTTATGTGGTTTTAGAAGAAGATTATAGATCCTACAATCCCTACTATGGAAAATATGGCAAAGGGGACTGTGAGACTCACCCGGGTCATCGATTCACACTGAACTACACTCCAAATTCCCATTAATTGGTGGAGAATCGTCCATGGAGGGAGATTTCACTACTGGTTCATCATCGATCGTATAGGGGGTTGAATTTGAAGGAAAATAATAAGAGTATATAAAAATCCCGATATGGGAAAAATGTAATTTTTTTAACTTTTAATGGGGCACATGGTTTACCTGCAAGATTTTCCAAGTCATGCAGAAAACCTGTACAAACCACTATCTAAGGAATTTTAGGTTTAATGGTTACATGGAGATACCTACATGATTTGGAAAACCATGGAGTAACTTTTCTTTATCTCACAATCCAGAATAGTTCCCATATGCATGGTTTTCTGGGCCAAGTGGATAATTTTCACTAACCATGCCCCAACTGCATGCTCTTTGTTGTTTGGTTTCTTTTCTCTTATTTTTCTGCCCCCAACGCTCTAAAAGATTCCAAAAAACCTCAAGAAAAAAAAATAACTTATTTAACCATAAAATAGAGTTTGAAAAAAAAATTATTCAATGATGCACCTTCACTAAAGATCAGGATCTTACAACCTCACCACCTTATAACATCACATTATCAAGATCTAATTCCATAAATTTTAAAGCCCTCAAGATCATGAGGTTTATACCAAATTACACCAATCATCCTTCACCTTTTGAGTTTCTCCCAAAACTCATCCATGATATAACAATCAACAAACAATGGAAATATACCTACCCCCGGAGAATTACCCTCACTAGGTCCTATAACCACAATAATATTCTCCTTTAGGAAACATCCACCTTAACTAAGAATTAATGACACCAAGATCAAAAAAAGGGTCAAGTTAATGATACTAAACCACTAAAAAATAATACTAACCAGACGCTATATTATCCTGGAAGAACCGTCTAGAGCACTCTTGTATGATCCAATTCATAGATCATGGAACAAATTGCTTGGCATCCCCTAAAATAGATTCTTTGGAAGCACTAACTGTGATCCAAGACCGATGTCACTAGATGAAACGTCCTTATTTTAACCACATTTTATGACCTATCCTGATCCACAACACAAGGATCAATAGCCTCAGTTCATTTCAAACATCCAAATAATATAACACAACATACTCTTTTTCTATATATACTCAACCATTCATCTCCCAAGAAAATTACTATCATCAACATCGCTTATCCAAGATGTTTCTTACCCATGTCTATTCAATTCTAATAGATGGTCACGAAATTAACTGACAGAACCTCAACCCAACTAAACATTCCAAATTTACCCAAATATCTAATGTCCATGAAAAACGCCTTAATCACTAGAATTCACTACTCTTAAAATAGTTTTCATGATCTATATTACCCTCAATGCATCTCTTACATGACCAATTTGATTTACCTTACAAGTATCCTGATCCCAAGGTCATCGCTCAGCTCAATCGACTATCACATCTGAAGACATCCCAGTTTTCCACTATTGAATTTTAACACAAACATTACAGGTATCTCATTGGAATATTGATTTCACAACATCCTCTTCATGGATTTCTCCACACATTCATGGAATAACATAATGCTTCATACCTTAGGATTATCATTTCCCTACATTATTCATGAAATTTATGTCTCTACGATTCACACAAAAATACGAATTGAACCCGAAAACCTAGATGTAGCTATCTATCTCCCATTGTACCAAAAAGCATCACTCACCACTCATCAATGATTCTTGAGGACTATTACTTGGAATATATTGGAATCTAGTCCATTATGAGGACCTCACCCATAATAGGTCGATAATGTACACCCCCACCATATGGATCCCACACACATACCAATTCTCGAGCATTTAATCCAAGGTGTCCCACATCATACCAAAACACACTCAAACCACTACGCATAATAACAGAGCCTTCTCAGCACACCTGGATGATGTTAATATATTGGGCATGATCATTTCTAGATAAAATTACACCAATAAGTCATTGATGAACACAACCACAATTATCCACTATCATTGTAACCTCTTACCATGAGGGGACATAAAACTACCAATGGTATCAGGTTTCCCCATCCACTGATGTCTTCTATAAACTATAAAAATATAGCATTAAAATATTTCCCAACCATACTCACCACCACATAATTCCCCTTTTCCATGATACAGTGACCCAACAACCTTTTTTGATCCATTATCATCACCCTACTCAAGTTTTTCTTTCATGGTTCGCCTGACCAAAATCAATACATCCTGAATCATTCCACCAGTCCAAAACCAAAAATTTTCTCTCAATATTCTATTATCAAACACAAAACCTATCTCTATATTGTGTGGGACATATATGCCAATAGGTATGCCAGAATCATTAGGTGTAATACATTTTAATATATTTCCCTACAAAATCTAGTCTGATGAACAACCCAACCATGCATTGATCACTCATCCCTTTTCCACCCTAAAACAATATTAGTTCCCACATCTGACTCTATAAACCATATGGTTAGGTCTCTGATGGATCCTTCCATTCAAAAACACTCTGAAGACAAAAGATAGGATCACAAGGGCTTCATGTAGGTGAGTCTAAGGCACAAATATACACTTCTATAAAACTAGATGCCACCCACCACAAATTGATTTCAACTCTAAACCAACCATTTATGTTTCACACTACATGGAACCTACAACCCAGGGTCATCCACCCTCATGGAATCCCTTGATTTATTGAGATTATCAGCTCATATCCACAGCTTGAGGCACAAATCCAAAAACCAATAATATTTCCACTTATCTCTCAAGGTTATTCCTGCACTAGGAAACACACTACATGTGACACTTACAAGGGCCAAATAATCCAATTATTCATCATGCACCCAAAAGCACAAACACCTTGAATGACCTCTCTAAATTTATTCTTCAAAATATAAATAGTACCAACATCCCAAATTCAAGCCACACCATGAAAAGTTCATCAAATCTCTAATTCATTCACACCAAACCTTAGACAACCAGAAACTCATAGGGGTAATCCTACTCTTATTCCAAACAAACTATTCCCAATTCACCAAACAAATAATTTCCCTAAATCCCACACCATGGTCACTCGCACACACATTAGAACCATGAACTGTACACCCACTCTACGATCCAAACACAACTCACAAGGTCTCAATCCAGGAGAGTCACCATATTCAAATTAACATAAGACATTTCTATCTCCACAATCACATCTTGACTATGGAAACAACAACAACATCCAACTACTTGGCACACAAGACTATATAATATCTCACATACCATTACCAGAGGTTCAAAAAATATTGAAATATCACTACCTGAACCACTCGTACATAGGTACAACAACGAACACAAGGAAAAACACCCTTATAATCACTTAAAGATTCATTATTCTCCCATTTTTGCACATAAATAAACTTTCCATTTAAACCTAGTATTTCACTTCTAAATGAGTTTCAATTTCGAAACCCAAGAATTTACACAATAAAAATCCTTTTTACAAACCCATTATTTTAAAAATCCAAGCATTATTAGAAAACACTATTCAAACATTTTCAATTTTAAAACCAAAGGATTTTAAAATTACCAAATCCTTTGTGTCCCACATTTCAACATCCAATGATTATTTCAAGTACACTTTTTTATATTAATTTATTTTATCATCGGGTCAATCAAATTTTAGTCATGGGAAACATACAGATGACTAATCTGTCTTATTTTCCAATAATGATGCATGAACTCACACACCCTATCTGTCTGCATTGTTACAAGAGATAAGAACAAATAAATCAGTAACATCACATCCAAGAATTCCACCCAAGTGTGAATTATCAACCAATAATAAAAATATAAAATATATAATAATTTACTACCCTGGAAACATTTGTTTTCCATCGTATGTGGGTATGCAGGGACCCCAACATGATCTAATTTCAATGTACTAAAAAGATCCTAGTGACTTATATACCATTCACAAATGTTAAGAAAAAAGTCAACCCGCTATGATACCACACTATTACATCCCTTACCTAGTAGCCACTAAACCGGTGCCCCAGCCAGGTGGTTACATGACCTCAAGTGTGCCACTTTATTCTCTAGAGGCTACTGACTAGCATCGTGGGTGTATAGGGAACATGGATAGAATATTCCCGCTTATCAGAGTGAGAAAACAAAAAAAGTAAAGTTAATAGATAAGATAACCAATTGAAAAAATAAATGAAATGGTAGTCATAACAACCAATAAGTAATCATGTAAAAATTCTATAATAGAATCTAGTGAGTGATGTACATACCAAGCGGTCATACAATAAAAACTAATGACAAGACTAGAAAATGACTTTGAACTCTGACCTGAGTCTTAACCTGGTCCTAACCTCCATGACCCAACCTGTCATCCCTTGAACAACTGAATACCAGTTCGAAGTCCTAAATCTATACCTAAAAACAAGAAGCATCTTCTCATGCAGCTCGGTTCCATGGAGTTTAGAGCAGGGGACAAGTAAAACTCAGTAGGTGACCACCAATAGTTAATAAAGTGATAAGCATTTTTTATAAATGTGTATGCTGGTAAAAAGTGCAATAAATAAAAAATAACCATGGAAAATTTTATGTATTTATTTAATATCTATTTACCCCTTATGTTCTCTAGAATCATCAAATCAACAAAATAACTCATCCACTCTATGAGCCTAAGCCAAGGAACAATTTTTGAGATGCACATACAACCATAATGGATTTAAATAATCACACCTCATCCCATACCCCTTTTCTAGAGTATTCAATTGATCAATTTTCATCATTATTTTCTTTTCATTAATTATTCTATATTCATTACCGTCTCGCGGCGTAGGACGGGGTCATGGGGGAGAAACATGTGCTACCCAACGGTTGATTAGAGAAGATTGGGTTCTACATAATCACTCATATCGGGTGCACCATTCTCAGCTCGAAATGCCAAATGGTTCCATATCCAGAAATACGTGGACCCATTTTCCAAAGCCAGGCATTCATTGGTTGATTTGACCAACAATGCTTAAGAAATCACATTGGTCGATAGGATGGGAAGTTGGCCTCATCGCACCCTTTTGGGGGGAATTATTTCTTATTCCGGGACTTTCTTATAGATTTAAGACGTATTCATATCTTCGCGAATATTTGGTTTATACCCAAGCATAGTATCCATGGATTACTCCTGGTTGGCAGTGGTCAGCTGGACGTAGGGGTTTAGAATCATTTATCCCAGATGTTTACCATCCCTCATTTGATTAATGACCCTGAGGAGTCTGTACTCACTGAGATGACACTAATTTAAAGCCTCATAACCAGGCACTCTGGAGCTTATTGTCATCCATGGGGGACGGATAACAACCTGAGCATTTGGATCGAACCTGTGATACAGGCTTCCTACGT
This sequence comes from Viscum album, assembly GCA_963277665.1. Taxonomy (NCBI): domain Eukaryota; kingdom Viridiplantae; phylum Streptophyta; class Magnoliopsida; order Santalales; family Viscaceae; genus Viscum; species Viscum album. The sequence goes on along the minus strand of OY728127.1, from coordinate 1,979,107,176 downwards.
ATCCTCATAGGAGGAATCAAAATCCATGCAGTTCGGTTTGGTATGGGGCTTATACTCTAAGGCAGTCCAGGAGAGTATTCCATGGTCGATGCTTACTATAAGCCCACGTGAGTCATGCTCGGTGTGAGAAACAAGGTGTTGTAGGGACCAGACGATCACGTCGCGAAAGGTGAATCCATGGGAAGTGGAGTGGGGCTTACGCATGGGGGCAGCCCAAAATGTCATGGCTTACTCCGAGATGGACACCCATGGAGACAAATCACAATGGGAGAGGGACTTGGCCCCAAAGAAGAACGGAGCAGCACCCTTCTCCACAATGCCCTTCCTTGGCCATGGTCGTGGGAATGTAAGGAGGTTCATGGGGGCTTCCTTATTATGGGTAGTCTTCCACGCCCCAGGGAGGGGAGAATTTCCCCAGTCCTAACAAGTGGAGGGGTAGAAAGGGGACTCCCAGGCTTGGACTCCATATTACTGAGGGAATGTGAACCCAACAATGATTCAGAAATCCACTCAAGGGCTGGAGAAACCCCTTCTCACTCGCTTACCGTGGGTATGTGAACTCAAAACGGTGCAATGATGTGCCTGAAGGTTACATCACACGGGTCCGGTGTCCCTAGTGGAGGCCTCGGCTCGGGGCCGAAAAATTGGCCAATGAGGGGGTTGTGGAGATTCAGGCCGGATTAGAAGGATTTTATCTGGCATGAGGAATGGGAACTCCAAAGGATCCAGCACACCACATTGGTGTATAAGTTATGGCATCCTTCACATAGGGAGGTGCTACATGGCTTGAGAGGCCATCCGCGAAACAAGGAGGTTCGTGGACTGGTGAGCATCCTGCGAACTAGGGTGGTTCGTGGCTTTGGGTTTGGCTCGCATACCATGTTGGTACACGGAGGGGTCCATGCGGGCAGTGGCGGCCGAGGGTGATGCTGGTCGGGGGTTCATCGGTCTGGGGTTCACCCGCGTAGGAGGGTGCTACGCGGTGTGACAGATTGGAAATGGGGCATAAACTCCCTGGTCCGCGGGGAGGGCATCCATGGAGGGGCCATGGTTCGCGGTCTTCTTTTCCTTATTATTTTAAGTTCGTGGTTCACCAAGTTGTTATGCATTTTTGGTTCCTTATTAATTCGCTTCCAACTTCATACCTGTTCTGGTTCACGAACTGGAACTTCACTGTTTTCGAAATCCTAAGCTCCTTCCTTCGAAATCCTTCCACCCAAATCTGATCGATCTCCAATTGCCTCTTTTCCGCTCTTCTCCCTCAATATCCTTTTAGAATGTGGGGAAAGAGATGTATATGTGGTCATGCAGAACCTTTTGTGGAGGCCCATGATCAAAAAACCAGTTTACGGATGACTAGGTCAATCCGCAACTCTCGGGGGGCATTTAACGTACCTCCTCGGTGAACCAAACTAGCTCGGGGAGTGCTTTGCGGTCGCGCAGGGTTCCACCTCCATTCTGAAAATGACAACAGATGCGACCGGGGCTAGTCGAAGTGGTTCACGGATGGGGCAGTTCATGATGGTGAAACAGGTTGGCGCCCATCCTACTTCGCACCCATGGAGGATCCCCGCCTCTGTTCCGCAAATGATTGAGGTCCGTGGAGGGCATGCTTCGTGGAACAGACCGCGTACCGTTATCATTGGACCGGTCAGTGGACTGGTTCGGCTTCTGCCATCCTTTGAGTATTCTCCGCACTTTTCCCCAATTCTTTTTGGGGGAAATTGGGTAGAATATCCCTTGGATTAAAGGGGATTCACATTCTCCTTTGAAAAATTTTCAGGACCTTAAAAATTCCCCCCATCAGAATGGGGTCTGATTGGGATAAAGAGGAGGTTATTCCTATGTAGAGTGGTACTGAAACATGGATGGTTTAAGGTAGGTAAGTGGACCCGGTAGGGGACCAATCCTATAAATATGGGGTCCCTTCCTTTGTATTTTATTGTATTATTTTCGAAACCAGAGCTCTCTTGTTTTTTTGTCTCCACGTGCTCATTCCTTTGAGAAATGCATTGTATGCGAAAAAGCTGCAACTTCCACGAACCATTCCTCATTTGTGGTCGCCTTCACCCGCAGACTAATCTCACAGCTATGAACTAACACTTTTAATTAATTAAAAAGTAATCTTTTACGGGCCATGTAAGAACTCTCTCTTCAGTTTTGATGTTCCATGGTCTGAAATCTTCCAGACTTTGAAAATTTCTTATGTTTTCCGAATCTAATTATTTAAATATGGGATTATGATTCCGCAGAGCAACCATGTTCTTAGTTTTCTGGCCAATGCTCTATGGGCCAGAGTACCATGGACCACTTCTGCGTAGGGTTGGTTCATGGGATGCAGTCATCATGAACCACATTTTGAGGCCTTCTTGCGGACCTCATCATGTGGGATTCTTGACTCCTTTGTCGTATTCTTGTTATTTTTGTCTAGATTTTATTTTTCCGGACTAACCATGTGCCTGGTTTTTTATAATGTAGGGAGAAAATATGGTTCCCCTTTCCATGCACCCTGACCTGCTACCGAGAATATCCATATTGGTTTAGGGAGACGTCTAGCTATGTTTCGCAGAGCGGAAAGCATCAAAGAGGACCCTAGTTGGTCCATTATTCCCGACGATGGTGTCTTGAAAGACATTCTCTATCCTGATCTCTTGGGTTATCCACTATCAAATCGAGTTACACTTTATGGCTTCAGTCTTCAAGAAGACGTCCCCACCCCTACCTTCTCAGGTCTTCTGTCACCTTGCTTGGAAGCATCACCGAAGCTCATTCAGGTGAACCTCACCCGATCGGGGGAGATAATCTCTGGTCCTAATCCAAAAGACACATTCATTTTGGGATGCTCTGTTTAGAACCAAAGTGATCAGTAAACACAAGAATTCTCTCAAGATGTTGTCGTCAAGAGTTACCACTTCATAATCAACCTTGCTCGAGTGGATCCTGACGCTGGGTGGATTCCTAGGCGGGATCTTCGGTCTGGTGGAATATTCACGAATGACTGGGCCTAGGATTTCTGGGTCCACCATCATTGTCGAGAATCTCCTGAGTCACTAGAAGCAGTCAATCTGTACTCCATAGTGTGGGATTCCCAGTTTGCTGTTTACCCACCATCTTTGATCCTACCTGACCTACTATGTCGTTGGTGTTCCCGCACTAATACCTTCCACCTCTCCCATGGTGAAGTTGGAATTAGTTTATGGAACATATACCTATTGGGAGGGATTTATATCATTGGGGAGATGTATGAAAAGTTTCTGCCCACTCCTGATGCATGGGATGATGTCTAACAAGTGCCTTCGTTGGCGAGTGATCTGCTAGTTATGGCGGATCGGTCACTGGGCCAGGCCTTGTGTGCCCGCTCTCTTATTCCCTATAGCACTTGGATAGAGTTATTTCTGGACACCACTAGTCCTGTGATGATGGACAAGTGCCCCAGGACTCATCCTTCTCAACAATCATGAACCATCCCAGGTTCCTACTGGGTGGTTCTAGAGGCGGGCGACTACCTTTCATAGGGTTACAAGGTGCGCCCCGGTGTGCCACCTATGCTCAGGCTGGAAGGTATGTTTACTAGGTTTTTGAGTCGGTGGGTATTCCTTTCTCGGGATATCAACCCAGGTGTCAGGGCTTGCACCTTCATGATGGCAGTTGAGGTTGTAGAGGGCCACCCGGTGAATTTGGTAATGCCCACTTTGGCTCGTATTTAGGAACTACTGAGCCACTTGCAGGAGGGAGGGTCACCCTACCGTCTTAGTGGGCCATTTAAATTCTTATACGACTGGATAGATAATCATTGCCGCTGTTATGAGTATTGTCATCACATAGTCAGCCCACTTTTTACCTTTCGGCCTACCTTGCGTGATATAGCTGGGGTTCGCTTGAAGTTCCTCAGTTATGATGAAGTCGTCAATCTTCTGAGTGACTTCTCCCAGTTTTCATTCAATCCCTACCCCACTCCTTCTAGAAACGTGATTAGAAACCACAGGGGGATCCTAAAAGAGCATTCTTACATGATTTCACTTGGGTATGGGTTTATGTCTGCGCGGATTGACGTGGTTTCTCTATGTGAGTTGTATGCCCCCATCGTTTTTCCTGCCAGTTATGGTGTATGCAACTCCAAGTTTCTCTTCCCCCTACTCGGGCTTGAGGATAGCACCTGGCCACTCTTTGTCAATGGTGCTTGATGCTGATGCAGGAGGGATTTGACACAAGCATTCCCTTTCCTGGAATAGGAGCGACTACTAGCCTATCCTTGGAGTATGCAATAATGTGGGTAAAAAATTATCTGGATGGGACCCTGGGTATGGTTTCCCGATAGGTTCCCAAATCAGGAGTCATTATAGCCACAGTGCCTACCACACCTTCCTCATCGGCTCTGAGGGAGTACCGACTGATGGCTCCTCGGTCAAAGCGACTCCGGGGATTTTCCTCTCCCAGCCCCCATGCGGCTGAAGTTCAGATGGACCCAACCCTCTTGGACGGGGATGAGAATGACCCAATGGATTCGGGTCGCAGTGACACATATTTTGATGTTAAGTCGGTCGATACCGGACTTAGCAACATGATTCCCAATCCCGAACTGGGGTTTGAAGCTTCAGACCTTCCAGCTTCGGAACCATATTCTAGCATGCACATGTCTGCACTGATCATAATTCCAGACTACGTTCCCAGGCTATCTAGAGAGGATACCATAGATCCTCGTGTCATGGCGGACCACTGATCAGTTTCAAGATTGTCACAAAAACTACTCTAGCTGGCAACTAAAACTGAAGTTCTCTGACAACTCTTCATGGGTTTGGGGTCAGGTGGCTTTGACTATTGGAAATTTCATTTTCTCTCTTTCCAGGTTTTCACGGCCCATGAGGAAGCTTGCACTAATGAACACAAACTTTCTCACTTAACTGCCTCTCATTGTGGGACCTGAGCCATGGAGGAAGCCATGATAAAGCTCCATCATCTGATAACATAGGTGGCGAGCTCTCTAGATCAGTTGGATGGCCTATCTACCGAGTTTTATGAATGTGAAGTATGTGCAGTGATGTTGTGGGATCAGTTGTTAGATCTGACTAGAAACCTTGAAGCCACAAGAAAAGGGATCAACAATCTCCAAATAATAGTGGGGAACACTTGTTCGGTGGCCGAGTTTGAGGCCAGGGAGAGGGTCATGCTAGAGCAGACTTGCAACAACCTCCACCGCACGGTTACCGATCTGATGGAGAGAGCGAGCCAGGATCCTTTATGATGATCAGAACCATTCTTGTACACTCTTTTTTTCTTACCCCTTTTTTTTTCTAAGAGGGAGAGGCCCCAGCTTGTGGATGTCCTCACTTTTTGTTCAAACAGAATATAATATTTGTCAATCTTTCCCTGCTGTAAAATCTTATTGTTACTTGAACAATTTTTGTGTAAATAACAACTCACTGAATCAAAATTATTCATAATTCATGAAAATAGAAACCAACTATAACTTTTTCCTAGACCATGGGATCCAATGAGTGTAGTTTGACTATTGGTAGGGTTTTACAAAAAAAATCCACAAACTTTTTGTATTTTATTTTAATACCATAATTTTTCCTGGGCCCATTTGGTGTAGACCCAGCTGGTATGGTCCGACTTTTTCTTAGGTCTCCCTTTTCAGGTTTTTGGCCTACCATGCTTTTCTACTCTTTTTGTGAGCGGTTTAAAGTCCCTCCAACAAGACTATCATTACTGATGTTTTAGGTCGAACAAATTTGACCAGGTATGGTGGGGCGAGGGCCCCAATGAGGTTTGGTTGATTAATATATGTCCCAATGTCCTCCAGACGCATGTGGGGGGAGCATGTGTAGATTTGAACGACATGTAGGGCATGTATCAAGGAATGGGAGCCGTATCGGCATGCAGAGATAAGAAGAGCATCGCCTAAGGAAATTATGACTTTGGTAGATGGGCCAGGGGCTATCAATATGCAGAGCCACTGAGGGAATGGTATGAATAATCATGAAAAGGTGTCCTTAATTCAATGACTCTCCATTTCTGATGGCCTAAGGACTTCATGGAATTTTGGCATATGGAACCCACCATGGGTGGCTTGGAGAATTATGAAAACCACTAAGGGTGGCTCAGAAAGGGTATGTGACGTCTGAAAGGGGTTGAGGACATCTTTATTAATCAGGAGTGTGAACTCAGGGTCCCTGTCTAACGCATTTATATTGTGTAAAGAATGGTAGGAGCTTGGAACAGTTTAAATTCATACAGTCGAGACATCATTTAGAATGGAATGACTTCCCCTGGTTCTCGGTAATCTTGTCAGACGTGTTCCACCATATTCAGGCAGGGTCATCAAAGAGGTTGGTAAACTGTAGCTTAGAGGGTTTCTGAAACCCAGGATGGACATGGGGGCTCAGGGGCCAAGAGGAATACGAAGAGAACCATTTCCTATGTAAATCATTCCTTTGGTAGACTGGCCAGGGGAGATCAATATGCAGAGCCACTGAGGGCATGGTATGCATAGTCATGCAAAGGTTTCCTTGAGTCAACGATTACATTCTCCCAATAGCTGAGAAACATCAAAAAAATTTGTGATTCGGGACCACCAGTGGTGGTTTATGAGAGTTCGTCTTTTTCTGTGTATAGATTATGGTTTATGAGGAGAGTATTCATATATATGGGAGAACCAACTAGGTTAAATTTCCCGAGAATAGGTGAAGTCATTCCTTATCACACTGGTGTGAGACAGCGGTTTTTGCAGGTCTGACCCATGCACAGGGGGATAGAGAAAAGCCTCCGTTCCTCAATGATCCCATGACAGGTTTGACCGTGCATTTTAACATCATGTGGCAAGGGAGACGATCATTATTAAAGGATGTTGTGCAGTTTAACGTCATGCAGCGAGGACATGGGGCATTTTTGCCGATGTTGTGCAGTTTTATCGTCGTGCAGCAAGGATAGGGTAATTTGTAAACCAGTGAAATTGATTTTAGTTGGAATCATTTCCTTGTATGTTTAATGCTTGGTCTTTGCAACTTTATGCCAAGTGACCAAGATATTCCATGCAGTTTAATGTCATGCGGTAAGGGAGTAGTTGCAAAGGCTGCTCTTGATCAGAATTTAATAGGGCTTGAATATTCTAGCATGCCCAAGACGTGGAGAGGGGTTGATTGGTGTAAATCATAGTTCCGGGGCTTCTTGGAACAGAAGAAATGATATGGGGTATCTGAGGCCGGTAAGCGTACGGAGCTAGGAAGAGTATCGCCTGAGGAAATATTGCCTTTGGTAGATGGGTCAGGGGCTATCAATATGCAGAGCCTCTAAGGGAATGGTATGCATAGTCTTGAAAAGGTGTACGCGGGTCGATAACTTTCCAATTCTGATGTCCGTGAATGGTTATGAGGATTTGTGATTGTCCATGCCAAGAAATTCTCCATTTGGTGAGAAAATATCTTGACATGTCGTGCATATTCGACCCTGGTTGTTGTTAAAGCCTTGAGAGCTCCCTGCGCTGATTTATCTTGCACACGGGGGTGTACCTTCACTCCATGTAGTTTAAAGTCATGCGGTAAGGACGAAGTACTCCTAGTTTAGCAGTCATAGAGCTCAGACCATTGGGTGACTATTGCTGTAGTTACTTGAAGGATAACTGAGTTACCATTCTCTAATATACTCTGAACAGGGTGGGGGATGAAGGTTGTAAATTGTAACACTGAGGTTTCCCGGATCACGAGATGTGGTGTGGGGGCGCTGAGGCCGGTAAGCGTACGGAGCTAGGAAGAATACCACCCGAGGAAATATTTCCTTTGGTAGACATGCCAGGGGATATCAATATGCAGAGCTGTTGAGGGAATGGCATGCATAGTCATGCAAAGGTGTCCCCGGGTCGATGACTTTCCTCTTCCAATGGCCATGAATGATTATGAAAATCTGAGATTGCTCACAATATAGAGTTCGTAATGCGGGGATAATGGTGTCCGAGCATACAAGAAACATCTTCACTGCAATTTTCCATTGAGTCTAAGTATCCCAGCCCTGGCTTGATGTTTGTAGATGCAGTTCGTCATGTGAACCACGAGCGGATACATAGGCTAACTAGGTAGGGATAGCCTGGAAATGTTTGGATGTGAAAAGGGGGACAAAATTGTAATCCATTTCTCTATAAATTTCTAGATCGGGAGATATGATATGGGGGATCTGAGGAAGGTAAGCGTACAGAGCTAGGAAGAGTACCACCTAAGGAAATCCTTCCATTTTTAGATAGGCTAGGGGAAATCAATATTCAAAGACACTGAGGGAATGGTATGAATATTCATGCAAAGGTGTCCATGGGTCGATAACATTCCACTTTCAATGGTCGTGAATGGTTATGAGGATCCATAATTATCTAGGATGTGGAGTCTGATATATCGAGGGGATGCATCCAAATGCGCAAGGAGTATTTCTGTCTCATTTTGGCATATATTTTGGGTGGGTCGCAACGAAGTTCGTGCAGTTTTAACGTCATACGGTGAGGAAGAAGTCTGTGTAGTTTTAACGTTGTGTGGTGAGGATGAATTCCATGAAGTTTTAATGTCGTGCGGTGATGATGAAGTCTGTGAAGTTTTAACGTCGTGCGGTGAGGATGAATAATACCCCCCATGCAGGTCTTGTCCGTACGTGGGGGAAGAGGGAATTTTTTTAACAACTTCATTTGGGAATGGCTGGGCTAGGATGGGAAACCATGACATCACTACTCATCCTTTGAGGGTAGGAATCAAGCCACACATAGTTCCCTGAAGGCGGTACACCCCGCGCAGGGTTAGTCCGTACATGGGGGAAAAGGGAATTTCTTATTTTTATTTGGGGAAAGATGAGCCAGGTTGAGGGACCCTGGAATCACTACATATCCTGTGAGGGTAGGAATAAATCCTCACGTAGTTCTTTGAAGTCTGTGCAGTTTAACGTCGTGGGGTGAGGACGAAGAATACACCTCGTGCAGCTCTGGTCCGTACACGGGGGGTGAGTGCATTTTTTTAATGGCTGGTCTAGGATGGGGAACCCTGACGTCACTACATATCCCACGAGACAAGGAATTAAGCCTCACATAGTTCTTTTAATGAAAATACACCCCGTGTAGGTTTAGTCCATTCACGGGGGGATAAGGGGCATTTTTTCTTTTATCCTTATTCGTGTTATTTAACGTTGTGTGGTAAGGACGAGGAATTCACCCCATGCAGGGCTGGTCCATAGACGGGGGGAGAGGGCATTTTTAACATTTATTTGGGGATGGATAGGATAGGATGAGGAACCATGGCATTGCTACATATCCTGTTATGGCAGGAATCAATCCATACATAGTTCTCTGAAATAAGTACACCCCATGTAAGGATGGTCCGTACAAAGGGGAAGGGGACATTTTTTATCTTTTATTTGGGGATGGATAGGCCATTATGGGGAACCCGGGCATCACTACGTATCCTAAGAAGGAAGGAATCAAGCCGTACAAACTTCTCTTTGGAGTAATCCCCGTGTAGGTCTGGTCCATACACGAGGAAAAGGGGCATTTTTAAATTTTCTTATCCGTGCAGCTTAACGTCGTGCGGTAAGGACGAGGAATACACCCCATGCAGGTCTCATCCATATATGCGAGAAATGGTATTTTTATGTTTTACTTGGGGGTGTTTGGTCTAAGATGGTGAACTATGGCATCACCACGTATCCTGCGAGGGAAGGAATCAAACCATATGTATTTCTATGAAAACTGTGCAGTTTAATGTCATTAAGTGAGGAAAAAATACCCTTAGTTTTGGGTCTTAGAGTTTGGAAAGTTGGGTGCTTTGCAGTTTGACATCCTAAAGCTCAGACGATAACTACTTTTAATTATGTCGTTGAGGACGAAATACTATTTTTTTAAGGACATAGTGTTTGGACCATTGGGTACTTGGGAGTTTAACGTCCTGAAGTTCAGAAGATAAATGCTTTTAGTTATACAGGTGAGGATGAAATACTCTTAGTTTAAGGTCATAGAGTTTGGACCATTGGGTGCTTGGCAGTTTAATGTCCTGCAGCACGGATGATAACTGCTTTTAGTTACTATGCGAAATAATTCTTCCAGAATCTCGCATTTGTAGGAGCGGTGGTAACTACCCGTCCATGGAGATCAGGGAATATGATTCGTTGGATTTGACCTTGTGTATAACATACGGTCCCTCCCACATGGGATCCATCTTTGGAGGTTTCTTTCTGGGTATCATTGGGGTCCGGAGGACCAACACCAATTCTATTTCCCAGAAAGACCGAAGACGGACCTCTTTATTGAATTCTCGTGCAATCCGGTTCTGGTATACTTCCAGATGGTGAAAAGTGTGCAACCACATCTCGTATAGCTGCTCCAATTCACCTAGCCACTTTTTTGATTTCTCATCGATGGATAACTAATCACAAATTCCAACATGGAGCGAGGGCGATTAAAGCTCAATGGGCAGGACTACTTCTGTTCTGTATACTAATCAGTACGGAGTAGCCCGAGTAGCAGTGTAGATTGTGGTTCGATAAGCCCACAATGCATGGAGGAGTTTATCCGGCATTGACTTCTTGTCTTTGTCCACCATTTTCTGGAGAATATTGGACAAGGTCTTTTTGAAAGCCTCTATCTGTCTGCTGGCCACTGCATGGTAGCAGGATGAGTGGTTAGCCTTGATACCGTATTCTTGGTATTGTTTCTCCAATTTAGTAGAGCAGAAGTTAGTGTCGGTATCCGTCAGTATGGTATGAGGGACACTAAATCTGGTGATGATATTGGTTTTCACAAAGTTGACAATGCTTCTTGCCCCGACTTCCTTAATGGATACAACTTCTTCCCATTTGGAAAATAAGTCAGTTGTCGTGAGGATATACTTCACCTTTTTGGTTGTGACGGGAGGATATGGTCCCACAAAATCCATTCTCCAGATAGAAATGGCCAGGATTACTTATCCTGATGAATTAACTTCGGGGGTTGGTGTATGATGTTGGCATGAACTTGGCATAAGTGCCATTTTGTGGTAAAGAGCTCACAATCTCGTGCCACTATGGGCCAATAGTACCCATGTCTTCGAACCTGATGGGAAGTTTTAGACCCTGGCTGATGTGCTCCACATATTCCGTCATGAACTTCAGTCATGATGGAAGTGGTTTCTTCTCCATCAATGCATCTGAGGAGGATTTTATCGAGGCCTCATTTGTATAGGACCTCTTGTTGAACCTTTCCACCATATAGGACAATGTTGATTGCCCTTCTCCATATTTTCTCTCGTTCAGCCCTGTCTTATTGAAGTTCTCCCCGTTGAAGTTAGTTTTCAATGGGGGTCATCCAGCGGGTGGTAGGAGAATATGGCTCAGGGAGAGGACTGAATTTGTTGATTTATTCCGTCTTGTCCTGAATAAATGGTAGGACCATTCGATGATGAGAAATACTGATAGTTGTTTCATCCCGGTCTGGTGGGATAGATTTTTGGCCGCATTAGCTAATCCGTCATCCTGGGAATTATAAGACCGAGAAATATAGGTCAATGTTGGTTCTTTGGAGAACTCCGCCATCTACCCTCGTACATGGTCAAACAGGGGAATCAACTCCTCATTTCTAATAGCATAGTCACCATTTCTTTATGACCAGTTAAAATTCAACTTTTAGCTTAAGGTTTTGTACTAGTGACTGGAGTCCAAGCTTTAGGCCTGCAATGAGGGCTTGATACTCCAGTTCATTGTTTGTAAATCCTTTTGAAAGGAGGAAGGAATATGGAAAGACTGCATTTTCTGGGGACATGAGTATTATCCACATGCCCGCCTTGTTAAATTTTGGGATCTTCCATCCTCTTCCCGGTTGGGCTTTGGGATGCACTGTCGAAGTACATTTCCCACGCTGGGAACTCATCTTGAACTAAGAAGATGTCTTCTTTAGGTAGTTCGGCGTCCGGTGTGGTGGTCCCCATTGAAGGGTACTCTTCCAGAAAATCTGCTAATTCCTGGCCCTTGATAGCTTTCTAAGTCACAAAATAGATGTCGAACTTTTGCTGGATGACTGCCCATCAGGATAGGCGCCCGATTAATATTGGGTGGCTGAGGATGTACTTGAGCAGGTTACTCCGCAAGACCAAATGGACTTCATGATTCTACAAATAATGTCACAGTTTTTGTACTGCGAATACCAAGGCCAAACAACTCTTCTCGATGTTTGAGTATCAAGTTTCATCATCGATCATGGTTTGGCATAGGTAATAGAGACTGTTTTCACTGTCGGAGTCATTTTTCAGTGCGAGGAAGGCTCCCAATGACCTCTCTAAGGCCGTCACATATAGGATAAGAGGTCTTCCTTCAACCGGGGACATGAGCACTGGTGGGATCAAGAGGTACTTCTTTAAGCTGTCGAACACCTCTTGACAGTCATATGTCCATTGGTACGTAACCCCCTTCTTCATTAACCTAGTGAAGGGAAAACATTTGCCTGCCAGGTTGGATATGAACATCCGGATGTAGGCCAAGAGTCCTTGGAATCCCCTCAACTGAGTGAAATTATGGGGAGGTGGCAGGCTAAGGATAGCCTTTTTCTTTTCGGGGTCGACTTCAATGCTATGATGGCATACGATGAAGCTAAGGAATTTCCCTGAGGTAACCACGAAGGAACATTTAAAGGGATTCATCTTCAGGATATGTTGACGGAGTTTGTTGAAGATGGTTTCAAGGTCTGATAGGTGATCTTAGAACTTTATTGATTTGACCACCAAGTCATCCACATAGCATTCGACGAATCTCCCCTTGAATGGTTTAAAGATACGATTCATGGGGCGTTGATATGTGTCTCCAGCGTTCTTGAGGCCAAAGGGCATGACCCTGTAACAGAATATTCCTTGAGGGGCACTGACGGAAGTGGATTCTTCGTCTTTTCAGGCCATCAGAATCTGATTATACCCAGATTCACCATCCATAAAGGATAGAGCCTCATACCTGGCCATTGCATCGATTAATAACTCGGTGATCAGGACCGGGAAACCATCTTTCGGATAATGCTGATTGAGATCTCTGAAATTGATGAAGATGTAGATTTTTCTGTTCTTTTTCTTGATGGGGACGATGTTGGCCAACCATATGGGGTACTGGACCTCCCTAATGAAGACTTCTTTAATGATATTGTCGAATTCAACATCTATTTTGGCAGCATGTGAGGGGTGTGTCTTTATGGCTGCCTGTTTATAGCCCTGGTGGTCTTCTGGTAGACCTAGGTGATGCGTCGCCACTTTAGGATCGATTCCAGGCATTTCTGTGTAATTCCACGAAAAAACATCTCAATGTTTCCTTAATAACGTGGTATATACCTCGTTCTCCTCAGGGGACATGGTTTCACTAACAAGAGTGAGCCTCAGGTCTTCTTCGGTTCCCAGGTTTATTTCCCAGAGCTCGTCCACCATGGTGGAGATACCTTCCTCAAATGAGGGAGGTGCATCCCTAATATCTTTCTCCTCTTCATCTCCCAAGTCCTTATCTTCTCGATCCAGCGAGGGGAGAGCTCTTGACTCGGGCTCCTGGGAGTCCGGAGGCGAGGCATTGTGGGCATCCTCACTCAATTATTCACCCATAATTTGAGGGTCAGCGGTCATTTCTACACCTCTATGCTCAGGCGTCATGGCTGAAGTCATGAGGAAAGTCGAGTGTGTGACCAGGCTTGAATCCCTGCTCTCGACATGGTTGATGGGCATTACGTAGTCTCTGATAAGATGCCTGAGAGGGTCATCAGGAACTATTTTCAGACCATTTGGAGTGGGGATATAATCAATACCATCGAGTGAATGGTTCTTTTTCTTTCACTCATAAAATCTTGCGTCAATGTAGTGTGACTCGGAGAGCTCTAAAGGGGCCTTGTTAGCGTGAAATTTCTCACATTTTCCATTGATGCAATATTAGATACACTAGTGGTAGGATGAAGTAACGGTCATGTGCATATGGAGCCACAAACTTCCAAGAAGGGCATTGAATGTTGTGTTCTTCCAGACCACCAGGAATTCCGAGTAGCCCACAAATCCTCCAAAATGGTTTTTCAGCTTGATTTTCCTCATTGGCTTCTGTTCACTCTTGTCATAACTCAAGAGGGTTGTGGCTGAGGGGATTAGGTCATCCCCACTGTATCCCAACTTGCATAGTGTTCGTAGGGCAAGGAAGTTTACTCTAGAGCTATTGTCAATAAAGACTTTGTAGATCCAAACATCATTTAGTGTTCCAGACACATATTGTGGTTTGATATGTCCTTGAATGAAGTCATCTTCATCCATATCGGTGAAGGAAATCACCGCATTGCATTCAACCGGGCCAGTCTCTGTCCGGTAAATATTGGCAGCAGCTACCTTGGCTTGGAACTCCTGGGGGCAGAGAAAGGATTTAATTAGTGCCTCCCTGAGATCTGATGAAAAACTCAAGGCATCCAGGATTAACATCGTGGCTGGTACTGGTTCCAGATGCTTAAGGATATTGTATTTTTTCTCCAACGACCGACGCTTCTCCATTGGGGGGAGATTTTTAGCAGGAAATCTAGGAGTTGGAGCACACGACGAGGAAGGACCGGATGTGGGGTTGGAGGTTGGAGGTGTTCCCATGTTCTGGGGACTCAGCCCGGCCGGTCCTTTTGTGTGCACTAGGAGACTAGACATCTGTTCCTCCTCGGATGGGTACCGTAGGATGACGAGGCCAGAGTTGCCGCTTGTGGTGGTGGAGGGATATTCTTTCTCCTGTTGAGTCTGTTGAAGGGCTCTCCCACGAGTTTCCGCGATATTAACGGTTTAGGCTGGTGTATAACCATTGGGTTGGTTTCGGCCACATCTGCGCCTTCCCTGGTATCCCCTTCCTCTGCAATTTCTCCTCTCGTCCCCTTTCATCTGAAACTAAGGTTCATAACCATACCCTTCTTCAGGGAATGATTCCATTATATGGATGACGTTGATAGAACCAAATATTATCTCCTCATCCTGTGACAGGTCAACCTGGTCATTTTTCCTTGATGGTGTCATTTGCTGGGTCAGTTCCCATGGTGCTAAGTTTGAGGCCATAAAATCTGATAGTGTTGGGGATAACTTTGCCCTCGTTTTAGACTTCTCCTCTTGATCTTGTCTCATACCTTTTCGATTACGCCTGGATAACCGGCTCGTGGAGGGTTGCGAGGCCGATATTGTCGGTTGCGCGGAATTAGGGGATGTTGGTAGAAACACCGGCTACTGTAATTGAGCTCGGAGTATTCCATGAGCTTGGTTGACAGTCTTTCGAGTCATCCAGCTGTCAAATTTATGCCCCTTGTTATTGGTGACTTCCTGCCACCCCTCCCGTTTGTCGGAGTCGGTGGTAGAAATATATGCCAAATGTTCTGGGGGTGATCCCAGTTTGACCTGCCCGGAGTCTACCATCCTTTGTAGAAGGTCTTTTAAGATGAAGCATTCCTGGATACTATGCCATAACATTCGATGGTAGGGACTGTAATCTGTCTTGTCATCGCGGTCGACATCTTCGGGCTTCCTTGGCTCAATGAGGTAGAGAAAGTTGCAATTTATGGTACCGATGAAATATCCACAGACTTGGTCCTCTCGGAACAATTATAATTTTTTTCCTTCATTCCTTGAACTACTTCTGCTTCGATCCTCTCTGATTGTCCCTCTTGGGCGGAGGCGGCTACTGATATACAGGGGGTCCTTGATGATTTCATGGAGTCCTAGGCAGTGGAGCAGGCACATGGGCTAGCTTGAGCGTGCCAGAGGATGATTCAGCTCTAACTGTTTGCTTTTCAGGAGCCTGTGAGGCTATTCAAGACTTCATATTGGTCCGCTGCATGGATTCTTCAATTATATGGGCGATGGCTAAGAGATGGCAGATGCCGGTGGTGCACTCCGCTGGTATGAGTGGTTTTTGCAGCACGTCTCGAAGGTTATCGATACATATGGCCAACATCTCATCTTGGGGAATTAGCTTATTCAAAGAGTAGGTCATACCTTTCCATCTAGTGATGAACTCTGAGACTCTCTAGTTCTCCCTCTGTTTGCAATTTATGAGGTTTCTAACCGTTGTTTTAGGCAACGTCGAGCTGAAGTGGAATAGGAACAGCTGTCGAAGGTCTTCCCAACTTTTTATTTACTGGGCTGGTAGACTCAAATACCAGATGAAGGTTGATCCTTGCAATGTCCATACGAAGAATCTTAGTTTCACTGGTCCTTGTTGTTCAGGAGTTCCCATCATAGGGTCTCAATAAGACTCATAGTGCATCAAGTTCTGTTCCAGATCGCCTGATCCATTGAAGATAAGGAATACAGGGTTCCCAAAATTGGATGGAGGTGGTGTGTTGCTCACCCAATCCAGGTAAGGTTTCCTCTCTGGCTGTATCGGAGTACGTCAACCTTCCATTGATTCTGGTCGAGCTTTCAGTGCCTCGATGGTATTGGTGAGACCCTGGTTTACATCCTGTTGGGCCCGGTCCCGGGATGGTGTATCCAGAGGAATTGCTTGAGGATCCAACTCAGTTTGCACCATGGGTTCATGTGCCATTTGTGACACCTTCGGAGGGTTTATAAGTACTCACTCTGGTTGCTTCCTGAGTGGAGGGAAACCTTGGTATTCATCTGGATCCACATTTAGGGAGTTGGACGGGTCAGGCGCCTCGTTGGGCGGGTGCCCTAAACGTGATTTGTTTGGTAGGGAAAACCTTGGTATTTGAGGTTCACTTACTGGGAGTTCATGATTTAGATCCTCTTGGTATGCGCTTTCAATAAGATGGTTCCTGTGGAGTAGCTCGATGTTAAGCCACCTCAATTCTTTCATTCCCTCTTCCTCTCGAGCGAACCTCTCTTCAAGCGTAAGTGGCTCGTTTTTATCGAGAGAGGGGGCGGGTTAAGGGAAACCAGTCCATTTTTTTTATCGTTATTGGAAGCTTGCAGGGTCAGTGGAGGAAGGCTAGCTGACGGGGAGGCCATATTTAGAGCGGCTTTCTGGTTCCGGGTGTGCACACCTGGTTGTTCATTGTGATTCACAGTCTGACCGAAACCATCATCTCTCGATACATTCAGATTTTCATCATCTTCGGTGTTACCCGTTGGGGTAACCTCTATGGTGTTGATGGATGCATATCGCGGGGCAGAGAATATGTCATCTTCTAAATAGGAAGAGGATCTCCCGCGTCTTTTATTGGTCTTCCCTCTTCTTTCCTGGGATTTCTTTCTTGCTCCTTGACAAAGGGTGACACTAAGAGTTCTTTGATGTGACATTACGTTATGCCTCCCTCTTGAAGGGGATGATGATTCAAAGGATGAGATAGGGCATGAACTCCACTACTAACTGTCCTACCTAGATGAGAGAATACTGATTCTCATGGGGGAGGTTATTATTGATGAGGTAAAAATTCCCCCAACCCTGAGGGTTGGGGCTGGCTCCATTCCCTGGGCATTGAGTCTTTTCCAACTTTTATTGGTCTTATAGGGGCATTTTTTGTTAAAAATTCCCCCAACCCTGCCAGCTTGGGTTGACCCAGGATTGTGGCAGTGGCTGCTGCTATCGCTACCTGCCTGATCTTGCATACCCCCATTCGGGGGTGAACTGGGTTTGGTGCTGAGTTCTTCTATGAATCAATCCCTATTGGGGAGGCGGGCAATGACTGCTGATTGGCCACTCTTAGAAGAGAGGCATGTTGTATTCTCTCAGTGGCCTGATTCAGGAGTTCTGGAATGGATCGTTCCCATAGGGCCTGACGCTTCTTGGACTTACACAAGGCCTGACTCTGTTGGTTATGTTTCATTTCCTGAGCAGGGAGACCACTCGATTGTTTCCTTTACATGATGACGTTTCAAGACACTATGCCGAACATGTTCTTCTTGGTAGAGAGAGGAGTGAAATGCAGAGCTCAATGTTCTCCCTATCCTATGATATGGACTCCCGTCGGAGCGTCACCAATGAGGCGGTGCAATTGGTGTAGTGCATGGAGGCAGGCTAACTCAATGTTTCCTTTACGCCTCTCAGGTCGCGGTTGTCATGCCGAATGAAGAGCTTCCAGGTCGATGTGACACATGAGGTATTCTATTGTCTTGACGTGATCTACATACCCTTTGTAGGGAAGAAATCTTGATTTCAGCCAGTGGAGGGTTGTCCATATATTGGAGTGGATGTCGTGCACACATTCTTCTGAAAACTTTTTCTGTATGTTGAATTGAGAGGTGGCTGTGGGCCAAAACAAAACTGGGATATCATCTCTGGTCAGTCATTTCCTTAGGTGAAACATGTCGGCATACTCCTCCCCTAGTGATTCCTCTACCTGGTCATCCCAACTGAGATGCTCACTAATAGTGTGGTCAGAGGTAGTGGGGCCGGTAGGTGTTGAATTATCATATGGGCGATTCTGGGGTGGTTCAGAAGATGAACGTGGCCCCGGACCATCTCCAGATCGAATAAGGGAATCGTTGGTGACTAAATGGGATTCTGACTTGCTTGATCTTGTCCTTCTGAGTGCCTCAACATATGAGGGTTTTTCTGTTCATGATTCGGCAGGGGGAGGACCTTCCTGTCGATATGATTTGTCATTGCGGGGAGGGTCATTGAAATAGCGGCTTAAATGGTGAGGAATACCATTACTACTTGACGACTCAATGCATTGAGGACTTTTTCAATGCATACCCTGGGTAGGGCCTCAACGGCGTGTCGCAGGAAGTGGAGGACCTTCTGGCTGCGTAGCGTTGTTACGGGGAGGACCTTTGCAACAACTGCCATCAGGGTGAGGATGACCATCATGGATTGACGTTCGATGTGTATCCTAGGGAGGAACTTCAAGATATACTGCAAAAAGGGGAGGACCTTCTTGTTGCTAGGGACCACTGCGGGGGGGGGGGGGGAACTTTACAATTGTGGACATGGTGGTGAGGACTACCATCACAGCTGCTACAATGGAAAGGAATACCATTACAGCTTCCATAGGGAGAATATCTGGGGGTACTCCTTGGGGAGGACCTACAGAATGTACCGCAATGAGGGGAGGGCCTTCTCATTTCTTGATGTCTCCAAAGAGAGGACCTCCGTTATCAGGGTGGCGAGGAATACCACCATGATCTGAAGCCCATATGCACGGAGTGTCGTTTCAATGTAACCCCTAGGGAGGACCTTCAGGGTAGGCCATGACAAGGGGAGGGCCTTCTTGTCGTGATGAGACGTCACATCGTGGAGGGCCTCTGCAGCTGCGACTATGATAGCGAGGACTGCAATCATAATTTGTTGTCCCACTACATGGAGAGTGCTTGCAATGTATACCTCAGGGAGGACCTTCAGGGTGTACCGCAGCAAGTGGAGGACCTTCTTACTGCTCGATTTTCCATTCACATGGAGGGTCTTCGTGACTCGCATCAAAAGAGGAGCTCTCGTGATTGATCATTATACACCTACGGGGGAGGCCCCCATGGGTGTTCTGGGGAGGACCTTCAGAGGTGCTGGTAGAGACATTTCAGGGTGGACCTTCACAACTGCTACTGCCACTCCCATAATATGGTAATGGGTTTGCAGGGTTCTGAGCCTTTGATATGTGGTTAGTGGCATTGGTAACCCTAACTTCCCTCAGAGCGGAGTCATGAACCTACTCTTTATTTTCCGGCTGCCTTTAGCGCGTTCGGGGCACTTTCATACGGGCAGTGAGGACCATTTTCTGTTGACAATGGCCTTCACCTTTGGGTCCCTGTCTAATTGGGTCCCGTGATGTTTTCGGGATATTCCGACGAACATCTTTACTTTTATTAGGGATATATTCCTGCTCTAGAGCATCCACCGTGATGGACGGGTGTCCCCCTGTTGGAATGAGTGAAGATGATCAATATGGTTTCCCTTGCGTCGCGGAATATGGTCAGCGACCCTCCTGGGAGGAAGCAGGGATACAGATCTGCTCCGAGGCGGCTATCTCTTCTCTTAGATGAGTCGACTCAGTTTGGGAGATGGGCTCACTGGCCCGATTCCTTACTATTTTCACTGATGCAATTACATTCTGGAATGTCTGCAAGATATGATCTGGGATCGATAACTGATCGTCCATCATTTCCTAGATATGAAGAGAGACATCTTTGGCAGGAATGGGTATGAAGGCCAATTCTGGTATCAGAGTAGGAATATCCTACTCTGGTCCTCCGTTGGTCAGTGGGTACTGAAATTTCTTCTGTGTTGGGGAAGATGAACTAATCTACCCCTAGGCTGAGATATGCCGGTTTATCTATTTATTTGCTGCCACATCAGGATGGTGGAATTTACTTGCATCCACAGGGAACTAGCCCCGCATATAATGGTTTCCCACCGTATCCAGTCGGTGGCCTTTGTTGGTAGGGAGATGTTCCCACCTATTAATTTACACCACATATAGATGGTTGGATTTGTTGATCACCACCATGCCGGGATAGTTGGTGTCAAGAGCGTCTGTTAGGATTTGGTCCTTTCGGCGCTGGGTCGCCACCATGTCGGGTTGGTGGGCTTCACAACCCTGGGTAGGGAGAGGTGCCTTCCGAGTAAGTGCCATATTGTGGGAGCAATTGGCTTTATGGAGCCTGCTGGGGATGCGCGCCTGCTCGTATGATTCCACCATATCTGTACGGCAGGCTTTGGAGGAGCGAACAGGTGTATGTGCCTGTTTGTGATACGTCTCCGTGACTGGGAAGCAGAGTTTCTCCTTAGGGACAAGTGTGACGACCAGTCCCAAGTTGTATGTCTTCCTCCCTCATCGGGCGGTCCGAGGGGCTGAAGATCAGGGGGAGTGGGCCTGGATCCTCGAGGTGACATTCTTCTTATTGTGAGGATGCTGAGTCACGGTGTGACCGCGATGATGTCTTCTGGCGGGGGCCTTAGAGCGGAACCCCCGTTCATCGGGGAAGAAGTCCTCAGCGTCGACCTCATCTGCCTCCCTAATATAAAAGAGGTATGCATTGTCTCGTTCTAGGGATAGAATCCCAAAACGGTTTGAGACGACAATAGGGGTAGTTTGGATATACTTTGGTGTCCGCTGCTGGGAAGGCGACCGACGAGTCCATGTAGATTGGAGGGAGTTCATGGCCGCCTCCACCGTTGGGAGAGTACTGTTCAAGTGGTACTATCGGATCAACACGTCTGAGACCCAGTGTTGAAGACACTGGGTAGGTGATGGGGTCGTCCGTTGGTGAGGATGTCCGGTCATTTCATTGTTGGAAGCACATGCCTTTGAGTTCCTTCGTGATGCCATTGGATCAAAAGGAGTTCTCAGTGGTACCTATAAAAATATTTTAACAAATACAAACAACAAACCCGTCAAAAGCCACATCTCATGATCCCATTCATAATTCATGACCTTGCATGGCCCTCCTTGTGAGTATAAGGGGGCACAAAGTGAGATTCGGTTAAATACGTCATGCTTGGTTAAATATTCACATCGGGTTCACATTTTTTTATCACGCTGCGCACGATGGGGTCATGGGGGAGAAACGTGCACTACTCGACGATTGATTAACGAAGATTGGGTTCTGCTTAATCAATCTTATCAGGTGCACTGTTCTCACCTCGAAATAGCCAATGGTTCCGAATCCAGCAATAAGTGGACCTACTTTCCAATGGCAGGAGTTCGATGGGTGGTTTGACCAGCGATTCTTAAGATCTCACATTGGTCGAGAGGATGGGAATTCGGGCACATCACACCCTTTTGGGGGGTATTATTGCCTGTTTCGGGACTCTCTTCTAGATTTTAGACGTATTCATATGTTCACGAATCATTGGTTTATACCGAAGCATAGTATCCATGGATTACTCCTGGTTGGAAATGGTCAGCTGGACGTAGGGGTTCAGAATCATTTATGATCGAGGTTTACCATCCCTCGTTGGATTAATGAACCCAAAGAGTTTGGACACACTGAGATGAAACTGATTTAAAGCATCGTAACCAGGCACTCTGGAGTTTATTGTCATCTAGGGTGGGGACAGATAACGATGTGAGCATTTGGATCGATCCCACTATACGGGATTCCTACGTATCCTCATGAGAGGAATCAGAATTCACATAGTTTGGTTTGGTATGGGGCTTACAATTTGAGGCAGCCCAGGAGAGGATGACATGGTCGATGCATACTATAAATCCACATGAGTTATGCTCAGTGTGAGAAACAAGATGCAGTAGGGACCAGATGATCACGTCTCAAAAGGTGCGTCTGTGGGAAGTGGAGTGGGGCTTACACATGGGGGCAGCCCAAAAAGTTAGGGCTTACTCCGAGATGGACGACCATGGAGACAAAGTGCAGCGGGAGAGGGAATTGGCCCTAAAGAAGAATGGAGCATCACCCTTCCCCATTACGCCCTTCCTTGGCCATGGCCATGGGGAAGTACGGAGTTGCATGGGGGCTTCCTTCTGATGGGTAGTCTGCCATGCCCCGGGGAGGGGAGAAGTGCCCCAGTCCTAACAAGTGGAGGGGAAGAAAGGGGACTCACGGGCTCAGACTCTATATTACCGTGGGAATGTGAACCCAGGAATGCTTCAGATATCCGCTCAAGGGCCGTATCAACCCCTTCTACTTCACTTACTATGGCTCTGTGAACTCAAAACAGTGCGCTGATGCGCCTGAAGGTTACATAACATGGGTTCGGTGGCTCTGGTGGAGGCCTCGGATCAGGGCCACGGAATGGGCCAATGAGGGGGTTGTGGAGGATCAGGCCGGATTGGAAGGATTTTATTTGGTTTGGGGAAAGGGAACTCCAAAGGATCTGGTGGGCCACACAGCTGTATAAGCGGTGGTGCCCTTCACATAGGGATGTGCTACGTGGCTGGAGAGGACATCCACGAACCAGGGTGGTCTGCCCACAGGTGGGTATCCCGTGAACCAGGGTGGTTCTCAACTTCGGGTTAGGCCCGCGTACTAGGTTGGTACGCAGAGAGGTCCATGCGAGCCGCGGTAGCCGAGGGCAACGTCGGTCGGGGGTTCATCGGTCGGGGCTTCGCCCGCGTAGGAGGGTGTTATGTGGTGCGAAGGATCGAAAAAGGGGCATAAACTCCCTGGTCCACGGGGTGTGCATCCGTGGAGTGGCCATGGTTCGTGATCTTCTTTTCATTGTTATTTTAAGTTCGCAGTTCACCATGTTGTTATGCGTTTTCAGTTCCTTATTAATTCTCTTCCAGCATCATACCTGTTCTGGTTTTCGAATTGGAACTTCACTTTTTGAGAAATCCTAAGATCCTTCCTTCGAAATCCTTCCACATGAATCTGATCGATCTCCAATTTCCTCCCTTCCACTCTTCCTCCTCGATCTCCTTTTATAGAGTAGGGAAATAGAGGTATTTGTGCTCATGCGACACCTTTTGCGGAGGCCCATGATCGGAAACCCAGTTTATGGATGACTTGGTCAATCTGCAACTCGTGAGGGGGCATTGAACTTACCTTCTCTACGAACCAAACTATCTCTTTGAGTGCTTTCCACCCGCGCAGGGTTCCGCCTCCATTCCGCGAACGATAGCAGATGTGGTCGAGGCTGGTCAACGTGGTCCACAGCTTGGGTGGTTCGTGATGGTGAACCGGGTTAGCACCCATCCTGGTTCACTCTCGCGGAGGATACCCACCTCTGTTCCGTGAACGACAATAGTCTGCGAAGGGGGTGCTTCGTGGAACAGTCCGCGTACCGTTATCATTGGACAGGTCTGCATACTGGTTCGACATGTTCCATCCTTTGAGTATTCTACACACCTTTCCCCAATTCTTTGTGGGTGAAATTGGGTATAATATCCCTTCGATTAAAGGGGATTCTCATTCTCCTATGTGGATTTTCAGGACCCTACAATTACTAAATTCATCTTCATTTCATGTTATATGGGTTAGTCATTTACATCACTTGCACTACCACCTAAGAGGGTCAAATACCATGCATAATGGAATAATCCAAGTCCAAATATCACAAGGGTTAAAAACATCACAACAGAACATTATCCTCACCTCAAAGTCTCAGTCTTGGTGGAATGAACCCCTAAGGGGAATAGAGCTCTATCCCTTTCCATATCTCATGCTTTGCGGGGGTGATGTTTTTTTCAATTAGTCCAACACGATCCATGGGAATATAAATTCAGTCAATAGCCACACTACCAAGCCAAGGGCACATGATTTTCCATCTCGGGGAAGGTTAAGAATCATTCCAACCTGGACCAGGGGAGGAGCCTCAATCCTTTATCCCACAACAACATTCCCAAACCATATTTAACCAATAAACATAATAATCTAAAATTCAAAAAAAACATAAGAATTTATATTATTCGATAACCCATTAACACTTTTCCATTTTCATTTCATTTTAATTTAAAAAAAATCCATTTAGCCAAATTTCCCATTTATTATTCATAACTCATTAATAATTTCACTAATTTCCATAAATTAACCCATTTAACATATTTGACAATTTCATATGTCAACTCACTAAACCCATTCATAATTTCCCATGTATTAACCTCTTATAAATTTCATGTAAAAATCACAATACATTGGGAAGATTTACATTAATCCCATTTAACCCATTTCCAAATATTACCAAACACCCCCTTCTACAATATCATCAACCAAGACCATTCATTTCTCAGTTCATTTCTTAATCATGTCAACATGCAATAATAATTTTCATGTATCCTATCTCATTATACAAAAAATTCATTCAATGACTTTGGTCCCAATAGACCCTTAAGAACATATATTGGTGTAAAATCACAATTCCAAATACTTATTTGAAATCATCTTGAATCCACCAATTAAAACATAGACTTCATTTTTAAAAACTAAAACATGTTCAAAGAATTTAATTTCCATTTCAACTATACAAAAAACCCTTATACCAGATTCAAGAAATGGATCATTTTCTCCATTTCAAACACCATTTAAAATCACATAAAATAAAATTTTCAAATCACCATGAAGACAACACCACCTTTCAAGACATTTCTCTTTTTAAATATCATTTTCCATCTATAAATCTATAATCGAGTCAATGAACCAATCAAGCGATGAATATCATTATAAAACCTTTGATCATTTGTGAAATACAATTTATAAATTGATCAAATTAATATAATTAACTTACCCATGCATCAATTAAATGTTTTCTACCCATTCACCTCCATAATACCCTATATCACAGCTTATTATTTTATTCACCATTTATAAGGGTTTGGCTTACCCCATGGGTAACCCTAGGTTCGGTCTCACACGACATATGATACCAAATGGATCTATAAAGGTCATAACACCTCAATATAAGATCAAAATAACTTTTCATGATCCAAGATATCAAAATGTAAATTGGTATAAAAAAATGAATGACTACATACCCATATAACACACCATGACTACGGAAAAACCCTTAAAGACCATCTACATCATGAATATTGATGAGAGATTGCTTAATATCCAACTCTGATACAGAAAAATATTCAAACTAAATACCAACCTGAAAATATTATATAAAAGTGAAGGTTTTCATGAATCTGAAGAAGAGGAGTGCTTTATATTCTCTAATCTAAAAAATAGAGCAAGGAGGACTGTTAGACTCACCTGGGTCTTCGATTCACACCCAAACGCACTCTAACATCCATGTAATTGAATGATAATCATAAATAGAGGGAGATTGGTGTAATGATTCGTTTGCATGTGTATATGGGGTCAAATGGGAGGAAAAAGTGGATTAGTATCAATAAAACCCCATGATAAAAAAACTATAAATTTCCAACTTTTAATGGGGTGAATGGTTTACCCATACAATTTTCAAAACTATGTGCAATCCATACACAAGAAAATATCTACGGAATGTTGGGTCACATGGATACATAGAGATAACCACATGGTTTGGAAAATAGTGTGGTTATCATGGTCTAGGCCTCTATCCTAAATGGTTTCCATAACAGACATTTTCCTTGGCTAGGCGAATAGTTTTCACTAACTGTGGTGTAACCATGATCTATGTGGTGTTGGGTCACTTTTATCCTTTTTTGTGTCCCTCACTCTCAGAAAACATCCCAAACTCCTAAATAATTCAAGAAACACTTATTTAATAATAAAATAGAGCATAACCAGAAATTTAAACGAGGAATCACCTTAAATTAATATATGTATTTATCAATATTTATGATCACTTCAATGATTATTTTTCTAGTCACCTTGAAATATTAAATTTTGTATGATCATTAAATATTAAATTTCTCATAATTATCCATATCAATTGTCATGGATATTTAAATTTCCTAAATCATATATCATTTATATAAATGGTATTTACATTTATAGTTATTTTATTAAATGGCTAAATTTTGATAAATCTCATTTATTTATTCAATACATATATTAGATTAGGAATATTATTTAATTTCATTATTTGATATGTGGAATTATTTGGAATAAAAATGATGGGTGAGACCAAAAAATTATATATCCCCTCAATGCATATATAGGTTCTCTTTAGAGAAATAAGGTGAAAAAATTTAATGGGTTTCTACATGTAGTTCTAAATCGTCTTATGAATGGTCCTGACAGTGTAGGTTTTCATGTTTCTGATACATGATGTCCAATAATTAAGCATTACCTTCATTTTGATTTAGTATTTATTATAAATTATATTTTCACTATAAAAAATTATATGTATTAATTTCATTCTCGATTTATTGATTAAATGAATTTTTTTAGTTTCTTAACTTTTTATTTGGATTATTGCTTATCCGATTATTTTAAATGGTATTTGTTCATAGTTATATACCATTCATTATTCTTTAAGAACTTACTTCTCAATTTACTGATGATGTGTCAAGTGTATTCATTTATTACCTTTCCATATTTACTATTCTAATTGATTTAGATTTCATTATCTATACTTGTCCTTTTTTGAACATTTGAGTTTACTGTTATTTTTTTACATTAACCATGATTCCCTTAAGTGTACTAGGAAATACATTCAATGATATGGTATATGGAATATAGTTTTTATCCTTTAATGATAAAAATATGTTTTAATTTGTGTATTTATATGTAATACATGACTCATATATATATACATATATATATCTTTTTTACCAATAATCCTAAACTCTTTGGTCCTTTAGAAGTTGGTTCTTTTTAATAATACTAATGAAATGGTAGAATGCCACTATCTCTAAGAATTATATTTTTAGGTTTCTACATTTGATATTAATTGAAGTTTAGTAGCAACCATGGTAACTATATTTAGAAAACTCATTTTAGATAACATAGTGCTACAGTCGAATTTGAAGATAAGTATAGAAGAACATCCTAATACTTTTCTATGGTAGGGATTATGTGGCTCTTTCTAGAAAGGAATCCCTATATTGATAGTACAAGTGGACATGGATCTGGAAGATGTGTACCATGCGGTGAAAACCATATCAAGGTGCATCAGGGTAGCTCAAGCATAGCAAGGTATATGAAAAAGGTCATTACTTCCCACCTACTTCGATACTACTGTGGGTTACGATTAGGATAATTAAAATTTTATTTACAAAAAATTATGATGTATTTAAATAGATATGTAAAATTAATAACCTAGTATATACATTAAACTATGGAAGGACCTGTGTGAAAATAAATGTATGAAGGATTTATATATTCCGGTTGTATTGAAAACCTATGTTGAAAGGATATTTAAGGATTAAATTTCATGGATTCCCATTATATTTTTTAATAATGTTTTTGAAAATGATAACATGTATTTTATGTTAAAACTCATCAATTCTAGAAAGTATATAGGGGTTGAACCCAAGAATGAAGGACAATAAGGGTTTCACACCAATAACTGGTTTACATGATGTCCAAGTTAATGTGTAATTATATTTAAGTAAGAAATTTTGTGAAAAAAAATATTAATATTGAACCTATGGTTTTTATTTTTATATTTTGAGAATAATGTATTAAGCATATTTGGTTTGGATAATAGTTAGAGAAATATTGAATGAATTATTACCCATTTATGGGCCTTGCGATCCCTAAAAAGTAAATTTTAGTTCTTCAGGAATCATAGTTCATTTATTGGATATCCATTTCATGATGAAATGGTTGAATTAGAAATTGATAAAATTAAAAAAAGGATTAAAATTGTGATTATAGAAATATGATATGTAAGTATTAATCCTTTTATTCATAGGATGTAAAATAACTACTTAAAATTATGAAAATTATCAAACAAAAATGTTTTCCATTTAAATGAAATTTTGTTGAACTGATGGTCTTATAAATAATCACTAATTTATGTCATTTATACCCTCAACATTGCATAGATCATTAAATTATTTTTGATTATGACCTCAGTCACTTCCTTTATATATTTATACTTTTCCTTCATGTACATATCCCAGCATTACATGAATGTTGTCCTACATAGAGACCCAGTAATATGTTTGTCTATATAATCATTATACAACCCATTGTCTCTTTTAAAGAGGATATTTTATGAACCAATATCATGATGTGGGAATTAATAATTGGAAATATAAAATAATATATTAAAAATATTGAGTGATGTTATGAGGATGAAATTTATTGTAGGTGGGGAGAATGTGACCACCTAAATTCTAAAGTAAGAACATTGTATTTGATAACTTGTATGACACGCAACTCCAAGAATGTAATAAAATATAATATTATAAGAAATTGTAATATATTATCTATTTTAAATTAAATTAGTCTATGATATATATTTCAATGCATTTGGTACTAATTTTTCATGCATCCCACACAACAATGTGTTATTTCAATGGCTTTTGTTATACGTAATACCAAGCATTACCAAACAATGATATACTAAAAATAAATTTTATTTAGTATAATAAGAATATCCTATCCATTAAATTATATGTTATGAAAGGTATTCAATATCTTATTCAAATATGTGGTCCATAAAAATATGTTATGATTTCATTAGTTACCAATAAATTTGAAATGAAAACATAAATCAATTGAATATAAAGGAAATATTTTTATTCTCCCAAAGGGGTGTTGTCTTAATTAATAAAATTAATAAAAATTATTGAGTGATGTTAATGTAATATATATATTTATATATGTATTCAATAGTTTTTTTATATTCATTCATTATATCTGATAATCATTAGATAATAACAAACCTAATATTTTCCATAAAAATCAATATTTATTCGAAGGACTATTTCACAACATTTTAATGGAGAACTTGTTTTAAATCCAATATTTGGAACTTTTATAAATGTTTTCTATACAAGTTAATTTAATTTTTTATGTATAAACATGATAATTAGGCTAGGGTTAACTTTTTATATTTTTCTGTAATGTTACATTTTTTGCTGAATTGTGAAAATACAGAATTTTAAATCATCCTTTATTCAAATAATTTATTTAAAAGGATAAATTATAATTTTTATAGGATTAAAAGTTTAATCAGATAAATTGGATATCAATTAA
Source organism: Viscum album (assembly GCA_963277665.1). Classification (NCBI taxonomy): domain Eukaryota; kingdom Viridiplantae; phylum Streptophyta; class Magnoliopsida; order Santalales; family Viscaceae; genus Viscum; species Viscum album. The sequence goes on along the minus strand of OY728127.1, from coordinate 1,979,077,783 downwards.
TCCAATTTCGGTTTTTGGAATTAATTTCAATTTAAAATATAATATAAAAACATAGAAATCTTTTGAACATTTTTACATTAAAAACCCAGTTTGTCATCCTATCTGTGCGATTAAATTTAAATTAATTTCCACCACTTATGTGAATGGAATTCAGAAAAAATTAATCTTATTTGGAATAATACTAATTTATAATTTTTTTAAGGTAAAATTTGTTTTTGAAAAAAAATATCAGTGATTGTGAATAAAATTAATTATAGTGATTAAGAGAAAAATTAGCTTAACAATGGACTAAACCATAATCTTAAGGGAAAACATGACCTAAAAAATTATCCAAAAAACATTTTATAATTGTATTTATACCCTATACTCGCTTGGATAGAATTTTTTTCATTATTGGATACAAATTTCATGGAAATAATTTGGTGGAATTACCTTTTCACAAATTTACATGAATGTCACTACTCCTCCACTGTAAAAGGATCTCACCCCTCCCACTTGATAACACATCATGATCCATTTGGATCACCAAAAATCATCCCAATGTATCTAATAAAATCCAAAACCTAAATATTGAATCCTCAACTAGGGAATAAATCCTTCTATGAATACCTTTTGTGGAAACCCAATGGTGTTACCCAAAAAAGAGGTAACATCCTTCATCAAGCACTTTTTTTATTCTCATTATACAACCCTTAAAATATTATTATACCATGATTATATAATAAAATAAGTATCTTAAATATAATACTATTCATTAATTATATTTTTTATACCAACACTTACAAACACATCCATCTAATGGGCAACAAACATACTGTTTATGTGTACGTCGATCTACCACCTCACAAAACGATGTCATTTGTTTTTTACATTGGAAGCATTCATTATTTGAAATTATGATCAAATAAATAATAATACATACTATATATATATATATGATATTTATAGTGTATTTTATCTTGTTTAATTTCAATATAACTCATACCTCTATGATTTTCATTATGTGGTAATATGATAAAATCCTTTGTGGATGGTTGGACTACCACCTCCTCAAAACAATGAGATTCGACCAGGCAATACATGGAATATAAATTGCACTGATTAAACAAAAATTATGTGAAATATATTAAATAATATGATACTTTAATTATAATATACATAAATATCATTTAATTTTTATTATTTTCAAATACGTTAAAGAAGAGTAAGTAGTCTTCAAACATACGTATGACCCACCGTTTTCATGAATAGTGAAATTAATTTTCTATCATAAAATATTTTGGATTATTATAAATACAAATATAAAGAATATATATGACATTTAAATCATGTTTTAAATTACTTAAAGATTAAATCCTGAAATAATAAATAGTAACAATAAGTAAAAAGTCATAACAAACTCAATAAAATTGGAAATTAACACATTAAATGATGAAAATAATGAAATATTGTCAACAAATATGTAATAATATATTCCAATAAGATTATATATGGTATTATAAATATTATTATGGATCTGTAATAAGTTGTTTACTTATTTAAAACCAGAATACATGATGTTAATGGAAATTCACCAGAAACTAAATGCAAGGTAAAGAATTTCCATCTCACATTTTACATTTTTGAGATAAACATCATATTCACCACTTAATTATTTTTTGTGGTATATCTACTGACCATTTAGATATATTATATAATGAAAATATTATCATCATGGTATTTTCAGTCTCAATTTGAATTATTTATGCAAAGGGGATTTTAATTAAGCATCACCAAGTGGAAAATAATTTGATAACACAATTTATTTTCATTGGGTTATATTACACTAATGGAAATGAACCCTTTACCAATGGTTCAAAACCATTGGTAAAGGATGGATAACCATTGGTATAATATATACCAATTTTTATCCAAACCGTAGGGATGTAAGCAATAGGGAAAAACATATGCCAACTGTTTCTGGGAAACCGTTGGTATATGTTAGGAAATCTACATTATACCAATAGTTATGCCAAACCGTTGGTATAACATTTCACCAATGGTTTGAAACCGTTGGTAAAAATACTATTCCAATGGTTTCAAATCGTTGGAATATCGTTTTTAAAATATTTTTACCAACGGTTTACACAAACCATTGGTATATCTAAACATTTCACTAATATCCCAATGGTTTGTAAGCAGTTGGGAAAGTGTTTTTACAAACGGTTCTCTTACAGCCATTGGTATAAAACACCTTCACATCCTATTCCAATGGTTATAAACCATTGTCATAGGCTTTGGTATACAATTCAGGTAGAAGCCTGCTACTCTATGATTTCTATTAGGAGGTTTCCCTTTCTTTATTTCTAGCTTCCCTAACTCCAATTACCTGCAATAAACAACTATAACACATACATATACACAATTAATTCATATAGATTTTAAAAATAATTTTCCATGAAACTATACACATATATAATTAAAATATAATTCATAAGGAAATTATAAATATAAATAAATGATGTAGAATTCAATTCAGAATTGAGATAAAAATTACATGTGTAATCTTGAATTAAATTCATAATTGAATACTAAACTGAATACATACATAATTTAATTATCATTTATGAATACAATACATAAAAAAATTAATAAATAATTATATGGGTTATATAGAATTAAGAATACATACGAAATTGAATTTTGTATAACACATACACGATTAAATTTAGAAATTAGAAGCTAACAACCCCAAAATAAGGAAATTCATAAATGACTTCAACTAATCACAAATATAATGTCCCGTGGTTTTGGGTTGGTGCCTTTGTACTTAGTGATGATGATAATGGGTGTGTATCAATGAGATTTTGTGACTTAGGGAATGTAGTTGTCCTTGGCGTATTAAATGTCAAGTTTTTTAGAATAGGGGTAGGAGTTCCTCACATGAGAAGCGGCTTGTGTGAGGTAGGACCATTGATCCTTGTGCTAAAGTATCAACACTATTCGAAAATGTTTGGTCGGTTTTCCATATGTCATTTGTTTTTACATAAAATGATGTCCATTTTAAAAAAATGATGGACACATTGAGTGATACCGGCCACACTGTGCCTCGTATTGAGGTAGGGTTGAATCATACACGTCACATATGACCCATGGATCGTTGTCCTAAATTAAAAACGCAATCTGAATTCATTTGGTGGGTTTTCCATATGCGAGTTGTTGTTTTAATTTAAAATGTTGTCCATTTCAAATAAAATTGAGATAATTTGAGTGCTATCAGCCAAAAAGTTTCTCGGATTAAGGTGGGGTTGACTCATACACGTGAAAAATGACCCATGTATCATTGATCTAAAGTATCAACCCAATCCGAATATGTTTGGTCAGTTTTCTATATTCCAATGGGTTTTACATAAAATGATGTCAATAATAAACAAAAGAGATACAGTTAGAGTGATACCAGCCACACCGTTCCACATATTGAGTTGGGGTTGACTTGTACACAACAAAAATTACTCATGGATCGTTGTCTTGAAGTATCAATACAATCTGAAAGATTTTGGTTGGCTTTCTATATTAATGTTTTTGTTTTTACTTAAAATCGTGTCCATTTAAAATAAAAGTGACACAGTTTGAGTGGTACCAGCAACACCATGTCTCAGATTGAGGCGAGGTTGACTTGTACACATCCCAATTGACCCATGGATTGTTTTACTAATGTATCAACAGAATCTGAATGTGTTTGGTCAGTTTTCCGTATGTGAGTTGTTGTTTTCACTTAAAATGTAGTCCATTTCAAATAAAAGTGAGACACTTTGAGTTGTACCGGCCAAACCATTCCTTTCATTGTAGTGGGTTTGACTTGTACACATCAAAAATGACCAATGGATCCTTGTGCTAAAGTATCAACACAATCCAAATAATTTTGTTCAGTTTTCCGTATGCCAGTTGTTTTTACTTAAATGGGTTCCCATTTTAAACAAAAGAGAGACACTTCGAGTGATATCGGTCACACCATGCCTCATATTGAGGTGGGGTTGACTCGTACACATCACATATGACTGATGCATCATTGTTAAAAAGTATCAACACAATCCGAATGTGTTTGGTTGGTTTTTCGTATTCTAGTTTTTGTTTTCACTTAACATGTTGTCCATTTCAAATAAAAGTGAGAAACTTTGAGTGGTAATGGCCACACCATGCCTCATATTGGGGCGGGTTTGACTCGTACATATAAAAAATGACCCATGGATCCTTGTTCCAAAGTATCAACACAATCCGAATACTTTTGGTATGTTTTCTATATGCTAGTTGTTTTTATTTAAAATGATGTCCATTTTAAACAAAATACAGACACTTCGAGTGATACCTACCACATCATGCCTCAGATAGAGGTTAGGATGACCCGTACACATCAAAAATGACCCATTGATCCTTGTGCTAAAGTATCAACACAATCTGAATAAGTTTGGTTGGTTTTCCATATTCCAGTAGTTAATACTTATAAGAGTTCCCATTTTAAAGTAAAAGAAAGACAATTCAAGTGTTATCACCCACACCATGCCTCATATTGAGTTAGGGTTGACTCGTACATTTCCAAATTACCCATGGATCATTTTCATAAAGTATCAGCACAATCTGAATGCATTTGGTTGGTTTTATGTATTCTAGTTGTTGTTTTCACTTAAAATTTTGTCCATTTAAAATAAAAGTGAGACACTTTGAGTGGTACCGGCCAAACCGTGCCTCTTATTAAGTAGGGGTTGACTCATAAATGTCAAAAAGGAACAATGGATCCTTGTTCTAAATTATCAACACAATCTGAATGCTTTGAACAACTTTTCGTATGCAAGTTGTTGTTTTCACTTAAAATCTTGTCCATCCCAAATAAAAGTGAGACACTTTGATTGGTACAGGCCACACCATACCTCGGATTGAGGCGGGGTTGACTCATACACGTCACATATGACCCATGAATCAATTTCCTAAAGTATCAACATAATCCAAATGCATTTGGTTTGATTTCTGTATGCCAGTTGTTGTTTTCATTTAAAATGTTTTCCATTTCAAATAAATGTGAAACACTTTTAGTGGTACTGGAAGCACCGTGCCTTAGATTGAGGTAGGGTTAACTATTACACGTCACAAATGACCCATGGATTATTGTTCTAAACTATCAAAATAATAATATTATGTTTGGTCAGTTTTCTATATGTCTTTTGTTTTTACTTAAAACAGTGTCCATTTTTAACAAAAGATAGACACATTGAGTGATATCGTCCACAATGTTCCTCGAATTGGGGAGAGATTGACTCTTACACATCAAAAATTCCCCATGGATCATTTTCCTGATGTTTCAATACAACCAGAAATCATTTGATCTATTTTACGTATGCAATTTGTTGTTTTCACTTAAAATATTGTCCATTTCAAATAAAAGTGGGACAATTTGAGTGGTATCGGCCACAACGTGCCTCAGATTGAAGCAAAGTTGACTTGTACACATCAAAAATGACCCATGGATAGTTTTACTAATGTATCAATAGAATCCGAATACATTTGTTCAGTTTTCCATATGCTAGTTGTTGTTTTCACTTAAAATGTTGTCCATTTCAAATAAAAGTGAGACACTTTGAGTGGTACCGGCCACACCGTGCCTCAAATTGAGGCAGTGTTGACTCGTATAAATCACAAATGACCCATGTATCCTTGTGCTAAATTATCAACACAATCCAAATCTCCCAAGATCTCTTAAGGGAGTATCTCATTTGTTCCTTGGGTTTTTTTAGTTCCCTCCAGTGCGGATTGAAGATCCAGGTGAGTCTAATCTCCTTCTTACATCCTCTTTTCTATTAAGGATTTCATTCTTCTCTCATCTTCTTATGCAGCACTAAAACCACTTTTCCAATGGGATTTATAGATAATCATGAAGGGAACATATATTAGGATCTGAGATACCGAATTAAGAGTGTGATTGTCTTCGGAATCAAGGTAGGTGGTCCTTAGCCTTTTGTGAATTATCGTGATGTTTTATATATGTTGAATCGATGATCACCCAATTTTGGGGTGGTGGGTTAGAGGATTGTCTAGTGTCTAGGGAGGAGGGTGGGGACTATCTGAAGGGGCTATCTGGGGTCCAGGAAGGAGGGCGGGGGGGTTTTCTAGGGTCCAAGAAGGAGGGGAAATGTCCAAGGAGTTCCCAAACACACCAAACTCTAAAAAAATCCTCAAGATACACCTGCATAAAAAACAGAAACTTAAAAATGGCCTTGTATAAAAAATAGATACATAAAAACAGCGTAGCCTGCATAATAAACTGCATACACCAGCATAAAAAACACACAATAAAGATCACAAAAAATAGACACATTTCATAACACACTACATAACAAACTGCATAATACACTGTATACACATCAATGCATACACCAACATAAAAAGTAGATCAAAACCATAAACAAAATACTTCAAACACCACAAAAAACACCTTCAATGGTACAAAAAACCCCATATGTCCAGAAAGAGTGGAGGGGGTTGTCTGGGGTCCAGGGAGAAGGGTGGGGGCCGTCTGGGGTCCAGGGAGGAGGGCGGGGGTCTTTATAGGGTCTAGGAAGGAGGGGGAGTTGTCCAGGGCCTATAGAGGATGGTGGGGGCTGTCCGGGGTGGTTGTCTGGGGGCTGTCCGATGTCCAAGGAGGAGGGTGGGGGCTGTCTGGGGGGTTGGTTGGGGGGCTGTCCGGGGGGCTGTCACAGGTCCAAGAAGGAGGTGGGGAGGATGTTCGAGGGGGCTGTCTGAGAGGCAGTCTGAGGTCCAGGAAGGAGGGTGGGGGTTGTCCAGAGGGTTGTTCATGGGGCTTTCTGGGGGGATGTCCCAGGTTCATGGGATGGTATTTACATATTTTCTATGCATGTTATTTCATGTTTAAAAAAATAATTTCATTATATCAACTTTCAATCAGACCACCAATTTTATAAATTCCACTAAAAATTTACAATTTCATTAAAATAGGTGGATTTCACAACATCCATGATTTTTTAAAATAAAAAATTCATAATATATAAATAATCATTTAAATAATTTATAATCTCATTTCCCATAAATCATTAAATTTAAGGTTTCATTTATGGATAAAAATATTATATAACCACTGATGTTTTATCAATAATTAAATCAACACCCACAACTATAAAACCCATGAACAGAGGGTGGGGGGCTGTCCAGGGGGTGGGCGGGCTGTCCACAGGCATGGCGGGGCTGTCTAGGGGGTACAGGTTGTCTAGGGGGTGGGGTGTCTAGGGGGTTAGGACTGTCTAGGGGAGGGGTGAATCAGTCACAACAAATCATCAAGTCAGATTTTATTGTTTATAGATAAAAAATAAAGATAATTTGAACTACCTAATCACACATATAATCAGGTAAAACAAATCAATAGACATAAAAGGTCTATAATATCAGTAAAAAAATGTAACGGATCAATTTGTCCCTCATCACCATCAATATCATCACTATCATCATCAACCTCACCCTCGTCCTCATTTTCATCCCCATCATTGTCTCTGCCCTCTTCCTCTCCCTCGTACTCAGCCTTGACCTTCTCATCACCCTCTTCCTCCGCGTTGACCTCCTCCTCGCCCTCCTCCTCCACCTCAACCTCATCCTCACCCTCCTCCTCCTCCACCTCAGCCTCCTCCTCACCATTGTCTTGACCTCCACTAGAACTATCACCTATTGAACCATATATAGAACGCATAGATGACATATATTCATCATAATTAGTGTTGTCCTCTGGTGGAAGTGTTGGACATAAAACTTCTGTGTTTTCCCAAGCAGACTGTTCTACCATCTCTTTGGACCTATCTTCATCCTATTCTGCCTGTTCCTTAAACTAATGTAGCTCAGTGGCACTACAACTCGTACCTGAAGAGGCCAATAACTAGTCTAAACTATACTCTTCCACGGTCGGCAGCGTACTCTACCCGGGTGCTCATCTCCCAACACCTGATGTAAGTGATCTTTTGGCCCAATTTTGTCCAATTCCTGGGCATAAAGGGCCTCTAAAGCCTCTTGTTACATATATAAATAGATTATTAAGTTACAAAATAGAGATTAAAATTTTAAATCTACAATTTAAAACTTAAAATCTACTTCTGAGTCGGTTCAATAACCTCACATCCATATTTCTTCTTCTAATCGAGAAAAATAGTTTGGCTCAAGGCACACGTCCTTCTATATTAAATTTATGCCTCTACAATGACATTGAATGTAGGAAACCATAATTAAAAATAGGATACCAGAAAAATAATGATTGCATAACTAAAATTATATAACATCTTTAGAAATAGAATAAATTATGGAGGATGCAATAGAAAGTGAATGTCGTAAAGAATGATTACAAACTGTCATACCTATTATCTCTCATGATCTGGCATCATAGTACGTCCCAATGTGTGGGCGTATTTCTTAGCATAAATGTTTTTTTATTTCTTCCAAATGCATCCTAAATAAAACTCAATAATTAGTATAAACGAAAAACATGAAAATTTTCATTTAAATACCTCTAATTTGATTAATATCATAAAATTTCTTGTAATCCAATGATTAATCATCTGTCGGTACTGTTCTAACGGATAATCATCCATGATAGGGACTGTATCTAACTATGTGCACACTCTATCACGCTAGCCAATGTACAACTGATGCTTATAAGATTTACAAAGATCACCTAAATCCTTTAGACGTGCTGTAAATGCACCCTCACCATCGGGGAAATTAAACCACAACTAACAACAAAATATTAATTCATATAAATACAAAAATTAATATATTACATTAAATAAAACAAATTTTTTTACCCATATCTATTCTCAGGATTTATCCTTAACTTCATTTGGTAGTTGTCTCTATGAGAGCGGGCTAACAGGAATGATGTTAGAGTGTTTGGAAAGCGTCACCAAGAAACACTGACCTTGATTCCCTGATTTTTCAATCATCTAACTATCTTCATTGTAGTCCACCAACAACTGTGTGCGGTGGATCCACACCACATGCATGCGTGTATGCCCCCGCCCCCACCTCCTATCAGTAAATGTACCTATTATGAAATAAAAAAATATCTTAAAAATACATGTTATAATGAAAATAAATAACTATGTAATAATTTTTATGGTTGTATAAGTATACTTGCGGTATTTTGATCCATGGGTGCCGCTAGATCCACAGAAACTGAGGGAACACCCTATACATATGGAGTGGGTCCCAATGTGTACTCTGCAGGGACATACTCTGGTGGAGTAGGAGTCAAAGAAGATGGAATATAAAAGCTAGGAGAGATGGAAGTAGAAGTAAAAGAAGCTGATATAGATGGTTGGCCAAATGTTGGATGGGGAGTGGGAAGCATCACCGGATATGGTACAAATGGGTGATAAGGATCAGATGTAAAGGGTGGTGAAAACATGGGAGGCCTAAATATCCTGCGTGTCCCTAATGGCACACCGAGTTCAGAATGTGTGATGGATGGTATTTCAGTGGGAGGGCTAGGGTCTAATTGGGTATGCTGACCAGATCGTCTAGCTCATATACCACCCCCCCTTCATACGAACACCCCGAGTACTAGGACCAGTACTAGGATGCTCATTAAATAATTGTCTCCTAAAAGATGGATCTGGAAAAAAAATTTAAAAAAAATTAATCACATGACCTTATATAATATTTAAATAAGTATATTTGAAATAAAATACCCACTACAGGCACTACTGCTGGAATGCCCAGCTCAATCATGCGATGATTGTTGTCCATAGTCTATTTTTATCACATCTCTTAAATCAGTTTCATTTCCTGTATTTGAAAACAAATATTGAAGTTAATAGAAAATGATAACTAATTTGTAACCCAAAAAACAAAATAAATAAGAGGGAATATGGGAATTCGTGGATAATTTAACGAACCATTGTTTTAGGTGAGCTTTAACAAATATATAATGAAGTCAATAAATCATACAAGAGGTAATAAATAAATTTAATTTTTACTAGGATCATTATTTACTAAGTGTCATTAGTCTATTAAAATCATGGAACATTGATTATACCTGATTCATAAGTGTTAAAGAAGATTTCAAGATTAAGGAAAATTTTAATTTCATTAGCTCAGTTAGATGATGCAGGTTTGAATACATGATTTTTAGAAGAATACAAACCATCATGTTAATTACCTTGTAAAATATTAAAGAGAGGTCATAGAGTCAGAAAAATATTATAAAAAACATATTTGAAGCATTGAAATGTTAACCATGTTTGAAATGTTGGTTTCGTATGTTTAAAAATAGTTCAATTCCAAATTAGAAAATACAATTCAAAAAAATCTTCCAACTAATAAACATTGAAAATTCACATAACTGTCAAGTCAGATACACCATATTTGTAATCATTATTAAATCAATTTGAATAGTGCCAACCTTAACAACCCAACTCGAGGTAAACCAAAATAATTGATAATATGGATAGATGATTCTATATATTTTCCATGACAACTTTAGCTTCACAATCAACTCTGAAAATTGAGATATTAGAGTTATCAAAATAAATAAATGGATTGGTTCTAATGGCAGTAAGGAAAGTGTCAATTCCATCATTACCATCATCAAAAATATGTCTTGGAATTATTTCGACTATGACACCAAATTCAGGTTGAATTTGATGTTTGACATGAGAAACTTGTTTAGCCATTGATGTCAATACATATGGTTCTTCGGTAGCAAGAGTGAGAGTCATATTAATTACTATATATCCAAAATCATCAATAAATGTGTCATGTCTCGTCATCGAATCAAACTAATGAAATTTCATCATCGTGACTCATCCATGAGAGTAATAATCCAATATTATTATTTTTTCATCAACTCCATAATAACCCACATTTTCATATCGTGGTCTACAATCTGATGCACTGGTATAAAAATCTGTTGTGGTAGTAACCATAATACCATCATGCTTTTTTCTCTTGTTCTTTTCTCGTTCAGTGACAATAAATTTGAAGCCATTGATGACAACTGCTTTACAGTCAAGAACCACAGTATTAGGGCTAAAAGCCAAACCTCTTATTTCCTTAGAGACAGTGTCAGTAAGAAAACTCAATAACTATAATATAAATGAATATTAAACTTAATTAAATATTTATTTAATTATTTTCAACATTAATATTTTTACCTTCAATTTTAACCAACCAGAAAACTTTTTGTTATTCAAAGTCTCCCTCCTTATCGAAGATAATGATTGATGATATCTATTTATCATTGTTTTATGTTCCCTAAAGAAAAAAAATTTGAATAGTTTAACAGATATATGTGTAAGATATATATATTCAATTTAGTTACCTGATGTAGTCATCAAACAAATCATAGTTGAACAAAACTGTGTGATGTACCATCTACCTCTCTTCAAGTCTTAATGTCTTAAATGTATATGATCCAAGAATTCCCCCTATTTGAGGAAGTGATGGAAAACTGGGTTCAATTTTTTCATACTATTCTTCTTCATTTCACATTGGTCGGTTCATTCTTGTAGTAAGATTAGACAAATATATTGAGCACAAATCCATACATTCTGGATCCATGTAATTGTTCATGATAAAACCTTCAAGATGATTCCTGTTTTAGACATAAAAAATTAATGTGTACATATTTCTTTCAGTTGGATAAATCCAACAAAAAGAAACAGGTCCTCCGAGAAGTATTTTAGTGGGAATGTGGATAGTCAGATGCAACAAGCATGGGAAAAATGATGGAGGAAATATTTTCATTAACTCGCACAAAATTAGTGGGCATCAGTAAACATTTTTTTCCAAATATACTTGGAAAACTTCTTAGCATAAAGATCTCTAAAAATTGGCACAACCGAATTACAATCACCCTTACATTATTGGTCAAATGAAGATGGCTTTCTATTGGAATCAACTCATGAATAAGAATTTGATAATCACGATTCTTCAAAGATTTTAGCTTCAACTCTCTTCTGTTGACCCATTTCTATATTTTTCTTGAATAGCCATCAGGAATTATAATAGTCTCTAATACTTCCAAAAATTGGGTTTTTTGTACGTTTCATCACATAAGAATCTCATAGAAATTGACATTTATTTTCACTGATACGCACGGGATGTAATTCTGGTTAGATGCCCCAATCCACCAAGTCACACTGAGACCGTAAATCATCTTTTGTGTTTCCCTTTACATTTAGAAGTATAGAAAGAAAAATTTCACATATATTATTTTCAATGTGCATTACGTCTAAGTAATGACATAACAAATTGGTTGACCAATAAGAAAAATAAAAAAAGATACTCCTCTTCCTCAAATTGTAATAAGTTTTAGGGGAAACATTCTTTCTCTTTCCATATTTCATTTGAACCTTCCTAAATGAAAAACAAAAATCTTTCAATTCATTAATCACATTAGTTCCAGAAATACACTGAGGTGGATCATCGGTCTCTAGGGTATTATCAAATCTTCGACTTTTATTTCTATATGGATGGCCCATTGGAAAGAATATTCGATGTCCCATTAAACTGAAACTATAGCGATGTTTCAGTATTCTAGATCGTGTTCTTCATACACATAGGACTTGACAGTTTTCTCTTCGTGCACCATCTAGTCATCATTGCGTAAGCTGGAAAATCATTGATAGTCCACATTACCACAACACGTATCTAAAATATGTCTTTCAAATAAGCATCTTATGTGTGCACACCCACATCCCAAAGAAGATTCAACTCTTTTATTAAAGGTTGAATTTATAAATCAATATCAATGTTGGGATTAGAAGGGCTAGATATGAGTATAATCTTGAAAGTGAAAGGTTTTTACATACACAACCATGGGGGATGATTATAAATGTGTATAAAAATTGTCCATGTGATGCTCGAATTAATCATCTGCCCAAATGGATTAAAATCATCGCATGAAAGAAATAACCTTACATTACGCACATCAGCTGAAAAATAAGGATATCAATCATTAAATCTCTGACATGAAAATCCATCTGCTGGGTGAACTAACTCATCATTAGTCTTCTTTCCCTCAGTATCATGACATCTAATTTTTATTGATATTTCATTAGATATAAAAAGATTCTGGAGTCTAACGATCAATGGAGAGTGCCACATTACTTTCTGTGGCATGCGATATGGTGTTCCACGAGATTTTTACTTCCAAAGGGATGTTCCACATTTTATACAATCATTTTTTCAGCAGTTTCCTCCTATAATAAACTACCATCTTTTCGGTAAGCATGAATTTTGTTTCTTAAAAATCCATGTTCCTCAACAAACTTCCATTCCATATAGTGGTTTGAAGGAATGTCTACATCATATAGAAGTAAATCCTTCATTTAGTTAAGAATGTAATCAATTTTTGTATTAGAAATCACATATATAGTTTTCCCATGAAACAATCAGATTAAAAATTCAATATTTTCATTTTATCACATTGTCGATATACTAGAGTCGTGGCAGCATCATTCAATTTTTTCACCTTGACAATATCATTATTTTAATTAGATGCATCATCAGTCCTCATATAGAAGTATTATTGAGTCAAAATAATTTCTTTTTCAGGATGAAAAATAAACAGAAATCGGTCATCTAATAAATTTTTCAGTCCAAACATTTAATTTAGATCATCAGAAATCTGAGATTTCATTTTCTCCCCCTTGTGATACCACACGTATTATTTTTCTTGAAAACCATATTTGGTTATGTGGTAGCTGACTTTTTCACATCTCAACTAGGGACTACCAACACAATTGGAACATGGCAGTGTATGCGACCACTATCTGAAGCATTGTGAAATGAAAAATCTAAAAATCTCTCCAAAATGATTTGAAAATTGCTTGATATCCAATTGGTTTCATACATCCAACTTCTATCCATTATATAAAAATAATTGGTATAAGTCATTTCATCATAAGAAATTCAATAAGATTGAAGTTTATTAGAAAATATATTTTAAGTAAGTGATAAATGAAGGAGTTTCTAATAGATTTAGTGAACTATTAATACAATGTAAAGATATAATAATTCAGTTATGTGTGCCTAAATTTGAGGTGATATGTGTTTTGTTATTTTTTCATTTATGACATATAAGAAGACACCATAGACATGATAGAACATTGTTCATGATATTAAAATGTGTAGTATTTTCATGAGAGATGCAGAATGTTTAAAGATAGTTTTTTAAATAAGTTATTGATGCTAAAAAATGGAAATATTGTGAAAAGTTATTACATTTCATAACACCCAAACTAAAGTGTCCACAGAAAGTACGATATCACCCCACTAAAAAAGGAAAACCACCTACCCCACTACCCCACCATCCCAAATCCCTTCACATGGATCATCCTTATATCCATTACCCACCTTGATAAAATATGATAAAACAAACCATTTACCATCCTTGAGTGGGGATACAACTCACCAGCACCTCTATTAGTCGATGTGATTCACTAACTACATAAAAGGAGTGTCTATGAAGACTTAAAATCAAGTTGATTCATATAATAATGAAACTTGAATTGTAAAACAAAAATATAAAACAAATCAAACTACAATTATTGGGTATGTCATGACACACACGTCACCACCTGGTTTAGGTCAAATCAAAATAGAAACAAATAAAAATAGATGCAGAAAAATAAAACTATGTTAAGCCTTATAGATTTGGAGTGTAGAACTGAAAAAATTGATTGACTTAATATGGATTTATAGGGGGGAAGGAGTTCCTAGCCTATGTAAAGAGCTAGGCCTCTAGTTCAGAACCAAAGGGGGGCTTCCCCAATGTTTCTTAAATCATAATCACTATGAATCCATGGTATATTTCCCCAAGGTATTCTAAACCAAATCATCATGAATCCAAGGGGGTTTTCAAATGGAATTAAAAGGTTTGTTTTAAACATGAATCCTTGGTTGATTTCTTAAAATAATTCCAAACCATTAATCAAAGAACAAGTACTCAAAAATTAAATTAAAATTTATTTATATTCATTTTCTATAGGTCTCATATTAGAGGCACATGCCTCCGACCCCATTATGTGTTATAGGCATCCCAAATCATTCACTCATGTTCAATAACTCACTCTTGGAACCCCTATGGTGATACCTTTCATTTCCCAATTAGTTCTCCAAGTCAAGAACACCCCATGGGTGGAAAAAGTTTAGGATTCTAAAATAATAGGTTGTTCATGGATAGTTAAGAGGTTTCATTTCATAAATTATAGACAAAAAAATTTATTTTTAAATTTTAGATTAATAATAATGTATGTCAATTATACTACACATCATAAACAACACAAAACAATTATACTTTTAAAGGATAGTTTATAAACCATCTTCTATATACTCACAGACATCTACCAATCATGTATTAGTCATTGATTCAATATCAAATAGTGCGAATCATAAATTTTTCAAAAATCCCTAAAAATAGGGAATAATGATGTGATCTTTCTAGATAGTGAAAAAAATGGATAATGGTTGAGAATAGAAGGATATCCTTATAACTAGATCATAGTTGGGATGAACAACACTAGAAACAGATATGATACCTCAAAACACTTTGTTAGCTCATAGAGTTTGGTAGACCACACACCAACCATGTCAATTACCTCAATGAGGGATTCTATGTATGTATTTGGGAATATTATGAAAGAGTCTACCATAGATGGGGGAGTTGTAGCTGATCGGATGGAAGACCTCGGGTTAGGGTTCAACTATGTGGGGACTTTTGGAAATTAGGGGAAATGTAGAGTTATCTGTTTCTGTGTAATTGGGGGCGGTTTTCCGGCATTTGAGGGACTTTTCCCAATGGTTTTTAAAAACTATTGGGAATATCATGGAATTTACCAACGGTTTGTACAAAGCATTGGTAAAGGGAGAAATTTTTTTAAATTTCCCGATAGTTTCTTCAAACCATTGTAAAATCCTTCACTAACTCAAACTTTACCAACGGCTTATTCAAACTGTTGGTAAAGGAACCCTATACCAATGGTTTTGTTGAAGCATTGGTATAAAAGCATTGGGAAAACCCAACTTCACAGTAGTGTTACATCCTCATTATCATTAATATTCAATTATTCTGTGTGTAATATTTTACAATATATTTTTATTTTCTATTTTTTTAGGTTGATTAAAATTTTAAAGCCATAATATATTAATTGATTTATTCTCACATCATCGTTACGGTAATTTCAAGGATTTACTTCAAAATATCATTTGCTTCGAAATTATTTACACATGAATTTACATCATAGTAAATTATTGAATTATTTTTTATAAATACATTAATTTTATTACACTTGGGTTATTTATATATTTTTCCACGTAATTGTACCAATTTTCACTATTTGGTTCTCAAAATATTTTATAAACTTTTTATGAGTAAAAACTAACTTCATATATCTCTTTATTAAGAAATACTATTTTCTTCTAAAACCCATGTTTTATTAATTTTTTTTAAAATATGAATTTAACCTTATAAAAATTATTTATTGAATTATTTTTACCATATTATCCTTTCATAAATGTTTTCAATGTAATATTCTTATCTCTTTAAGAATGATGAAATTTTATAACATTTTTACCATGAAAATGGAATGTTCTTTTTCCTTCATACAATATGCATGGATTTAACTAACATCGTTTATTTAAATATAATTTTCATTTTTAGAAGGTTTATTTTGAAATACAATTCTTCTAAAATATATTTTCTTTGAAAATGATTTAAAAAATCAAAAAAAAAAGTTTATTTTCCTCATTAATATTTTCAAAAAATAATTTTATATTATTTTTATTCTTCAATGAAAAATCCCATTTATTATTAATCCACCTAGGATATTTTTTATTGATACAATCCTTTTTATTACTTTGAATTTTTTATGATTTATTTGGAAAAGGATGGTATTTACATTCACTTCATTGATTACTTTGTTAGTCCCCTTGAAATATTTAATTTACTATGATCATTAGACATTGAGTTTCCCCAAATTATCCATATCAGTTATCATGGATATGCTTATTTCCATAATCCTATAATATTTCTAGGTATGGTATTTACATTTATAATTATGTTATTTACTATGGAAATATTGAAAAATTGGTTTTGTTTATTTGATATTGATATTTGATAAGGCATATTATTTAATTTGATTATTTGATATGAGGAATGATTTGGAATAGTAATGAAAGGTGGTCCCCATACATTATATTTCCCCGTGATGCCTCTATAAGTTCTCTTGGGAAAAATATTCTTCATAAATTAAATGGTTTTCTACCTGTGGTTTTAAACTATATTGTGAAAGATCTTGACGGTATAAGTTTTTAGGTTCCCGATATATGACATCCGATAATTATGTGTTGCAATAATTTTGATTTTATATTTACAATACATGATATTTTAACTATAAAAATGTCTATATATGCATTTAAATATCATTTTATTGAGTAAATGGTGTGTGTTTTCAGTTTTTTACCATTCTATATTGATTTCTTATTATCTAGTTATTTTAAGTTGAATGTGCACTCAATAATTTACATTGCAATATTATGTATTCACTTCCTTATAAATTTATTGATGACATGGAATATGTCTTCCATTATTACCTTTCTATATTTACTATTCGTATCGATTCATTATTGATTTCACTATAATTGACCAATATTATGCATTTGAGCTGCCTTATTTTTTATTCCTTTCTCCAATATTCCATATAATATACTAAGAATGGTATGAACGGATATTCCAGATGGAATAAATTTATTATAATTCAATGAAAAAAATTGCATTGTAATTAGAGTATTTATTTATAAAACAAGGCTCATGTATGTATCTAGTTTACCAAGATGAATAAAGACTTCACCCCTGTAGGATTTGAATCCTTATAATCCATCTTATTTAATGGAATTAGACACTAGCTCTAGGATTCTAGGGTCTGGTTGCTACATTGACATTGCTGTGGATGTATTTAGAGATTTTAATTTTGAATACGAATAACCTTAGGATATAAATTCTTATATTGGGGTGGATGTATTTTCTTATAAATCTAAAAATATTCGCGACAGATCATTGATAAATAATATATATTATCTTATATATAATGTTCTTGTAAATGTCTAGTCAAATTTTCAAAAAGGGAAATATGTTATGATTATATGTGTTTATCATTCATTCATTCATCATCTTGTAACTAAATATATATATGAAGGTTTAAAAGATTCAAATTGGATATTTTCTAGGTAATATATTTTCAAACAATTTACTATAAATATTGCATAGACATTAGTATTTCTACTAAATTATTATCAAGTTATTGAAAAAATTTGATCTTTATAAACAAGATTTAAAAATATATAAATATTATTATAAATAAAAATTGATTATTTTAACAAGGATATTCATAATAAGAAGTTATTTATTTTGAAAAATCATTTCCATTTGTTTCAATATTATATGTAATTAGAATATAATTTACTTATTTTTATTTTAATGGATATAAATTATTTAAAATATGTGTCAATTATTATTTTCTATAAGGTTATATTTATGAAGAATTATATGTCAGGAAAGGCTTCATTCGAGATTTGAACCTTTCAAGTACATGTTAGATATCCCCCATGGGTATGAAAATTAAAAACAACCTGATCATGTCTTGAAAAAATCTACGGCTTTATATGGTTTGAAACAAGTTCCTCGTGCTTGCTATGAATGGTTCGCAATATTTATTTTGATTTTTTGATAAATTACTGGTTGATACCAATTTATTTATTATGAATGTTTTTTTATTTTTTTTGTGAAAATTTATGTTGATGATATTATATATGCATCTTTACAAGAAAATATTTTCAATTAATTTTTATAAATAATAAATTCTTTATTTTATATGAGTAGAAGCGTAGAATTTAAATAATTCATTAGTCTTGATTTTCTTCAATGAAATGATGGTATGTTTATTAATCAATGTATGTTTGATAAATAAGAAGTTTTTATATTTGGATTATATTCCAATAAAATTCAAAATATTCTTATAAGTACTACATATAAATTGTATTTAGATAAATATAGAAGTTTTATTGATGTTAAATCTTATAGAGGAATGATTAAAGGTATATTTTCCAAAACTCATTTAAGTCCTAATTTAATGTTTTATATATTTATTTTTTTAGATTCTAATGTGACCCTTAAGATTGTCACATAACATATTTTAAAAGGATTAATAGATGTGTTAAGGGTTCTTTAAATAATTTTTTGTTTTGTCCTTCTTAAAATTATTTTTATTTAATATGCTATTCGGATTCTTATTTTAGTGGATGAATTATAGTTAAAAAATATCAGTAGTTATGTGTCATTTATAAGGTAAATTTTTAGTTTCTGGGGATTTAATGAGAAAAAATATTTTTTATATTTAAACAGTTCAATATGATTCTATAGATATTGCATCTTGTTTTTCCAATAATTATGCATTTTAAAAAAATTGGTTTTTATTTTAATAATATTTTTATATTATATGATTATTACCCTATCATTTCCACTTCCAAAAATCCCTTACAACACCCTAAGACTAAGTACATTGAAGTAAAATTTTGTTTTATTAGGGATCACAATGAAAATAGAAATAAAAATTTATAATTTATTTCTACTGAAAACCAGTATGAAAATATACTTACTAACCCCATGTACATTCTTATTCATTATAATATCTATGTTGAACTTTGATTGGGGGAAAATTTAAAAAAAAATTGGCATGAAATTATGGGTTGTTTGAATGTATTTAGATGATGAACTTTTACATTATCACTTAATATGCCGTAATATAGAATATTTGTTTTGAAATTAATATTTTAAATTTATATACACATTTTCTTATTATTTTAAAACTTTTTAAATATATTATTTAATTTCTATTTATTTATTAATTATTCACTTTTCATTAATTGTTATTTTGTAAAGGATCACTTTTATATTTTTATTACTAATTTTATATATGATAACTCTATAGAAATTGATGTTATAAAAATATAAATAGTTAGAGTGGATCCTTGAGGAATCTAAAATATTACTATATATATACTTATACTATGATGCATAAGTAGATTTTGAATTCTTCTCACAACATTTTAAAATTCCTGAATTTATGTTGTACCTTATCATGTGATCGATGTAAATTTTAGGTTTAATTACATTTCAAGTAATAATCAAGGGGATATTTTCATCTTTTCTTTTTTACATTTGAATTTTTAGTGTTTTTCCTAGTAGTATATATTAAATCATTGAGATAATTAAAAAGTGGGGATCTGTTTAATTTTTTGACATTTTAAAAAATGTGGAGTGGTATTTAAATTGTAAATGGGTTTTAAAAATCAAAGAGTGTTATTGAGTGGATCCTTGAAAAAAAATTATTTTTATAATTAGAAAAAATTATTTTATTTATTCCCTATAACATGATTATTTAAATAACTCGCTCACATAAATTATTTTTTTGTAAATAAATCCTTAAATTATTAATATATTTCAGCTTTAAATGTTAATAACATATTTTACATGTTTCATGAAGTTTTTATATCTTAAATATATCATTTAAGACCTTTAAACATCATTTAGATGTATTTTATTATTATTCCCACATAGGGAAATGTTGATACATGTATCGTTATACAAATCCACATATCCAATTCTCTAGAGTTTTTACATTATTTATTTTGACCATAACCTGGTATACAATACTCAAAATTAAGAAATTATTGATGCATTGGTAAGATAAAAATATTGTCTAAATATCATTATGATAAATGAATAGTCAAATCTATGTTTATCATTTTTTATATTGGATATTAATTCACTATATATTTTAAATAATAATTGTTGATTTTTTGAAAATAACATTACTACTATATTTGAGTGATACATCAAGTTATTGATGTCTAATTGAGAAATTTTTAATGTGATGAAAATATTAATTTTTCTTAAATATAATTCGACATGCCAAAAAGATAAAACTTATGTTTCTATTTTTTTTATTTATATATATAGTTCCCTTAAAATCGAATTTTTTAGATGTAAACAATATTCTTAAGAAAAATTCATAGTTTAGTTTCTTACATAAACCATTTTTATAAAAATTTGGATATATTATATTTTGGTAGTTTACATTTTAATATTTTATAAATTCATATATATAGAATATGATAAGTTAATTCCACTACATAAATTGATTCAGTTATAAGAAATTCATTTTCATAGATTTTATTATGTGATACTTTTCTTACATTATTCTTATTACATAAAATGATTTAGTTACATGGATTACATTTAAAATCATATTATATAAGAATGTTTTCTTATGTAATTTTATTGTTTCCACTATATGTTTTTAAAACTAAAAACTAAGATTTTATTTTTTATATCATTTAATTTTTATTTATGTTATATGTTTATAATGAATTTTTTAATTTTTACTTATTCTAGATTTACTAATTATTTTATAATATTCATGAATACATAATTTAATTTTTTTATGAAATAAATATGATTCACATTGGATTAAACATGAATAAATATTCAGATTGAAATATTTTAACATTTTATATTCAAATTCAAACCAATATAATTGTAAATAGTTAGTCTCATATATTTTAATTAGTTTTATAATGGCATTAATACTCATTATTTAGAATGAATTTACTATAGTATTAAATATTCTTACCACTGACATAGTAAATTTTTTTTTTTTTACATAGTATCAAGGAGGCCTAATGGAAAAATTATTTTTTATTAATAATATAGAAACACGTTCACCATTTTTTGGGAATTATAATGAAAAATAATAAAGTAGTTCATCGAAGATACATGAACTTGTTTCTTTTGGAAATGTGTTATATAAATTTATTCAAATTTTTAATATGTTTTACATAAAGTAATATTATATAAAAAACTATGAGATAAAATAAATACTATAACTAATATGTGTGTGTGTTTCTTCATTCATTATTGAAGAAACTTGGTGTGCTTAAATAAATCATGTGAAAATTTCTAAAAAAATTAATCCTTACATTATCGACGCTCAAAATGAAATATTTTTTTACTATCTAATAAGAATATTCCAACATGGGTGCCACACATCATTACCCCAATATTATTGGTCACATGATCTCAGGTGTGCCTCCCCATACGATAGAGGCTTCCAACTAATATTTAAGGTTAAATATCGATCACGGGGAGACTATAGCCTCTTTATCAGATTAATGAAACAACAAAAATAAATAAAAATACCAAATCATATAACCATAAACAAAGTAATATCATTATAACAGGAAAAATAAAACTTCAATACGATACCCACACCCAATGTATAGAGATTTAATTCCAATTATTATTCAAGTGTCAATATGAAAAACCCAAAATTAATAAAGACACAAAAAAATCCAATGTGATTCCCAAATCATATTATGTTCCTTCATCCATTATTTATCCCAACTCATCCATCTAACGTAGGACTCTGTCCTTTATCCTATCATGGAAACATGTAGTCTATTCAAGTACCAATCAGGAAACCCAAGTAGGGTGTGAGTAAAAATCATTAGGATATCACCAATGGTGTCTAAACAATATCTTTTCAATAACAATGTATTCAGTTTTATATATAATAAAAAAACCACACATAAGTAAACATATTTTAAATTTATTATTCTTCTAATTTACTGAAAAAAATCATGGGTTCTTGAGGACACCAAAACCCTCAATACAAACATCAGACCATGTTAGAGTCTGAACCATATCACAATAACATTCTTATCATTTATCATTTCATTTCAAACATATCACAACCAATTGGAACCATAGTAAAATGCCATATCATGGTTATATAATGTCATTTCTAACACTATGTTGGTGTTTGGATCCTCATTCCATGTATATACCTCATTAATCACATGGGTATTTAGAGCCCCAATCCCTATCATTTATCACCTGACCTTATAATTAAAAATATAAATTTATAAAGATAAGAACCACACCTTTTCATATGTAATTAACTATGAAGTGAATCTATATGAGTTTTTAATCCATTTAATAGGATATGTTGGAATCCCTCTTACAGCCCAATAAAAAAAATTTCACCATTTAGTTCCATCCATTTTAGATATAAACCATCATGGACAACCCATAATTGTTGTTTACTATTAATCATTCTTAAATGACCATAAATCCTATTATATACTTGTTTCTTATGGATTAAGAAAAAATTTCATAAATTTTAGTCATCCTTGGAGACTGTAAATCACAAAGTTCCATTAAATTTTCACGAACTGTATGAAACTCCAAAATATCATTATGTATCTCCACCTAAAAAACTATAAATAAAAAATATATCACTGAGACATTTTTAGTGAAACGTATCTTCACTGTTTGATTATTTTTTATATATGAGATCTTAAATAATATAATACACTTAATTCCTCAATAGATTTTAGGAAATCAAAGTGTAACTTTAAATCCTCAATGAATGAATAAAAAACATTCTTATATAGAAATAAACTCCAAAAAAATCTTTAAGTTTCACTAAGGGACCTTAAAAATATTATAATTAACTATATATCCATTGGGGCTGATTGATGTATGTGATGAAAGTATAGGTTGAAAAACAATAAAACTACCCTGAAGGAATTTAATTGTAGATAACATTAAAATACTTCACACAAATATTGTATAACAACAATAATTCACATCCCCATTAAATAATAATGATATCCCATAAAAAATTAAATCATGAAATTTTAATTAATTCAGTTTCCATTCAAATTGTTATGTTTCAATTGGTCAAGGTTATAATGGGTTTTACCAATTACTTGTTGAAATAAAATTTATGATAAATTTGAATATCATCAATCTTCGTGTTATGAAAATAATTTTCGAAATAATAATAACTTTATACCTTAATGAAGCGTTCTCCAAAATCCTTGCTTCTTTTATTTTAGACGGTGAATCTCGGATAATGAATTGTGATGAATGATGCAATATATTACAAAAATACATCAAAAGAAATAAAAATTTTGATTTTTACTTTTTCAGACAATGTTTTAAGTTGAAAAAATAAAAAATGATAAAATAATAAGAATAATATTTTTAATGGTACCAGAATAAATCTATTCCACATCTTCTGTTTTCTTTTGAAAGGAAATCGGTTTATACATTCTAAACCAATTCTATGAGAAACTTAATTACACAATATTGTTGTGATTCAAACAACTATGAAACAGATTAAGTGGTCATCCTCCTATACTAAAAGTGGACTCTAATGATACTTTAGTAAAATAAATTTCTAGAATATCTCTATAAATTCATGAGAGAACATTATACTTGTTTTCATTTATATTCCACCATCATAAAATATCAAATCCATAAAAATAATTCTCTCAATCATCAATTTCTAGATATATTTCTAGTTCTTTCCTTTTTAGTTTCAATTGACATTTACTTTTATTTAATCTATATTCATCTTTCCATTTATCATTATCCTCAATATTGGTACTAGTATCATGAATATATTACTCTGGATGAGAAATTTAATCACATTTATCAACAATTGGAATGAGATATTTACATTTGTGAAACTCTTAGAGTGTATTCATAACCACTTTTAATTTACTTTCCAACACATTTTAGCATTTATTATCAAACATAATTTCTAAACTATATTGAACACATTCCAATTTAAGTAGAGGATCAAGAAAAACTACAATAACTAAGAGAGAATTAAAATGGGAACCAATACACAATACTTGTCCAAGGTAATCTTCATTAAAATTTCCATTTTTCTCATATTAATATCCCAACTCATCATCCTATTCTTTTTTTTTCTATATATGTCTCATAGAGTGTGAAAAAAAGTGTGGCATGCCACATGTATAGAACCAGGAAATTCAATTATGTTGTCATAATTGTTTTTTTAAACTTGACAAATACACGTCCACACTCCAAATCATATGTTCAATAAACTCCAGCCACACATACAAGAGAACTCCTAAAAAACTCATCCTCCTCAAGGTGAAAAAATAGTTTCTTATACTTCTCAAAAACATCCAACATAAATTATCAATAATTGAATCTAGTAAGGACATAAGTTATTATGGACTCTTTCCTATGGATTTTTAACTCCTCATTGAATCTATTGAAAAGATCCAACCACGAAGGTGAAATTATCTCAAATTTATATGAATATTTTATTCTAGTAATTAATTTTTATATTTCCTTTATCCGATCACTAATAATATGTTTTATAACATACTCAAAACATCTCATATGCATATACTTCCCATTAAGATTAGAACCATTCCAATTATTAACCCCCATCACTAAATAATTATTAGTTGTATTATTATGACTATCATTGTCCATATTAACAATATTAGTCATTAAAATCATCCTTTGATTCAATGTATATTCTAATACCTGACCAATTTTTACCCATTATGATTAACAAAAATAAAATACCAGATTACTTTTTTATTTAAGATTCATTTATCATCAATAAATTGTAAAATCACACACAAATAATTCAGATTGTGAATTGAAATCTTTTTTTCCGGGGTAATAAACACCATATAAGAGAACATATCCATCATAAATTTCAATTTTTCATTCTCAATAAAATTTAACTACAAGAAATCCATTTCAATGGTTTTTCTATATGGAACGTGAAATTGAAGTTAAAAACTTCAATGAAGTCTATAAAACCTTCATTCTCAACATATTTAAATGATAAATCATCAAATATTATATTTTTATAAAGAGCTATCATTCACTCTTCTTGATTAAAATGAGGTACTGAAATTTTAACTATCACATCAACTTTATCATCATACTTCATTATAAGACCAATAGTGGTTTGAATTTTGTCAAGATTATTGTGAGGATTTGTTTTCGCCCAATAAAATGGATATTAAAATTATGAGTTCCATGCTAGCTAAACATGAAATCATAATCATTTACAAAATTATTAAAAATTAAACTTCGATATTTATTATGAAAATGATCCCAAGATTTAGAAACTGTAGAACTATCCGAAGCATTAAGAACATTTACCTTTTTCGGAGACCTCTTCCCCTCATTTTCTAAAACTAGTATACTACTAATCCCCCTCCTATTTCAATAAATATATGTGTAGTTGGAGTATAGAACATCTAACATTTTCTTTCTGAAGAAACTATAAGATTAGAAACACCTTCCATGTGAATGGATTTGAGTTGTGCTTTCTAAAAAGTCTCCAACTGACAACCAATATATTTTGGAATTCCCATGGAAGAAGAAGAAGACCTAGACATCACATCATATTGAGGAAGATAATTTTAAGAACATTATAAAAAATAACAACTTACATTTCTAGTGAATGCAGACTGAACACATGACTGTGAGGAGTATAGGAGGCGAACCATGATGGATTTCTCACGATCACTCACGAGGGGATCTACTGGGGAGAAGGCGAGCAAAAAGATGTAAAGTAAGGGAGTAGAGTATGATGATTGAGGCCACGGTAAGTCTCCTTTGAGGGAAAGATTAAGGAATGGGAGTAGGGTTTTACCATGCGTGAGGGATGGTTAGGGTCAGCGGGAGGAGGAGAGGAGGCTGCAAAGGGAATCAATCTGGGGAGAGGAGGTGAGAAAAGAGATGAGTATGGGACTAGAAGAAGAGGAGGTGGTAGGCCATAAACTTTCTAGGGGAGGAGGAATGAAGGAGTAAGAGTATATTAGGGCTTCACTATATGCGAGGGAAGGTTAGGGAGGGGGAGGAGGAGAGGATATGAGGAAGTGAGTCTGGGGGAAAGAGGGGATTAGGGTGGTGAGATTGTTGGGTTGTGATGCGAGACAATGCCTTTTTCATACACATTCTGGTCATTGGGTTAGGTTGGGTCTAAATGTATCTATCGCAATACTTGACCCAACCTGTGCTTGAGCGAACCTGAAAAAACTTGACTAGAGTCAGTCGTGTCTAGTTGAACATGTCATGTGGGTTTGGTTCAGGACACCTTTAAATCAAATCATTGATGGTTAATCAATATTAACACATTATTATCAACATTTAACATAATTTAATACCATTATAATTAATAAAAAAATATATTTTATCAATTTAATCACATAGAATAACATTAACAAAAAATAATTAATCTATTTCTCAACATTAACCATTTATCTAATTAATTAATCCAATCCCAAAATACCAATATCCCAATTATTAAATAAGCAATTAATTAATCTAATTTGACAATCCATATATCATAATAATTAATTCACAAATTAATTAATCAAATTCCATTATCCCAATATCCCACTAATTAATAGACTAATTAAATAATCCAACATAATTGATCAATCACACAATCCATTAATTAATCAATTGGCTAAAATAATTAATTCAATTTAGTAATTTCAAATTCTAAAAATTCAATATAAATTCTAAAATTACATACATGTAATTGAAATCATGACATTAGTACTTTTATAATAGACCACCTACCTCGTGTTGTTAATAGATTCCTACTAATGGAGAACCCCAATTTTAGAAGAATGTTCAATTTCATAATGAATAACTATATCTAGATCAATATCCTATGGCTATGATAAAAATGATTTCATATTCCAATACTAGATTTGTTTCTATCACAAATAGAGACAAAAATACCTTAAAAGGATTATAGAAAGATAAGAGAGAGGGAGGAAACTATATGGAATGATAATCTCTTACCAAGAGAGGTACACATCGTCAATACATGCTTAAAATTGCTAATAAAGAAGGTCGTAAGGCCTTGGAATCCATCTAAGAAACTTTAAAAATAGAGATTAAATTATTTAAGGTCTAGAAAAGGGATTTAGGGATATAAAACATCAGATTGGGAATTTTTTTAATAAATTTCTATAGATTAAGATCCCACAAGCATAGTTTTCTTATACAAGGCGCATGGATTTCCCTAAACATACAACCTAAATTTGTTCCTCACCTAAGTGTGTCACATGGTTTATTCTTTAGGGGAATATTATTTGAAAAATAGTGCACCACCCATGCAAATCCAATTTGGATGCATTCTCATGGTTAGCCAGCCTAGGAGCAGGTGTTGGTGAAACCATGCCCAAAATATGAAAAAATCATCCTCCTTTCTAAATTCTCCAAATATCACCCAAATGCAGCCAAGATAAATACCAAAAAACGGAATATTAAAAAAAATTATATTTGAATGATATAGATGCATCTATATAAATGTTTTGGGTCTTACAGTCTTCCCACCTTATAACAACTCATCCTTGAGATGCACTCCCAAGAACTACTAAGATTAAATGATAAAAAGATCAGGCCACGTAGCATGAAAATAAGATACTCTCTACCATGTTTCCTCTTACACATGGTCATGTTTCCACAATGTACTAACTATTAGCATAGTCCTTCCACACAACACTTTCTCACTATGATCCAACACATGTATCTAATGATAATCAAAGAAAGAATCGATATCAAGTTCAACATCATACACATTAATCACATTAGAAGGTTTGACATGATACCACTAATGTTATGATCAATGAAGAACATAATTCATAGCATTTTACCAATGTAAAAGATCCAGTTGGTAAGCCAATACCCCGATCATCTCTAAAATCTCAAATAATACAATGAACCTAGGTTCCAACTTTCATTTTTTTAAATCATGTGGTGAATAAATATTAGAGACACCTAAAGTAACACATGATTACCCTATAGAAATTATAAGGTTTATCTAAATTTATAATCATACGACAATGGCCTACTGTGAGTCATAGTTGTATGATTCTGATTTAGGTGAACATGCTCTGATTTCTCCTATATGAGACAGATTACCAAAAACTCCAATTCACCATCCTCCATCAAACATAGATGTGATCTTCTTGGCCTACCATAAAACTCCTTATATGGTTCTATCTGAATAGTCACTGATGACTATTTTTAGGATAATTCCACCAAATATAGGTGTTTCTCCCAAGACCCACCAAATTCTAAAAGACACGCCTGAAGAATATCCAAAAACTCCATTATAGTATGTTTTGAATCCCTTTATGCCTATGGGTGGAAATCCATACATAGTATAATATATTAATAATGTGCCTTCTACAAGCCCTACAAGAAGCACAATGTAAAACACAAGCCATGGTCTGAATCAATACTCCAAGGTATCCTATATAGATAGACTATCTTCAAGACATAAATGTCTCCAAATAGATGCACTGAGAAAGTCTCCCAAATATGCAAGAAATGTGATAATTTTTTCAATTAGTCAATAATAATGTAAATAATGTAATTATTTTGATGATTTATTGGGATACCCACAAAAAATCAGTAGTAACATCACCCAATTCAATTACATAATGGAAATGGATGTAGTAAACCACTAGGTCATGGATAAAAGGACTTTACTGTTGATAGGTATATCATCATGTCATGAACCCTAAAATCTCCTATTTCATTCCCAAGAACAAAAAATATTGTCCTAGGTAACAATACATTTTGATCACTCTAGGATGAAAAATGCAGTTAAAGACATGAAAATCAGGCATCATCTCTCCCACATACTAAAAGGCCCAACAACCCATTTCCTAACATAGATTATGTTATCCTAATCAATTCTTAAATTGGAAGTTGACTCCCAACCTTTAAGGATTTCACTCAAGGAAAAATATTTCGGACCCTCATACTATATATCTCCAATCTAGTTAAAATTTTTAGACTCCATTGAATCTAATTTGAGAGTCATCTACTTCAGACTTCCCTGAACAAAAACATGAATATCAGCTAGTAAATACATCCTTTTCTACTCATCCCTTGACTTCTAAACTACATTACTCAGATTTTTCATATTTTTGGTTTTCGCAAAACTACTTCACTTCTAGGGTGAATATGCTAGATAAAAGTTGAATGAATGCATATACTCAACCCATATCTAATGCATTAGATTCAAACATTACTGATAAAAAAAATTAATTTAAGCTCTTATGATCATTATACATTATAAACTTCTTATACCAATGATAATCCCACCAACACTTCAAATAATAAACCACATTAGCTAATTCAAGGTCATATGTAGATTAGTTATATTAATTTGGCCTCAAATACTGAGACCATACACCACAACACAATATCCATGTATCATCACTTCTCAAATATGTAACCCATAATATTCAAAACAAACACAGTATAATTCTCCCCTAGCTCTGATAGAATCAAGATTAATTTCATTTTCAATCACTTCTTCAACTCTTTTAAGGCATTCTCACTTGATTTTATTCATTCTAACTTTATCACCTTCTCGTAAATATCAAAATAGGCTCTTCCAAATGGGAAAAGTATTGAATGAACCTTGGATAATATCCATCTAGCCCTATATAACTAAATATATCAAAAAAAAATATTTGGGTTTTCTCATGAAACAATTGCATGAACCTTCTATAGTTCCACCGACACATTGTCCTATAAGATATTTTGACCCACAAAGTGTACCTAATCAATCCTATACTGACACATAAATAACATGGAATATAGAGGATTCTCTCTATGTGTAATCATAATGATGTCAATATGTTTGGGATGTTAATATTGATCTTAGAGTACACGAAGATTTCATCAACAAATACTACTAAAAATGGATCTAGGTATGGGTGGAAGATTCTTTTCATCAAGTACATAAACACCTGAAGATAATTAATCAGCCCAAATGTCATAAAACATTCATAGAGGCTATACATAATTCTAAATTTAGTCCTTAGTATATTAGAAGGTTGAAATATCAATTTATGACACACCAATCTCAAGTCGATCATAGAGAAAACAAAAGCTCCCCTGAACTATTCCAACAGATCTTCAATACATATAAGATGCTACCAGTTCTTCACCATCACATGGTTCAAATTCTGGTAATCCATATATAAACATAGAGTCGCTTCAGTCTTTTTATGAAATAAAAATGTAGAGCCTCAAGGAAACATACATGGATAGATAATCCCCTCATCCATCAAATCTTCCAGTTGAGTCTTTAACTTTGGAAGCTCTATTGGTTCCATTATTTATGGTGGAATGGAAATAGGGTCAACTCTTGACATGGTCTCAATTGTGAATTCCACATCACCCTTAGGTGGAATCCTAGAGAAATCCTTATGAAAAACATCCAATAACCTTTACACTATGGGTGAAATCACATCCTACATTACACCTTCACCATCTAGATATGGACATAAAACCATTATGGTAAAATCCCCTAGTTTTTGGTGAACATGGATGGGATATCCTACCTTCATATCCCATTTTACATGGTCAATATACTTGTTACCCTCTAGAGACGTATATTCACCCTTATTTGGTGTCAATATATGTAGGATCAGTACACTACTAATTATTCCACACCCAAAAATTGATTGAATCCTAAAAATTTCGGGATGTAAATAATCCAACTAAATTGATACTCCCCAACCTCGAGAGTACGCCCCATAAAATAATAGTTGTCTCTCAATCTTACTCCCAAAGGTGTATCTATCTTCAAAACCCATATCACAAACTCCATCGCCAAGCTCAAACCATTAAAAATGTAGGAAGATATAAAATAATGAGAGGAAAAATAATCAAATAAGGAATTATAAAGCATAGAATATACAAAAATAGTATGTAATACTATGAAAGTATATCCTCAATATCCACCAGTGTAGGCTGAAAAACATGCTACCATCATTCTCTTCTTCCCTATTATGCAGTATGAAGCCCCTGAGATACTCCACTCTACTCATATGAGATCTCTTTCAAATATTCACCCCCTACACTACCTATTCCCCCTATCTAGTTGAGCCCCATGTTCCAGGATAATTAAGTATAGAATATCCTTTTCCCACACACTAGTCTGGCCAAGTTTCTCCTTCACTACCCATTTGTCATGGGTTCTACAGTACCATTATACATGTCATATCCTGATGCAAGATTTTAACTCTACCAGTTGTTAGTGATAGTGTCTACGATAGTGTCTTAGCCTACCACACTACTTGTAAAGCACTCGGGTAACATACTGAGTAACTGATCCACCCCACTGGACACTCTTCTTTCCTATTTTCTAGTTAATATTCTCATAATGATGCTTCATACCCATGGAAGGCATACCTTCTAATTATAAAATAAAAACCATCATTCCCCCACATGACTACTCATTCAGGTTCCCCTCGGATATGATAACATGATTTACCACTCTATAAAACATTTTCATCCAGAAGATATTAAATCAGTACTAAATCTCACATCTATAACCATTATAGAAACACATTTCCATAGTTGTATCATCACCTTCCAAAAGTAGTTCAATGAACTAAATGTTAGTAAAAAAACCAACATAATCCATCACAGAAATAATCCCCCGATTCAATAGAAAGAACTCAACCATCCTCAACTGTATTAGTGTCTCTAGAAATATGTGATCCAAAAAATCCAAAGAAAAGGTATTTATATAAAATGATATTAGAATTTACATCTAGATATTGAATGTCCCACTAGTGCAACACTGATCATCATATCATGTAAGCATCCAACATGAACCTTTTCTCAGTAGGAGTCTCTAAATGGTCATGTATGGTCTAGATGGAATCAATCAAAAAATATACTTCCTTAGGCCCACGATCTCTTGTAAACACCAGAGGGTGGTTGAACTAAAACTCCCATGTCAAATCACAAATTATCTCCACAACCCTCCCTGGGTGTCTTTCTATGAACTACATGAACTTCATGAACTAAGAACTATTCTATGGGAACTTCTCTTTGACATCCTCACCGAGAACTAAGGGTGCCTCAAGATCTACAACTAAGGGATCATTTCCATCCATACCCTTATCTCATCCTATCATCAAGTGTTGTCATGGATGTATATATATAAAATTACAAACACATTTCTTATGAAACATTCATAACATTATAACATTTATGGGGATTCACATAAAGCCACAATTAATCATTACCCCAATCACCTCCACATAGTCAAAACAGAGACACTATCAATATCATTAACCATCAAATTCTAGTTAATGGTTAATAGAGGGTAAAATGATCTCATTAATAATGTCTCATTTAAACCAATTTATTTATATATTTCATAATTTTAT
Organism: Viscum album; assembly: GCA_963277665.1. NCBI lineage: Eukaryota > Viridiplantae > Streptophyta > Magnoliopsida > Santalales > Viscaceae > Viscum > Viscum album. The sequence goes on along the minus strand of OY728127.1, from coordinate 1,979,044,621 downwards.
AAATTTTCAATTCCTTATCAAGCACCATTTTTAGTTAAATTTCACAGGCAAGGAAAAATATTAAAATTTCAAAAACTACCCAAAACCTCTTTTTCATCCATTCCTAGAATGATGAATGTCCTAAAATAATTTTGAGTGCCAAAATTTATTCTTGTATACTCAAATCTTATTCTATTTTGGTCAATAAGTCAAATATGAGACTTCCCAGAAACAATAATAACATCACACAACAAGTGAATCATTCGACGTAAAATAGTGTTAACTATAAATACATGCATCAATAAATGAAATCCCAACCTAGGTACAAGGATTTTGCATTCATACCTAGGTAATTTAATCCCATGCATTAGTTCTTAAGCATGGACTAACTCACCTTATTCCCATTTATACCTTTCCCCAAGTAGTAAGACATGGGAAAAGAGAAGTAACTTCTATAATACCAAATTGTAACATTCCAACCTAGTTTTCACTCACTAGTTCCCCAAGATAGTTGGTCACATGACCTCAGGCACTCCTCCCCTTATGCTAGAGGCTGATTTATAGTAGCGAGGGACTAATATTGATCACGGGGATACAATATATATTTATTAGAGTATTGAAACATCAGAAATCAATAATGATACCAAAATCTGTAACCATTACCAGAATAAGATTAATATCTCATAATGACTAAAACATGAATAAAATATAAAAAACAAACTATATATATATCATTCCATGTATGTGTCACATTTCAATATACAAAATCCAAAATAAATAAACACACTAACAACCCCCAAGTGGGTCTTAAATCATGTTTTATTCCCACATCCATGATCCGTACTAACTCTTCCATCTGACATATTACTCTTTCACTTATATTGTAATGCAATCATGGGGAATATTTTTGTACTGATCATCCATCCCGAGTAGGGTGTGAGTACAACTCAATTGGACACCAAAAATGATGTTTAAACACCATCCAATCAATAATATTGATTCAAGTTTTATATGGAATAAATAACAATTCATAAGTAAAAAAATATCACATTTATTTTTCTTTAAATTAACAATGTAAACCCCCGGGTTTCTAAGGACACTAGAACCCTCCATACCTACTTTGGTCCATGTCAGAGACTAAAACATACCACAATAAAATGATTATAATTTATCATTTCATTTAAATAAAATCTCAACCAATTGGAAACATATTACAATCCCAACAAGTGGGACTAAAATGTCATGTGTAACACCTCATGGGTATTTGGAGCCAGTCCCAATCTGAAACCTCACTAATCACATTGGTATTTTGAGCTTTAGTCCTTATCCCATTATCATAATTAATAACCTGCATATTTGGATCCTCATTCCTTGTCCCTTAATCATCATTAATCGCATGGTTATTAACAACATTAGTCCCTATCCCACAATCATTTTTCTCTATCGGATTTTGAAGCATAATTCCATATCCCATACACATCATATAGATCACTCATATATCACATACATCACATTATTCATGGTTGATAAACATTAAAAAAATGTTATCAAGATTTTAAATCACAGAATTCCAATAAAATTATCAAAACAAACAAGGTTCAACCATTTAATCACATGAAATAATATGAACAAAACAACATTAATACATTTTTCAACATTAACCACATAACTCATTAATAAATTCAATAATTAATAATGACAATTATTCATGTCCAATATCCCATTAATAAATTAACCAATTAATTAATCCAATTCCACAATCCCAATATCTCTTTAATTAATTTAACAATTAATTAGTCCAATTCCACAATCCGAATACACATTAATTAATTCACCTATTATTTAATCCAATATAATTGACCAATCAAAAAAATCCATTAATTAATTAATAGACCAAAATGATTGATTAAATTTATGATTTTATATTTATAAATGTCCAGTAGACATTCTAGAATTACAAAATTGTAATTTAAATCCAGTACATGGGATTTGAATAATAGACAACCTACCTCCGGATTGGTGATTGACAATCACCAATGGAAATCCAAAATTGAAGATAAACATTCAATTTAACAAAAAATAATGATATATGGATACAAAACCGATATCCATGATCATATGGATTAGGTAAAAAACCTATAATTGGATCCATCACAAATACAGGAAAACATCAATTCAAAGGATGAGAGAAAGAAGAGAGAGTGGGAGGAAACCATACAAGATGGGAATATCCAACTTGTAGTGGTGCATATATTCAATTCATTCTTCAAATCACCAATAATGGAATTCCTAAGGTAGTTAAAACAATTTTAGAAACTCTAAAAATGAGATATAATGATTTTGGGTTGTTTTAGGGTGTCGATGTATATATTAATAGGGTGTGGGGTCTTTTTTAATAATGATTGGGGGTCTAAAATTCCATGTAGACAGTTCCCTATACATGGAACACAGTTTTCCCTAACTATGCACCTCATTCAAGGGTTTTACATAGTTAATTATAAGAGGGAACATGTTTTGAAAAACCATGCACTAGCTGTGTGAATACACTCTAGCTAGGTTCACATAGATAGTAGGGATGGGCACAATGTTGGGTCAAACCATGCGCCAACCATGCACAACCACTCTTCCTTCCAAAATTATCTAAATCTCACCAAAAATCACCTAATATAAATCTTAAACAATGTATACTTGAAATTGAGGGAAAATAGTAACATTAAATGAGCTTTATACATCCCTATAAATGGTTAATATCTTACACTAATCTGGTTTTTTGGTGCTACAATTATTTTTATACGTTTTTGTGTCTTACCATGTGCTGGTTATACAACGCATTTAAAATGTGTGTGTGTGTGGGTTTTTTCTTGCCAAAAAAAATCATATTTGGGTTTTTCCAATAAGGGAATAAGATAAGACTCTCTATTTAGTGCCTCTTAGTATAAAATGGTAGGTTAGACTTGGGTTTATGAATCCGAGTGAAAAGTTATTTTTAATTTGGTTGTGACACTAGGTGTGAAAAGTTTAGTTTAATATCACATTTCTTATAGTGTGTTCTATTAATATCTACATTTTATAAGTGTGAATATTATAAATAGGATATATTAGATATAAACTAATATAAAAAACTCTTATTCTTATTTATTTTTATTTCAACTCAATTAATATTACAACTCTGATATAATCCTTAAATTTATTTGAAGAGAAAAATTCACCTCCAACTGTATATCGGTATATCTTCCCTCATAAAACAACATGAATAAAATATTGGATTACTAAAAAACACATTTAAGGTGTGTTAATATAGTATAAATGAGGAATGTTTCCTTAGAAGTACCTTTTCTAGAAAAACTCCACCAGTGCATACAATATATCTACGAAGGGAAGCCTATGTTATTTATCTTTGGGCCCATTCATGTGGTATAGGGATATATAGAAGAAAACATCAATACATATTAACTCCACAATGAGGTCTAGATCCATATTTATATATATATTCAATTCATATATGCATTATCTAGAATCAAGTATTCAAAATTGTTGGTTGAAAAGATATTAAATCTTATGGTCCAGAACATAGATTTTATCTTCTTCCACTCGAAAAATCCTCCCACTAGTGTAATCATGAATGCAAATCATAGTTATTATAAAGAATATTAATACAATATGTTAATGATGGATATTATCATTTTAGTATTGGTTGATTAAAATATCTTTTATGAGTCTTATCCAACACATATATTTCTTCCTCAACTTTTGTGAATGATAGATAAAACAGTAGTGACTTTAATTGATTTGAAGATAAGGAATCATCCTATTGTGGAATGCCTTTTATGGGTGAGGAAGGTCCATGAAACCACTCAGTATTAGATAATGTTTCTTTTTATAAATTCCATCATAATTTTTTTTCATGGAAACACCCATGCTTATAAGTCTCCATCTCCTCAAAGAATGCTTATAGAGAATGTTTCTAAGGATACAGATTCTCTAGGTCCAGATATAGAGAGTTGGAAAACAATGAAGTGTCACCAGAAAATAATAACTAGTAAGTTGAATGAAATTATATCCAAAACACCCATATATCTCCTGAAAAATATATATTAGAGAGCTAGTATAAATATTTTTTTATCCAAGATAGTCTAACTAATGGTATTTTGGTGATGTTTGAGCTAAGGATGAGACACCCTATAAGAAACTAATGTTGAAGGAGTTCATGTCTTCTTGAGGCCCCATGTGTGGGTTTACTAATTATTGTTTAGAATATTGGAAACTAGAATCCATCTAGATTTTTTTTATTTTCCATTTTTTGAAGATCATATTTTATTATGTATCACCCACTTGAGTGGAATTCATTTTCCCAAATTTGGTAGCCTAATGTACCTATGAACTTTCATTATCAAGTCTAATCACATTGACGATGGTAATTATTATAGAGAGTTATAGAGGATGATACATTCCAAAAAAATATGAGCCCCTTTACCTAAAAATTTTGGGAAATAGATAACATAGTATCATTAAAGGGGAATAAAAATACATTCCAATAAGAAATGATATGACCTCATAAATCCTAATGATGTATGACAATTTATCACTAGAGTCATTATCCTCAAATTTTATACTCTTTCTAACACAAAACTGCATTTATCATTCTAAAGGGTTGTGATGATATATGTATATTTGGAGTCTCTGAAGTATATTGTGGGTAGAACCATAGTAGTTAGTGTTGTGGGGTCAACATCCCCAATTGAAGAGTAGCTAACATAGTGATAGAGAATGGTGTGAGGGATAGAGGGGTGAGAATTTATCCACATTTTCTTAATCGTGGGGATGGATTCCCCAAAAAAGAGTAAGTATTACCATTCCATAATGATCAGACATTTATGGAATGAAAAAGTTTGGTCAAGGTACATTTTTATTGATGAATGTTGTTGAAAATTGATCACAAATTAATTTATCCAATCGAATACCGACATCATATCCCCTTGAGATAAAAATATTAAATTTTCAAGAGAGTACCATATGATATTGTTCTAGAGTCTTCTGAAATGGATTCTCAATATATTCACATAGCCTCCATTTAATATTGATCTATAATAATGGTAGTGGATTTATTGACATCAACTGTTCCGAATACAACTTCTAGTGGAGGATTGGATGACTCATGTATATTCACCAAGCCCAATTAATGATTTTTACATCACCATATTTACTATTTTTTCTTATGGAATGTATAATCTTGATCACTAATTATATAACCAGAATGGAGGATATAATGGGAGATATAGAAATATTCTCCTCGTTGAGAAAATTTAGATATATCAATAAGGAGGTGGAAAAGTGTTATTATCTCTCATGTATTCATTCTTAATTATTTTCCATTTTAGAATGTTTTTAGGACTATTATAATATATATTTTTTAAAAAAATTACACTAATATGATCCATTTATGTTATATTATGATATTTTCACACATTAATTTAAGGAAATTGGTAACCCAAGTGTAGGAGGGGGTGGAACCATTTTACTTGCTTGAGGTGGGTCAAAAAAGGTCCCATGGAAGGCATTTTGTAATAGGATATTCCTATAATATAAATTTATAAGGGAAATATTGTGGATGGATATCCTGAAACACTTCAAGATTAGGTCATTGAAATAGGTGATTACATTATTTTAGTGTTGGATGATGGGAAAAAGATGGTGGGTGTGTTCAGGTCATGAAAACCAAAGAATAAAAGAAATAAGGAGTCATCCTGATTGATATTCCATAGGAATCAGTGTTGGTTGTAGAATATAATTCTCTAATTTGGATTCCCTAAACTAGTATTCCAAGGTCTAGATCAATAAATAAAAAATATACATAATATCTTTAATACCATGTATAATATCATAGATGTGAACATAATTAATTAAAAAATCAATAATGATAAGTGTATCTATTACATAAATGGGATATATTTTGATTTGAGATTTATATTATTAGGATAAATCACAAACTAATAAATACCATGTATTTTTCAACTAATGGATATTTATTTAAACTATATTAAAAATGGTTTAATTTTGGATTCTTCTTCAAAATCGCCAATAAATTCTTCCAGACCTATTATCCATATAAATATGTTACACGTAGAACTTTTATTTATAACCATGGGAATAGAAACATAATAAAGGGTTCATATCAAATTCTCAGTAAGGAAAACATATAAATGAATATTTCAAAAAACATAAGCATGTTATACATAATATGGTAAATATAAATAATCCTAATAATTAAATAATAAAATAAAACATTGAACATGTTATATATATGATAATAAATTATAATATGGGTAATAATAATTACTTATTTCATTCTGATGGAATAAAAAAAATTTAAATAATATAAAGGTTGTCATGGCCTTATGACAATAAACTATATCAAAATATGGAGAGGAATACTCTAAAACCGGATCTTTTTTGTCTCATGAGACTTGTTAACACAACGAGTGGACATATAATTTTGGGTCGTACCCATCACTTAATTATCTTTAATGTATTGACCATAAGTTTCAACAATAAATTTCATAACATTCTCTAAGTAACCACTAGAATAAAAAAACATGTCTATCATTATATGTAAAAATATATAATTCCAATTCTTAATCATCACACGTTATCATTAAAAAATGATCAAGGATTTCAATAAATCCCCAACTAATATATAATACTTATTTATAAGTGAACATCCTCTTTTATTAATTGTGTAAAATGTGGAATTCACATAGTATACTGTAGTTAATATATGATCATGTCAATGCTAGAATAACATGATCATTAGACATCCAAAAAAAGAAGTCATATGGTTACAAAATAACATATCAGTAGTGATCAAAGGAATTATAGAATGGTGTTCACAATAAATTAGAAAAATAAATGAATAAAATAATGGATCACTCTATATCACAAAAGAAGGGATTTGTAATTGAGATGTTTGATATTAGGAGTTCAATATAACAAATGATAAATATATATATTAAGGATAAAACGAGAAACATATCCCTTATTATGGGAAATACTTTTAAAAATTAAAAGGAAAAAAGTAGTGAAAACATAAAAGATATTTTTGAAAATATTTTTCAATTTGAGGTAAAAAACATACTTAAATGTCACTTAAAAATATAACTTCTAAAAAACATTATATGAAATATTTTGAAAAAATTGTATTTTATAAAAACACTCTAAAAATGTATTGTTGAAAAAACATAAATTTTATCATGGATAAATAAGGAGGCCAATGAAAAGACAATAAAGTGAAAAGAAAATACATTTTTTTATTTTCAAAATACCTTTCATCAAAAATCACATTGTAAGAATTGTAAGAATACATTAATTATTGTCCAAACATATTCATTACCAACAAAGGAAGATAAATATCATATAATAGAGTATTAAGGTTAAATGATCCAGTCATACATGAAATTAGTTCATGATAAAACAATATAACTAAATATAAGGAGACTTGAATTATAAATATCCATTATGAGTAACATACTCCTTTTTGTAAGAAATATTTCAAGAAGGGTTTTTATGTTATATAAAGGTGAAGGAAAAAATAATAAAATATAATATAATAAAAGGGTGTAATGTAACCAAATTATTTGAAATAATTACAATAGAGTGGATTATAACCCAATCAAGAAAAATTGAGTTACTATAAAGCCATACAACTGGGGTAACAAATGAGTCATGATCCATTTTATAAAAAAGAACTCATTTGGAATATTATTTACAATTAAAAAAAATTTAAATTTATATATACAATGGAAGTTAATAAACCATAAAATTATATCATGGAACATAACATAACCATGTATTAAGGAATTATAGTTTGATATAAATAACCCTTGTGGATTGAGTAATATTTTAGTCAAAGAACCACAATAGTGTGGGATTGTAATTAAAATTTTAATAACATGATCAAAATAAAACTCATGATATGATGTATAAAAAAGTAATTATATTCACCACATAAATTAAATTATGTGAATAATAGAAAATACTTCCCAATGAAAAGAATTTGTGATGAAACCCCTTTCCATGATACTGCATCATTTTCAGTTGCACAAAATATCATAAAAAATTAAATTAAGTTAATTAAATCAATATATAATGAAATTATATAGGAAAATAAGAAGTTATATTATTTATTTACCATCATTAAATACATATAAATATTAGTAAAAAATTTCATTTTGAAAATACCGAGTATAATTAATCATTATCTCCTTGAACTAGTTTCACAAAAGTGGTGGTGGTAAATTTTATTTCTCAAAAGTTATTATTTATAAGATCATATAAGGTTAATTAATTGATTCCCCAAGATCTTTTACAAAGTTATAACTTCATTAAATTGTGTTTTTGATTACAAACCATGAATATGGAATCTATGATGATCATTTTTGTGATTCTTAATGAATGAATGGGGTTTTGTTAATTAATGTGTTAATTTTTTATATAACAGTATTAGAAAAATAAAATTATTTAAACATTTATATTATATTATACTAGTAAAGTGGTTGTGGTATATTTTATTTCTCAAAAATTTATTATTTCTAAGATCATATAAGGTACATTAATTTATTCCCCAAAAAAAGTTAATCCATTATATAAATTCAAAGTACTGTTTAGGTTGGTGGTTAACCCGGCCAGAACAAGAACCTAATTTTATTAATGAATGATTATGAGATGATTTAGTTGTTTTAAAATTATCAAAGAAGAATAAAGATACTAAATAGTTATTAAAATAGTAATATATCATAATTTAAAATAATTTTAAATAGTATATAATTTTAATAATTTTAATTTTTATTAAGAAGAAATTATTTTACTCTTGGTATGCTTATTTTAAATGGTTGAATTAACGATGATCATTTATTAATTTTATTATTAACATGTTATAAAATATTTTGTTCCATAACTATAATGATATCATAAATATAATATATATCCACTAAACGTATTCTCATGACTATCCTAGTAAGGTTGTAATGAAAACAATACACCATTATATGGAGGCGGTAGTCTGCATGTATGCAAAGATGATGATTTTATTTCTAAAACATGAATGGAGACAGTAATAGGTTTTAAAATTTCATAATATATACCATTATATAAATATAATAATGATATGTTTAATTTTCCATTTTTTTCATACTTTTATGTTGGTGAAATAATATGATACATGTTTCGTTGTGGAAGTGATACTCCACACAACCCACGAATGACATTTTCGTTTTTCATTGTAGAAAAATAAAAAGGTTATTAATGATTATTGTCATAGAATACTAATATTAAGAATATAAAAAATACCAAATTAAATATATATGTATTTTAAAATAAGAACTAAAAAGGAAAATATAAAATAATGCAATTAATTACAAAGGAATACTCTCATTGATCACATAGATATCTCCTTCAAATATTTCATAGAAATTGGTGGAATAGCCAAATCAATTGTGACTGGAATATATAAAGAGAAAATATAATTACTGGTAAATGGAACAAGGTTACGTTTTCAGGTGGAAACCATATTTTTATAGTGGTATTTAACGTGTGGTTAGGGGCCCCTTTTCTAAGTGGTGAGAATGACATTTTTTGTAAATATTTCCACTTAATATAAAAGGATCACATGTTCAACATGTCATGTTGCATAGAAAATATAATGTAATTTAATTTATTATAATATAATGTTTATAATAAGTAATAAAATAAATTAAAAACATTTTTTTAACATGTTTCAATCCCCTTACCTTTTGGACTATTACATTTTCCTTTTATTCTTTTACGGCAGTAACAAATTCTCACCTAGGGAAACATTATATTAAGGAAAAAATAAAGTGGTAATTATTATATAAATTTTGAATAATAATTAAAAATATGAAATTAATTATATTTGATTCAATTTTTAAAAGTAATAAAAATTAATTTTAAAAAACAAAATGTATGATGTATTGAATATTTTTTTTTGAGAAATATTTCTTAAGTTCTAAAATTTCAAATATGGGTTTATAAATAATAAAAATCATTTTTAAAACTATAAAATAAATTTTAAAAAATTTATTTGTCTTATATAAAGGTTTAATTAATTTTAAATTTATATTTTTTAAGCAAATAATTCCATAAATGTCTAGTTATTTCTACAAAATAGTATTTTTCACTATTCACAAAAAAATAGTTATTTTTCTAATCACCAAAAAATTGAACTTTTAAAAATATTACTATAATGAATCCAAATATAATTAATTTTTTGATATTAAAAATCTCAAATTTATAAATATAACTTTTAAATAAAAATGTGAGATATAATGAAAAAAAATTATAGGAGAACAAGTTTTTTCAAATATAAAACATTGTCATTCTTGTTTCCTATTATTTAATATTTAAATTATAATTAACCAATTATTAATATATTTAATCCTCATTAATCGCATTTTTTATGGAATATCATTTTATCACGCATAGAAAGTCAACATTTAGAATAATACAATTCTGAGCATAAAATGAATATATTAGTCATTTTAACAATACCAATTGAATTTAATTCAATTTTAATGATGCCTTTAATTTCATTATAAACAAATCATAAAGTAGATAATTATATTCCTTACAACCAATCCAATAGAATTGATTTAAAATTATAACAAAATAGAAATTTTATTGTACAATGGTGTGTGTAGAGAAAGCTGTCGAATATATTAACATCTTTGATGGTAATTATATATTAAAATTTACTGATGCCACATTACAAAACTTTTTAAATTATATAACTATAATTTGAATCATATTATTTTTTAATTTCTATATAGAAATATAATGTTACATACACTTCAATATTTTCATTTGTTTATTTAGTATGTGGAATGAGATTTAACTTTATTGAAAAAATAGTAATATTTATTTATGAAGAGTGCTATCCAATTTTTATTTTCACATTGAATTATATAAAGGGAATTTGATCTGTATCCATAGAGAATATCATCCCACAAACCATTAATATGATTTATATGATAATAATATGACAAAGTAGTTTTTATTTATAACTAAATATCTTGTATTTGGTGAAAGTATAAATTATATAGGACCCTATAAAATATTGACTAAAAACTCACTATATGATTCATTAGTAGTAATTTCATATCATTTTATCTATTTTATTTGTTGTTTTTTAATATTTCCCTCATTATACATTGTGTTGGGACATTTAGTTTCATAATTTCAAAATCTCTTACAATTGAGAAAATAATTTTTCATGGATTCTCTATTTAACTTATTCTTGTGATTCAGAATAACTTTATCTCAATAATAATTAATTTTACATGAACCATTATATAAATTTTCCAATTACTATTCCTATATTTTTTAAATTTTAGAAATTTAATATTCATTCATTCATCATGTTTATCAAAAAAATTCATATGATATTTAATTATTTATTCTTTAGGATTGGGATTTCAACTATTATATCATTGTTAATTTGACAAATTAATAGATAGATTAGAATTATAAAAATATTTCTCACAACATCAATTATCCTATTGGGTTGTTTTTTGGTAATGTTTATGGATTTTCAATATTATTAATTTAACTTAGTTTCTTTATGTTTTATCAGTTACTAAAACAAAAAATATTTAACTCGAGTTTCAGTTATTATAATATAATTAACATTAATAACTACATGATGATTTAAAATAAATATTTATATCATTGAAACACATTCATGTTAGCCTATTTATCTAACAAATAAACCATTATTGATCTTAGTTTAACCTAAAGGACTATCTATTTAACATATATCATTCCAATTCAACTAGGTTACTTTGAGATAGGTTCTCCAATAAATCTTAGAAAAATTGTCAAAATGAGATCCAAAATTTTAATGATCTTTATAAAAAATTATAAAACCAAAAAACATTGATCTATGTTCCAAAATTTCATCTTATCCATTATCCATGATAACCCACATGGATTAATATATATTATAAATTATGACCATATACATTTAAATTTATGTATTCCCAAGAGACATTATAATTAGGTTATTTCACCTAAAAATATTCCAATCCATCATAGTGGTTTATAAAGATAATTATAATTAACCGAATAATATCACATATGTGTATTAGAATAAGATTTCAATTATGTCTCTTTTATAGACAGTAGGTGATGATTGAGTTAATAAACAACATCCAATATTCAAGATTATTAACCCTAGGTATATATATGTTTGATCCTTAATCCACTTATAATATCCAGAACGAGATTTCATTACTCGGAAAATCACATGATCAAAACATTACAAAATTTCATAATTCTAACATTCACATAGAATTATAAATTATACATATCCATAGGTTCCTCACTAAAGTTATATTATCCTAATCCCCAGATAAAATGTTTTTTTTAGATTAATGTTAAATCATAAACTATCCTAAAGAGATATCTATACATTTGAAATTATGATCAAAATCAACTTATCATCCATTCAATTATTCTCAATAATAACCCTAATATATAGTTTTATCTAAAAACATATCGGATACCACATATTGTACCCCAAACCTACAACCCAAAGTCTACCATTATAAATATATAGATTACATAATTGATTTATTACCAAGAAAAATATCATAGATCAAACCATACTTAATTAAAAAAATTAATAATGATAATTATATCTCTTATATTTCAAGGATATTCTAGGATTATCGATTAAGGTTTTTATGAAAAAAAACATAAAATAATAAATCACATGTTTTCACGACCCCCTCCCACCAAAGATGCCCCTCCTGAGCTGGAAATGGTGAATGGGAGATAATGACCCCCGAGTCCCGCCTCCAGTAGGCCCCGGGGTGGCGACTAGCACCAAGGGTATGAGTTTTCACAAATATGGGAGGCATTACCCTTTTTATTATTTATAATATAGAAATAGGACAAGTCAACCACCAAAAAGGAAAAGACCAAGTTTATAAAAATAAACCCAAACCAATCCCACATGCATGTTTAAATAGTTTTGAATCAAGGTACAAGTACAAGAAATCTCAAAAGTACAATACCAAAAGAAACAAGAGTACAACAACAGAAACAACTCCAACTGTCCTGACTAGTAGGGTCCTGCACGGCCCTGGTAGTCCTCCTGGAAACCTAAAGGTAAACTTTGGGTGAGAATACATGTATACTCAGTAGGGAAACTTAAAGATCTCGTGCACAAGTGGGGAGACATCCTAATGTCCCGTGAGAGAAACAGAAGAAACCTAGCAAGGAATTCTATCCACCCAACCTCACCAGCCACACTCACTAAAAACACAATCACAACAGGTAGTAGTATATAAGAACAAGAGGATTGGGTACCCCTCACCATTTCCCATTAGTTATCTGCTCTTCCTAACGGCGAATGTCCTGACGCTACCACACTCTTCCCGCCCGCACACACCTGGGCCTCACAGCCACGTATCCCGCCCGCATACACCTAGGCCTCACAACCACGTATCCCGCATGCACACACCTGGTCCTCATCCCAAATATTATTGGGAACAGTAATAGTAATAGAACTCTCGCCCGAAGACACATGGGCCTCATCCCGAAGATTTTTGGGAAAAAAAACCTACCCGAAGAGTCTTGAGCCAAATCCACCCCAATCTAAACTAACCCGAAGAGTCTTGGGTGTAAGGTCACCTCAAGCCATCACATCCTAGGGAAGAAGGAGCTGGAAGGAGCTAGTAACTAAGGGGAAAACACCCTCTCCCATGAAATGGGAGTGTTCGGCACTAAGTGCTCAACATGGGTGGGGTGCGATAAAACACAAAAGATACAGATACATATATGTATACCAAACACACAGCCCGACCTATGGCTTCTAAATAGAGAAACTGAGCATGTGCCTCAGCACTGCTACTACGAAGCATGCATACAACAAACAACCCCAATCCCATTTAGGTTTTCACATTTCTGCAGAATTTGTTTATTTAGTTCCTTAACTACTGGGAAAACAACCGCAACCAACCATATCAATTTTTTGTAATGTATATCCCCGCCATCCACAAATCAAGTTAGGAAAAAACAATCAACACAACCAAGTCCCTCTTATTAGCCAACCAACCCCATTGATTATTATTTCCATTCCATTTTCATGCCCCACCATTTATTAACTCTTCCACTTTTTATTTATTATCCACAACCCATAGATCGTTCACATTCAAGCCCATCCCGGCAGCCCCACTGCCAACCACCATAACCACAATCACACCGAAACCCATACATCTTTACCTCTTTAATACCATTTATCGCATCCCTGCTGCCCATCTCCAACATAGCATTCACACCAACCCACAACCAAGCCAATCGTAGCCCCGCTGCTCACCCGATCCACAACAACCCACAAAACACCCCCATCACAAAGCCACGTATCCATGACAACACCCACATGTTCATTATTACACTTTTTTCAACCGAGATGATCACACAAGGGTTCCAGATTTTAAATCATCCAACTTTACGTGATTAACCAAATTTCAAATTCAACAATGTTTCCATAAAAAAACAGTCTAGAAAGATAAGGAAAATTTTAATTGCACAAGAAAAGGCCCCCAACAACCGTGATTTTTAGTAGGCATGAGCCTATTCAATTCAAAACATAATATCACAGGAAAGATAAACATAAAAAATTCCCCATCCCTGTTCTTTAACCAGTTATTATATGCGTTTAAAGGTTCAACCGGTTCTCATGAAAACAAGAGGATACGCACCCCGCATGATGCACAATTTAGAGAGATGAAGGTAAGATCCCAACCTCAACAGGTTCTGATAACAACGATCCCCCGGATCAACTTTAGAAGATGTCCATCGGTATCCATCACATCATTCAAATCCCAGCAAAACCTCTGTGGGTGGATGTTGGAAAGGAAAGGCCGAAGGAAAGACAAGGGATCCAAGATCAGAAGTTTTTCCTCGTCGTTATGATCCCATGGCCCCTGACGGATAGTAAATCGGATGTCGGACGAATAATTTATGGATGAAAGGAGCCTTCGAGTCTCTTGGGAGAGCTCTTCTCAGAGGAATGGGGAGGAGAGGGGTGAGTTGAATAGGATGAGGGGACCCCTCCTTTTATAGGCGTGAAAAACAAAAGTACACAGTGTTTAATTTATGGTACACGACGTGTACTCGGCAATTTCACAAGGTCACCACGCGGCTTCCAACACGACCTTCAACGCGGAACGCGGCTGTTGACTGGTCAACACACGGTTTGAAGGTAACGTGTATGCGAGGAGGGAATACACAGCATGTATTATTGGCTACACGGCATGTAATCATTTATTTCATACGGTAAGGACACGGCTCTAACACGGGGTATACCTGGCGATGGGCTACACGGCGTGTACCCACACTACACGGCGTGTAGTTTCAAAATTCTGAAAACTGTGGGAAAAGTCCATTTTACCATCCAAAACACTTCATGGCCCTCTTTTTGACAAAGGAATGGTCCGGAGAGGTCCGGGCCATTACACATGTCTTTCAAAAATAAGGGAAAATTATTGAATTTATATAAGACGTTACTTAATCAGTGATAAATTTTCAACATATCCCACAAATTATTACACATTTCATATCGTTCTAAATATTTCATCTGTATTATTTTATTTATAACCCAGGGAATGGAAACAAAAGAAAGGGATGAGCTCAAATACTCATTAGTAGAAACATACATATGAGGCCGTAAAATAACATAAATATGGTGTACATAATATGACACAAATAAATAATCTCAACAAATCCATTATGAATAAAAAATAATATATTTTTATACCCATGAATATAAATATAAAAATGGATAACAACAATTATTGATCACATACTCATGAACGGCATAATGAGGGACATAAAAAACTGATGTCAAGACCTCGTTCTATTTCTATGCACTGATGTGGGGAGAAGTATACACTAAATCCCATGAATTTTTGTCTCATGAAACCTATCATTTAATAGAGGTGTTATATAATTCTAGTCCCCGCACATCACATTATTGAGCCCAACAAATTCACCAAAATAGTTAATAATACATTTCATACCATTCCCTTTGAAACCTATTGATGAATAAAAACATGGAAGACTATATAATTAAAAATACATTCTTTCAATAAAAAATAAATTATTAAAGTGGTTAATAATCATAAAGGATGTGAATAATTCCTCAACCAATAAATAATCATTATTTTTATGTGAAAATTTACCGATATGAATATTTAAAAATGATATGTTCACACCATATATGATAATTAATATATTGTTATGTTAATGCAAGAATGAACACATTAAAATCCATATAGAGAAAGAAGGTGGATAGTTATAAATGGAAATATCCCTAGTGTTACAATGGAAACATATATGGGTGTTGACATAAATGAAATACATCTTCAAAAAAAATAATTCTTTTAATGGTGTTAGAAAATATGGTATTAAGAGAAAAAATATTTGATACCACGAGTTCAATAAATAAAATTATAAATATATATATATATATATATATATATATAATAGACGATAGATCATGAAACATAAAACCTATGAGGGTAAAACATTTTGAAAATGAAAAAACCTAAAAGAAATTTAAGGAAATTTTTTTAGCATTGAGGTAAAATATAACATACATGTCACCTACAAATATAACATCTCAAAAAGGTGATGTAAATTATTTTGAATTAAATCATTAAAAAATATAAAATAATGGACCATTTAAAAGATATAATATTCTTTTTGATAAATTTGTAGATAAATACAAAACATATTAATGTTAAAAGAGAGTCAATTTTTTTATTTTTATAATACCTTTCTTCAAAACACACATTTCCAAAAGAGTATGAAAACATTAATTTTTATCAAAATAAATTATTTTCTTATATAGTATCAGAAATTATTATATAATAAAATATTAGGGTGTAATAATCAATCTTGGAAGAAATAATTTTAGGACAGATAAATATAACTCAAGGAAATGAGACTTGAGTTATGAATATTGCTTACGAGTGACATACTCATTGATGAAAGAAATATTTAAAAATAAATTTAATGTGGTGGAAATATTAAGAAATAAAATATTACATAATATCATAAAATTTTGTAATATACCCCACTTATATGAAATAAGTATAAAATAATGTATCATAGATCAATGAATGAAAATTAAGTTACAAAAATCCATACAACTAGTGTAAAACTAAGTAAAAATATATTTTATGAAATGAAACTAATTTAACATAGTATTTACTATAAGTAATATAAATATATGATAAGAGTGTATCCATGAGTACTTAATATACATTTAAAGGTAAAAACAAGCACAAAACATAAACATGTCTCAAGGAATTAATGTTTATGTAAAAGAACCCTTGAGTAATGAAATATAATAATCCTGCTCTTTATTACACATATTAACATGATTAATTTCCTAAAATTTCACTTAAGAAAACTTTGAGGATCTAGAGTTCTGGTGTCATTGGAAATTAGAGACATTACTTGACAAATTAAGATATAATAATATAACATCTTTAATGAAAACTTCTTTTATATGACCACAACATTCCCTCGTACATAGCATTTCATGAGAAAACATGAGGACATGCATAAAAAAGAGTGAGATATAAAGCCTAGTAAGGGAGTAAACAAGTCATTAAATTAAAAATATAGTACATGTTCTATAGTATGCCTATCAATGGAGCATAAGAGAACCATGAAAATAAAGGCTTGATATATCATGATTATCATAACATGTAAATGTGGCAATAACATTTGACATGATAGTAGCATGAGCCAATACACATTGAACATGGAGCATTAGTAAGCCCTCATTCCAAATGGATTGTCACGAGTAATCCCTAATTTCACTTGACGTATCATGATATAATTATTTACCCAATGAATTGGAGCGCTATCAGGGCACACCCTTCTTAATCATTTCATTTCATGCATAAGTTTGCCACATGGATCATATAACTGGGATTAATTAAACATCATTGTATATTCCATGATAAAGTAATGTTGAATTAATACATGAAACTATATAATCACTAAATAAATATGTATAAAGGAAAACATCACTGAGAGAGAATTGGTCATTGTATTCACTACATAATGACTTTGGCTGGAAAATCGTGGTGCAATTTCAGCATCATAATGGTGTGACATAATAATTCATAAATTTTTTTTATGTGAGATAAAGAGTTGTCTCATAATATTTACATGAAATTTATAGTAAGGGTTCATATTGATACATTTATTAACATATTTAATCGAATTTAGATTCATAAAACAAAATAATTTCTTGAATGTAAATGAGGAGAGATAAATCCCTTATGTAATTTCGGCATCGTAACAGGTGTATATGTGAGGCATTAATGAGAACGAAATAGTTCTATCATCATTCAAACATAATTAGGTAAGTATGGGGGAGTTGAGAAATCATACCCCAACATTTTTAATTGAAAATAAACGGGAATAACAACATAAAAATACAATGATAAAAATTAGAATATAAGAAATACCTTACTTTGAAATGTAATCCAAAGGCCTGGGAGAGGATTGAGAGAGGCTTCATGGGAACTTGGGGCACCTTTTCAGGGTACTAGGTAGAGGAGGGAAGAGTATGGATGTGATACAAGGGTTTTTATTGATGATAAGTGGGAGTATGAGTTAGTTTATACATGAAAAGAGGGGGATTTTTTATTATTTATGTTTTAGACACCACACTCCTCCAATGGCCCGAAGCCATTCCTTTTTATTGATTTTTTATAATCCACCATTCATGGGGTGAGGTGGAACCCTTATAAGGCCCATAGGTATAAGTATTAAATATACTATAGTCCTTAGAGGAATTCATTGCCCGTAGTCTTCAAACATTACATACATCCCAGACCAACTACTTGGAACTACTCCTACCCAGCATCATCATCATGAAATCATCTCTCCACCTTTGAATGGCTATTTGGCTAGGCTTTTATCTTGCACGAACATACTTTTCCTGATGGCAGATGTTATACCCTCTCATTTTTGCAATCCGTTTTAGCTTCTCATATGGTGAAAGATCCTTGGTCATCCTCCTTCTAGAGAATGTTCCTTGTAGGTTGTCTGGTTTGCATCTTCACTTAAGGTGGCCCAAACACCTTGACGTGGCATGAAGGCCTCACTGACCCGAAGGATTGGGTATCCTAAAGGCCTTAAAGGATTCGGGGACCAAATTGGTGGGCCGAAGGCCCAAACGGCGGAATAGTCTCTGGGGCTACAGTGTCGAACAATACCTGCTACAGTTCACACTGCACTACCTACTACAGTACTGGTACAATTCCAGCTACAGTACCAACTACAGTACCCCTAGAAATATGCCTCCACCTGGATTTGATATCAGGTTGCCTGGATGCACTTAAGGAGTGATCACCAACCAGGTTGTGGCTCATGTGCATTTTGGACACCACACATTAAACTAATCAATACCAAAAACTAACCCATATTTTTCCCAAGTTTATTGCAAAAGGGTAGTGGAAAATAATACTTTATAAGGCCAGTGGCCTAACTTATTAAAATATTAGTATTTCTTATTTGAGGTGAGTCACACTATTAAGGAAATCAATTTAAAAGTTAAAATGTTTTATATGTCTTGGTGGATCAACTAAGGCACCACAAAATTAATCAATCATATCTAAAATCACAATATTTTAAAGGTAAAACATATATTAGTCATACATAATTTTTATAGTATTTTATTACATCACTATTAGGTCATTATGATGTCGTAAAAGACATTATATATTTACATGGTATTTAATTTTTACCCAAAAATTCGACTATCTCAAAAAATTATGAAATATTCACCATCAGATAATTTCGACATTCGGATTCCAAAAATAATATTTATTATATATATATAATTTTCTAAATATTTTCATTTTCAATTTTAAAAAAAAATTGATATTTTTTGAAAATTTATGGGTTTTGAAAAAAATAGTATTCAAACCTTAATAAAAATTAAAATTGTATTCACAAAAATTATACGATCATTTATATTAAATAAAAAGTAATTTAGTAATGATAATATTTTATTAAGATTTTATTTTATTCAAAAACTAAATTAATTCATCAAAATCGATTTCTTAATAGAATATTAACTAAAAATGCAATTTTTTCATTAAAAACCAATTACAAAGTAACTACAATGAAATAAATGTTTAATCATTATAAAAAAATCACATAATAATTGTTCTGGGGTCTTGTAACATAACCCCTTATAACACATCTATAATATCTAAGGTTATGGATTGCGATAGTGACAGACTCTTGGGGTGGCTCAGATAATATCTGTCATGGGGTAATCTATATTATCTTTTAATTCTTCTGTAAGCGATTTAGTTCAAGCTTAACATGTTGAAGCTCAGCTTGGCGTTGGTCAAGAACAAATACCAGTGCCACTACCTCTTTTTGATATCTGAAAAATGGGCTTTGTATGAAGCAATTCTACTGTGTAAGGCCATCACTTCTGAGTAAATTGGATTTTTTAAAGCCTTATATTTATACTAATCAATTGATCACTATTCAATATTTATATTTGCAACAATAAAAATTCTTAATAGTATTTTGAACTCCAAAAACATAAAACCAAAGATTTGAATATGTTTTATATAACCATTTTACATAATAATACATTTAATCAGATCAAGATTAATTTTCATTAGTAAAATTTTGAGACATTAAAATATGACGCCCTTAAGAAATTTCACCCTCGAAATTTCCTTTTCCCACACTAAAACAGATGAGGGTAACTCTACTTCATCACTTCCTCAAATTCCCACATTGCCTCATCAAACTTTTGGTTTTTCCACAACACATTTATGAGGGGAATTGTCCTTTTTCATAGAACATTTTCTATATGATCTCAGATCTTCACCAGCTTCTCTTCATTGGAGAGGTCATTATCCAATGGTAAAACCAATATATTGAGTACATGCTATGGATCAGGTATGTACTTCATCAAGAGTGATACATAGAATATATCATGTAATTGAGATAGGTTTAGTGGGATTTCTAGTTGATAGGCCACTTCTCTAATGCGATCAAGGATTTCAAAAGTGTTTATGTACCTTAGACTAAGCTCTCCCTTCTTCCCAAATCACATAAATCACTTCCACGGTGAATACGGGGGAATACCAAGTCTCTGACATCAAACTCTAGGTCTCGTAGATAATTATCTGCATAGCTCATTTGTCAAATCTAAGTAGCTTTAATGTGTTGTTGGATGGTCTTTACCTTCCCCACCATTTCATTGACCATTTTTAGACCTAGGAGTTTTTGATTTCCAAATTAATCCCAACAAGATGGTGTTTTTCACCTCTTCCCATACAGGGCTTCATATGGAACCATTTGGAAGCTTGAGTGGAAGCTATTATTATATGAGAACTCAACCAGAGGAAGATGTTGATACCAACCTCCTTTGAAGTCAACTGAGAATACTCTTAACATATCCTCTATTGTTTGGATAGTCCTCTTATATTGGCCATCAGTTTTCGTATAATATGTCGTGATGAAGTTTAGCTCAGTATTCAGATCATGTTGAAGATTCTTCCAGAACATAACGGTGAATCTTGTATCTCGATCAGATATAATAGATAGTGGTACTCTATACAACCTTACCACTTCTATGATATATATATGTCACTTTATCCAATGAAAAATCCAATTCAACTGAAATGAAGTGTGAAGTATTTGTATAACGATCCACAAAAACCCGGATAGTATAGTTTTCTTTGTATTTCATCAAAATTACGGTGACAAAGTCCATGTTGATTCTCTCCCATTTCCATGAAGGTATGGGTAATGGTTCCATCATCCCCTTGGACTTAAGCCTCTCAACCATTACTTGTTGACATACCAGGAACATTGATATATACTTAGTGATATCCTTCTTTATGTTATACCACCAATAATTCCCTCAGAGATCTCGATTCATCTTTGTGTTTTCTAGGGGAATGGATAAATTCAAACTATGTCCATTATCCAAAAGTTCATTATTTATCTCTGGAATTGATGGAACACATATTCCTGACCCAAATCTCATAATTCCTTCTTCTTTAACATTTTACTCTGAGGATTTCCCTCTACTAATAGTTTCCACTTTCTTCTGAATTCCTACAACATCCTTTTGAGAATCCTTTAACCTTTCAAATAGAGACGGTTGAGAAATCATTTGTGAATGGATTGATAATGTTACCTTATTTATTATTCCCATGTCCATCTTCATAAAATTTAAGAATATTGGATCACTATATATTCTCATCAATGATAAAATTGATGGTCCCTTTCTACTTAGAGAATATGGAACCTTGTTCGCTTTCCCAGGGTGGTAATAGATTAAACAGTCACAGTTTTTTATCTGCTCTAACCATCTTTGTTGGTGCATATTAAACTCTCTATATGTGAATATATACATGTGGATTCTTTTACCCATGTATATTTTACACTTCTCCCCAAATAAGTAATGTCACCAAATTTTTAATGTGAATATTACTACATCCAACTCCAGATCATTTTTTAGATAGTTTTTCTCATGAACTTTCAATTTCCTTGAAGCATTGGTAATGAATTTTTCATTTTCCATCAACACAAAGCCCTTTCCCTTCTTCAAATAATTACTGAATACCACAAAAAGATCTCCACATGTGGGTAGTGTGAGCACGAGTGCAGTGATAGGCCTCATTTTCAACTCCTTGAAGCTATCATCACATTCATCACTCCAAAAAAATATTACTCCCTTCCGTGTTAACTTGGTAAGAGGGTTGGAAAATCATGATAAATTTCTCACAAATCGGTGATAATATCCTTCTAACCGTAGGAATCTACGGATATTCGTTACCAATTTTGGCCTCGTCCATCCCTTAATTATAGATGTCTTAGAGGGATCCACAGATATACCATTTCTTGTGATGATATGACCTATGAATGAGGCTTCCTTCAACAAGTACTCTCACTTGATGTACTTTTCATAGGGATTCTCCTTTTTCATGGTCTCTAGTATAGTGCTCAAATGATCCTTATGCTCCTCCATGGTTTTCGAGTATATTAGAATATAATCTATAAAGACTACCAAAAATTGTTTGAGGTAATCTCTAAAGACTATATTCATCAAGTCCATTAATATTGTTGGAGAGTTAGTGTGTTAGAAAGTCATTACTATTATTTCATAGTGCCTATATCTTGTACGAAAAGCATTCTTAGGGATATCCTACTTCACCCTTACTTGTTAATATCCTGACAGCAAATCAACCTGGGAGATGTATTGTTCTCCACGTAACTAATTGAACAAGTCATCAATTTGGGGTATTGAATACTTGTTGTTTATATTGATTTTCTTGAGCTCAATATAATCAATGAAAAAGATCATTGACCCATCTTTCTTCTTAACGAAGAGGACCAGTGCACCCCCTTGTGAAGCAGTTGGGCGTATAATCCCTTTATCCAGATTCTCATGAAGTTGTTTCTTCTGCTCCTCAATCTCCACAACAATCATTATATTAGGATTCATGGATATTGGAAATGCCCTAGGTTTAAGATCAATCAATAATTCAACATCTCTTCTAGGAGGAAGTCCAGGTAATTCCTCTGGAAACACTTTGACAAATTCCCTCAAAATATGCATGTATTCTTGAATGATTAATTCCTTTAAACCAGTCATCTAAGAATTATATGTGTGATCATAGTGAAATAATATCTATTCATGAGATGATGGTGCTAAAGAAGATTCATCCTCCACCTAGCACTTGTATAGAATCAACGGTCGACTCTCCATATAGAGATTAATTTCCCTCTCATGGAAACATATGTTGTCTCTATAGAAATAAAGCCAATCCATGCCAATAATTGCATCAAATTCCACTATAGGGAGTATGATAATGTTTTTTGAGATGGTTAAACAAAAAATTATGATGTGGGAGGAGTTATATAAATGGGATCAAATGATTTCCACATTTTTTTTCTTACTAACATATTTACTTCCATGATTTTTGGTGGTGTTAGGACTGTTTTATTGATCATTTGGGATATAAAAGAATGCATATAACCGGATTAAAAAATTATGTTAGCTATTCTTGAATGAATTTCTAGCATACATATAACCAATACATTATTTGGGTTCACATCGACGATAGTTTGGGGAAAATATCACCCTTTCTACCTTGGAGGTTGTCGGTTGCCTCTGAAAGCCCTTGTCTTAGGGAACTAGTTGCAAAGTGCCATGGTTCATTATATTTGATGAAATGAACAATGTGTTGAGGTTTGA
This sequence comes from Viscum album, assembly GCA_963277665.1. Taxonomy (NCBI): domain Eukaryota; kingdom Viridiplantae; phylum Streptophyta; class Magnoliopsida; order Santalales; family Viscaceae; genus Viscum; species Viscum album. Next base: position 1,979,020,302 of record OY728127.1, on the reverse strand, counting down.
AAAAATAATTCCTCTCTTCTCACGCAACCATGAGTTTATCTTATCCACAGTTAAAGGATAGGTTCTCTTCTCTTCCACAACTAATGATTTTCCTCATCCCCTTTATGAAATTTCTGGGGGGGATTCTATCTGCACCTTTGGCAAGATGGGTGGATTATTTTCTTAGCACCGCTGGATTTATGCATCAAACTGCTAGAATTAAATACCACCTTATGATTCTTATCCCCATGATATCCCTGAGATTAGATGATCTCCATTTCAAATTTTAGGGCACATAAGACAATTTATTCATATCTATCGATGTCACGGATCGCTAGGGCCTTCTATAGGCTAGGTTATATCCAACCAAAGAAGTTTTCAACCTTCCATTTAGGGGTAACAACAAAGCCAGGAAAGCCTTGTGAATTTTTCCTAATATGATCTGAGGGATATGTCATATTTTTTTCTTTAGGTCAAGTAAGTCCCTTTCCATTTTAAGTCAGAGGGTGCGTTGAAAATATTAATTATAAAACATTTTCCAGAAATCCGTTCATTCCAACGCCTCGATTTCCTACTTGGGCTTCTTATTTATTTATCAATGTTTACCATTTTTCAGCTTCACCCTTCATATGATAACCAGACAGATGTAAATTATCTTGTTCATAACATTGAATTATGGAGAATATCTTCTCGGTAGAGTTGATCCATTTTTCAGCGATTGATGGATCATATGATCCATTAAAAGTAGTAAGAATTTGTCTAATGAAGATCTTGATTGCATCTTGTTTTTTAGGGGGGTGAACATTTCACTTATCCACTATTTCTATTCAAAACCTTAGTTAAATGAGAGAGTATCATGGAAAAAATTTCAATTCCCAGTCCGATTGGATTGGGCATCTCATTAGAAGAGTCATCACATTGATCATGGCATCTGTTGTGAGCCCGAGTCCTCCTATTAACAGTCATTGGATGGAATAAAAGTAAACTTAAGGGTAACACATATGGGAGAATCCAATGAAAAAAATGGATATATTATAAATTACATTTATTTATTTATCTTATGAATTTTTAGGATTAAATATCTTTTATCCATGATCTATATACCAACATATATTCATAGCGGAGTTTTTTTTATTCCCATAATAATGGTTCATACTAAGCTTATGAATTTAACAAAGAATATCCCCCCTGAGTGACATAACCAAGATTGCAGTAAGGAATGTTGTCATGCACCTATTCCCATTAGAGTCTATCTCAAAGTAGTGTTTTCAGGTTTTACCCCTCGTTACATTTTTTCCAGAGCTGCCTCTACCTACTCGTATCCAGAAATGGATTTATTTTCATGACCAACCACTTACTCATTACTCCCCAAAATTTAGGGATGTTTTCATTACACATAGTTTTATCCCAAATGATTTCACAAGGGTTTTCTAATCCTAATCTCAAAAATAACTAAACCTATACTCTGATACCAACTTTAAAAACCCTGCTCTTTATTACACACTATAACATGATTTATTACATAAACATGCACTTAAGAAAACTATGCGGATCAAGAGGTCTAGTATCTTGGGAAATTATGGACATCACATGAAAACGTAAGACATAAAAATACAATATCTTTACTAAAAAATTCTTTTACATGACCACATAATTCCCTTGTACTTATCATTTAATGAGATAACCTGAGGACATTCATAAGAAAAGGGTGAGGTATAAAGTTCAGTAAGGGAGTAAAAAAGTCATAACATGAAGAATACAGTACATTTTAGGAAATAGTTATATCAATGTATCATAAGAAAAACATGTACATAAAGGAATTATATAGCATTATTATCATAACATAGAAATGTGGAAACAACATTTAACATGATATTAGTATGATCCAATTATCATTGCACATAGATCATGATTAAACCCTAATTTCACTTGCATTAGAGTGAGTAAACCCTCATTTCACTTGACGTATCAATTATACTAGTCTTTACCTAATGAACTGGAGCACTATCTGGGCGCACACTTCTTAAATATTTTATTTCATGCATAAGTGCGACACATGAAGAATAAAACTCAAATTCATTAAACATCATCATTTATTCCACGATAAAGGAATGTGGAATTCAAAAATGAAAATCAATAGTCAATATTTGAATGTTCATAAAAGAGAGTACCCTTAATAGAGAAATGGGAATGGTATTCACCGTACAATGACTTCGTCTTAGAAAATCATGGTGCAATTTCGACAGCATAATGGTGGGACAGAAGAATACATGAGAATGATTGATGAGAGATAAAGAGGTGTCTCATCATATTTATATTAAATGGATAGTGTGTGGGTCATATAGATACATTTCTCAACACCTGTAATGGAATTTAAATGCATAAAACAAAAAAATGAATGTAAATGGGGAGAGAAAAATCCCTTATGGAATTTCATCATGGTAACGGGTGTAAATAGGAGGCATTAATGATAACGAAAGGGGTATATTTTCATTATAACATAAGTACTGCAGTATGGGGGAGGTGGGAAATCATACCCTAACATTTTTAATTGAAAATAAAATCGAATAACAACATAATGAAACTTTGATAAAATGAGAAAGTGTAACGCCCTGACCCTAGTTACCTAGAGTCGGTGCATTATTTCATAACATTGGTATGATCACAGGGGACCATGTCCGGAAATACCAATTAGTTTAGTAACCTTGTATGTACTAGATACATACATATGTTTTACATTACATTTAAAAATGGAAAAACTGCAACAATGTTTCTCTTTGTAACACACTCATATCCCTTATCATATTCCTACATGTCAATCATAATATACTTCTTTGAATCCTAGGAAAAATAAAACATAATAAAGGTGTGAGATCAAATACTCAGTAAGGATAAAAATATATCAGAAACAATCATAAACAATAATTAACATTTAATGAAATGTATAAGACTAAAGCACAAGCCTTTTAAACTTAAAATTACACATAATATGGAAAAGATAAATCAAATAATTCCATTTACTTATTCACATGGTTATTATACTAGTTGAATAATAACATGTAATATTAATAGCTAATTTCATAATGATGGAATTCATAATTCTGGACATCATAACCAAATAGGCAAGGCCTCGTGCCAAAACTAAAAATAATAATATTTTTAAGGCATTGCTCCAAGACACTAGTTTGTCTCATGAGACCTACCAATGCATCATGGCGATATAGAGGGCCCCACCCATTAGATACAAAGTCAAATGCATTCTTCATATGAAAATAGTGAAACATAATCTAAACATTTGTATTAAAACTATCATATGAAATGTCAATAATTTAACCACAAATCATGAATGGTATAAAAATAGTAGATTCACAATCAAACATAACTCATTAAATAAAATATGGAAGATTTTATTATAATAAATCAACCTCTATCAAAAATAAAATACAACAAATGATATTTATATAGATGAAAGTCATCAGTAAAACTATTTGAGAGAAATATCCCCTTTTCTTGAAAACATTTAAAAGATGGACTATTTATCAAAAAAGTTGTTTAAAAGAGATTTTTGAATCAAAGTGTACCCTACCACTTTGTATCTTTTAAAAAGAATTTTAATTTTAAAATATTATTGTCCTTATAAATAAATCATTAAAACCATTTTTATAAAATGTACATTAAAGAGAAATATTTAAAAAAACTAAATATTTAAAACATTTAAAACGATATTATAGTTAAAGAGTTCCTGGCCAAATTAAAGATGCTTAAATATAAACAATTTAGGAATAACATTAATAAAAACATTATAATATCATGAGAATAAAGGGATTCATCATATAATATGTCAAAGGACTGTATATACACCATATAAAAGTGAATTGGCATATAAAAACAAAGAAGTATCAATGGAATTTAAATTTATAGGTAAATCATAATATCCCCATACCAATGTTAATTAAATTATTAGTTGAAAATAATATATTTTAGAACATGTACCCTCAAATAGATTTATGTGGAATGAATATACTGAGACATTTACCATCAATTTAAATTTTAGAGAGTTCATGGTATGATGATCTATGGAATTTTTTATCTACTAGAGCATGATAACTTAGGGGAATATAGTTGGTCCAAATATTGAAACACATATTCCATCACTACAATCAAAGTTTATCACATTTGTATATATGATATGACTTCATCCTAGACATGTGCACATAGATAGATATGGGTGTTCTGAATATGGTGGTACATATACTATAATTGTAAGACAATGATGGACTATTTGGATATGATATAGGTGAACAAATTACAATAATGATGATTATGAAGTGTAATTTTGGAAGGATTTTTCCAAAGTTCAAAATGGATCAGGTTCCCTAAAATTACCATTTTTATATATCACAAAAAACCTTTGAACAATTATACATCAAGTATAATGGTACTCCAACTTTTTCCTAGGTTAATTTAAATATTGTTAATACCATGAATTTTTAAATACTGTTATGGTGGACCAAATAATCTATATTTACTTTAATTTCACACCATAACATGTTCCTCGGCTGTTGAAGATGAAAGGATTCATTGGTAGTAAATTGATTTTCCTTAGTATGCCCTTTATGATTTTTTGACCAAATAAGGTTTTTTTTTACTTTTACTATTTCATATAATGATAATTTTTGGTAGGGTATGAGCGGTGAATTCCTAGTGAGTGTAGAAAGAATTTTTTCCTAGGTCATTGTTTACAGGTTTTTGACATGGTGATTACGATGAATATTCATTTCATTAGTATAATGAATTGAATGTTGGACCAATGTCACTGATGTTTAAAATCAGAAAAGTTTGACCAAAATTTGAGGATATCTATATATAAATAATGGTAAATTAAAACTTATATAAATAATCATATCCACAATATAGTAGATTTTATAGTGTGTATGTGAAATTTGTTTAAGGTCATAGTGATCAGACAATTTTTACTTGTGGTTTAGTGTAATACGACATGGACCATAAATGATACAATAATAAGATATCATATCCTTTTTTATAAAGTAGGTCTTGTTTATAAATTATTATCATCAAGTATATTTTAATCCACATGAATAGATAGATTATGGGATGTGTAAATTATAATCAATAATTTTTATTTGTGTAATGATTTGTTGGAGAATGTGTTTCCGGGGTGAAAATTTACCAAATTCGAAATATAAGTTCCATTGTAATATTTTTATGGGACCATGGGGTTAGATAAACCTCCATTTATGTAAATATATTTATTTGGTTATAATTTCCAAATATGTAGGCATATATATAATTATCAATAAAAGGTGTCCTTTTGAGTCAAATACAAATGTTACTGATAACAGTGATAGATTATTTGGATTGAAACACTTATGGAATGATGTTTGTTTTATTGAAAATGGATATTTATAATGGTTTCAAAACCCCGAATTATATACTACAATATGTTGAACATATTCTTAGGGTAAAGGTATATATAAGAATATGGATCAAGTATATGAATACAATAATGGAATTATATTTTTTATATATAATTTTTTGAATGAAAATATACTCCTAGAATTTATTAAGCTCACATTAATTTGGAAAAGAAGTACCCCTTAAACATATTCCAACACCAGTGGGTCCAATGAGGGTATCTTGACTATTTTATGGCATTATCACAAACCGTATAAATTTTTTTTATTTTAATATTGATTTCTTTTGTTTTTCCTAATAAATAATATTTAATTATTTAAAGAGTGGAAGGTTGAATTTTTCTAATTCCACCTTTAAATGTTTTTACAATAAAAATCCTTTAAGTTTATTTCAGTTATACATTATAGGTGTTTCAACTCAGGTAGTTAAGTTATGAAGTTTAAGATCATTCATGATTGAATAAAAATGGAGGGATATTATATTCATAGAACATTGAACGAATGATTAAAAAATATATATAGAAAGGATAACATGAATACATAACATGAATAAGATTCTAATGCTAGTATAGATCATCATGGGGAGTGTTTTATATTGTTTATGTTTATGTTGCTTATACTAGGAAAAGGGGAGTGTGGTACAACAACACAAATGGTACAAAAAATCTAGGAGCACTCCAAAAAAATTTTAATATAGGGTGAAGATTATATAAATCATTACCTGAATTATTTTTGTTGTGATGTTATTATAAAGAATAGATATTCTAAGGATGATCATTGACTAAATAAATGTGATGGGTTTTAATGTAGTTTTGTTAAAATAATATAGGGTTAAATGAACTTATCCTTAGGATTAAATATTTCTATGGTTGTAAATTTCAAACAAGGAAGCATGGATTTGATTACCAAGATTATGTTCCTTTAGTTTTTAATATAATCATTAAAATTTTCCATGAATGATTTATATTGATTAAAAACTTTCGATGTACAATGTGTGGTTTATGGGAAGGGGATATACAAAATGAAATTGGGACACTCCACTCCTAAAATAATCACTATTGGTCCATTAAGGGATATTGATGTATAAGATAAATGGATTACAATCAATGAATGATTATTAAATATATTATTCATAAATGACAACATATTCTATGATAACTTGGATAAATTTATGCTTTGATATTATCAAATATACGTTATCCTAGTGTTAATTTTATTATAGAAATACCTAAAATCAATTGGAAGAAAATTCATTAGGAAAGGTATTTTAAATTAATTGGATACATGGAAATACCCATGATTAGTAATCTTATCACCACTATATAGCCTTTTATGACATGAATTAAGACACTTTTAGATCTCATATGGGTCATTTTTTATCCTATAGTAAGATCAAATACAAGTATAAGACCTATGGATATACTCAGGATAACAGATCCATGATCCCTTAAGAATAAGGTAATTTAATCATAGAATAGTCTTGTAGATAGAAAGTGTATTCCGAGAAACTATATATGGATCTTACACCCATAATGTGAATTTGAGTTCTATAGGATGTACTAATTAATTATGTTTAAGTGTTGTTAAGGTGAACCATATACCATATAGTGTAACATCATGTGACAAGGAAATAGATATAGGGTGTCTTCGAAAATCCATATAACACACAAAAATTAAAAGGTCCCATATCAGTGATGTACCAGTTTAAGGAAACCACAATAGGAATTAGAGGGCGAAACATTAAGAAAAAATAGGGGTCAAATTGAGCTGAGATATATGGAAGGGCCCATGATAGTTAATCTGGAAATCATTATGTATCATAAGATCATATGAATCAATACACACATTGTTCATATCAAATTCTATTCAACCAATATTAAATCAAAATATATAAATTCAAAATGTGAATAGAAATGTTATTTGTTGGGATGGGGGATTTTGAATGAAAATGACATATATGGATGAGTCTAGGATAAGTAATCATAACATCACTATATAACATACTGCATTGGAAATAAAGACACAAGTAGTTTTTATATTAATAATATTATAAACTATTATGGGATTATAACCATAGGAAGAGATGTTTTTTTACCTAATATAAGAGATAAAAGACCCTCTATATGTCATCCTAGTGTATAGATGATATAGATAATCCACTGATTATAGGAGGTTCCAAACACTATGATGGAAAGGGGTTCAATATGGAGAAATTTAGTTTGGGGACTATAACATGTCATATATAAATATCTATGTATCTTGTAAGAATTAGATTCAACCCAAACCTAGTTATTAAGGGTTCTATACATATTTGAAACATATATAGGGGAACATGCCAATGAACTTAATGGATGTCCTTGTGTAAGAAGGGATCTAACTAGATGTGATTATATTTTCAACACTAATAAAACCAAAAGTTGTCCCATATAAATTACAACTATGAGGATACATTATATGATCTGATGCAGGTGTCATATCTTGAGAAATGAACAGCATGAAGATGGAATTTCTTTATGGGTCTAAGATAGAAGATTTATATGTGAATATGTGTCCTGATATTAAAGGAATCAATCCACAGATAGTTCATGGTGGATTTACAGATATCTAAATAATGTGTTGGGAATATAAGGAGATATTTATGGATTCTATTGTGAGAGATAAGGATAAAACCCATTGTGAATTAGGAAAGACATCATCACTAGGGAATGATATCATCTAGAAATGGAAACTATGGATGGTCCTAGGATAAGATATATAATAATCACAATATATAATCAAATAATACGAACTAGTACATATTTATTTCTAGAAAGGGAGATTTTTTAGAGTTTAGGTGAACCATGACATCATGGTTGTTCATTTTTCCATCACCATTAAACCCAAATGGAATGAAAATATTCACATAGATCAAGCTCTTTTATTGTGTGTATTTTTAACATTTAATCACATGATATACCTATATAATAAGTTTAAGTTCATACATGATAGAATAAAAATATTTTATATTCTTGTGGGACTGACTAGTCCAAATAGTTTAATGTCATATGGGATGGACTATATGGTGTGCTATTTAATTTCATATGAGGACCATGTCCTATGTGGTTTATAGTCCTAAAAATTGGATACTGTTACGAGGTTTTAAATATTGTTACAATAATATTTTAAACCCTTACTAAAATAGTAAAATATAATTCATTGTTGGATTATATAATATCTATCGATTATAATTAATTAATAGTCTCCCTTAGAGAAAACATTATATAGGGAATAAGGTCCTTACAATTTTAGAAATAGTTTTAAGGGCTTCGTCTCAAGAATCATGTGTCCTCTGAAGGATAATAAATTTTATCCTTAGATAAATAATAGTAATATTTATTATTTAATTCTAACAAGAGATGATCAATATGGATCTATATATAATGTGGTGAATGAAACCTTTTCTCATCAAGTTACACAAATTGAACTAGTCGTATCTGGTATTTATCATATGTAGACAGTTGATAGAAATAGTAATGTAATGTAATTGAAATTGGAGCTCTCTAGTTTGGACTACCTCTATCCCATACATAAGGGAATATGGGGATCCTTTTTTAGTACATGGTTAATTAAATAAACATGCATAACATATGAGAGATAATCCAACCAATATTTCTTATCCCTATCCATTAGATAGATGTTTATTGAACGCATCTCTCAATCTATTAGAAATTTTATAATGGTAGGATGAATTTTTAGACATGATACTATAATTTTGATTCTACCTCTTAAATTTGAAAAATAATAATAAATCAGATACATTATTGATTAGTATTGTTTGAGGGACACAAAATATTGTGAAAATATTATACTATAAAAAACTAAATATCAACATTTAATAAAATTCATTAATGGAAATATCCATAACACAACTGGAGAGTAAATCTATAGTATTAAGGTTTCACTTGAACTTCTTGGCCTTATATGGAAGATTTGTCTCCCTAAAATCTATTCTTCATATGGAAAATGGATAAAGTATCTGAAAATTTTCAATAGTTACGGGGGAAGATGGATGCAGTTGGAATTTACCAAGAAATAACGGACAATATTTGTGAACTATATATATTAAATTATAATTGAGGATGAGAACTATCATAGTATTTTTATTTGATCAATGATCATGGATTTTAACTCAAGGTTTTGACAGTTTCTTTATTGGGCTTCTAAGAAAATAGTTAGGGTTTCTCTTGATTTGATTTATCTGAAGAGGAATCCATAGAATCCTCATTTATAAAGGACCTTTTTGGAGTTTGGGAAATCATATAGGATAAATTTTACTACCTAATGATGGATATATAAATTCATATCTAAATTTAATGGTAGAATCCCATTTGGGAGTTCATTTAAACTAAGATAAATCCATAAAATTATGGTATCTAACAATAGGGGTAGAGGTCCACCCTAATCATGGGTATAACTAACCTCATTTAACTGTTATATATTATTATTAATGATTGGTGAGACCACCTTATGATGTGTTATATGAATGAATGTTACATCTGCATATGGATCTACAAGGTTTATAACCACATTTTCATGTTTGCATTCTTGGTGGTTTTATGAACCTTGGATATGAGATAGTATTGTATTAGAGGGAAATTTGGCCAACAACCATCATAAATAATCAAGAATGGGAATTAACTCTTCCTAATTGATGGAATTGTTTCTACTATTTTTATTAATTGACTATAATAAATTAAACTTCATATTTAATTGTTCCAATTTTATTTTTAAGTATAGTTCCATGATCTTGAGAATTGATTATCATTATACCTCATTATATGTGCATCATTCTGATATAAGAAAGGAGTGGGAAAAATATTCTTTTTCTTGGGGGAACCATACATCCCTAAGGATGACTCAATTAAATTTTGAGTCTTATATACTTCTCCCTAATTAACTCCAAGGTGTTCTATCAAAGATTATCTCCCATGTTTAGGAAGTTTTATTGAGTTAATATAATTTTTTATAAAGTAATTTTATGTCTAATAGGGACTTCTCAAGGATACAATGTTTATAAATATAGTCTGTTAATAATTTCCCATTCATAACCATCAATGGAATATATTTAAGGCCAAGATTAATCTATATTTCATCCCACCATACTATAAATCCAATCAATATTAGATAAATATGGATTTATTTGATCAGTTCAAAATGAAATACCATTTTAACCTTGTTGTATTGTAAATAATGTCTCAATATTTTTATTTAAAAAAAATAAATTTACGGTAGTAATTCATGATGTTAGAGTATTGTGTTTCAAAATATGACATTTTTCTAATTAGATATTAGTGGATTTTCTACATTCATACACCATTATTCTAAGAAAGGAGGGTGTTAGTGATCACTAAAATGTAACTAAATAGAGAATACATGGATTAACATCTAAAGGATATATAAAAACATATCTAGGCTAGATATATTTATTTATATTTTCAATTTCCTACTTAAAAAATCTTCTTGTGTAGGTAAACCCTTTTTTTATCATCATTGTGAAGGGAAAATAATTGTTGGTGAGGTTGGATATTGAAAAAAATATATATTCATGATATACTTAGATTCATGTCAACACTTTCAGTTTTATTAGATGGGGTGTACTGATTATATCAATTTATTCTCAGGGTTTACATTGAATCAAAAATGGTGTATCGTAATGATAAAAAATTTCAACAATGTTACCCTACAAGTGAATTTCAGTGGAATCATCCTCAAGTTCAATTTCTTTAGTTTGTTTAAAAATATTTTTGATCAGAAAGATGATCATTTTTTGTTGATGTTTAACCAACATATCATCCATGTATCAATACATTGTTTCTCCTAAATAAGAAAAGATGATATATTGCATGAATCATTGGTAAGTGCTTCTACCATTCTTCATGCCAAAGGAAATTACATGACAATAATAAACAAATTGGAATGGCATGAAGGAAATGGAATTATCATCTTCCAAGGACGTATGTTTTTTTTTTGTATCAATAATATCAATCTTAAAAGGAGATGGATTAGAATCCATACATTTAATTTATTAGTAATTCTATGAATGGGAATATAAAAACATCATTCGAACCATACTACTTAATATCACTAAAATAGATATAAAATATTATTTTCATTATTTTTATTAATGGGGATGATTTTTTAAGGAATATTTATGAATTTGACATTCTTAATGTTGTTGTATTTTATCCTAATATCACCTTCAACTCCCCCTTTTGTTGTATGGGTTAGACATATTGTCCTTTTTGAATTTTTATAAGAACACCAGTCATCCGATGAAACCATATGATGGGTATACACAAGGGAATCCAACCCATGAATATCAATATATCTCCAAGATACAATTTATCAATGTTATTTGATGAAATAAATGTATTTATCTTATTATATACTGTTAATGGGGTCATTATTTAATGAATAACACATATCATCCTATTAACCCAAGCTAACCTAATTGAGGTCATAAATAGTAGTTGAAATACCTTCATCAAAAGTTTAATAACAATACTTAAGGTTTACTAATTCCTCTTCTACATCACTTGAATTTGATGAAAAATGACTTTCCTAATATCCAAGAGATGATATGTGTTAATTTTTATCCCATAATAATCACATAATTCTTCTAAATGAATAGTCTAATCTGATGAATCTAATACTATAATAATGGGAGTTAATGTGCCCAAACACAAATAATATATTCTTCCCATTATTCTTGAATTCCAATCTAGTTAGTAAAAGTATCTTAGAGGTTTCATCTGAATATAAATAAAACATTATTTTGTGTAACATTTTCTAGTGGAAATGTTAATATATAGAGACTACATGGAAACCCTTTTAATTATATGAACAAAATGTTCATTGGAAATGTCTACCTTTCCATCATATTATATGAAAGTGATTTGGTGTTATAATTAATTATTCAATGGGACCCTTGTGACCTAATAACATCCTTACTTTTGATTTTTACCTCATTTTCATAATGGGAACCACGTAGTCTCCAATGAGTTTTCATCATGGTTTTATTGGAGCATCTTCTAGACCATTTGGTGTACCAATATATATAGAATTTCATACTATTGGCTACATGAACACCATTTTGTAGAAATTTTAATCTATATAATCATATTAGCATGACACAAAAGGGTGACTATTTCAATAAAGTACGTTAATTTTCCCATTAATGGAGTACTTTATGTATTGACGATAAGATAAGGTCACTTCATCATGCATGTGGATCTATAGACTTAATAGGAAGGTGTTGAAATCCTATTAGTGATGGAACATGATGAATATTATAATGACCCAAACATTCATTAATGGAAATTACTCTTGATCTAATTAAATATTTATTATGTTTATATAAAATGTGAACTTCATTGGTTTTATGTTTTGGGATTTTAAAATACTGTTATGAATTGTGACCATTACAAATATAGTTGTTGAACAGTGATCGCGTTAATAGTTTAAATATAGGGATTTAACAAATCCAATTTACTCAGACAATGGAAACAATGGCCTCATCCATTAGACTTTCCAACTACGAATCCAACTTGTCAGAGCTCGGAAAGGAGGTGGTGTCATTGGGCTTCGCTCTTGACCGAGCCCAAGCCGAGCTTGAACATGTTAATCTTGAGCAGAACCGACTATGGTAAAAGTGGAAGTTAATAGAGATTACCACTCAAGAGATGTTATCCAAGCCACCCAAGAGTCTTTCACCATCGCACACCTTACCCTTCAGTATTATGCAGTTGTTATAAGGCGTTATGAAACAAGACACTAGCACTATGACTATGTACATTATTTTTGTAAATAATTTTTAAAGCACAAATAGTATTTTTAGTTAATATTCAACTAAAAAATCTATTTTCATCAATTGAAGGATTTTTTATATATATAATATTTTAAGAAAATATTATTATAATTAAATTACTTTTTTATTAAATATAAATGGTCATACAATTTTATGAATGCAGTCCTAATTTTTATTATGGGTTGAAAGGTGTTTTGTCAAAACGCATGATTTTTTTTGTAAATGTCAATTTTTATTTTAAAAATATAAAATCACATATTTCAAAAATCATTTAGATAAAATGAATATTATTTTTGGAATCAGGATGTCGAAATTATGAAAGGGATAATTTTTCAAAATTTTCTGAGATAGTCGAATTTTTGGGTAATAATTAAAAACCATTTAAATATATAATGTGTTTTATGACATCATAATGACCCAATAGTGATGTATTAAAATTAAATACACATTATTTTTGGCCAATATATCTTTTAACAATAAAATAATATGAATTTGGGTTTTTTTTATTTATTTTACAGAGATTTAGTGGACCCTTCGATGCTTATAAAACATTTTGTCATTTTAAATTGTTTTCCTTGAGAGTGTGACTCACCTCTACATAAGAAACCCTATTATCTTAAGAAGTTTGGCCATTTTCCTTATAAAATATTTTATTCCACTCCCCTTGGGAATAAAACTTGGGAAAAACCATGGGATTATTTTTGGTTTTTATTAGATTAATGTGAGGTGTCCCAAACCTAAATAATAATGAATTTCCTCTCCTTTCCTTTACAAACCTACCCAAGATCCCACTTCCTATTCACTCAAAGACTTTGGAGTTAGACCAACCCCTGCCTTACACTCTCTATAATACACTCAAGGTTCCCCAATATCTCAAGAATCCACTCTCAATCCTCTCCCAAACCTTTGGGATCACATTTCCTAGTAAAGGATTTCTTCCTTTCTCATTTTTGTCCAAATTTCATTAAGTTTTTATGCCTTTTTTTCAATTAAAAATTTTAGGGTATGATTTCTCACCTCCCCCATACTTTCCTATTTATGTTTTTATGATTTTATACACATTTATCTCTCATTAATTCCTCACATGTACAACTATTACCATGCTGAAATTTTGTGAGGGATTTCTCTCTCCTCTTTTACATCCAAGTAATTATTTTGTATTATGAATCTAAATTCCATTAAGTTTGTTGGGAAATGTATCTATATGACCCACATACCATCCATTTCATTTATATATGATGAGACACCATTTTATATCTCATAAACCATTTTTATGAATCCTTATGTCACGCCGTTATGCTGCCGAAATTGCACAGCATTTTTTCAAGCCAAGATCATTGTGTAGTGAATACCATACCCATGTCATTATCAAGGGTATTCACCTTTATATAAATATACATAATGAAGGTTACTTTCATTTATTTATTCATAATTACTTAATCATGGAATTACTTATGATATTCCTTGATTCCATGATCCATGTGGCACACTTATGCATGAAATGAAATGTTTAAGAAGGGTGCCCCCTGATAGTGCTCCAATGCATTGGGTAAATTATAGTATCATGATATGTCTTTTGAAATGGGTTTTGACTCATGATAATTTAATTGAAACATGGTTTTACTCATGATTCATGTTAAATGAGGGTTTAATCAGGATCCATGTTCAATGAGCCTTGGCTCATGATAATTCCATGTTAAGTGTCGTTGGCACATTTCCATGTTAGGATTGTCATGCTTTTTCATGCCTTAATGTTAATGTTTCTCTTGTTCTCCATTGATATGACTATTTTATAACATGTATTGTATTCCTCATGTTATTCCATGTTTATTTCCTTTTTGGTCTCTATAGCTCACCCTTTTCTTATGCATGTCCTCAGGTTATCCTATGCAATGCTAAGTACGAGGGAATGTAGTGGTCATGTAAAAGAAGTTTTCAACAAAGATGTTATGTGTTTTATGTTATAAGATATTATGTAATGTTCCTAAGCCCCAAATACACTAGAACATCTGATATTCTATGTTTTATCATGTTAATATTTTATGTAATAATTCTAGTTTAAGAGTGTAATAAAAAGTAGGGTTGTTATAGTAGGTATAAGAGAATAGGTTTAGTTATTTTTGGTATTAGGATTAGAGAACCCTAGTGATGACCTAGAGATAAAAATAAGTATAATAAAAGCATACCTAAGTATTTTTGAGTATTTACTATGTTTTTTATCAAGAAAATACATCCCTTCCTGGATACGATCAGGTAGAGGTGGCTCTGGCACAAATGTATCCTAGGGGTAAAAGCCAAAAACACCGCTTTGAGCTAGACTCAAACGGGAACTGGTGCACAACAACAATCTTAGCTACACTCTTTGATATGACACTCTCAAGGGATATGAATTAGTAAATTCACAAGCTTATTAGGAACCATTATTAAGGGAATTAAAAAAAATCCCCTATGAATATATGTTGTATAACATAGATTGAAGTCTATAAATTCATAAGTTATGGAAATAAAATTTATTTATAAGTAATCTGTTTTTTTGATTACCCTTTATGTGTTACCTCTAATTTTCATTTCTTTAAGGAATAATAAATACTTAGACTTCATGTAGTTTTATATCAAAATTTTATCATGTCTAGAGGGAAACTCAAAATTTGATATGTTTCGTTAGCAGGATAAAGGATAGTTACGAGATGGAAGGGGAAGAACCTCATACAACACTATTGTCCCTTCCTTAGGACTTACTAGATATAATTACAGCGAAGTCAATCTTGCATAGCATCAAAACCTTTTCTGATGTCCAACTATCTTGCAAGACACTCTATGACATATCAAACACCTCCTACATACCATGGAATCATCAAGGATCATGGAACACCTATGATCAAATATTAAGCTCCCAACTCTACCACCTTTTATAATGAGGGAGGTACCATCAGGGTATTTTCAAATATTTCGCCCTATCTAGAGAGTATTATGCATTATTTTATTTTAGAATAACTACCGAAGAGGGAGACCTCCGAGCAACCTATATATATATATAGTCTTGTCTTCCAATTTTTTTGGAAACATAGACAATATATTAGAATAACCACATTTCTAAAATTTTAAATCTGACTCTGTCAGACTATTTTACAAAAACTTGGTACATGGTGATTTTTTGAAAATATGTCAGAAACAATTTTTTTGAAAAGTGCATCATATTTTCCCTCAGTACGATCCATGTTTCACGTACTGTGACTGGACTAAGGAAGTGGGAGACTTTAAATGTTCATTGAAGTATGTTTTCACTAAGTGGACCCTATATCTCCATGATTGATGTGATAATGCGGGCTGGGGAATGATTAACGATGGTGGGTACTCAACCCTGAAGTCCTGTTTAAATTTTAGTGTTCTTTTTATATGTAATCAAATTGTGAGTAAGCAATTTTTTAAGGGGGGAATATTGTAACGACCCAAAAATTCATTAATGGAAATTTCTATTGATCTAATTAAATGTTTTTATGGTTATATAAAATGTGATATTTTTTAGTCTTATGTTTCATGATTTTAAAATACCATTATGAATTGTTACTATTGATAATATAGTCATTGAATAGTGATCACATGATTAGTATAAATATAGGGCTTTAACGAATCCAATTTACTCATAAAAATGAAGTGATGGCCTCATCGCATAGACTTAACCCGTATGAAGCCCATTTTTCTAATCTCATAAAGGAGGTGGTGTCATTGGGCTTCACTCTTGACCATGCCCAAACTGAACATGAACATGTTAAGCTTCAGCAGAACCGATTACAGGAGAAGTGGAAGTTAATAGAGAGTACCACCCATGCGATGTTATTCGAGCTCCCCAAGAGTCGGTCACCATCGCACACCATACCCTTCGGTCTTATGTGGGTGTTATAAGGGTTTTTGAAATAATACCCTAGAATTATGACTATGTACATTATTTTTGTATAAAAAATGTGCATTCATTTTATTATTGTTACTTTGTAAATAGTTTTTAAAGTACAAATAGTATTTTTTGTTAATATTCAACTAAGAAATATATTATGATTAATTAATGAATTTTATAATTAAATAATATTTTAATAAAATATTATTATAATTAAATTACTTTATTAAATATAAATTATCATATAATTTTATAAATGCATGTGTAATTTTTATTAAGGTTTGAAATTTGTTTTGTCAAAACCCATGAATTTTTAGTAAATGACAGTTTTTATTTTAAAAGTATAAATTCACATATTTATAAAATTATTTAGATAAAATTAATGTTATTTTTGGAAGCAGGATTTTGAAATTATCCAACGGTGAATTTTTCATAATTTTCTGAGATAGTTGAGTTTTTGGGTAAAAATTAAATACCGTTTAAATATATAATGTGTTTTATGACATCAAAATTTACCAATACTGATGTAATAAAATAATATAAAAATTATTTTCAGCCAATATATGATTTACCAATAAAATAATGTGATTTTTGAATTTTATGACTTATTTTAAAATGATTTAGTGGACCCTTCAATGCTTATAAAACATTTTGTCTTTTTAAACTATTTTCCTTGAGAGTGTGACTCACCTCCACATAAGAAACCCTATTATTTTATGTAGTTAGGACATGGTCCATATAAAATATTGTTTTCCACTCCCCTTTGGCTAAAACCATTGTCAAAACCCATGGGCTGGTTTTGGTTTTGATTAGTTTAGTGGGAGGTGTCCCAAACCTAAATAATTAAGAATTCCCTCTCCTTTCCTAAATAAACCCACCCAAGCTCCCACTTCCTCCTCACTTAAAGACTTTGGAGTTCAACCAACACCTGACCTCATCTCTCTATAATCCACCCAAGGTTCCCCAAGCTTCCAAGAATATTCTCTCAAGACTCTCCCAATCCTTTGGGATTACACTTGCAAGTAAGGGATTTCTTCCTTTCTCATTTTTGTCCAATTTTCATTAAGTTGTTATGACATTTTGTTTTAAATTAAAAATTTTAGGGTATTATTTATCCCCTCCACCATACTTCCTTGTTTATGTTTTTATGATGGGAGACCCGTTTCTCTCTCATTAATTCCTCCCATTTACACCTGTTAGCTTTCCTAAATTCTGTGAGGGATTTCCCTCTCCTCTTTTACATCCAAGTAATTCTTTTTTATTAAGCATCTAAATTAGATTATGTTTGTTGGGACATGTATCTATATGACCCCCTTACTATCCATTTCATGTATATATGATGATACACCCTTTTCTCTCTCATAAACCATTTTCGTGAATCCCTATGTCACGACGTTATGCTGCCGAAATTGCACCACGTTTTTCCAAGCCAAGATCAGTGTGTAGTGAATACCATACTCATGTCTTTATCAATGGTATTCAACATCATAAACATATAAATATTGAATGGTACTTTCATTTATTTATTCCACATTAATTAATCCTGGAATAACTTATGATGTTGAATGATTCCATGATCCATGTGGCACACTATTGCATGAAATGAAATGTCTAAGAAGGGTGTTCCCTGATAGTGCTCCAATGCATTGGGTAAAGTATATTATCATGATACATCATGTTAAATGGGTGTTAAATCATGATTATTCACGTGAAAATAGGTTTTACTTGTTATTCATGTTAAATGAGGTTTTACTCATGCTCCATGTGCAATGAGCCTTGGCTCATGCTAATTCCATGTTAAGTGTTGTTTCCATATTCCCATATAATGATTATCATGCTTTATCATGCCTTTATAATCATGTTTTATTTGTAATCCATTGATATTAATATTGTATAACATTTATTTTATTATTCGTATTATTCTATGTTTATTCCCTTACTGGGCTCTATATCTCACCCTTTTCTTATGCATGTCCGGAGGTTATCCCATGCAAATGCTATGTATGGGGGGATATAGTGGTCATGTAAAGGATGTTTTAAATAAATATTTTGTGTGTTTTATGTTATAAGTTGTTATGTAATATTCCTAATCCCCAAATAAACTAGACCCCTTGATCTTCTATTTTATATAAAGTGAATATTTTATGTAATAAATCAGGTTTATGTGTGTAATAAAAAAGCAGGTTTGTTATAAATATAGTGTATATAATGAGGTCATAAAATTATATCATCATCCTAATTTTCCGAATATGTTGTGGTTGAATCTTTTCATATCCTTAAAATTTATTATTAGTGTGATAAAAGTTCTTTTCACTATATCCAATGTGGTATATATAGTTTATACCCAGATGATATTAATCCTAGAACAATAATCAAATAGGTCATGATAGAAATTAATGTCGATAATACATTCTGATATATATAATGGTTTGATTTCACTAGGTATGGTGTCTTTCTTGGATTTCCCTATGAGGGTAATGGATATATAAAATCAGGGGATCCGTCCTATATGTTATATTTCTTATCTATGAAAACAATATCCTTAGATTTTATAGGGTATAAAATTTTACCAATTAGGGATTCCATGAGCTCCATCAATTGGTCAATGTAACCCATGAATGATAGCATGGATTGTGTGATGGCTATATTATTAAGGATTTCATGTTCTTTTACCAGGGAACAATACATCCTAGAATTAGGTTACTCTCATTTTTGAGGAATTGGGGCCGAACCTAACTATAAAATTGTTTCATTGCATTGTGAAAAAATTTGCTTAATTTTTATGATATGTGGGAGAGTATTAATTGACCTTCTGCGCCTTGATATTTATTGTAAAACTATATTTATTATAGATATTCGTCTATTAAAATTGGATAAAATGATAATTTGATGATTTATAATTAGTTTTATGTCTATTATAAGATTTTTTGAGTGTCTATATTTCTGATCTAGCGGTATTTATGGTTTCAAAGAAATCGGTGCCTGAGATTTAGTGTCTATTTTGAGATCATATTCATCGAAATTCTCATACATGATGTCCCCGTCAAATATTATTATTGTGGTAATCAGTTTCATATGAATCCTCCTCATTTGAAAGAGATTTTATTAGGTGGATGGAATTAAAATAGCCATATTTTTATCTTATTTGACGAGAATACCATTTTTCGAGGAACTGACCTCTAGTTTTTGTGGTGGGATGGTGGATATACTCATAATGATGAGGGTGAAAATTATGATGAGTCTAGAAAAAAATAGTAATAGAAATGGATCTTCTTCTTATGAAATTTTATATTGATATACTATGTTCTAGATCTTGTAATGTTTCAATTATGAAGATATCGACTTAGATAGAAAAGGGGGTTATGAGGTTACAACTGATTGATTTAGTTTTACCTTGAGTATAACAAGTTTCCAACATAATACCATTTTATCTAGTCATAAAATTTTAATTAAACTCTACATTGAACTTTTTTTTGTTTCCCATATCATTCAAATGATCTAGAAGAAACATAATTAAACTATAGCAGTGGTTTATCCAACATGACATGCTCGATTTCAACTATCTTATAGATCACATCATTGAAGTTAATATAGTCTGAGATGTTTATATCTAGAATTTAGTAGTGGGGGGTGTAGTTTTCGTGATTATTTAAGATTATTTTATTGGGTTTCCTATCCTCCAATAGTTTAAATAGGGTATTCTCTATCATAGTTAAAATAAACTCTGAAACCTAATATTTTTTTAAAGAATAATATTTATTTTTTCATTCTTTGACCATTGTGGTTTTTCAAATTCTTTGAATCTCGATGAATTAATTTTTTATAATTAAATTATTTAGTAGGAGGAAACTAAAAATATTAAATAGGATTGGGAATTGGTTCATGCAATAGAATAATTTTTTTTTGAGATATTCAAAAATATTACTATAGTTGTCTAATTACCTTGTGTTGATGGTGTTGGTTTATACTTGGAAATTGAGCACTAAATAATATCTCATTAGAATTTTACTATATCTAAAACCACCAATAAACCAGTAGGGATTTTTAAGGGAATATGAGGTGTTTACCACTCAATGGAAGAACTTTATATGCATCCCTCTAGTATATTATTTTAAGGAAGTTGTGTATTCGAGGAGTATATTCGACCTTTCTATTGCGTAATGTAGTATGAAATGCACTATTTCAAGTATATTTTAGTTCAAGAGGTAAAGTATTGTTTTCTTCATCAACATATTACAAAAAAAATAATGTAATTTTTATTGCAAATCATCAGAAATGGTGATTGAACTACATGGTATATTGCTGTAACAAAAAATGATATCCATTTTAATTTCTATATGAATCACCTAATCTCTTTTATTTCCTAATAATATGATTTCACATCATGGTAACATATCAACATTGTATTTGAATGATATTCTGCCTGGGAACTCGTATACTATTGAATATTGGGAAGGAAATATTTTCATTTTAGGGAAGTGGAGGAGTTAAGTCCACCTATTAAGGTTATGGCTTTCTCATCTGTAAAACTAGGGTACTTCACCCTTAAATTTCATCTTTTTATTTAATAATGGTCCCAATTGAGTCAAGTAATTCTAATGGAACCATCACCTAGGAAGAATATATAGTTGAAGTAGTGGGTAGATATCGATATAACCTCCTCACTTATATCAACATTTGATATCTAGTTTGAGTGTTATTGGTGTATAAAAGGTGAAATGGTGGTGGATTCAACCCCAATGCTGGATATAATGATATTAATTGACAATAAATGTTATATTTAGTGGTTGTTTGGGAAACATGTTGGTAAAATAGCTGATATTGTCACTTACTAATTTAGCAGCTCCCTCTTGCTAAAGTGGATTGTCTAAAAGTTGTATGTCATCCTGGGCCTTGTAATTTCACTTATTAGGAATATTTATTACATGTGAATCAACATTGTTTCTATTTATATTAAGTAACTCAATCCCATTCTAGACAATTATCTCTTTAAAAGAGTAAGTCTCAACTTCTGTACGTTTTGGGTGGGTTATATTCATCCCTTTCACTTCATTTTGGAAAAATATTTCTAAGAATGTGAAAAATACATGTTAAATGGATCTAGTATGACCAATTCCTTATAATTATATATGAAACACCAACTATATTTA
Organism: Viscum album; assembly: GCA_963277665.1. Classification (NCBI taxonomy): domain Eukaryota; kingdom Viridiplantae; phylum Streptophyta; class Magnoliopsida; order Santalales; family Viscaceae; genus Viscum; species Viscum album. The sequence goes on along the minus strand of OY728127.1, from coordinate 1,978,998,000 downwards.
TGGTAGTTAAGAAAAACTATGTTTCCAATAGATTCCACCTCATCAAAATATTTTATACGAGTGTGATGATCAAAATTATCAATTGTTTTGACACCATATATATTTAAAAATATAAAATAGGAAGCATGAATCAAATCCTTATTAGAGTTACAAGGGTATTTATTATCCTTAGAATATCCATTAGGGGATAAATTATAATCCTCCTTAATATATTCCTTCTTAAGGAAATATTCTTTTCTTACTACCCAGTGAGGTTTTTTCATATCCCCATGATGCTCCCCAAGAATTTTTTTTTGGATTTTGATCTCCATGGATTCTCCCATGGTTATCGCCAAACATATTATTAATTAACTAGATGGATATTGAATTAGGAGAAACTATGAAGGTGCATACAGTGGAGTTCCTAATAGTATGAAAATCACTGATTTAATTGGAAGAGAGGATGATATTAATGTATCTATACCTATGGGATGTGGTTTAACTTACTCTTATATCACTACATACAAGACTCATTATGGATTTGAGGATCACAAGTTTATTTATATTGTGACAATTATCCCTTCCCTCTGATATGGGTTTGACATTGAGGCAATAACTAATGAAACCTTATTCGAATTATTGGCCTATATTTGTATATGAATTGAATTTATAATCATTTTAGGGTCTGTTTGTGGTTATAGGATTCACCTTCCACAAAGGGGGGGGGGGGGGGTCAATTTCACCTTTTTAGCATCTTGATATAAGAAAATATCAATGTAATTCACTCACCATGTACCATATTTTTGTGCTTTAAAAATTTAAATATTACATTATATGAACAAATTAAAATATGATGATCCAAAAACTATTACATATCCTAAATATATAACATTTTAATATATTAACTTGAACGTGACTTGTTTTCTAGTGAGTGGGTGAAATGAAAATGTACTTATTCACCCCACCATATGTTATAAACACCAAATGGGAAGACATTGACTATCTGGATATGTGGAATCATACTTCTATGGCTAGTTTGTCAAAGATCCTCACACTATAAACCCACCATAGGGTTCCAAGCCATCGTGAAGGCTGCTAAGCTAACATGGAAACAAAGCTCATTGATTTCATCGACATAGTATTTATTCCCATAATTTTGGTATCTATTCTTGAGTTGGAGGAGTGTATCCCACATAGTACATATACATTGAGTTATGTGTTACAATTTAAATGCCTCAATATTTTCATACTATAGAGTGATGATTTCCTAAAACATGACCAATATTTTATCCCTTTCAATCTCTTTCAACATGACTATGACATTTTCCTCGTCCTCGGTGAAGCATTCATTGACATCATATGACCTGAAATTCCATTTATCCACTAATTTTTAAAGAATATAGAAACTATTTAGAGTCATTGTATTTGTAATAGAGGTTAATCAGTATAAGGTAGTCCCAATAAATGATGGTATCCTTATATTTTTTTTAATTTAACTAAGACGAGTCTAGTTATTGATGAGGTAATTTTTGTAGATAGATTCAATTAATCATGTGCCTTGTATAATTAGGGAAAAAATAGTGCTAATTTTACATATTCAAGACTTTTGGTTTCAAGAAATATAAGTCATTTTAGATTGGTCCTTCACAAAAATCCTTAAGGGGAGGACCTATATCATTAACCACCATATTTCTTTAGGGGGACCTCCATGTGAGTACCCCAGGGATGATCTCTAGTGTTGATGATAATGGTAACATGTATAGGACCTCTATGATGGTATATTTCTTCTATTTTTATGTGTAATCGGTACATTCTTATGTCTTTATGGATATATACTATTTATCATAAATTATATATTTAATAAAAGGGAAAAGGATATAATCTTTCTCCTATATCGATTGTTTCACTTGGAGATACATACATTTCTAAATCCTATATTTTTGGAAAAGGGTGTAAAAATCAATCATTATTAGGGTTTATTATGTGGATAATGATCCTCATGAGGTGGATCCATCCTAGGAGACACTTCAGACATCATCAAAATATATCATCTTTCTTCTTCTAAGAAATAATGAATATGGTCTTTCCCCTAAGTTGCTACCAAAATAGGTTGATGTGCATTCAAAGTAAAGATAATATTTGAGATATAATCCCAATATAATGTTATTATGGGATAATTAATACGATCCTACTCCTAAAATACCACTAGAATATGCATATTAAATTGAAAAATATTATTGGGGGAAGAAAGATGGTCATGCTTCTATCAAAGTATTGGAATATGATGAAAATATTCTTGAATATTGGCTAGAGGTGTATGATCATTCCTCTATACTATTTAAATAATATACTAACAATAATATTGAATAAAATAATGATTTAAAATATGGTCCTTCTTTTTTACTATTTGATGCAATATGTTAACAAGCCGCCTATTTCTAACACTTTCTCTAGGGCACACACATCCATCTTCTGAGGATGCGCTGATTGTTTCCCCGCATTCTGGCTTTCCAAAGGCGGGTGGAAACCATCTCCTGTTCAAGGGCGTTTACTCCTTGATCAAAATAGGACGATTGGATTTCGGTTTCTCCTTCTATGAATTCCTCCTTGGATCTCGTTACCTAGTGCAGGTCTCCCTTATAGATTAAGATGTTGTTTTTGAAAATCTTCCTAGTGCCATGTCTTCATGGGCATAGGTTAATTACACTGCTTCTGTTAGGATATTTTAAGGGGTCCGGTCAGGGCAGCAACCTTCAGTTAGGGGATAAGTCATGGTGGGGTTCACTTGTCTGTATATACACGAAAACACTGGAATGGATGGATTTTTTCCCCTATTATAGGGATTCTCGAGGGCGTGAAAGCCCGAGGAATCCCATATCGAATGATGGAAATTATATGTCGTAGGCATGTATCTAAGGTTGTAACCTCTGGAGGGAATAATGATACTGGGGCTGACACACGGTTAGTTACCCGAGTGCTTCTAAGAAAAGTGAAGAGGTGAATTGTCATGATATCACTGGGATGTGGTGGCCTAGGTAAGAATTAGGATAGATGATGGAGGGTTGAATGAAGTGTTAGGGGAATGAGATGGAACTATTATGAATGTGATAGTAGTGTCGGGATTGATCCTCGAAGAGACATCCTACATATCCATGTGGTAGAGAATCAAAGTCAACATAGTTTGGGATGGGGTATAGGATCAGGGTGTGTGCAGAGGATAGTGACCTAATGATATATTGGGGCTTACACATGGTTACCCACTCATTGTTGGTCTGATACATGAGGGATGACTAGAGATTTGGGTCCCAACAAAGGGGACTACAACGTCTTACCATCAATTGGGGAACACGACGGCTTACCATCGATGGGCATTGACAACAACTTACCGCTGATTGGGGGAAAATTTAGTGTCATGCGAGACAAAAAGGGGAGTATAGATTAACATCATGTTGGATGGGGGTGAACTGATTTGATGTAGTCGGGACCGATTGGTGTTGGGCATGAACCTTAGGGAGGATTCCTATGTACCTTTTCTCGGCAAAGATCAAAGTCCACCAAGTTTGGGATGGTTTTGGTGAGCTAAGTTGAAGTGGTTGGTACTAATGGTTATTGGTCATGAACCTTATGGAGGCTTCCTACGTACCTTTCCTAAGCATGGATCTATTTACTTGTAGTTCGAGATGGTGTTGGTGAACTAAAGTGAAGTGTTTGGGACCAATGGTTGTTGGGTTTGAACCTCAGGGAGGCTTTCTACGTACCTTTCCATGGCAAGGATCAATGTCCTCCTAGTTAAAGATGGTTTGGGGATTACATGATAAGGTGGCCAAAAGAGAATTCGATGGTCAATGCATACACTAAGCCCACGTGAGTCATGCTCGGTGTGAGAAATAAGAGGCAGCAAAGACCTGATGATCACATCTGGAAAGGTGCGTCTAAGGGAATTTAAGTGGGGATAAGGCTTGGTTTGCAGTCCAAAAAGGAAATATGGTCTTACGTGTGGTTCACAACCCAGAGAGATGGAGATTGGGACATACTCTAGGATGGAGGCCCGGGTGGTGACAATGCCCAATGGGATAGGGATTTTTCAAGGAAGGGATAAGGGTTCTGGTTCCCATCCTCCCCTGGTCTTTGGCACCGAAGAATAAATGAGGAGCATAGGTGCTAACTTCTACAAGAAAGGCTATGGGATTACGCCAAGGTTGATTCACTTCCCCACAGATAGGTGCTGCTTTGATAAAGAGGATCACATTCCATGTGAGGAATATCTCACTCCCTTGTAAATGAGCTGGTGTAGATAATGTCTAAGATGGGGATTCCTATATAAAAGGAAAACGGTGACACCCCAGTTTAATGTCATGTGCTGAGGACAATGGTGCTTGGTAGTTTAATGTCATGTAGCTCAGAGGAGGTGGGTTCACTCCGCACCCCTAGGACTTACATAACTGATACTCCTCCGCCCTTGGGGAAGGGAAGGCATCAGTAATGACATTGTGAGGGGGTGTCATGGAGTGATCCACTATGGGGGCCACATTAGCGTGGCTCAGTGAAGAAGAAATATCCATTAGCGTGCCTATGAAAAGAAGTATGAGGCGAAGAAACACAATATGAAGCACCAACCAAGGGACTTTAAAGTCACTTTATGCAAACCTATAGGGTCACAGGAGAAAAGGATTTGTGGAGCAAAGGGTTTCATAGGAAGAAGCCTCGTGATGCACTGGTGATCCATGTAGTGGAGGGGCTTAGTGAAGGGGTATGCTTCACAAAGTAAAGTGGCCTATCCTAGACATACGGAATAGGTGCATATGGAAGGTGCTTCATGAAGTGGAAAGGCTTTCACAGAGTAGGGGTTTGCGATGCCGGGGTGGTCTGCAAAGCATAGCACTATGAAGTGGTGTACATCACGAAGCACAGTGACCCTACCTTGGCATGTGGGTTACATGTGCATGGAGGGTACTTCGCGAAACATAAGTGCTTCGTGAAGATCCATGTCCCCTTGGGAATACCCTTCATTCGTGGAGGCCCATGGGCTCCACGAAGGGCATCCTTCTTTAAAGAGGGTTTGAATTTAAGAAATGGGAATGTCTCTTCGATATTCTAAAGTATCATCAAGATCTCATGGTTCATAGATCAGAAATTGATTCAATATTTGAGAACTAATAAGGAGAAATGTTGGGGGATCCTTCCTTTTGGATCGAGGGGACCATGGTATTTATAGGCAAGAGGAACAACAAAGAAAAGGTCACTTGGCAGGAAGAAACGTGTAATTTTGTTGTAACTGCAGATCCCCCCAATTCCTTGCTCTGTGGCTGCTTCACAAACATCAATCTAGTTCATGGAGCCTCCCGCTCATTGCTCTATGGTAGCTTCTCAAACATCAATCCAATTTTTGGAGCCTCCTAACTCCTTGCTCTGTGACGGCATTATAGAGGTGGATATTCGCACCGTTCGTGGTGTTGCGGGGCTCTGTGGATGACCTTCATGAGGCAGACCCATGAGCATCACGTTTTCTCTTCCTCTTCCCAAATTTAGGCACCAAAAAATTCCCCCCATAGACATGGATCTAAGGAGAAAATGAGGGTCAATGTTTGAGGTTAAATCTCCAAAAATCTATGGTCAATCGAAAAGAAGTCTCACAAAGGAGGCTCGCAAAGGAGGCTCTCAAGGCAGAGAGGCGATGCACTAGCTGATAGCATCATGGATCATGCCACGATCAGACATTCCGCAAAGCACAAGGGTTCATTGCCTATAAATAGGGGAGGCTGAAATCTCTTTTGTACTTTATTACCTCCACGTTTTGGAATTTAGCACTCTTGATTCACGAATCTATGTATACTCTGCCATTTCTCTCCAAGAATGGGGATTTCTACAACGCGATTCACATCGGGTCTTTGGATCCATGTATGGTTCCTACCATACTAGATCAAACACCAGATGAAGACCTTGCTGATGTGTTCTTGGGGGTGTTCCCCACATATGAACATGCTGACCCAGCATATGTGGATGAGACGACCTCCAATGAGGAGGATAGAAAAATCACATGTCACTAGTCATGAAAGCAGATTAAGTGCTTCATCAATGACACCCCTCAAGAAAAATGGATAGACCCTATGGGGAGGATTTGGTCCCAACTGTGTGAACTGTGTGCTGGGGGAGTGGATTCCTAGTGTCCCCACATGATCATCATATATATCATGGAGGAGAAGTTTCTAGAACATGATTGTGGCCTTAGTGTGCGTTGGAAACAGAGAAGAGCGGTGAACATCAAGAAGCTCCAAGAGGCAGAAAATGAGATTCAATGGATGCAGTTCTAAGAAGATGAGCATTCTGCTTTCCTTAATGTGCAATCAGAGATCATATTGCATCTAAACACCCAGCTGGAAGAGACCAAAGAACGCATGAAGCAAGCCTCCGAGGAGATGACTGTCATCTGAACCAACGAGGAGCAGGCACGAATCACAGTTGACGAACAACACCCCATTTCTAAAACGGAGTAATGGGAACTAAACACGCGCCAAAAAATCCTATACATCACAGGCTACATGGTGGAATAGCTACAACACACTTTTGACTGGGTCAACCCGTCCATGGGAGTGGTCGATCCTTGGTTGTTGTGATTCATGTAACTTTTGAATGCACTTTCATGATTTGATTATTTATGTTGGATTCATGCATGAGTACTGTTATTTTCATTGGTCTTCTACATGTTTGTCACATTCGTGAAACAACCGGAGACCAATCCCTACACTCATGTGGTTCAGGCCCAATGTGAGAAACAAGGGATTACCACCTTGTTATTGCACCCAAATATGAGAGTGCTGACCATGCTTTAGGCATCCAGGGTTTGAACAACCATTCCAGATTTCTCAAAAGTAAGAGGGAGGACTGTCTGGAGAATGAAGGTCTTAGATCAGTCGAATTTAAATCTTCCCAATATGCTCTAGTGCACAAGAGAGGTAACACTAGGGGTGTTGGAATTAACCCAAACAAAGGGGAGTGGAATTTTTGAATCATGATACCCATGATTGGGAACAATTTAGGTATGTCGCGATGATGAAGGATAACTTTTGACCGTGTTCGAAACACAATATCTTTATTTCATTAGCTTTAAATGGGTATAACAAATGAGGGTCGACCGCTAACCATGTTTGAAACACGGGGATTGACTCAAAATTTTATCCATTAGTCTTCTAGAACGTTAGCCAAGGATATTAGCTGAGCCATAGGCTGAGCATCCATACTATTAGGGGGATTCTTTAGACATGAATGAGGATGAGGTTCCAAATAAAGGGCACACAAAATTTGGAGGTTGGAATGATGGGTTATTCGAATGGAGTCCAACACTCTTGAAATTATGCCACCGTGGTGAAGACACATTAGTGGGACACATCGGTCTGATCAGGGATGATACCTACTTCCAAACATGACCTCTCTGGTATGGACCTGGAATTCCTTTTAGTTTTATTTCATACTAATAAAGAGGATAAAAATGTAGTTTAAACATTATACGATGAGGAAAGTGCACATAGTTTAAAGGTCATACTACCTTGACCAAGATCGTGGTCGAGGGGCCAGAAGGGTTAATTACCCTAGGGTTGGGCCTAAGGAAAAATACCTGGGTGTCACTACGTATCCCATAAGGATGAGAATCAAGTTAATCATATTTCATGAACACAGTGTGGTCAGAGATCAATTTTAGTAGTGGGAATCCTCTCTAGCGAGGAATCTGACATGTCCCATAATTATAATGGGTATCCAAGACTTTATCAAGGTATGGGCACATTTTAAAGTCATGTGTTGAGGAACATATACCTAGAAAGTAAATGTGTGGTGTGGTACATAACATGGCATGAATGAGGGTCATAAGAGTCCACACCACGCCACATCATCAAAGGATATTCCTTAGGTCAGGGGACCGAAGTTGAAGACTGGTTTGGGCTCGAGACAGATTGTCTAGGCATTTCTACATACCCCATGAGGATGGGCATCAAGCCACACATAGTTCCGAGAGTTCAGTTTAATGTCATGTGGAATGATGAAAGGCATGTGTGGCATGTCTAATCCAGTATACATCCTACCAAAACTACTAAGACTGCATGAGTCATGTTTGATGTTGGAAACAATGAGTAGTGATGGGACTCTCCTAGTACTGGGAGGCAGACATTCGGGTCAATGGGAAATTATATGAATGACATCCCAATATTTTTGACCAACCTTCTTAATGCGCATAAATGAGAGGAGGTGTAAAACCGAGTGTGTTAGAATTCCACTTGAAAATAAGGGAGTGGAATGATGTGAATCATGATGCTTGAGATTTGGAACACAATGATAGTGACGTGGATATGGAGGATAACTATTGACCATGTTTGAAACATAGTATTCATTTTTCATTATCCTGGAATGGGGGCAGACAAATGTGGGTCGACCGCTGACCATGTTCGAAAAAAGGGACATGTCACAAATGGTTTCTTAGGTCTTCCAGAGCGTTGGCCCAAGATGGTAGGTAAACCAATGTGGTATAGAAACAGGCCATAAAGGGGGTCCCATTAGACTTGGAAGAGGAATAGGATCAAAATTACAATCTTATGAAGCTTGGACATGGAAGGAGGGAATGTCCCTATAAAAATTCTAAATTCCGGGATCTTTGAAACAATGCATCTAAGTATGAAAATAAGATGTATCAGAAAGAGGGAGTTGAGTCCCTTTCCAAGGAAAATGGTTTTGGGGTCGCATGCTTCCAACTTAAGGTCATAGGGTGGAAAATTAAGGGAGTACTTGATTTAATGGACTGTGCACAAGGCGAAGAAGTATACAAACCCAATTTATAGTTCTCATAGGGAGATCTTAGTTTAGGGTCATAGAACTCAGACTAGATAGGGAAAAGAAAAGGGAGGCACATGGTGCAGTTGTTGAAGAACCTGATGGGAATGAGAACCCAAGAGGTACACACCACACCACATATTCCCAAAAGTGTTCTGGCCAAGGGGATGAAAAATAGAGGGCATGATTTAATATTCCTAGGGCTGGAACCAAAGACATGATTTCAGTGCATTCTTACATATCCAATGAGGATGGGAATCAATACATATGTAGTTCTAGAAGATGTCATGCAGTTTATTGTCTTGCGGAAAGGATGCGGAGTGATCTTAGTTTATGGTCATAGAGCTCGGACCATAGATAGAACTGAGGTAGGGAGACAAATTGTGAGGTAATTATTATACCCAACATGAATGAGGATAGTAGGAGTCTGTATCACCACTATGTTCTCCCTAGGAAATTTTCAGGTCGAGGGACAAAAACTGAATTTTAGTCTTGACCCAAGGAAAAGTGCCCAAGTGTTTCTTCGTACCACATGAGAATGCGAATCAAGAAATAAATAGTTATAGAGATAATATGGTAAGGTACCATTTCTAGGGATAGGTCATGTGGGTCTGTCCCTCGCACTAAAAGAAGTTTTATTTGATAGATCTTATTTGTCCTTTAGGATAGATGTGTGTTGTTTGTGAAGCAATAAACCTAGGATAGAGAAATCTGATATCACTATATGAATAAATCCATATATTGTCATTGAAAAATGGTATGATGTATAACCAATACCCATAATGATTTCCCCTCGACTGAGGACACCAAGATGCATGCTCATTTTTCATCGTGCGGCTAGGATGATAATGTCACAGTTTCAGGTCATGTGGAAAGACAAACCATTCATTTTAACATCTTTGAATAAAGACACAATAGTTTAAAGTCATTTGAATCCATAGGGGGAATTGACATGAAATTATAAAATCATACCAGACGTGAATGATGATGAGGTCCACATCACACTATGTGCGATTCCTTGGAAGAAATATCTGGCCAAGGGGCCAACAAAGGTCATAAATTATTGGGATGGACCTATGGAAAAAACTTCCATGTGTTCCTACATATCCCTTGAGGATGGGAATCAAGCCACACATAGTTCTGAGAGTGCAGTTTAACTTAATGACGGATGTAACAATTTATGGTCATGTAGGATCGTATATAGTTTAATGTCATTCGGGGTGAAATACAGTTTAATGTCATGTGGGAAAGGAGGTAAGAGATACAAGATCCTAGAAGGGGATCACATGGTGTTTCCATTGCAAAACTAATGTTAGCGAGGACATATTCCCACACACACCACACCACACAATCCTATATGATTTGGGGCCTAAAAGGATAAAAATATGAGATAATTAGTGGAACTTGAGCTGGACCCAAAGAGGAGATGTTTGGGCATTCCGACGTATCCCACGAGCATGGGTATCAAGCTAGACATAGTTCTGAGGAGATTACGTATAAGTATATCTTAGTTTAAGGTATTAGAGCTCAGACCATGGAGAAGCAAAACTCTTCCAAGCGAGCAAAGACCTTGATCCAATCTCTAATCCCACATGAGTCAAACTCGGTGTGGGAGACGAGGGCAGAAGAGATATTTGCAACACATGGGATACATGCAAAGGGGAAGTCGGAGTGGAGACCCGAATGTCTCCTTACTGCGACTTCTTCCTCATAATGTGAAAATTTTCACTGAGGGGTGGTACCAAGAGTGTCAAAATTACACTTGGACATGACAGGGTGGAGAATGATGTGAATCATTCAATCGACATTTAATGTTTTACAGGGTTGTCGTGACGATGGAGGATAACTATAGACCATGTTCTAAACATAGCATCCATATCCTGTGACATAAAATGGGAACAACAAATGAGTGTAAACTGCTGAATATATTTTCAACATGGGACTTGTATCAATTTTTTGTTTGAAACCCTCGAGGGAATTGGCCTAAAATGGTAGGAGAGAACTTGGGCCAAGCATCCATTCAATTTTGGTGCCCCTTCAGATGTGAGTGATAATTAAAGACTAAATTAAGGGGAACACAAAGCCTGAAGAATGGATAAGGGCATGTCCAGGTAGAATCTGACACTCAAGGTTCTGAACCGGAGTACTCCTGGGCATATTGGTGTATCACCGAAGTGGGTCGAGTGACCAACATAAGAGTAGTCAACACGAAATGATGAGTGTAGGGAAAGAGAGAGAATGGATCTCATGAGAGAGAAGAATGTGGCGTGGTTGTTACAAACCTAACATGAATGGAGACATAAGACCATAACACACCACATAACCCTCCCCTAGAAGGACTCGGCAAAAGAGGTCAAAATGATATAGAGGTTTTCAAGAGAAGGGTATGGACCCAAAGACTAGATGTTTGGACAGTCCTATGTATCCCATAAGGATGAGAATCAAGACACACATAGTTCTGATGATGGATGCTGTGTAGTTTTATGTCATTCAACAAGGACACAAATAGGGGAAATGTACCCCAACGAGGGATGTGTACATCACGGTGAGTAGGCTAACGGTTAATGAGGGCATAAACTCATACCACATCATACATCCCTGAAGTAACACCTGGTTGAAGGGGCTAAAAAGATGGATGGACCTGATACAGGAAGTCTGAAGTAGTTCGCAGTTTAACGTCTTATGGTGAGGACGATGGTTCTCTTAGTTTAAGGTCATAGGGCTCGAACTGTAGATGCCAGGATTAATGTCATTTTCAAGGGATAGACTTTTGGATAGGGAGAATCATCATGATTATGGAAAACCCTAAAACGGAAACAACGATAGAGGATATATTTTGACCACGTTTGAAACAAAATATCTATATTTATGTGACCATAGTTTAGGGGAAAAATTGAGCATAGACCATTGATCGCATTCACAACACGAAACTTGTATCAATTTTTCACTCAAAATCCTTAGGGATGATGGGCTGAAATTGTAGGGGAGACCTTGGGCAAAGCATCTACACTGTTCAGGGGTCCTTTTGGATATAAAAGATGATGGAAACCCAAATGTTGGGGCACGAGAAGCATGGAAGGGCCTATGCTCATGAAAAAGACAATAGGTTAAGGAGGGATGTCTCAAGGGGATATGTGTGGTGTGGAAAAAAAATCTCAACATGAATTAGGACATGAGTCCACACCAAAACACAAAATCCTATATGAGAACATGTGCCAGGGGGCTGAATGGGTCAAGGAACCTGAGGCTGGGAGTCCCAACCAACTGTAGGCATATGACCCCTCAAGTGGGTATTGCCTTACCACATCTTGTAATACCACATGAGCAATGCTCTGTGTGGAAAACAAGGATTAGGACTAGGCTCTCCCTATCATATAGGAGTACGAGAGCTGGACACACACTCCTGCTCGAGGAAAACTGAATCTTGAAGATACATCAGGTAAGAATAAACCACTACACCCAATATTTGGGACATATGGGTATGGTGACAATGAAAAAGGATAACTATTTACTAGGTTTTAAACATGGAATCTATATCGTGTGAACTAAAATGGGAACAACCAATGGGCATCGACCGATGATCATATTCACAAGGAAGGACTTATATCAACTTGTCATTCAAGGTCCTCGAGGGCGTTGGCTCAGAATGAAAGGATATCCCTTTGGATAAGTATCCATACCATTCAAGGGCCCTTTTAGATGTGAAAGGTGATGAAAACCCAAATGATGGAGTGTTTGGAGGGAATGTGTTCCCATGGAATTTAACATCAAGCGGGATGATGAAAGAGGTGGAGATATCTAGGGAAGAGGATATATAGTGCTGTCATGATGAATCCTATTTAATGGAGGGAAAATCCGACACTACGCCATGTTTTCTGACCCAATGGGAGATTTTGATGTTGGGGCTAGACCGACAAACAAAATGTTCAGGCATTACTATATATCCCACATGGATGGGAATCAATCCATGCATATTTATTGAAGGCCATGCAATATAATGTCATGCGGTGAGGACGTGAGAGTGTATAAGAACACAAAGTGGAGCACATGGTTCTATCATAGTAATCCTAAAATGATTGGGGCCAAATAAGCCTACACGACACCATACAAGATCCCCTAAGAGAACTATACTCAGGGGGGATTGTAATAGAGGAAACTGAGGACTGGACTCAAGATGAAGTGTCCGAGTGTTCCTACGTATCCCGTGAGGATGGGAATCAAGACATACATAGGTCTTGTAGTTTAATGTCTTGCAGGACGGCATATAGTTTAACTTCATGTGGGACATGTCAGTTTAACGTCATGATGGACAATATACAATTTAACATCCTATGGGATGACATATAGTTTAGTGACGTGTGGGACTTAATAGTTTAAAGCCTTGTAGGAACTGACAGTTTAAGGTTATGTAGGACTGTATATAGTTTAACGTCCTATGGGACGACATACAGTTTAATGTCATGTGGGACATAATAGTTTAAGGTAATATTGGACCTAATAGTTTAAGGTTGTGTAGGACCGGTATAGTTTAACATCCTATGGGATGACATACAGTTTAATGTCATATGGGACATAACAATTTAAAGTCATATAGGACCCTATACAATTTATGTTCATGTAGTACCACATTTTCTCAAGAAAATTATATCTTTAGGAACATGGCATTAATGGGAGGAGTTATAAACTCACCATCCATGGTAACAAGGGAGTATTCATCATTGGGATAATCCTTGTGAACAATGTAATGTCCTTCCAACTTGGTCCCAAACTTGGGTGGTTTTCATCTAGGTATTATTGGTGTTCTTGAGGCCAAAACCAAGTCACCTTGAAAGAAAGACAAAGTGTGATCTTTATTGTTTAAATCTCTAGTTATCTTATTCTGATTCCTCTCCAGATTGTGCAGGGCACAAGGCATGTTCTCGTTAAGTGCCACCAATTCATCTAGACGGATTTCAGCTACTTTATCTGGTGCTTTCTAATCATAGACAGTCGTGCCTAATGAAAGAAACTAAATCTCGATGGGCAGGGCAACCTCTGTTCCATACACCGGGGAGTATAGGGTCACCTTTGAAGAATTACAAGCCATTTTTCGATAATCCCAGAGGGTGTTGGGGGGCTTTTCCAACCAACTCTTCTCGTTCTGACCAACCATTTTCGGCATAATGATAGAGAGGATTTTGTTGAACACCTCAATCGTCCCATTTTCTTGTGCATGGTAGCGGAAGTTATGATTATAATAGAAGTTGTACAGTGAATACAATTTCTTCAACTCTGTTTCTCAGAAGATGGTGTCTTTATCAGCGAGGAAGGTGTGAGGGACTCCAAAGAGATAAATGATATTAGATCTCATAAATTCAATGATATAACATTCCTGGAACACCATGGGTGTAATCACATCATCCCACTTAGAAAAGAAATCTGTAGAAGTTAGGATGAACCTCCATTGGTGAGCTATCTCCTATTGATATGGTCCCATGACATCAAGTCCCCAGACCGAAAATGGATAGGAGTACATGGTAGTGTAGAAAGGATCTGGTGGCTGATGCACAAAATTGGAATGAATTTGGCATACATAGAACCTCTTGGGAAACTAGATGTAGTCATAGATCATAGAGGGCCAAAAATATCACAACCTCTGGATCTGGTGAGATAGTTTCAGTCTAGTCTGATGAGACCTACAGGAACTGGAATAAACCCCCTGCATGACTTGAGAAATCTCAGCTCCTTGAATGAAATAGAGGAGAACTCCATAAAACCCATTCTTGTAGAGGATATTCTCAAGACTAAGACCACTCTGGAGGGTAAACAGTAATGCGTGATGTTGGATTCACTCGCGCTCATCTTGATCTGCTAGGAGATTATCGTGCGGGCGGTACCAGAAAATAGAGGTTCTCTAGTCGGGCATCACTTCAATCACTACATATGAGGGACGAGGAGGTCCTGTCATGGATGCATCAGCAGTAATGTGGCTTGCCTTCGGGTTTTCATCATCATCTGGAGTGATGTGAGTGATGAATCTTCAGTATGACACATGGATAATCAAATCATCTTGTTCAGGTTCTGCTAGTGATGCAGCTAGGCTAGACAAGGTTTCTTCTAAACTGTTCTAGGATCTAGGGACATGAGTAACTTCTGGACGAGATGGGAACTTGACCATTAGTTGGAGGGTGTGTTCCAGTAGTGGTATGTGCTATGTATTTCTGATGAAATAGTCACCATTGATATACTTGAGGATTAGTTTGGATTCCCCTATCACATGTAAGTGGGGAACATTAATCTCGAGGGCCAGCTCAAGGATAGTAATGAGAGCCTGATATTCCTCCTCATTATTGGCGCATCCTTCTGATAGTATGAATGAATATGGAGGAATGGCTTATGTTGGGGTAATGAAGATGAGACCTAGTCTTATTCTATTGAGCATGGGGTCATTGAGACTTCTACCAGTGGGGCTCTAGGAGGCACCATAAAAGTGAATTTTCCATTACAGAATGGCATGGCCTCCCGAGAGGATTGCCTCATCAGGAAAGTCAAGCTCTAGAGACTGGTTCACAGGAGATGGATGAGAACTGAGGAAATATTCCAATGATTTCCCCTTAATAGACTTCTTATAGAAAGATATGATCTCAAACTTCTAAAGGATTACTTGATACCAAGCTAGATGGCCTATCAACATTGGGTGTTTCAGGATGTACTTCAGTAGATCCACCCAGGACACCAATTTTTCATCATGGTTTTGTAAATAATGTCACAATTTTTGTACTGGAAATACCAGAGCGAGGCATCTCTTCTAGATAGGGGAGTATTTGGTCTCTGTATCAAGGAGTAGGCGACTTAGATTTTAGATACTATTCTTTGTTCCCTCGTTGTTCTTCTACATGAGTAGGGAACTGAGAGATCATTCTTGGGCGGTCACATAAAGGACCAGCATCTTTCGATAGACAGGTGGAATTAAGACCAGAGGATGGAGAAGATACTGCATTATTTCCCCAAAATAAGTATGAAAATTTTCATCCCACTCATAGATATTGCCTTTATTCATGAGCCTAGAAAAGTGATTACACTTTCTGGCCATATTCTCAATGAATCGTTGTATGTAGGCTATGTGGCCTTGGAAGCCTTGATGATCCTGAATGTTGCTCGGGGGAGACATCTGGGTAATTGCCTTGATCTTCTCTGGGTTGACCTCGATGCCCCTGTATCTGAATGTGAAGCCAAGAAACATCCCAGAGTGGACCCCAAAGGTACACTTCAATGGGTTCATCTTCTGGTGGTGAGAATAGAGGAAGTCGAACTCTTTCTATGGTCTTTGAGATGGTCCTAATGCTGGTGGTATTTGACCACCAGATCATCCATGTAGCATTCCCCCAGCGTCCCGAGGATTATCTTAAATATGTGATGCATATCCTGATGATAGGTGGAACCTGCATTCTATAGGCCGAATGGATTGACTTGGTAATAGAAATTACCTTGCGGTGCCCTGAATTACGTAGAATCCTTGTTATGGTGACCATTCAGATCAGGTTATACCCAGTGTATCCATCCATGAAGGAGAGGGCTTGGAACCCAGTTGTAGTGTCGATCAACAATTTGATCACAGGAAGGGGAAAATACTCCTTCGGGCAATGATAGTTGAGGTCTTGGAAGTCAATACAGACTCTGATGTGTTTGTTCTTCTTCCTGACTGGCACAATTTTGGTTATCCATCTGGCGTACTAGACCTCCTTAATGAAATTGGCTCTAATGAGCTTATCAAATTTGGAATCGACCATATCCCTATGATAAGGGTGCATCTTTCTTGGATGCTTCTTACACCTGCGGCGATTTTCTGGGATGCCGAGGTGGTGGATGGCTACCGAAGGATGTAGTCTTGGCATATCATCATAACTCTAGGTAAATACATTATGGTGTTTTTTGGATGTCCTCATACTTTTTCTTCTATTGGAGGGGAATGGAGGCACTGAAAAATGTGCGTTTTGGTTCTATATCGCTTCCAAGGTACACCTGTACCAATTCATAGACCATGGAGGAGATACACTCTTAAAAGGTGAGGGTATAATCCTTTAAATCCTCTTCTTATCTTATGGAAGATGGATCCTCGGTGGGAGGAGTTTATTCTAAGTTGACAGATACAAATGGGAGGCTGTTACCATCCTGAGTGCAGTGGACACTACATCGAGGAACTGTTGTGCTTTTGAAACAATAGTGATGATGGTGGTTGATCTGGTCTCATCTGGTCTTCGGCCCAAGGGGCCACACATGATGATATAAAAACAATAATGGCATGTTGGCTTGAGCCAGTTTATCCCAAATCGGTGGTACAAAAAAGTATGACGTATTATTGTCTCTATGGAGAAGACATCCTGATAACTTATGGGAGTAGGGGATTTAGGATTAACTGAGCCAGATTCATGTAGGAGTATGAGGTGATCATCCAGCGTCGCTTATACATGGGAATGCACTCCCCCTCATTTCAAAAAAAATTAATCATTGTCCCATGTCTAGGGTTGTAGCCTCTAATCAGTGGATTGGAAAGATGTAGGCATCATCTAGATCTGTTCATGGGTCAGTTGTAGCCAGAGCATTCTCAACCTCATTAGCATGAATCTTCTTATCATTTCTCTTGTAATAGTCGGCATCCAAATAGCAAGCTTCACAAGAGGCAAAGGGAGACACATCACCTTGAAGTACTACCACTCGACCATTAACGGAGTATTTGAGGAACTGGTTATACGATGAAGGAACCACCGCATGTTGGTGGAGCCACAACCTACCCATCAATGTGTTGTAAGAAGTGTCCTACAAAACAACCATGAAATCAATGATGGAAACTAGAACACCGAACTGGGTCTTCAGGTAGATCTTTCTAACTGGTTTCTGTTCCATCCTATCATAACTTTGAATTTTCTTGTTATAGGGACTATGATCATCCTCAGAAAACCCTATTTTTCACAGTGTTCGGGTCGGGATTAAAATGACCACGGTGCTTGTGTCGACAAGATAGTGAGAAACCTCCACATCATTAAACTGACGTGTGATGTACAATGGGTGAATGTGCCCCTATATGGGGGAGCCTACATTGTCACAACCCGTCCTCGGGGCCCGTGCCGTGACTACCCCAAGCCCGCCTTCTATAGGCCAGGGGCTGGTGACTAGCACCAAAGGCGTAAAATCCCGATAATTGGGAAGGCATTGCCGTTATAAAAGAAAAAAAGCACCACAGAGTACATGCGGAAACAAAACACTAAGTACATAAGAGAAGCTGAAAAGTAAATGGGCCAGAATACTAACCCAAACGAAAGTACAACTACAACTGAACAAGGTACAACAGCAAAAAGACAAACAGCTGGAAGAGGGAAGCAGCTCCTGGGTCATCCTCCTCAGGTCCTACCTGAAGGGTAGGTACAGATAGCCTCCTCCACGCTCTTGTCCGTCAACCTCCTCTGTGAGTCGTCTCGTTGCGTAGTCCACCTTCGGGTACTGACTCGTCGTGTAGTCCACCTCCGGGTACCGACTCGTCGTGTAGTCCACCTCCGGGTACCGACTCGTCGTGTAGTCCACCTTCGGGTACCGTCCAGTCCTTGAACACTCGTTCTCCGTCAGCACTGCCCGTCGTCTACAACCAACACAACGAGGTGCGGGCATAGCCCGTGCAGGGGTGAGTATAATGATACTCAGTAGGGACCTCGAGACCCCCAAGGTCTCACTAAACCAACAAGGATAACCACAAGAAGATCTCAATAGATAACCTCTACTTAGATATATGGCCATACATATACCTAAGTTATCAAGTAACCCATCTCAATGATGAGGAAACACAAGGATTTTGAAATCAATGGATAACCACTACCCAGGTATATACCCATACATATACCTAAGTTATCAAGTGACCCATCTCAATCATGAGGTAATCACAAAGGTCAAAAGTCTTAGCTCAAACTAGGATTTTCATTATCGAAACCGTAACTGCTGAAGAGCTCCGTCTATGGAGTGTACAGTGGTCGTGTCACGACTCCGAGGTACTGCTCACTAACCTAAGACTACTGAGGTACTCCTCCTGTCGAGTAATGCGGGTTTGCGACCAACTACTGGGCGCTCCGTCCGCTGAGGGTCTGTCGCCAAATAACGGGCGCTCCCACTAATAGACTACAGAGGTACTCCTCCTGTCGAGTACCGCGGATTTGCGGCCAACTACCGGGCGCTCCGTCCTCCGTGGGTCTGTCGCCAAATACCGGGCCCTCCGTCCACTGGGCTAGTCGACTCACTCCAAGTCGAGTCGGTCAAGCAGTCGTCAGTTCTCAGCCGGCTACACGGTCTCCGTAATCCGCACGCTCGTCTCCGGGAGGGTCCACTCCAAGAGCTACTGGTCGATACTCAAAGTATCTCAAAGTCCCGCAAAGTAGTATCTCAAAGGACCACCTCGTCATTGGGGTCTCAACGCAACAGACGGCGCATCAATCAGACGCTCGGTTTGTGAGTTATTAGCCTTTTCGTCCTAGGGGCCCGGTTGGTTTCGTGTGTGAACCAATCCGGCTGTAACTCAACTATACCCCGAACACACATAGGGTATACTCATAGGTACCGTTTCTCAATGAGATCACCAACGCCGCTGATGGATCATCAAACGAACGTTCTGTCAGAAAGGTATCAGCATTTCCGTTCCAGGGGCCCGGTTGGATTTCAGTGCGATCCAACCCGACCACTATCCAAATGCATCCAAATCTAGGCGAAGGATGCCAAAAGTTCTGTATCATCAACAGGAACTCAACGCAACAGACGGCGCGTCAATCGGACGCCGGGTCTGAGAGTTATTGGCTTTTTCGTTCCAGGGGCTCGGTTGGATTTCGGTGCGATCCAACCCGACCGCACTCTGTCGGCATCCAAATCTTGAGCAGAGTAAGCCAAAAGATCCATCTCACTTATAGGAATTCAACGAAACAGACGGCGCGTCAATCGGACGACCGGTCTGTTATTTATTGGACTTTCCGTCTCACACCCACCCTAGGAAACTTCCCAGGTGGTCACCCATCCTGATCACTTCTCTAGGCCAAGCATGTTTAACTATGGAGTTTTAACCACGTAGGCTCCCGAAAAGGAAGGTTCACCTTGAGTATAGTATACCGAAATGACCGTCTCGATCCAAGGATCGTGTTGCCGCTGACGGGGAGTCGTTTGAAGGCCCGTAGCCCAAGATACGGGCATTTGAACGAAAGTGGTCCGAAACTGGGGCTCTGGCCCCGGGCCGACCCGGCCCGACCCCCCCTGGGTCGGCCGAATTGGGTCGAACCGCCCCGGGTGACGACCCGGCCCGACGACCCGGCCCGACTTGAAAAACCCGGCACGGCGCGGCGGCGCAGGAGGATGCGGTGGCGCGGTCCGGCGTGCCGGCGCGGTCCGGCATGGACCGGCATGGCGGCGCGGCCTGGGCGCCGTTCTGGTGCTGCGCACGGGGGGCAATGCCCCCCCCCCCATTTGAGAACCGCGGCCCCTTAATTGGGGCCGCTTTTGAGACCCGGCCGGGGGAAATTAATTCCCCCAGTCTCCACTGTCCAGCCGGCCTCAACTGGCCGGCCGGTTTCGCCAGCAAGGACCGTCGACGGCTGGTCCTTCCTTCATTGACACCGGTGGCCCGGTGCCGGCCGCCGCTCATCTTGCTCCGCCGCGGCCCGGAACCGGCCG
This sequence comes from Viscum album, assembly GCA_963277665.1. NCBI lineage: Eukaryota > Viridiplantae > Streptophyta > Magnoliopsida > Santalales > Viscaceae > Viscum > Viscum album. The sequence goes on along the minus strand of OY728127.1, from coordinate 1,978,977,528 downwards.
CGGCCTATGCCGTCTGGCGCGATGCGACGACATCGCTTCCCCCCGCCGCAGCCCCGCTCCGGCCGCGGCGCCTTTGACTTTGTTCGACACGACGCGACAGCGTCGCGTTCTTGGATTTCTTTCCACGGCGCGGCGCGACGGCGCCGCGCAATAATTGGCATGCGATTCCTGCGTGGTGCGACGGCACCACTCCATCCCGTTCCATCCGCAAGGAAACAATTATGAACATAGGAGGGGGGTTCGGCCGTGTTGGTGCAGTCTGGGCCCCCCTCTCGTTAGACAATAACATTTAATCCTTTATCCTCGATGTTCGACATTCTAGAATCAAGAATGGAAAATAAATAAATAAAATATCAACAATCCCCTACCTCGGATTCAAGTGCGGAGCACGCCAATCAAGCCGCGGAAGACTAGCATCGCGGAGGTCGGGCGTCGCGGAAATCGAACGTCGTTTCCATTGACGTCGAGGTGTGTCCGAAAAGGTACGTCGCTGGAGAAGCTTCGTAAGCTGATGGAGATAGTCTGAGGAGGAAACGACGTCTCCTTTCGTTGACACGGGAAGAAGATCAAAGAAGCGGCGTCGTCGATCTTCGGAAACACACCGGCTACGAAGAAGAGAAGCGGCGTTCTTTGTTGGAGCTTAAGTGTTCTTCGTGTTCTTCGTCAAGGTTGAAGAAGATGGAGAGAGCTTCTCAAAATCTCTCAAGGTGGAAAAGGAGACCAAAACAAAATAAAATAAGCTTAAGCCTTATTTTATTTACACAACCAAACATTTGAATTTCAAAAGATAAGAAATGAACTATTAATTTGTAGAATTAATTCAACGAAATAAACAGTTCATTTAATTTATGAAAAAAAACCTCCCAATTAAATGGTCTGTTAAGAATTTAAGAAAACGAGTCAGTTGACTATCATAAAGACGGGTTTTCGCGGGTGCGTTACTTAGCGGAAAGAAACGCCGGGGCTCGTGCGGGACCTACCTCACAAATATCTTGCAAAGAGGGTAGGATATTTCTGGATAGTACCATATCTTATTCAACTCAGATTAAGCCGCTTTTAAGTGGCTTCAAGTGGTTTCCAAGTGGCTTAAGTGAAATAAAATAAAGTTGTCACAAAATTATTTTATTTATTAACTTTAAGCCCGAAAAATAAAAACCACACCTGAGAAAACGCAACTCTGGAAGAGGCGTTTCTAAGCAATTACCGGCACTGCGATTCCATCGGTGCCCTCAGAATTCGATTCCGAGCACCGGTTCAAAAGTTAGAAAAACCCGCTCATCCGTTCACAGAATGTACCCGAGCCAAACTTCGAAAATTGATTCTGGGCACACCGGGCCTCGGAATTAGGCGCCGTCAGAAACTGCGTTCTTGTAAAATTCCAAAGAAAATTAAGAAAAAGAATTTCCTTGGAATTTACGGGTCTTTACATACATCTTCTCCAGAGAACGAGATAATGGCTTGGCATTTAGCATGCTCGACCACCTCATCATGGAAGTCCTCTACGGCTTCCACCTCTATCTTGAACTGGGGGAGGCTTTTTAAAGCCTCGGTAAGTGATTCGTGCATATTTTCTGATAGGAAAAGAGCCTCAAGGATAGAGATCCTAGATGGAATAATTGAATGATTCTTGAGGAAATCATACTTTTGTTCTAGGTGTATACTTTTTCATAAAAGAGGTCACTCTGTAATAGGTGGTATGTTTGGCCCTGCTGGCTGGACAAGTTGCTGACTAGTTCTGGGAATCTCCCACTGCTCACTAGAGGAAGCCTATGGAGTGACTACCAGATGTGGGGCAGATGACAGAGACCAGTCCGTAGCAGAGCGTGGATGATCATAAAACAGTCAAGGTGGCTCTTCCTGATCAAGAAACACAAACATGGGCTAATGAGGATTTGAGGACACCATATGAGAAGGTTGCACATGCTGAGGTCGATGCTGGGCCTACTGCCTTGTTTTAGAAGCATGCACAGCCTGAATAGAAATACCAATGGAGGCCCTTTGATGACTCATATTTCCATGGACTCTTCGACACTGGTTATGGTAGGGAATATTGGTAGGATCTTCCTACCGCTCCTTACCGTCAGAAATCATGTAGGGGTTTACCAGATATACGGTTTTAACCGAGGAATACCCTTGACGATCACTTGAAGAATCATCCACTACTGGGTGGATCATGGGAGGAATCGCCATATCTAGTAACATGATGTCACTGAGAGTATTGAATGATGACGAAATTGTAGAGGGACTTTGTTTTCCCTTGCACTGTTGATTCTTTCTCTTCTGGGAAGAGGACGGCTGAGCCGTTGACATAGTGTTACTGGCTTCGGGTGACACGATGTATGCTAAAGGTTCGGGTTAATTTTGGAAAGTATGGATAATAAAATGGGCACAAGTGAATTCATTATGAGCCATCAAGTCATCGAACTTCTAGGACCCATGGTAAGAAACCTGATGTCACTCACCATTGTTGTCACTACTACTATCGGGCTTCACGAATACACATTCCACTTGTGTCGGAGCTGGGCCCAACCTCAATATGTTTTTGTTGACCTATTATTGAATCATGTCCTTAAAACACATAGTATTATTTATGGGTGTGACCCAGGATCTTGTGATAGGGGCATTAGTTGGGGCGATCCATGAGATCCACCTCTTCTGGTCTCCTATATTCAGAAAAATGTACAATTACCTGTTCTAGGGAACTGTAGAAATAACCCGGGACCTGAGCCTCAGTAAATGAGTAGGTATAGTTTCTTTTATTTGGTAATGGGGATCTAGGAGTTTGACCCTATCGAGGGGTTGTAGGAGCCTGTCAAAAAGGTAGAGCTTGGTTATCTCGCTTGGGTAGTGGCGGCGCATTGTGCGGGGGTACCTTCCTGTTTTGAGGTGGGCGCTGCTAGGACGGAGGCTACACCTAAGGTGGATGGCCTCTACGAGGATGTGGAGGTATCTCCATATCTAAAAAATCTTGTTTCTTAGGGGCCTCTATTTGTGCCATCGTGATGGGCTCATCCTTAGTATCCCTTCTTGCGAGAATCGTAGGAAGCAACAGGCGTTCCTGCTTGGCCTACTGTAAGGCTTCCTCTAGGAACTGGGCCTTATCAGAGAAGTCTCAAAATCCCCCAGTATAGTTATGGGAGATCAGATAGGGGACCAGTTCTATCTTGAATTTCCCCACACACGTTGTCGGTAGTTTCTCCTAAGTCAGTGGCATGTCAAGGGAGTATCTGAGCCCTTTCCACTGGGCCAAAAAATCCGCTACATGCTCATCAGGACTCTAATTTAAATTGAAGAGGTCCGTGATACTCGTCTCTGAGTGGTAGAAATGAATTCATAAATAAATTTCCTATGAAGATCTTCACACCCGGATACTGATCCGATGGGTAGCTGGTTGTACAAGAAAAATGCAGGCCCTTCCAATGTCTATACGAAGCATCGGAGTTTGGAGGCTTCCTGTTGCGTTGGGAATCCTAGCATGGGTCCAAACCATGAAATGAAGTGGGTCATATGCTAAAGTGGGTCACCCATACCATTAAAGCTGGAGAAGGTGGGATTTCCGAAACTCGGGCATGCTGGCATATCATCCACCCATGCCGGATATGGCTTTCCATCAGGTGGAATTGCCACTTGTCATGTCTCAAATGCCTCAAGTTGGGAAATGACCGCCGCCATGGGATCATCTGGGTGGTGGTTTTGGTCTTGATGGGGATCCCTAAACACCAGCACGTTGGTGGGTTCTTCAATGTGATAAGTTGGCCCAATGGCTCATGGAGTGGTGGTAGGATGACCTGTAGAGCAGTCGGGGGAACCTAAGCTGGGTCATAGGGGTTGTCGCATCGATATTGTGGATTTGGTGACACATACTGCACCCTCTTTCCATAAGTTCCCACCTCAACCCTATCTACATGGGTAGGATGGTCCGGATCACCTAGAGGCAATTCATCGGGGGGGGGGGGGTGTTGTGCCTACCCCTAATACCTCAGCCGAGGATCACCGTAGTCTGGCCATCACTCCGTGGCATGCTCATTAAGGATTTAATCGACCATATTCTAATTCTTCATGATCTGTTGATGCAATGTGGCTTTCTCGAGATCATCCTCCATCCTTTGTGCTGAGCCAGACAGGTCCTAGGGTTTGGCAAATCCAAGGTGCTCCTTACCTTTGTTGAGATTTCAGCTGAAGGACAATTCCTTGGTGGGTATGGGACGACCAAGTAGATTTCTCTATTGAAGAGTTACACTTCCTGATGGGTCCAAAAGTTGTGTCACTCCCTCAGGGGTATGTTTTCCCCAAGGAGTTCTGCTTTCGTCTCTTCCTCCAATAGATTTTCCATGTTTACCGCGACTCTGCTTGGAGGTATATCCTCGATATCACCTAGAAAGTTTTGATGGTGTTAGATAGAGTTGAAATGGAGGGCCTCGTATGGACCCCATCCAAGGATATGCGTTTGGGGAGGATTCCTCCTTGATTATCTTGTGGAGCACTTTAAAGCATTGGGCATATCTTTTTTTGAGGGCCCTATAGAGGCCTACTAACTTAGGGTGTTAGGCTATGAGGAGTGCATCCAAATCAACCATACAGCATTATTGGCCAATGTCGTTGAAATATTCTTGGATTTTGGGGTATGAAGCCCACTGATGATTATACGACTGGCCAAAACATATCTAGGAAATTTTTTGCAGCAAGAATGTCCCACAAGCTCCTCGGCCCAGATTTTGGGTCTGGCCCTTCATTTCCCCATTGATCAACTGGAGGTGGATGGGGAACCTGTAGCATTACTGAATCAGACCGCTAAGATAGTAGTCTAGCCGGTGGAGAATATGTTGAGTGGGCTGAAAAACCACCACATCTCAAGCTATCCTCTGAAGAGTGCAGTGAATTGGAAATCACATTATGATAAGATGGTCTAGTGATAGCAAATTCTGGTATAGGGAATAAAACTGTTGTTGGTGGACCATATTATTTCTAATTCAACATCGGTCTCTAGAATAACTCTCTGTGATCTCTAGTTGAGGTAAAGAATGATCCTGGTGATTATGGTGGTGATTTCATGACCAGACCCTGGGGGGAAACCAGATCCTCATCCTCCTAGAATTATCTGTGGACGTAGGTGAGGATCCTATGGACCTCTCATTCCAGAATTATTTGGCTGATGAACTGCATTCTAGCTCCGACCCATGACATGGAGGATTGAGGTGATGGTTCCATTTTTGAGTCATATTCCACATCAGAATCTGATCAGAAAACATGTTTAATATCAGTTTGAATCTTCTCGGTATTCTTTTTATGGTAGAGACGACCTTCCTTCCTGCCCCGAGATGGCTCTTCGAGATAGGGTTGATTTCTATCTTAGGGAGGTCCTTCAGCTGAACTGGTGTAGGGGCAGACAGGACTTCTGCATCACTGAGTTGTGGTGCGAGGAGCACCTGGAAAAATATCAAAAGGAACATGGGGAGGACCTTCGTGTCCACTAGCATACACATGAAGATGATATACTCATGAAGTGTTGGAGTGGGTAGGATCATGGGTAGGGTATCCCTGATTATTTCCCCTACCAGTGTCAATGAGAGGAGGGTCCTCATACTGGTCAAGCTGAACACGGGTAGGACCTCTATGTTGGGTGCCGATGAAGAGAGACTGACCTTCACTCCTCAGATTTTTGTGATGAGGAGGACCTTATCCAACTGTTATAAGGACATGAGGAAGTCCCCCATGCTATATATTGACCCAATTTATAATATCTCCAAGCTGGAAGCATGCATCGGGAGGATTGACTCCATACCCAATGTCATGAGTGTGGAAGAAGCTTCCATACTGAGTGTCACCACCATGGGGAGGACCCTCGTTCAGATTGAATGTTTCGTGGGGCAGACCTCCACGCCGAGCTTGGATGTATGGAGGACCTGCTTTCTCAATGGTGGTGGCATGGGGAGGACCTCCGTACTGGGTTTTGTTGCTGCAGTTCAGCCCGAGGTGAGAGCTACCAGTGCCGCCGACTAGGAGAGTCGACCCAACAATCCCGTGGGGCAGTTGGGGCCTCGATCCGGGTCATGTGTATGAGTTCAATGATTAGGATACATAGAGGGATGATGGTATATGTCGGTGGTGGAAGGATCCATGGTAGTTGTTGACGTTGATGCCCCTTGGTGGGTGTTCTCCTCGGCCTACGCTCGATGCTAGCATCGGGTCAGCAGAACTGGGGCCAGTGGTGATAGCGCATAGCTTACCTGCTTCTTAGCTCATGGGGTTAGGTGACGGCGTCGGCGCAGTCATGTGGGTTCCCTCCTTGGGATCCCCTAGGACGGGATCCCATCCAGGCTAGCCTGGACATCCCCCACTTCATCAGCGTAGGGGAGGGAGTCATTGAAACATTCTAGGGAGAGGCTCCTGAAACGTTTGTGCATCAGATTGGGGAGTAGTGGCTCCCAACACGACCCTTAGGGTTGGCGGTGGAGATGATGCACAAATGACTCTAAATAATAGCAATCCATATCCCAAGTCTGGATAATAATCTCCTCCTCGTATCGGTGGATGAATTCATTTATCACCCTTCATTGAACGAGCTCAGAAGGTGAGATAGGGCATGGGTTCCCAGAAGCTATGGGTGTGCAAGCTATCATAGAAGAAGTGGAGCCACATGGTATTTCCACATTGACGCTACCCCAACCACAATGTCGGTGGGTGGGTGGTGATTGGTTTCCGGTTACAACAGCTTGGGTCCTGGAAGGCAGGGATATTAAACCATTAGTTCTGAATCTGGGAAATCGAAACCCAATTCCCCAATTCCATTCTGTCTCCCATGGATGGTTAGAAGGATCCACGCTGACAATGCCGCATATTGAGATGTACAACATTTTAATTTCCCCAACATCTAGTGAGTTTCTCCTTATTACCACTACTTACATGGTGGGACTCGGTGCTGAATAGCTAGATGTGGTGACACACTAGTCTACTGATGTCTCAAATGCTACTAATATTTACATTTATGAGATGAAATTCACATTGGGTTCACCATTTCTATTTCCAATGTTTTTCTAGGGGCTTACCCATCCATCAACTTAGGAATTGCTGATTGTTTCACCACATTCCCACTTTCCAAAGGCAGGTGACATTTTTCGCCTGTTTAGGGATGTTTTCTCCTTGATCGAAATAGGATGATGGGATGTCAGTATCTACTTTGGTGGATTCTTCCTCAGAACTCGTTACCTAGTCTGGGCCTCCCTTATATATTAAGTTGTTGTTCAAGAAACTCCTCACAGTTCCACGTCTTCATGGAATCTGGTTAATTACACTACTTATTTTAGTACATTCTTAAGTGTCTTGTCAGGGCGTCAACCTTCGATCAAGGGAGTAGTCATGTTGGGCATCACTGGCATGCCTTGATTCTAGAACACTGGCATGTCTAGATTTATAACCCTTATTATAGGGCTTCTAAAGGGAACGAATGCTCGAGGAATCCCATGTAGAATGTGGGGAATTATATTTCATAGGCATTTCTCTGAGGTTATCCTCATCTTCCCATGTTTGACATAGGGTATGCCACAATTTTAATGTCTAGAGGAGATGGATCAGACTGGTCTGAACACTGACTAGAGTGGATTATATGGGTTCAACCCATATAGGGAACACTGATGCTGGGGCTAACATGTGGTTAGTTACACGAGTGCTACTAGGACTGGTGAAGAGGTGAATTGGTATGATCTCCCCGAGATGTGGTGGCCTCGGTAAAAATGAGGTTGGATGATGGAGGGTTGAATGAAGTGGTGGGGGAATGAGGTGGAATAGTCTCAAAGGTGATGTTAGTGTCGGGATTGAGCCTCGAAGAGACTTCCTACCAATCCCCATGGCAGGTAATCAAAGTCCACATAGTTTGAGATGGGTTATAGGATTGGGGTGTGCGCAGAGGACAGTGACCCGATGCTATACTGGGGATTACATGTGGTTAGCAGCCTGAGGTTTGTCAAGCACATGAGGGATGACCAGATATGTGGGTCCCAAAAAAGGGGGCTACAACAGATTACCATTGATTGGGAACACGATGGCTTACCATCGATTGGGGTTGACAACGGCTTACAAATAATTAGGGGATAGTTTAGTGTCATTCAGGACAAAAAGAGGCATACTATTTATGGTCATGAAGGCCAGGGGTGGATCAACGTAAAGTAGTCAGGACTGATAGGTGTTAGTCTTGATCCTCAGGCAGGATTCATATGTACCTTTACTTGGAAAGTATCAAAGTCCACATAGTTCGGGATGGTGTTGGTGAGCCGATGTGAAGTTTTCGGGACCAATGGTTGTTGGGCATGAACCTCAAGAAGGATTCCTAGGTACCTTGCCTTGGAAAAGAGCAATGTACTCACAGTTCGGGATGGTGTTGGTGAACCGACGTAAAGTGTTCGGGACCAATGGTTGTTGGGATTGAACCTCAGGGAGGCAACCTACATACCTTTCCTTGGCATGGATCAAGGTCCTCATAGTTCAGGATGGTTTGGAGCTTACACGCTAATGCGGACCAAGAGGATTCCAAGGTCAACACTTACTCTAAAACCATGTCATTCATGCTCTATGTGAGAAACAGGAGGTAGTAAAGACCTAATTATCACATCACAAAAGGTGCATCCATGGGAAGTCATGTGGGGCTTATGCGTGGTTCACATCCAAAAAGGAAACATGGGATTATGCATGGTTTTCAGCCTAGAGGAATGGAGATTGGGAATTACTCCAAGATGGAGGCCCGGGGAGCAAACAATCCCAATGGGAGAGGGATTTGGCATGGAAGAGTGGAGGGTTCTGGTGCACATCCCCCCGTCTGGTCTTTGTCACCAAATAAGAAAGGAGGAACAATGGTTCAACCTCCTCCAAGAAAGGATAGGGGCTTACACGAAGGTGGTTTCCCTTCCCCTCAGATAGGCACCACTCCAAAAAAGATAATCTCATTCCATTTGAGGAATATCTCACTATCATTAAGACGATCAGTTGTAGATAATGACTGAGATGAGGATCCCCATTTAGAAGGAATAGGGTGAGGCCACAATTTAATGTCATGTGCTGAGGACGATGGTGCTTTGCATTTTAACATCATGTGGCTGGGACAAGGTGGGTTCACTCCGCACCACAATGACTTACATAAATGATACCCTCCCACCCTTGTAAAAGGGAAGACATCAGTAATGTCGTGGAAAGGGGGTGTCATGGTGTGATCAACTGAGGGGACCACATTAGCATGGCTATGTGAAGAAGAAATAGTTGTTACTGTTCCTATGCGAAGAATCATGAGGCGAAGAAAGGAAACATGAAGCACCACCCAAGGGACTTTTAATTCACTTTGTGCAAACCTGGAGGGTCACACAGTAAAAGGAGTTACAAAGCAAAGGAATTAATAGGAATAAGCTTTGTGAAGCTCTGGTGCTGCATGTAGTGGAGGGGATTCGCGAAGGGGTATGCTTCATGAAGTGATGTGTTCTAGCCTACTCATAGGCCATAGGTGCATATGGAAGGTGCTTTGCAAAGTGGGGAGGCTTTCACGGAGAAGAGATCTATGATGTAAGGGTTCCCTACGAAGCATAGCACTATAAAGTGGTGTGATTTGCAAACCATAGTGATACTACCATGGCATGTGGGTCATATGTGCATGGAGGGTACTTTGGGAAGCATAAGTGCTTCGTGAAGACCTAAGTCCCCATGGGGATACACTTCTTTTTCTAAGGCACATGGGCTCCAGGAAGGGAATCCCTCTTTGAAGAGGGGTTAAATTTAATTAAATCGAAAGGCACTTCGTGATGATAAAGTACCTTGTAGATTTCATGGTTTGCAGAGAAGAAATTTCTTCACAATTTGAGAGATAAGAAGGCCAATGGTCGGATGATCCATCCTTTGGGCTCAAAGGGAGCCTGGTATTTATAGGAAAGGGGCACCGCAAAGAAGATATCCCTTGGCATGAAGACACATGGCATTTTTTTGTAACCGTAGAGAATCCCACCTCCTTGCTCCACGGTGGATTTTCAAACGTCAAATCGCATTGTGGGGCCTCCCACCTCCTTACTCAGCGGTGTCTCCGCAAACGGTAATCCGGTTCGCGGATCCTCCGGACTCCTTGCTCGGTGGCGGCTTCGCAAATGTCAATCTGGTTCATGGATCCTCTTGCCTCTTTGCTCCAAGGTAGCTTTCTAGAGGGGGAGCTTCGCGCTGGCTGCAGTGTTGTGGGGATCTTCAGATGACCTCTTCAAGGTATCCCCAAGGGCTTCATGGTTTCTCTTCCTCTTTCCAAATTTTGGTGCCAATGCCGCCTCAATGAGACTAGGTATACAATCCTTATCCTATGTCATTACTTTAATTTGTTGATAAGCCTAGTATTTTTTGAAAAGTGTGGTAATACTATCCCACTAATGATATTTAGTCAACTAAAAAATATTCTAATAAACATCCTTGATATCAAAAGGGATATGATATTACTAATAGTTTATTATTTGGTTACACTAGTGTGATTTTTGGGAGTGATGAAGGATATGAGCTTTCTACTTGGTCATTGTTGGTGTATTCTATCAAACATAACAAGTTATAATGATAATATTAACATTATATTGGTCCTTATTTATATATCTTCCATGGTAAAACCCCCTCTTTGGTGCCTCATATAGACCACTGGGGTTGGGATCTCTTGGGATATCCTTGCATCATATTCTCACGGAGTTGGGGTAGTGTTTTTGTCACTGATGATGGTTAGTAGGATCCCTCCTAGACGTATCATAAGTAGTAGTTATTTTAATGTACACAAAATCATCATTATGATAAGAGATGTTGTTGTTATCATGCTTTTAGGAGAGGCTCCTGAAATGGTTAGAGGTTGTATCAAATTCTAGTAGATTCATTATTGCATATATGTGATTAAAAAAATGATTCAAATTAGTCTATGTGAGGAGTTGACTTTTTATGTAGAGAGCCTGTATAAATCCATTCCATTGGTATTCTGACACAATGTCCATCACCACATGGTCATAAAGATGTTGAGATATAAACAAGTACTCTCAGGCTATATAACCTAGATCCTCACAATGGTAATGGGATATTTCAGGTGTGTCATCCAGAGGTGTGTAATGTCTATAGGTTCCCTATTTTTTCACTAACTTTTACATATATTTCTATAATATATGGTGCATTTTGTAGTGTCATTTATATTAAAGGGAGTCATAAACAAGACAAAAACTAGAAATTAGAATCATGTTAATATAACAACATATTCAGTGGCATGTTCAATCGATCTCTGTTATAGGTAAAGGATTTATGCAGGGTTCACCATTACTCTTATGATTCTTCCCCATGACAACAAATATTGAGTTGAATAAATTCTAAATGTAGGTTGTCACCTGAAAATTACTATTAATTCTTTGGTTGTGAATTAGTTCATAGGATGGGATTCTAGACTCATCTCACCACTTCTGTGATGAATTATTACATACACTTGGACTCACATAAATATTAATGATATAATCATTAATCTATACCATTAGAAGTATTATTACTAGATACAATCATGTAAGATATTAATAAAAACCATGAATTTATTTGAATATATTTATGTTTTGGATATTCACCATGTTTCTTTAACATGTGATTAATCTTTGGTTTAAATCATGAAAAAATGGAAGACTAAAATTTATCCCCATTTTTAGAGATGTTAATAATTTTGTAGTTGTTATTGAAGTAACGAAATGAGATTCTATTGAGTCCTTTAGAGTGTAATTGAAACCATTGTAGATTGGTTTTGATTAATGGGACACACTTTACCTTTTTCGGTCATGTTATAAGGACTGGTGATGTGCCTTTTATGGTCATGAAAAAAATAACCAATTGATGTTACATTGAAGTTTATAAATCTAGAACCTAGTGAAGTTCCTTTAAGGGTCATGAATCTTAAATATAATGATGTTCCTTTTAAGTTTATCTTTTGAGGAACTGGTGAGGTTTCTTTTAGGGTTATGTATCTAGGAATTAGTGATGTTCCATTTAATATCATGCATCTAGGACCCAATGAAGTGAATTTTAAGGGTGTTTATCTAAGAAATAGTGAAAATCAATTTATTTTATTGAATCCAACACCTAATAAATGGACTTTTATTTTCCTATTACTAGGTTATAGGGATATTTCTTTTACGAGCATGCATTCAGTACCCATTGAAGCACCTTTTAAGGTCATCTATTTAAGAACCAGTGAAGTACATTTTAAATTCATGAATCTAGGGCCTAGTGATAGTAGGATATAATGATATATAGGTATCATAATTTTCCTTGTAATGTTTAATAAAATACAATTTAGTTATTTTTGAAAATTTTATGGCCATGTGAAAGGAACAATCTATGAATTTTAACATAATGTGGTATGGATTTCTATGTCGTGAGTGGGGAGAAAATAAGAGATTTAGAGGGGATTATATATCCCCAAATATTTTTTAGGATCCTATATTTTAGTAATGAACCATGAAATGGTATTGGTAAACTCAATGGGGATATGGCACACTGAGGTAGAGAGACTAATAGGGGATATTACCTATTGGGGAATGATGACTCATTGGGAATAAGGATGACTGAGGAATTGTTGTGGATTATATATCAAAAACCCATATAGAGGTGGTTAGATCATTGATTTTACCATATGAATATTTCAACCAATGAGAATAATATAGGGGATTAAAAGGAAGGATTTTTATATACTTCCTGGGATTAGTAATGATATATATCTGGCTTATAAACATGCTTGAAAATTCTGTTTTACTTGGATGAAAACTTATATGATGGATTATTTTAGTAATTACAACATATTAGAGGCCCATATGTGGATCCATGGGTAATTGAGTGGATTAATTAGTTCCATTGGATATTAGAGATGACATGATTCTTAATATAAGGTAGCATAGATAAATAACCTGATCATGGATGGGTTTCATCTGTATCCTCATGATAGGGATCACTGTAATCAATGGAATACCTGATAGTAATTTTATTTAGGGTTTATCAATATTGGAATAAGAAATGAGAATGATTCATTATAAAAGGAATATTTTATTGACAGGGTGAAAACATATGAGAACAACCTGGTTATGTATCTTTATAGGCTATGGAGAAGGACTGGTTTGGTGAGAAACCAGGTAGATGAGCTGGGTGAAAGGGGTACCCCTATATGGGGACTTGGGTGAATTTTCAACTAGGAACAGAGATATATCAAATTTGAACCCATATATATAGTTGTTAGGGTGATGTGTCACTCATGTATATGGTCTGGAAAAAGTGTTTATAAAGTGTAGGGTTTGGGTAATGTGTCTCTCATGTGTCTAGACTAAAGAAATGTGTTTACCTAATGGGTTACAATAGTGAATCTTATTTTTTCCATGTATTACATCAGAAAATTATATGGATTATTTTTCAAAGTAGGGCACTAACATGACATGAAATTCTATGGTCTGGTGATCCCATAATTGATATTTGAATAATTTCAAAAATATTGATATCAGACACACTCTGTTTCCTTGAAAATATAGAAAAACTCAAAAATAGTTGCTCAGATCGAACATATGAGGCTATCAATCAATTCAGAGTATGGGATTAACCATATGAGTGACATAATATTTATCAACATACAGTGTTTGGTTAAAAGTTGTCGTGGGATTAAATAATATAATAATTAATTTTATTTATTTATTTTATTATGACTATGTATTGATCTATTTTACTATTTAAATATATGGTCATGATGATATCTCAGGGTTGGATGCTAGACCCTACATATCTAAAGGACCCTTAGAGGAGAGAATTATTGGTGGAAGACATTAGATCTGATCATGATCGAGCAGCTTTCCACCGTTAGAGTTCATGGATCTCTCTGATTAAAATGATAGAGAACCATTCTTCATCAGTGATAGATCCCAAAAATAGGTTGGATGTTTGGATTATGTGATTCTATCCAATTGTTTAATCCATTTCAGAACAATATATAAATTCCATAAACAAGAATTGATTCATGCATCAATGGTTATTCTAATTATGGTTGATTTATTTTTTCATGATATTTATTCCCACTTCATTCATAAAATTCATTGATAATGGATCAATGATTAGAACAAAAAAACGTAAAGTTTTGTTCTTTAAATTTATTTTTTATGGACTTCTCCCCAGTTTTTTTCCACGTTCCTTGTGGGAGATTAATTTATCCCTCAGTGTGATGAATACTTTGTATTTGATCATTTCATGAAAATTCTATTATGTAGTGGATCAATAACATGGATATGGATTGCAATTTAGGTGAAATTATTATGGAGTATGATCGAAGGTGGATCATAATGGATATATGGTTCCCATTCATCCTTATTTGATAGAGAATTTATGTACAACATGTGTGGGTGTTTCATGAGTGGATTCGAATCCCAAATCTCAATGATTTTTTATGAAAGGGGAAAACTAGACTAAAATATACTATTCATAGATTTAATTGAATTAGTGGAATTGAATTATATGATCTTGATAATAACACATGGTTTCTAAAAAATTATGAGTTAAATTGAATATAATATAGTGATAAACAGAGTAGTGGGTCCCTATGAATCACTAGGGTTTCCATAGAGAGAAAAATACCACACACTATTTAGGATCTTTCATATTCCATGTGAATCCAAATAGTGACTTGATGTGTATCTTAGAGGGTACAGGGGATGAGTAGTCCGGGGTACACAAACATGGTTATAGTACCTGGGAAGAGCTATGTAATTTGGCACAACTAGGTGTATATGGGAATGTCCATGTGTACATGGGTTGGTACATTGGTAAGGAAACAAGTACCTGGGCTTAGACATACAGAACTGGTAGGTTTCTAGCTGACCACTAAATTCTTTTCTAACCTACTTACAAGCATTGTATTTTGAGGATTACAAGCCATGTGAGGCAGCTGCACACAAGAAGACCATGGGTATCTTGAAACATCATGTACTCCATATTACATGTTTTTTACCCACTTTTAGGACGTTTAGAGTGCTTTATTTCATTATTTTGGACCACTATTAGTTAAGTGTGTTCCCTTGGTCCATCCCCTTGAGGGTAAAATGTCACATTACATCAATAACTCTGGATTGTGATCCACTCTAGAGAATGAGTCTTAGAATGTGTTTGTAGTGTCACTCATTGAGACTAGAGTGTGATCCTCTATTATTCCTTCTTATACCCTAGGTGGGGTTCAGGAATTTAGTAATACATTTTTGTGTAGGGAATTGATCCCCCATCTAGAAGGCTATTTCAATAGGGTTCATAGTATGTTTAGCGCATGATCCCCTACATAGCTGGTAGATCTTGATATGGTTTGTGTTTTATCCAAATGGTCCAGGTTGTGATCCCCTATCTATGGATTAAGATATTGATATAGTAGTGATTTTTCCTTGATGGTTCCCAATGATCACAACCTCTTGTCTGATTTTTTATGATGACATCATGATTGCTGGACTCAGCTTCTACAAAACGATCATTTCATAGTATCTTCCAAAAGAATCCAATGGGTGATAGTTTGGTCGAGATGACCTAGAGGCATAATTATCTTCCTGATTATATCTAGGTTTCTATTTTCAATGATATATCCTTGTTGTATGTTGAGCATTATTTATGATTTTTGTTTAGTGTTTCTAGGGTGTCTGACTGGGTATTGTTATACTCACCCCTGCATGGGCTCTACCCACACATGTTTTCTGTTATGCAACAATGACCCAATTGATGGTGTCTTGGGATGGAATGGAGCTGGTGGAGAATAGTTTTAGTGTGAAATAATTTTTTTAATCAGTTTCATTTTACAATAGTCCCCTCCTTTTAAATAGATTTGGATCTCTATATTATTTTTTGGGCATGTATTTGTCCTCTTTATTTCTTTTAGTATGTCATTATCATTATCTGATTGTGGGATAATAGATGAATGAATGAATTGGTTTCACTTGTTTGAAATTTCCATATTTCATGGGCTAAGATGTGTGTGTGTGTCTATAGGTACATTGTAATAATGCCTCCCATGTGTGGAAAATTCCTACTCAGTGTTGGTCGCTAACCTTTGGCCCGTTTGAGGTGGGATTTGGGTTGTCACAACATGGGCCCTAGTGGGTCTCATTAAGATATAGTGGTATCAATGGTTTAAATTATAACTTAGGACTATAATATGTGATATTTCATTGGGTTCTATGGAAACAATGTTAAGTGTTTCATGATATGATTTCAGGCCAAAGACACTAGTTTTTGTGAAGCAGTTGACGTATTTATACATCAGGACTATGATCACCTTTCATTAAAATCGATACATGAAGACATTGTTTAATGGGAAAAAATCATGCATAATATAGTAATTATTATATTCTATAAGACCTTATTGAGTAATCTCCCCAGATATATTGTTTGATAGTAGAACGTCTTGTTTATTCCCTGATTCCTCCATGAAGACATCCAAAAAAGATTCCACTACATGATCACGAGAATGATATTTTGAGTGACAAGGCATAAATATAGGGACATATATGAGAAATAGTCCCTTTAATTAGTTTACCAGTTATAACACCCAGCTATTAAGAATAATTTATCACCAGCAACACCTTTTTTGGATGCACATAGGCTATTTTCACAACATCAGTTCCCATGGTAGTGACCTCCTAGGTTTTGGGTTGAGATAGACCCCCAGGTGGATAAAGAATTTCTAGATAAAATAACTCTATACTAGCACCTTATGAGAACTCCTTCAATTCATATGGTAGTCCTCACAGTAAGTCTTCTTCAAGGCTCCCCTAGTCAATGGTGGAGATCGGTCATGCAGTTATATGATGATACCATTATCTCATAGTCTCATTTTGATAATGTCTTATGGGAAGGGTTTTATCTACCCTTGTTGTGATTATTACGCATCATATATCTTCTATATCAGTAGTAATACAATATGAACATGGTGTAGTATTTAGTTTTTTTTACTAATATCTCATGGTACTCCATGGATATGGTTAAAGATATGTTCTACAATGATCAGACCATTGATAAGTTATTACACTGATAAATTAGTGTTTTAGTGATTTCTCATTGATTTATAACATATGTTTGAGTTCTTGAGAGGACCTTAGTAGTGTATATATTCACAGTGGATCAAAATCTAGAATATGTAGATAGTAGTGGTCTTCTAGGAGCTGATACCATAGCAGAATGCAGCTGATGGAAGTCATTGGGATCCATTCATGTGAGAAACTTTAAGGGAAAATCATAGAATATAGGATCTATAGCACATGGATATCATACTGGATCCAATAACCTAATAGAAAGGTGGGTGTTCCCTTGCATTGGTTGTGGGAATATTGGATGTGATTTTCTAGTGCATCTTACAATATAATGATAAATGGTTGAGGGACTTCCCAGGAAAAGGTAGAGATAGGATCATAGAGGTATGTTTGGTAGAATACATGGAATAAGGGAAAGTAGAGTAGAAATAGGTGGTTGTATCTTTTAGATAATAGAACCAATACCCCCATGGGTTCCACTCTTGGATAAGAGATTTTGTAGTTAACGATGGGACCAACTACTGGCTATGGAGGCCTATGACCCCATGTCTCCATGGCTTATAAGAGGTAAAATATATGTCTTTTATCAATTATTTTCAATAATAATTGGCACAAGTTTGAGTCACTCCATTATTTGAACTTTTTTAGTTTGAGATAGAGATATTCTAGTTGATCCTTTAGATCAACCCTTGTTCTCCAAGAATCAGACTAGTAGTAACATCAAAATTTAACACTTCTATTGACAATGTGATCTAATGTTCGAAGGAAAGAAATTTTAATATTATATATTTGTAGTAGCATTGAGTCCATATGAAATCATCTTAGTTATGTACTAGATATCCATATTTAATGCCTATATTGACTATTTTGGGAAGAGGAAGCAGTGTGTCACCTATTAAGGTATTACGTTTTCCATTTGTGGTTGAATAGGAGAAATTGGTGGAGATAGGTATGCTTTGGTTTAGGAGTGTGTAGCTAATTATTCACCAATTCGATAGCATGACTCTTGGAGTAGTAGATTCTAGGGTCTACAGTTACTTGTTGTAGTGTCGGAGTGTGAAGATGTTTTCCATGAGGGTATTCCGAGATTACCTCTCAACTGAGATATAGACTTCTTCATTGAATTATTATATAATATGTCCATGATACACATTCAATAATATTGGATGAATCCTATATAACTGTGTGAATTGAGGGTATAGTTGGAGGAATCGCAAAAAAAAAAGGAATTGTGAGACCTAGTTTTTTCCCATGGGAATCCCTTATTTTGTTCACCGAGAAGGTGGATGGGATATTGATGTTATATGTAGATAACTATCACCTGAAAAAAGTATACGATGAAGAATATGTATCCACTACCAAGGATCAATGACCTTTTCAATTAGATGATATGGGTGTAATGGTTTTCATAAATTTACCATATATCAAGCTATCACCAGTTGTGAGTACATGATGAGGATATTCTGAAGACACGATTCAGATATTTCTGCGCTCACTACGAGTAATTGGTGAAACCTTTATATGTAAAGAACACCCCATAAGTGTTCATAGGTATCATTAACTATATCTTTCATCCATTATTATACACTTCTTTGGTGGAATTACTTGATAATATCATAGTGTAATAGCATATGAGGATGAGCATGAATGACACTTGAGGATGGCCCTAGACACATTCCAAGATCATTAGCTTTATTAGAATCTCTAGAAGTGTATGTTTTTTATTCAATTGGTCCACTTCTTATGAAACTAACACTTAGAGACAACAGTGGTAGTGAACCTAGTGAATGTTGAAGAAATGCTATCTGGTGATGCAATCAAGAGTGTTATTGAGGTTAAATGTTTCTCTGGGATGGAAATATACTATCAAAGGATTATACCCAATTTATCCAAATTTTGAGAACCTTAGATATATTTAACCTAAAAGGGGAAACCTTTCATGTGTAAAAAAATTATCCAACATTGTTTTCATGAGTTGAGGTGGAGGTTTTTGCGTTCCACCATCATGAAATTAATAAACTAGTGTGTCATGTATATAATATTTTGTGATTACTTATGGAGAAAACATGGTTCTATCTTGATTCGTAGATAAGAAGTGATATCCAATGGGTATAGAATATTTTGATAATTTCAGAAGAAATACACAACATATGATCTTGAGCTAGTAGATGCAGTCTTCACCCAATAGATGTGGTGAGTGTACTTTATGGTTGAGTGGGTTATTTTCTACTCTTCCCCAAGAGTCTCAAGTATATATTCTATGAGGAGTATATTATCATGATATATAATTGATAGATAGACTTCACCTAGGACTTTGACTTCGATATAGTCTATACTCATGGGAAGGGGAACATGGTAAGAGATGATATAATCCTAGGATCTTGTTATTAGTTATTGGATGAGGTATTATATTAGTTGGACTCATTGAAATTTTCCTTCAGGGATATAGATAGTGCTTTATATATTTAGTCGACAGTTATTACCACACTACTTTTAGAGTGCGTTAGGGAATCATAGGATAGAGATACTAAGTATGAGACCCTATGTACTTAGATATAAACTAGAAATTCTATATATGGATTATTTAAAGTTTGGTAGCATGTTATCCTTTTAATAGGAAGGATCGTGTTTCCAGTGATATTGCAAGAGTATCTGATGATGGATTTTCATATATTCCCTTCAGTGGTACATCCTGTTGTGGAAAATATATACCAAGACCTCTGACATCAGTTTTGGGGGAAATCATTGAATTGACATGTTGAATATTTTTTCTATTGATGTATCACATGTTAATAGAAGAATAATGATAACCATGTACCAATTGGTTTAGATTAACCCCTTGGAGTGATATTGTATAAGTGAGATGTTATATCCATGGAGTCTAGGATAGGATTACCATGTATGTCCAAGGAATTCCATGCCATTTCTGTGATCTTAGACCCACTCACAATGTTGGATCACATTATAGTCATTCAAGTGAATATTTTAATAGAAATATTGGGATGATTATACATACATGAGAGAGTTTTTCTCCATGGAGTTCCCCTAAAAATAGTATTAGACTCTGACACTCGCTTCACGTTGTGATTATTAAGAGGATAGATGAAGGCTTTTTGGAGTCAATCACAATTGAGAATAGTGTGTCACCTCAAAACTCATGGTGAAATTGAGAAAATCATTCATATATTATAGGTAAATTTTTAGGTTTCATGTTGGATTTTGTCTATAATTTGGAGGATCACATACCCTTGGAATTTTTTTCAAACAACAGTAACTACCATTCCACCATTGGTATGAAACCATTCAAGACCTTGTGCGGACGACACTACAAATCACCATTTTTTAATGAACATTGTGAGTTCACACTCATGGTACCAGAGTTGTTTCAAGCTATGGAAGATAAGTTTTATATCATCCAATTGTGTATGAGTAAAATATAGATCCGTTAGAAGTATTATGAGGACTGATGAAATATCCATTTGTAGCTCTAGAAGGTAGGCCATGTGTTCCTGAGGGTATAACCTCAAAATGGATTCGGATTATTTTTCCAGGGATGTACAATATCTCATTGATTAATTTTCCCATTATATACAATTTATCGAGTTAGTAAGGTTTCATACCACTTTTCTCTACCACATTATTTGTAATGTATACATGATGTATTCTATATGTCGTAGTTGATGAGGAATGTGAACAACCTATTGCATGTTATCAACTGGGCAGATCTGGAAATAAAGGATTGTATACCATTCATGAGTTCTTATTGGAATCCAATGATTGGTATGAGAGTATAATTATTTGGAGATTGATTCATAGTGTGCATGTTCAGTGGTTTCATGTGAATCTTTAGGAGAGAACTTGAGAGACAGACACCCATTCACTACCATAATACCCTCATGTTTTTTAGTATTTTTTTATCTTTTAGGATGAAAATAATTAATTTTTTGTGAATGTAACAACTCTTATTTTTCAATTTATTACCACATAATATTATATGGATTGTTCTTGGAGCCACTTTCTAAGATGACATGTGATTTCATGGCCCAATGAACCCAAAATTTATCATTTAATTTGTATTAAAATATTAATGTCACACATTTATAATGTTCCTAAAAAAGTTGAAAAAATATGAAACAAGTTATTAGATTGGAAATATATGGAAACCATTGAGTTAAGATCACAATCAATAACTTAGGTGTAGCATAATACTTTTCAATGTTGGGAATTTTGTGAAATGAAATCATAGGTGTAAATAATAAAATTAATCAATAAAATTATTTATTTTATTATGTGGGAAAATTGACATTTTTTCGTTATAAATATATGGTTATGATGGGATATTAGGTTTGGAAGATAAACCTTAAAGATCTAGAGGACCATTGGAGGAGAATGATCTTGGTTAACAACATCAGATCAGATCGAGATCAAGGATTGTTTCTCCATTGGTGTTCATAGATCAAAATAATGATGGAAATATAGAATCATTATTTTTCAGTGATCAATATAATTTCTAGGTAAGATTCTATATTTATGTTATTCGTTCAAATTATTTTAACCAAATAAAACTCAGATCAATTTAAGAAACAATAATTGATTCTTACATCGATGGTATGTTTTATTTACATTTTATTTATCTGTTCATGTTTTTTATTCCCACTTTGTTCATTAAATTCATAGATAACAGATTGTGGATAAAAATAAAAAAGGTAGTGGTTTGTTCTTCCTATTTAATTGTTTATGGATTTCTCACCTATTTCTTTTCACATTCATATTGGGAAATTCCTATGGCCAACAATTCATTGAATACTCTGTATTTAATTATTGAATGATTATTAATTGGCACAACATATTGATATAATTGGAACAACATGAAATATAGGGTGTCATTGAGGTGTTATGAAGATGGATTATGATAATAGGTGGATGAAGATGGATTGATGTTTCTTGTTCATCAAAGGTCCATTGTGAAGCTACAGATGGCGCATGTGCTCATTTCCTGAGTAGATTCAAAGCCCGGATCTCAGTGATCGGCAGTGGGAGGGGTGGATGACCATAGATTTACACTTCAAAAACAGAATTTCGATGGTTATATGATTTGTTATGTCATGTATAAGAGCCGATATTTTATAGAAAATCCTAAATTACACTGCATGTAATCTAGAGATTCATGTCATGATGGACACTCTGTGCAGCTATAATATTTTTGAAGAGAGAGAAATTTCACACATTGCATGACATCTGCCACACACATGTGGACTATACTGGAGGATATATGAGTACCTAATAGGGTATATGGGAATGGGTATTCTAAGTTACACATACATGGATATAGTACATGGGTAGAGCTGTGTACTCAGATATGACATGGTGTACAATGGCAGAGTTATATGTTCATGGGTTGGTAAATGGACACAACCATAAGTACACTGGTTTACTCAAATGGCATGGGAAGGCTTCCAATTGAAAACTTCACACTGTTTTTACATACCCACATGAAATTTATTCTATGTTTTAAATTTCTTTTTGGGGAAGAAACAGATTGAATTCTATGTTTTGATAGACATGTCATGTACTCCCTAGTACACACCATGTATCCCTATTACACACAGTGTAACCCCATTTTTAGTATTTATATCCTTTAATGTTTTCAATTTGGACCAATATAAATTGATGTGTTCCATTGTTCGATCCCTTATATGGTATAATGAAACATTTTTTTTACACCTCTGGATTGTGCTACCCTATGGAGAACAAATATCTGGTAATGTTTTTTGTGTCCCTTAATGAGACTAGAGTGTTATCCTCTATCATTACTTCTTATATACTAGGTGGGGTTTGTGGAAACCTAATTAAATATTTGATTAAGGAATTAATAATCCATATAGAAGTTCATTTCCATAGGGTCTATGATATCATTCCCATATTATCCCTTAGATAGCGGGTTTATCCAGATTGGATTGTGGTGTCCCCTGGCAGTCCTGTGTTTGATCCAATATACACGGATCAAGATCATTATATACCATTGAGTTTTCATGGGTAGGTCCCAATTATCATTACCTCTTGGATGACAATATCTAATGATATCATGGCATTTCGAGTGGGTTTTCTTGGAATGATAATTTACTATTAGCTTCAAGAAGAATCCTATAAATTTCATTTTGGATGAGACTACATAGAGTCAAGGTGTCCATTCTATGTATATTTAGGTTTTTTACTTTGATTGAAATATCATGTTATAAGAAGGATATTCATGATTCTTTGGGTTTAATTTTTTTGGGAGCCCTATTGGGTATTCTTATAATCACCCATATATAGGCTCTACCCGCACTTATCATGTCTTATTCTAATGATGGCCATTTTGATGGTGTCTTGAGTGGATAGTGAGATAGTGGAGCACAGTTTAATCAATAAATACCATGGTGTTTTTCATGTGGGTTCATTTTATAGTAGCACCCAAATTTTTTGAGAGTTATACTCTATATATTGATTGGTTGGGCTTTTATATTTTCCATTTATCTCCTTTTGTACTTTATAGTCATACTATAATAGAGGAATTATTTATGTATACATGCATTAGATTTAGTTGTTTTAAATTTCAACATTATACAGGATTAGATATGTATGCATGTGAACAATTTCTTTGGGCTAATTTTTCCCATGTGTGGGATATTCCTACTTGATACTAGATGACCAATTGGAGACGGGCTTAGGGCATCATCGCTCATGCCCTGGTATACTGGGTCACGGATGTTACCTATATAATGTGATACTCCAAGGGAGTACATTTTTTGATGTTTCACCAGAATGGGGTACTTGGGTGAAGTGTTATAGTGATGGTGGTGCCGAGGTGATGTGTCACCTTAATGATATTCCCAGGTGAAGTGTTTCCTTAATGGGTCACCTAAAAGAAGTTTTACCTTAGTGGGATACCTAAAAAATATATCACCCTAATGGAAGGACTCACGATGGCCTAGTTGTGAATATCCTTAATGTAATCTCCTAAATGAAGTTTATTTCATTACAACATAGTGTTATTAGTCTGGAATGGGGGTTTTCACTCTAGTTTGGAAAATTAAGTGGTTTTCCATGATGTAATAATGTTTTACTTATCAGATAATGAAATTACCCTTAATTTACATTTTTATCGTCAGGTATTAACATAGGATGTAACCATAAGGAGATGTGAAGTCTTGTCCATATAGCTAATCCCTTAGAATCATATGGTAGCTTCTTTATGTTTCATGTCCATCAAATGGGTTGATAGTGACCGTATTTATAAGAAATTGAAGACTTGGGTGCTATATTGGGTGGATTATTGCCTCTCATTACCTAGTGGATTGAAACCTCATGAAAGGGTTCCAAATCGTACATGAAGAGTTAAAAATGGATGCACACATACACATAATGGAAGGGAACATGAAAAAAATTCCTAACATAGAAGGGGGATGAGTGTAAAAGGGAAATTGAGCAAGGAAGTTAGGCATGGAATGGAGTTAAGAAAGAATGTACACTTAAACATAGTGTTCTAGTGTGAAAGAGATATGAATGTAGATGTAAAGTACATGGGTGTAGTGATGGTACATGGGTTATACTCATATTTCATTTCATAAGTCTTTTCATCTAACTACTAAAGTCTCTTATCATAGAAAAAATAATGTTCTAGAAACTATATAAGGAAACCCCTTTAAAGAATAATTTTTTGTAGCTCCCTCTATAAATGGAAATGGAAACCCTAATGATGGTGAGTTACTCATTATCCAAGAAGAATAAAACTTCCTACTGCCAATAATATATAAAATGAATAACAAAAATAAAATGAAAAGTAGGATGATTATTCTCATAGAAATCAATGTTGATGATTTTATTTAAAAAGTTATATCTCGCTATCTTTTAGAAGTGTTTTGGGAATTTGAAAATTAAAATTCATATATGGTGATGGAAATATGAAAAGATCTTATTTAGGAATCAGTTCTGAGAACAATTATTGATCAAACTAGATAAAAATTTTTTAGTATCCATGTAAAGACCCAATCCATTCAAGAAAATATGGATCACTTGAAAACAGAGAAAGTGTAAAATTCAATATATATAGAATTTTTTTTTTGAAAATGGGATGCTAAAATTTTAGGAGATATCCTTGAATTTATTTTTTTTCAATGATTCATTTAAAGATAAAAGTGCAAAATTTATTTACATAAATAATTTTATGATGAATTAGTGAAGAAAATGGAAAAAATAGATTGAGTTCACATATACATTGATTCCTCTCGAGATATAAAATAAGGAAAGGTTAAAATATAGTAAAGTTGTTTATATTGGAATGGAAGAGATGAATACCCAAATAGTGAAAAATTATTTGAAAATTATTAATATTGATAAGAATCTAAAAACCGTACGGAAGGAGGAGGCTATATATCCTTCACATGAAGGCCTCAAAAAGTGGGATTTATAATGTTACGAAGTTTTAATTAGTGAATAAAAAATGGATGGTTACTATATTATGAGAGAAAATTACAAAAAAGGGAGTGGTAATGATGTTGTGGTAAAATAAAGATATATGTCACACTATGAATTAGTGTTTTGATGAAAATTAGAATATTAAAAATGAATAATAATTTATAAAATATCTAAAACTATAAAGGAAATCATGAAGTGTTAATTTTTTAGGATATAATTAACTTATTAAAACCATGTAAATATAGATAAATTTCTAAACATGAAAAGTGATGAAGTATACAATAAGAAATCTACCAACCCCATATTAAGGGGATGCATGAAAAAAGTTAGGATACATTTATTTGGTTGAAGATAACTTCATACAATTTCAATACTATGATTTTGGAATGAAAAGAATTATAAACCAAGAACTAAGGTATTATTACTCATAAAAACCATTATTGAAATATATGATGAAAATATAGTGGATAAAAGAAAAAAAGAATACCTTTTTTGAGAAAAGAATATGAATTCATGGGAAAATACTCAATAAATAAAATGATATTGGAGGTTTTATTAATCGAGATATAATTGGAGGAGAAAAAATCATACTAAGTAGACTCAAAATATTTAATAAAAGGAATTAATAGAAAATATTTTGAATTTATTTTATATAGATAAACAATAATAGTGATTTATGTAGAGCTAAATATTTAATTGAGGAAACACTCAATATCATGATAAATCACACATTGGATGTTGATGAAAAGGTTACAGTGTTGATGGATCCCAAAATAAATGTTAAGGAAGAATTTTTTAAAATTTGAATCAATCAATTGGTATTTATAAATATGTTTTAGAAGAAATTTGTATGAAATGGGTTGGTTTAGAAAGGCGAACCACATTCCATAAAATGAGGATGCTAAAAAAATACATATCCACCCATGTTATCTAATTTCATTAACAATTCATAAAGTGATTAAAATTTTTTGGGTAGATATAAACCATTGGGTGAGTGAATCTAAAGAGGATAATTTATTTAAATGAGTTAATATGATTAAATACATGATAAATATAAAAAGATACAATTAGTATCATGAAAAATATAGAAATAATAATGTAGAATTATATGTCTATTTGAAGATATTAACCTTTCAAAGGGAAACATTCTTTCTTGAAATAGGAATATATTTACAGTTCATCAAAAGGGGTTAAATAAAAATATTAATTGGTTTTAAAACTTTATTAAGGATTCATATATCTTGAAAATTATGGAGAAGAAACTTGATAGAGAAAGAAGTTCTTGATTTAAATTCATTGATCTAACATGTGGTGTTATCTAATATTTAATGTACATAAGGATGCTAAAGAGGGACCCCAATATTGAATATTATTCCTTAATATAGTGTGAGATATAAATAAACATAGTGTATGTTTTTATTGATATTTTAATGTTTGTTAGTATTATTTATAAAAATTTTATCCCTTTGGAAGAAGGAAATATATTTCAATACTTGGTATGACTCACACAATTTTTGATTTTATTCTTATTTACTAATATTATTATTAAAGTGAAACTAACATCATAGAGACATTTATGAATTATCTGAATTATTATGTTGTAATCTCTTATTGGTATAATATAATTAAATTGAAAAAAAATGTTTTTCTTATCATATTTTATTATATCCCACAACAATCATTGAATCATGTAGTCTTAGATAATTTCATCACAACACACTAAAAATTGGTTTGTTTATGTGTTGAAAAATAGTGAGAAATTTAGCTAGATTTGAGATTACCGGGTCATATTATTAAATTTTATTTATAACAATATTTATTTTTTTCATAATGATTATCATTCCTTAACTCTTGTATATAAAATATATGGTATCAATAATTTGTGGTTAAAAGTTAAAAATAAGTGTTTGAAATACAAAAATTGGAGATCATAACATAGAAATGATTCATAAAATTTGTATAAAGTGAAAAATTATCAATGAATGTGATTGTTAAAATAGATCTTAATCACATAAATAATTTATAAACATTAATTTTTCAAATAAGGAGAATGAAAACTCATAAAAAACTAAAATCACCCCTTTTAAATTAAGATGAGCTGAAGGTATAAGAGCTATGATCTTTAGTGTTAAAGGGTGAATTTAAATACTCCATTATAATTCTTATAATTGATATACACCTGGTGAGGATATATTTTTTATTTTATTATCAATGGTAGAGTAAAGAGGTCGCTATATATAATAATTATATTAGAGTAAAGATTAAATATTATGTATAATTTATGAAATAATCATATTGGGATTTAGAAAAGTATTAATAATGAAATTCCAAGGTAGAGAATTTCAAAACCAAGGAAATTTTTACCTAATTTATTATAAATATTAATTTTTTAATTTAATATGATTTTTTTTAACATTGAATAATTTAATTGTAAGGCTGCTATTAAGGAAAAGGATTGTAGAGACTGGACCCCAGATAGCATAGAGCTGGTATCAATTTTCAATTTCATTTATAGGACTATAATAAATCTAATCATGAAGGAAAAAATAGTATATTATTCTTAGTAAATGAGATAAGAAAATGAGTCTTGTATTACAATTGAATATAGTAATTACAACATAATTTTTTTCTTTAAATAAATAACATTGAGGATAACTCTAATCTATTTTGTAAATCCGAGAATATCATTCATGGTATGCTTCTTTGAATACGAGAGAAAGAAAAATAATAATGGTGAGATCAAATATATAGTAAGGGAAAATATTATGGAATAAATATTCAATAAATGAGATTAATAAATATGGAATTGTAAATAAATGAACACACATACCATGTTATCATCAAAATAAGAAGGAACTAAATAAAAAATATGGAAAGGTAATAACATGAAATAAATTCCATTCAAATAAATAGATGAGTTAAAATAAATATGGAATGTTATAAAATTGAAACAAATTACACTTAATCAATGAAATAAAATAAAATATTTCCATACATATGTCGATGTAAAATTTCATGGATGAATAAAAATGAAAACTAAATGAGTGAAAATTATTAATTATTGGATCCATGTTTCCTAGTTTCATGGACTCATTACCATCAATATATAATTTACCTATTCCAATTTTCACAACTAATCCATCCCATGAGACTACTGATATATTGAAATTATTTCATTTACTGGTCCCCAACTCATATGGGTTTCCTTAAATGGTCCTCATACTGTGTATTGCATAACTAAAGCATTCGACATATCAAATACAAAATATTACTTATAAAAAATTAGTATTGAATGAGGTATGCGGTTTTATCATTATATCAACAAATAATCATATAACAATCAATGTATAAACCATATATAAAAGGATATATGATTTACACAATATTAATATACATTATAAATGAAATGGATTATTTAGTGTAAATTCAATGTTTAATAATCATAAAAGGATGAAAATTTCTAGGGGACTGAAAAATATATCATGGGAGTGAATGTGAATACTATGCTTTTACAAATCAACAATAAACCATCCAGAGGAAGAATAAAGATGGTATCACTACAAAAAATCCCATGTGGAGTAAAAATCAATGGTTGTTGTCATTGATGAATAGATATACTATACAAATAACATTTAAAAAATTCTTGTTGAAAATATACATTTGTTTTGAAAAACAAAAGGTTTTCTTTGAAATTTACTTTTGAAAACATTTTATTCAAAAAGTATCCTTTTAAAAATGAAAATTAATATTCAAAAAAATGATGGTGAGTAAATATGTACATTTTGTACGAGGTAAAAGAAAATTCACTTTGTAGGGTAAAAAGGATCAAAAAAATCCTTAATGGGAAAGTGACATGAATATTACTTTGAAAAAAAGGGTAAAAGAAAAAAAGGGTAAAAATGTCGTTAACATATCATTTTGGAAACATTTTAATTAAAAATGGTTTTTATATGAGAACTTTTTTTTGAATAAAGAGTGTAATAATATTTGGTTTTTAGAAAAATATTATATAAATCACCATGAGTACCAAATAGTGGATAAATGGAACTAATACTCAAAAATGGTCATTAAGAACCATATATGATCAAAATTAAAAGTTGTATTTAAAAATTATCCAATTATTCCCTTGAATGTAAATTCACGTACATGTTATCTTCAATAGAATAAGCTTGTGAAATAACCCCTTATAAAGGATATAGCGTCGAAATAAAAATTAATAAATGAGTAGATTATGTGTATCAAATTTATATTCTCATAAGGGTAGTGGGAATATAAAAATAGATATTAAAAATTAATTGGACACATAATCATAGAATATTAATGCTAATGTGGAATTAATAGAACTCAATGAAAAGAAATTTATTTATGAAATTCTATTCAACTTGGTAACATTAAAATAAAATCCCCCTAAATTAAACACATTAAATGGAAACACAATGATACCATGAATAATGATTTATTCTAGTTAATACATTTAAATTGGATGTACGTACACCATATATATGAAATTTGGTTCACAACAATTTTGTATACCTCACGGATTGAAAATGAGACAAGATTTCCTTACCTTGAGTTTTCTATTTAGTGAACATCCTTTAAATTACTATATAATAAACATATATTAATTTTAAAATTTATTAAGAACCATTTTCATGTTTATTGTTACTTTTTTTTACTTATTAACATGTTTTTTAAAATTACATAAATAATAAATTTTACATCGGGTGTTTTGACTAAATGATGTTTATAATTCAAAAACAACTTTTGATGGTCAACTATGCTCAAAGGAGTAATTATATAAAATCTCTAGAATAAAAAACATGAAATAATTTTCATACTTATACATCTATTATACTTTTAAAACAAGTCATTAAATATGGATATAAAAAATTAATAAACATTACAATTATGGGGATGGTAGGTCGTACGTACACAATATTAATGTTTTCATTTTTCAATGGACATTTAGGAAAAATGTCAATAAATTAAATATTTATAAAATGATAATTATATCATAATACCATGTTATTTAATCATTTATAATTATATATATAAACATTCTGATGTAAAATTAATCACATCATCTCAAGGAGGCGGTAGTCCACACATCCATGAAAAAATTTATCAGTTTTTATATGTTTGAAAGGGTAACAATGAAAATGATATATTATATTTAAATAAATATAATTTTTTCATGAATATAATATATTTTTTTATTTCACATATTTTTAATTGAAATAATGCTTTATACATTCCATGTATACTGTGAACGAATCCCACTGCTTGTTGGGGGCGGTAGTCTGCACTTCCACCAATAATGTTATCATTTTTACACAAAAGGGAAAGTATAATGATATGTTTTGAAAAGAATAAATGATGTTTAAATACATAATAAGAATAATATATAAAAAATATAAATATATTTTCCATAATTATTTACACCATGAGAGGTGATAAGGGGATAATTAATGATCATCGTTTAATGAGATGGTAGTTTGCCATACAGGTAAAAAGTATGATTGTTACCCATTAGATAGATGTTTGTGTGACTTTAACTAGAAAATTTATCATAAAAAATAAAATTATATTTATGATACTATATTATAAATATATATGTAATAATAATAGTATTGGGAGTTGATAATGGAAATAAAATTAAAGAGCCTTAGGAAAGACATTACCTCCTAATCGGGTAACTCCTTTTGGTTTTCACCAAAAAGATTACATGGATTGATTTTATTGAAAATGGAGGCTTAAAGGATGAATTGAGGGACTTTGGGGATGTATTTGGGTAGTTATCATATGATGTTATGTTTCTTTATTGGTGTGAGGAAGTGGGTATAATGGAGGTCATTTATAATTGAGGAGGAGTGGCAGTCTTGTAATATTTTAAAGGAATGAAACTCCACTAAGTTTTTTTTTTGAAATTTGATTCATAATGATAAAATGACAATATAATGGATTATAGGATAAATATATGACCATAAAATTGATTTTTGAAAAGTTTATAATTCATATTAGGCCTTAAGTATAAGGTTTATTCCTTGGTTTAGCATAATTATACCTTAATCATTGAAGTTAATTTTGATTAAATTCACTAATAATTTTTGTCAAAAAATAGGTTGATTAGATATTAAATTATAAATTATTATGATTAAAAATATGGAATCAATTTTAACAAATTCCAAACACATATGTTTCATGAATTAATTTAAATTTAATCCCATAGACAGAGGAAAATATTGGTATTTAAAGTGAAAACTTCTAAAAGATTGCTTTGTTTTTACAGTCAATTTCAAAGTGAAATTGATTAAAATAACCTAAATTGTATTGATAATTAAAAATATTATATTATAAAACTTTAAAACCAATCTGTAACATAATTTATAATTGAAAATAAATTAGATTAAAAATTGGTTTTGAAATTAATCATCTGTATTTTTCACTATTCATTAAAAATGAATCATCATAGAAAAATACCAAAAATTTACCCTATTATATTTCTTATGTTTTTATATAAAATATAATATTTATTTTGACATATAAGATTCATAAAAGTGTTTAAAAATATATTTAAAATGGGTTCATCATTAAAATATGCAAAAATTACATTAATAAAAATAGACGTTTTATGTGTAATATTGAGCTTATTCTTATATTGTGTCTATTGAATATATTGGATGATTATAAAAAATATTTAGTTGAATATATAAAATATATATTTCATTTATATCATTCACTAATTTTAATTAATTTAATTTATTATGATAAAATTCCATTGTGACCATAAAAATAATAATATTTCCTTTATATTCAATTGGTTTATATTTTCATTACAAATTAATTTGTAACCATTTAATTAATTTTGTATTTTTGTATAATATAAATTTTATTAATATAGTTATTACTATTCATAAATTATAATTATAACTTCTAGGATAAGTATTATTATATTAATGATTAATATTGTAATAACATAGTGTTTTTTTGGTGAAACTCGGTCTTGCATGTAACACAAGGTATCGAGTAGAGTCTATCTTGTATGAGATAAAATATATCCTTGTTTTCTATGCATTACAAGATATAAAATATATTGAATTTATTTAAAATATTAAATATATTATAAATTATCTGAATATTATATTCTTTTGTGTTCTTTGTGTTTCGTTTCAAACACGTTATCAAATTCAATATTCTCAACGTAGAATTTTGGGGTGTTACATTCTACCCACCATAATTAAATTTAATCCTAAAAATTTAACCTAAATATTGGTGATAGTTTTCCTAATATTTAGTATTTTTAAATCCCACATCATGAGAATGGTTTGTAAAACATCCCCTAGAAAAGAAATAATGGGAGGTACATGGGTCACACTTAATAAAATATATCTTGGTCCCTATGTAAGAGAACATAATTGGAATGTAGTGATAGGTACTTGGAGAAAAACCATAAATATTCATAGGGGTGATTTAGGTCGTCCATAAAAAATAAGTTAATTATCAATGGTAATATGGGGGCATTAAATCCATAAATCTGTAATGATTTAGTTGACCATTTTTCAAACAAAAATTAATGTATTAAGACAATAATTTTTTGATCATCTCCCAAATTTTGAGTAATTATTTTACTTCCTAAGAGTAAAAAAATATAAATTCTTGATAAATTTCAAATTTATAAGTATAATTTAATATTTTGGTTCTTCTTTAATCAAATACTAATTCATCCCTTACCTCATGAAATGGGTATCCAAAACTAAATTTGATCCTTGAAGCACTAAAGAATTTAACAGATCAAAAGGCCCATAAAAGAGTGACAAGTCTTACTATTTGTCTCTAACTATTATCCAATTTTAATATTGTTAATAAATTAATATCTAATCCTAAAATGTAACAGTATTGGTTATCATTAATATTTTTTAGTCAAATTGTTAAAATAATTACACATTAACTAGGACAACATGTAATCTAGTGGTAGGCACAAAACCCTTATTGTCCTTAGGTCCTGTGTTCAAGCACCATGGACTTACCAGACTTGATAGGTTATCACCCATCATACATGTTTTACTTTTCTAAAACCATATTTACATAAAAATATAAATCTGATGGACATCCTTTAAATTTAATCATTAATTATCCTCTTATCTATGTTTCTAAATACATCCTCAATACATAACTATTTCAACAATTTATTCCAACGTAAATCCAACCATGATCCAAGTTTTATATATAAAGAGCATGAATTGACTTGGGTAATGCCTAGGTTCCCCACATTTAAGGCAACTGACTGTAAATGGATCCATTGGATTTGTACCATTTCCTTCCATCATACTCTTCATTTTTCTTCTTTAATCCTTTCTATTAAGTCCTTATTCCCCATACATTAATACATTCCTCTTTCTATTTGGACACTTTCCTTGGTGTCTCATTCCTACCTTCTCACATGTCGGAAATGGAGGCTTCTTTTATATATGGTCTCCACCCCTCGAGCTATTATAAACCTCCATAATTATCTTCTTTGGCGTGTTAAGAAGTTGGTAAAGGTATATATTATTAATCATATTTTGGGAAAACTGATTTTGAATAAACATGATATCCTTTATTCCTCTCAACAACTCAATTTTTTTCTCATTTACAATAGCTTTCACTTTATTTTTTATCTTAATTTGAATCCATAAAATTCAAACCACTGACTAAAACTAGAATGAATAGTGTGAGAAAAAACAGTCATGGTGAGAAATGTATATAATCATTTATATGATATCTATATCATGAAACCTTATTTTTAAATATAAAACACATTATGTTTAATATTTATCAATTTTTTCATTATACATTCAAATTATTTATAATGGTTCGTAAGGAAAATTTGGATTATCCTAACTATATTCCATGTGTGTGAAACCTGGTGCATAGTACGGCCTGTTGATGTACACCAGGTTACCCTCATTAAGGCCTTGAACACCTTATCTGGGTTGTTACTATTAGGTACATCAGTTCTAAAAATACATCCACTTATAGTATCTAGATATGGATTTATTACTAGGAATACCTACATAATCTATACGTTAACAAATTCAATGGTTTTTCATCTATACTTGTCCTTAAATTCTACCATACTTTTATGTTATTGAATCATTGTTTTCCTAAATCTAGTTACCAAGGTTACTACTAAAATTCATCTAATACCAACTATAGTGACCTGATAACATATAACATGGATCCAATATATGATATCAATTAAACTTTCATGATTACAAGGAATTAAATCCTGATGTACTGAAGAGTTTAGTAGTCATGGTAAATTATATACATAAATGGGTCCTGTATTACAAATGAAAACTCTAATTAAAAAATATATTTTTAATTAATATAAATAACTATGATGATAACTCTGATCTATCTATTAAATACATGCATATCATTCATGGAATTCATCTTAGATTCCCAGGGAAGTAAACATAATAAGTGTGAGCTCAAATGTTCAATAAGAAAAAAATAGAACATGAGCATTATTGAATCAATGAGAGTAATAATTATTTAATGGAAAATAATTAAAAACATATAACATATAATGAAAAAAAAATAAGTAACTGAATAAAAAATATGGAATGGTAACAACTAGTAATAATTCCCATTAAAATAACTAGATAAGGAAAAATAAATATGCCAATATAAGAAACTAAAAAACATGTGAGTTAACAAATTAACTGAAATGAAATATATCCATAGATATGTCAACCCAAAAATATAAATGATGAATAATAACTAAAAATAAATGAGATAAAACTCTTAATTATTGGATTCCATGTTTCCTTGGCACTTCGAACCATTACCATCAAGAGAGAGATTGCATATTCCAATTTGAACAACTAATTCATCCCATGAGATTGTCGATGCATCTAAGGGATTTCGTTAATTGGTCACCAACCCATAGGTATTTCCTTAAATGGTCCCCAACCTATGCATTGCATGTAAAAACCATTCCTCGTATCGAATACACAATATGCATGATAAAATATCCATATTTAATTATTTATATAGATTTCTCAATATTACCTCAAATAATAAAATAACTATCAATGTAATTGTCTGTAAAATTACATATTGTTTAAGAAATATTAATATCCATGATAAATGAAATAGATAATTTATGAAAAATTAACTTTTTAATTATCATAAGAGATTTTTCATTTCATGGGGAATTAAAAATGCATATAGTGAGTTAATGTTAATATTATCTTTGGAAAAATCAATAATAAACCATCCAGATGAAGAATATGGAAGGTATCAATACAACCAATCCAAATAAGTGTAAAAATAAAGGGTTGATGTTTTTGATGAATGAAAATATTATAAAAATATTATTTAAAAACATTATTCAAAAATATATCATTTTGTTTTGAAAAAAAACATTGCCTTTGAAATTCACTTTGGGAAACATTTTCTTCACAAATTAATCTTTTAAAAATGGAAAAAAATCATCAAAAAAAATGGTGAGTAAATCTGTACTTTCCATACAGGGTAAAAGAACATTCCTTTTCAGTGGAAAATGGTTTATAAAATGACTTGTTGGAAAAGAGAAAAGAATATTCCTTTCAATACATGGGTAAATGAAAAAGGGTAAAAAATATTTACCAAAGAATTTTTGAAAACATTTTAACAAAACAAGGGTTTTAGAAGAAAACATATTGTCTTAATAAAGAGAAAAATAATATTAAGTTTTATTAAGACCATTTTATAAAACACTTTAAGTACCCAATAGTAGAAAATGGTACTAATAATAAAAAATGGTAATTAAGAACCATATTAGATAAAAATAAAAATATTTATTGAAAAATTATCCAATAATTTATTCGAATGAAAATTCAAGTAAAAATGATCTCAAATAAAATGAGATTGTGAAATGAACCCTTGAAAAGGATATAAGATTAAATAAAAAGTCAATAAATGTGTATATTATGTGTATCAAATGTAAATCCACATAACATATGTTTATATTAAACAAAATATAGTTAATATTTATTAAACACATAATATTAGAATATTAACAACAATAATTATGTAATATAACTCAATGAAAAGAAATTGTGTTATGAAATTCTATTCATCTTGGTAACTTTTAACTCAAATACCATTAAAATAAATAATTCTGATTGAAGCTCAAAAATAACATGAAGAAAGATTTATTAATTATATTTCATGTAAATTTGGTATTATATACACCTTATATAAGAAATTAGATACACAATAATTATGTAGGCCTCACCGAATGAAAATTATAGAAGAATATCTTACCTTGAGTTTCCTTCTTGGTGAACATATTATAACTTCCTATATAATAAAATGAAGTTAATTTTATAATTTATTTAAAATATTTTTCATTTTTATCATTTATTTCATTTCACTTATTACAATGTTATGTACAATTACATAATGAATTAAGATTACATCTTGTGTTTTGACCAAATTCAGTTTATATGTAAAAATCCACATTGGAAGGTCAACAATGGCCAATGAGGTAATTATATAAAATCTACATAATAATAAACATGAACTAATTATCATATTTATACATCAATTATAAATTTAAAACTAATGATTAAAATGGTTATGGAAAATAAATCAATATTATAATCATCAAGATGGTAGGTCGTACATACGCATGTCTAACATTCTCATTCTTTAATGATTATTTAGGAAATAAGGTAACTTCAACACACAAAGAATGATAATTATATAAAAAATACCATATTATTTAATCATATATACTTTTTTATATAATTAATGTGATGTAAAAGGAATCACATTGTATCGAGGAGGCGGTAGTCCACACATCCATGAATGATGTTATCACTTTTTAAGTTTGTGAAATGGTAACATGGAAAATCATATATTTTGATTCCGGAAAAAAAAATATGTCCTTAATATAATATATTTTTTTTATTCCACATGTTTTCATTTAAAATCATCCTTTACAATTTACATGTGTAGTGTAAACAAATCACATCACTTTTATGGGTGGTATTCTACATTTCCACAAAAGATGTAACCGTTTGTACACAAAATGGAATGATTAAATATATGTGTTGTAAAATAAATAAATAAGTTTAAAGAAATAATAAATAACATATATAAGATATATAAATAGTTTTTCCATCATAATGGCCACCATGAGTAGTGGTAAGGGAAAATATAACAATCATTTTTTATTGAGGTTGTAGTTTTCTATTCATGGAAACAATATGTTATTTACCCAATAGATGGAGGTCTATGTAATTTTAAGTCAAAAAAATATGAATAAAAACATACAATTATATTTATTATTCTGGTTTTTTTATATAAACATGTAATAAGAATATTTTAGGGAGTGTATAATGGAAATAAAATTAAAGTTCTTTAGGAATGATATTACCTCTTAATCGGGTAACACCTTTTGATTTTCACCAAAAGGCTTCCTTGGATTTTATTCTTCCCAAATATAGTATTAGATGAAGAATTTAGTGGTGTTTTGGATCTATTTGGGAATATTTTGGCTGATATTATGTGTCTTTAGAGTTGTGAGAAATAGGGAGGAATGGAGGCCTTTTATAATCGGGGAGGAGTGGGACTCTTGTAATATTTTAAATGAAAGAAACCCCACCAATGTTTTTTTAAGTGCGGATAAATAACGGTATAGATTATATAAATGGTATTATGAAGTCTAAATAGGAAAATCCAATGTCTTTAAGAGATGTTTATAGGTCATATAATGCCTTATGTATAGGGATTAGTCCATTTATAATCTTAACTTTACCAAAATCATTGTAATTAATTTTAATTACATTTACTATTCATTTTGGTAAAAAACTAAGTGGATCTTATTGTAAATTATCAATTGATCCTATTCCGAATATGGAATTCATTTTTCCAAATTCCATGAACATAATTGGTAGAATTTAATTTATACTTAATCTTGGATATGGGATGATAATGTATGTTTTTAAAGTGAAAACATCAAAAAGTTTTCTATGTTTCTATAGTCAATTTCAGTGTGAAATTTATTCAAATGACCTACATTGAATTAATTAAGAAAAATATTATCAAATTAAACATTAAAACCAATATAAAAAATAATAAACCCTTATAAATAAATTATATGAAAAATATTTTTTTAATTAAATATCATATTTTTTCTCTATTCATTAATAAATGAATCTTCAAAGAAAAAGTCCAAAAAATTTCCGTAAACTATTTTTTATGTTTAATTTTCAAATACCTAGTCTATTTTGACATATAAAATCCCTAAAAGTGTTCAAAATTGAATTTTAAAATAGGTTCACCATTAAAAGATGGTAAAAGTGCCATAATAATAATATAGGTTTTACATGTAATATTTTGTTTATTCTCATCTTATCTCTATCGAATCTATTTAGATGATTATAAAAAAACTATAATTTAATATGTTACATATATATTTCATTAATTTATTTAACTAATTAAAATTAATTTACTTTATTAAGAAAAAATACCTTTTGATCATAAAAATTATAATATTTTCTTTATATTAATTTATTTATATTTTCACTTCTAATTTATTGGTAACCCATTAATTCATTTTATAGTTTTAAAAAAATATTTTCAAAATTTAGTTAATTTTTTTCACAACCTCTAATTATAATGTCATGGTTAAGTATTATTATATTAAATATTAATATTTTAATAATATAGTGTAATTTAGTAAACTCGGTCCCGCGTGAAATTGAAGCTATTGGGGAAAGTCACTCTTATATGCGATGAAATTTGACATAGTGTTTCTTGCATTAATAGATATAAAATATTTTTAATTTATTTAAAATATTAAATGTATTGAAAATTATGGGGATATTATATTCTTTTTCATTCTTTGTGTTGGGTGTCATACGTGCTATCGAATTAAATATTCTTACTCTTGAATTTCAAGGTGATACAAGGATGGAGATATTGTTATATTTATTGATTATAGAATACCATGGTATCACATAGAGAAAGAAAATAATTTATAATGGTTATTTTAGAAGGGATTGTAATTTAAATTTGAAATTCGGTATGATGATTCATGTGAAATCATAATATTTTGAATTAATTTGACAATAGTGATGATAAAGTCTATAAAAAAGGATATGAACCAATGAATTTGTATTTAAATATTTATTAAATGACTATATTATGTCAGTTAATTTGTTTATTATAGATAATTTACGTTAATAGTTACATTTATGAAGAGTTGGATAATTTTATTTAAAATTGTATATTATTTGTAAAATATAGAGAAAATCAATCCCTAATTATTTAATCACAACATTAATTTTTTCTAGAAGATTTTCTTAGCTGAACTGATAGTAATAACCTCGTGAAGGTAAATAGTCTAATATTATATAGACTATGTAGTATTATTTATTAAATTGACAGGGTTCTCTAATAATGTATATATTACACTATGGTGAGTATATATTATGTGATAATTGGATTGAAATCTAGAATAATGGAACTTTTCTAGATATTTTATCTTATACATAAATCAAAATTTAAAGACACAACGAATAATGTAACATTACTAAATCATAATAATTATACCATGGTTATATAAAATGTTGTAATTATTGAATATATGGGGAGGATATAAATTGATATTTGACGTGACTTAGCGCTCGTTCCTTGAAAAAAGATACAGTTTAATGTGAGTTAAGCCTGTAGAGAAATCATGACACAATGACTATATATTGTTCCATTATGCTAGTCATATATCATTGAAAGATGAATATAGTGTTTGGGTTGTTTTATATGGTTGATTATTCTTTCCACTTGTAACCATATGATTTAGAGGATTATAAATATCACTAAAATTTGAACCCAAGATGGGTATGTCGGAGGGTTTTCAAGATGAAGGTTATATTATAATTCACTATTTCTTAAAGGGGTAAACTGTGGTAAAATTTCATAGTATAATATTGAAGAAGTTATGAGACTATTGATTTATTCATTATAATGTTGTATTAAGAATGGTTATGGTTTATTGAGAAGGGGGTCAATTATTGAACAACATTCAATTTCCCCATTTATGATTTCATTTTAAATCAACCTCGAACACCTGTTACACAAAAATATCTGACATATAAACCCTCACACATTGAGGAAATAAAACAAACATGGTAAACCCAATGAAAAAAATTCCACTACAAAAATTGAGAAGCTGCATTATAGAATGATCTAGAAAATCCTAAAACCACGTAGTCTAAAAGAATCACTAATATGCATACAACATGTAGGGTATAACATTGACCCGTAATACAAAAATTTAATTAGTGTTATCTCATGAGAAGTTACACTTTTTTCTTGTTCTTCAATAAGGGTTTATTATACTTATTCAATTTATTTTATTATATACCAAAAATGTATATTCCTATCACACCTCTTCAATATAGAACATTCATGGATTCTTTCAGAGTTCCCTAACACACACACAATCAATTAAATGATGAATACTCTCCCAATACCCAATAATCATGTGTATTATACAAATAATTATATATATAATATTCCACTCACTTATAAACTACTCTATTTTCTTCTATATTCATATTTTTACAAGACCCCTATTTTTACCCTTATATTGAAAAAACAATTTTTCTTTATTAAAATTTGAATTTCAAATTCTATATCCAAACATTTAAATATCTATCAACTTATTCCCATTAAAATATATTACCTTAGATCAAAACCATCATTATTAGTAAACTTTTTATTATTTTTATTGACATTTGATATGATTTTTTACCCCTCTAAGACATCAAAATCACATGATTTAGTCTTAGGTTGGTTAATTTTCATCTTCATCTTCAGTATGTTGCACTCTTTTTTTGAAAATTATTTATTAAGAATTTATTAAATTTTTTATCCATACGTATCATATAGTAACCTTACAAATTATTGAGTTTCCCATATTTATCACAATGTAATGCTTTTATATATCACGTAATGAAAATTACATATCATTGAGTGACCCTTAAATAATGTATCGTTATCCTCACATATCACAGAATGACCATTACATGTCACAGTGAAACCTTTTGTATCACTAATTTACTCATATGTATTAGAGTTATCCATACATATTGAGGAACATTCATGTTTTTTAGAATCATTCTTCTCACTGCCAACCATTTTTTAACTCCAACCAAACACCTTTAAACATCATTCTAACACAACCAACATCCAAATATAATTTTTCTCAGATGATAAACATGATTTTATTTGAGTTTTAATAAGACTTATGTGTTGAAATAAATCTAATAAAAAACATCAAACACTTATTATCTTCATATTTATTATCCCTCAATAAATGGGATACTTATTAAACTTCAAATCATAGAAAAATAAATTTTTTTATAAGAAATATATCTAATGGTATAATAACTAATGATATCAAGGTCCTCTCAATCAATCTACTAGTAACAAAAATATTTCATTTTTTTATTGACAACTGGACATAATTCACTTTAATAACTCAAAAAACATTTAAATTAATCATCATTATTGTAACACCATGAACCATATATACCAGAGTCGATGCCTTACTTTTTATATTGGCATAGTTAGAATGAATGAAAATCCCAAAGGAATGATTATTTTAGTAGTTTTGATGAAACTAGATACATAGATGTAACTCAAATTACATTGTAAAAGGTTAAAAAATACAATTCATAACAAAAACTAAAAAATTCATCCATAGGAACTCAATAAATGATCTCCTCTTCATCACCTATTAAAGGTATACAATGAAATGGGTGAGCTAAAATTCTTAGTAAGGGTTACAAAATAGTGGAAGCATGAACCAATAATAACTGAATCAAAAACAATTTGACATAGTCAATATGGCATGGTGAATAAATGAAAGACTCACGCCATTAATAAATTGAGATTGAAACTGCATCCATAGATTTTTTCATAGTGAAAGCCTCATGGATAGTAATAACTGATAATGAATAAATAGAATACTTATTAATTTTTAATCATTTATCTAGAACATGAATCCATAATACCATTAAAACAGTTTAGTTCTGTGGGTAGAAACACGTCTCATTTTTGGAAACAAACTTGAAGGGTTTGTCGCCAACTGATTTGCCTCATGACACTTGTCAATGCATCAAGGGGCTATAGAAGGCCCCACCCACCACTTCCAGTCTAAAATATTATATATACATTGATTTAATACAAGATAAATATTCCTTTTTAATTTCTCTATAGATTATAGAATAGGGATTCATCAATATTTCCATAGTTAAAATAACATTCCAATTATACACCGTATGTAAAATGGAATAACGTTTAGAAAATAAACATATAAATGATATGATATTATGGATATTTAATAGAAATATAATTTCAAATGAAAATTGATCTCAAATGGGTAGTAGCTACAATGCATAATGATTAATAGATGCACAATACAAAGTAAGTCACAACAAAATTGTAGTTGAGACAGAGTTCCTTTCCATAATTTAATCAGTCGAGTCATATAAGAAAAACATAATAACCATAAAATTAATAATTGAATATAATGTATATAAATATAATCATGTTATTATATATAAAATGGAAATACACGTATACCACATTCATGAAATAATTGGAAAACAATGGAAATATCACCGAAATGAACGTGAGATGAGAAACCCCTTACCTTATGATTGAGTGTGTTCTTCGTTTGTTTTAATGAACTGAATAATAAAATATATCTTCATTAATTAATAATTCCATAACCTTATATACGTGTAATTTATTTATTATAACCTTATTAGGTTCATTAATTTCCCTTTTTATGGGTTTAAGATGATAAATTTTATTGGTTTGGAAGCATTTTCTTCCTTGGATTTCATGATTCATTTACTTGTATTCATGAATGGAAGTTTGTTTGAAATGTGGTTAACGTACATAATTGTTAAAATATAGTATTAGTTACATTAAAGTGTTATAAATTATCTTGAAATAATTTTCTTTTATATACATGAGGATGAATCATTAGTTAAAAGTTATTGATAAACGCTTGGATTTAGCTTGGTGGTTTTGTGCACAATGAAATTGTTTTGTATTATTATATCATTTTATGAGTGTTTAGGGATTAAATAA
Organism: Viscum album; assembly: GCA_963277665.1. Classification (NCBI taxonomy): domain Eukaryota; kingdom Viridiplantae; phylum Streptophyta; class Magnoliopsida; order Santalales; family Viscaceae; genus Viscum; species Viscum album. The sequence goes on along the minus strand of OY728127.1, from coordinate 1,978,933,876 downwards.
CATTAATGATATGAAATAAATATATTCTTATCAGGTTAAACCATAAAAAATTTTCCATGACAAAAATTAATGATGGTAATGAAAATTGAGAACCTGTCGTCCTTGAATGTGATAAATTAAAACATCTTGAACTGTGTTTTCATTTTTTAGTATAACAGGAGGAGGAAAGAGAGATGATGATGAAATATTAAATTAGAATAATATAATTCAATTTCATTTAAGGTAGTGTAATTATCATAGAATTATGATGAGGGAATATTGGGAAAGAAGTATAAAACAAATGAACACAAAATAGAAGAAAATTGAGAAATCTCTCATGAAAATTCAGCAGCCTAACGACGTCACTTAAAATTTCATAAAATTGTTTTATGAGAGAAAGGGGGTATATCATCACTCAAAAATAATATGTACAGTAATGGTAATATGTAATGACATATCCCAGTGTAATCCAATTGAAAATAAAATAGAAAACATAAATGAAATCTTTAAGAAAAGAGAAGGGTGGTTGATTCTCTTACCTTGTAGTGTAACTCCCAAAACATGAAGGTTGGGACCATGGGGGTGGAGGAAACCTTGGGATGACTTCTAAGGAGATAATAATACCAGATCTTGGAGGATAATGAGTTTGGAATGAATGAAAACTAATGGGGGGTGGGTGGGTATTTATAGTAATTAAGATGGAGTTTTTTATTAATTAAAAGGGACACCTCATTAGTGGTTTTTGCAAAACCATGGGCTTGCCTAGGGTTTTTTCTCATGGTTTAAGCCACATGGGAAAAATAATGTTATATTTTATTTTACACAAGTCTACCAAACTTTTATATTAATTATTATATCATTATTATGTAATTAAACTACTGAAATCTCAAAACTGTATTTTTACTATTCATGAAAAATTCATGTATTTTAGAAAAATCACCAAAATTCACCCAAACCATTGTTCGACGTGTAGAATTAAAAAATGAACTCCATTTTTCGGAAATAATTTTCTATATAATTTTATTTTAATTTTTAAATAAAATAATAATTAATTCATAAAATAACATTTTTAATGGTATAATTAGTTTTATATCACATTGAAAAATTAATTAAGATCTCATTATCTTATTACATTAAGAAAATAAAATATTATCAATATATACTATTCATAAGGGTCATATTAATATTCATATTACTATTCATATTACTATTCATATGGGTATGTAACTATTCATCAAAAAATCAAGTTAGTTTTATCAGTCTCCCAATGACTTACTGGTCACAAATCTAGATGACCATTTTTTGAAATTCAAAACACATAAGTGGAAAATTTATGTTTAATGGATAGGTTACGACTATATTTTAAATAACCAAGTGTTGTTTCAAAGGAACATAGTGATTTATGAAATATAGGATATGAATATAATGTATTTAAGCGAATCATACCAAAAAAATGTTTAGGGTGTTATATGATTCCCTCCTTCAGAAATTTTTTCCTTGAAATTATATGTATAAAGCTCTCCAAAAAAGATGTGGGTTGTTCTTATTAATGAAATCCTCTGGTTTCCTTGTTTCTCTTTCCATATTTTGGTTTCTCCAAAGAACCTTTACTAGACGAGTTGTTCGATTTCTCAATACTTTCTCCCATGTTTCAAGAATCCCGATAGGCTCTTCACAGTATGATAAATAATGTTCATCTTTTATTTCTTCATAGGTCAGTACATGCATTGGGTCTGGAATGTATTTCTTCAACAATGACACATGGAACACATCATGGACTTTGGAGATACTTGTAAGCATTTCTAAATTTTATGCTACAACTCTTATTCTTTCCATAATTTCAAATGGTCTGATGTTCATGGGGCTATGTTTCCCTTTCATACCAAACATTAAAACAACCTTCCATGGAGACCCTTTCCGAAGGACATGATCTCCCACTTGGAATTCCAAATCCTTTCTCTGATTGTCAGTATAACTCTTCTACCTACTTTTGGATGATTGAATATGGTCTTGGATTGTCTTCAACTTTGTCGAGGTCATCATAATAAGTTATGCGCTTATAAGTTTCCTCTCACTAACTTCTTCCATACTAGTTGGAGTTCAAAATCACTTTCTATATAATACTTCATATGGATCCATTTGAATACATCAATGGAAACTATTGCTGTAGGAAAATTTCACCAAAGGAAATTATTCATCCCATATACCTTGGATGTCAAGTGAGAATGACCTCAGCATGTATTCTAGAGTAGGAATAGTCCTTTCAGACGGTCTGTCGGTTTGGGGGTGATAAGAAATATTCATACGAAGCATAGTATTCAAAACCTTATATGGACTTTTATAGAATTTTGATGTAAATTGGGGAACTCGATCAGACACAGTCGATAGAGGTGCACCATTAAGTATTAAAACCTCATTAATATAAATTCTTTCTAGACACTCAAGTGGTAAATCCTCTCTTATATGAAGGAAATGTGCTGATTTTGTGAGACGATCAATAATTAGCAATATTGAATAATTCCTTATAGGTTTCCTTGGTAATCCAGTGAAAAAATCCACCATAATATTATCCCACTTCCTCATAGGAATACGTAGAGGTTTCATCACTCATCTATGATGTTGTCTCTCTGCCTTCACTTGATGAAAAACTAGACACCTTGACACGTAGTTAAAAATCTCCCACATCATATTATCCCACCAAAAATATTCCTTCATATTTCTATACATCTTTGTGATACCCGGGTGTATAGAGAAATTTGAGATATGAGAATCGTCTAATAGTTCCCTTTTTAGCTCAGGTACTGAGTGAATTCATAACCTCTTCCCAAACATTAGAACTCATTCCTCAGACATGAAGTCTTCCAATCTCCCATCCTTAACAACAATAATTTTCCTATGTATATTTTCATCATCAAACTGAGATATTTTTATCTTCTCTAGTAAATATGGTTTATCAGTAATTTGAAAGAGGAAATATGTTTCCCCTTCCTTAATAATTCACATATCCATAATTATTAGATCCATGAATATAGGATCTCTCTCAGTCCACATTTGAGTTAGAAGTCCAGAATCTTTTCTAATTAATGCATCTTCCACCTTATATTCCATTCTAGTGCTGTAGTGTATCGAACAATTATAATCTTTGAGTAACTCAAGCCATCTCTTTTACCTCATGTTGAGTCCTTTTTAGTTGAATATGTATTTCAAACTCTTATTATATGTGTATATCTCACATTTTTCATCGTAAATATAATGTCTCTATATTTTCAGATCAATGATTAAAGCTGCTAACACAAGATCATGTGTTGGATAATTTTTCTCATGAGTCTTCAACTGCCTTGATTAAAAATCAATAACTTTACCATTTTGCATAAGGACATAACACATCCCATTCTTTGATGCATCACTGTATATTACAAATCCATCACTTCAAGATAGAAGAGTCAAAAATGGAGAATTGACCATTGTTCTTTTCAATTCATCGAATCATTTTGCACATTCTTTTTTACACACAAACTTAACTCCTTTATGTGTGAGCTTGGTTAGCGGGTTATCCAGCTAGGAAATTTTTTGAACAAAACACTCATATGAACCTGCTAAGCCAATAAAACTGCGTACCTTGATTATGTTTGTTGGCATGGGTCAATCTTGGATTGCCTTTGTTTTTACAGGATCAACTATGATTCCATCCTTAGAGACAATATGGCCTAGAAAAGAAACTTATTGAATCCAGAATTCAAACTTTCTAAACTTCCCATATAATTCATTTATTCTAAGAGTTTTCAGAATAATCTGCAGTGATCCTCATGGTCTTCCTAGATTTTTGAGTATACTAGGATATCAACAATGAATACCACACCAATGTTATCAATATATACCTTGAAAACTCAATTCAATAAATCCATGAAAATAGAGGGTGAATTAGTCAGTCCAAAAGGAAACACTGTAAACTCATATTTCCCATAACTAGTTCGAAATGTTGCCTTAGTAATATCTTCCTTCCTTACACGCAACTGATGATATCCAGATCAAAGGTCAATCTTCTAAAAGTATTGATCTCCATGAAGTTTATCAAATATATCATAAATCTGAGGTAGAGGGAACTTATTCTTTATTGTAATAGCATTGATTTCCCCGTAATCAATGCATAGCGTCATCGATCCATCATTCTTCTTAACAAACAGGACTTGGGATCCCCATATAGAAACACTAGGTCGAATATATCCTTTTTCACTCAACTACTCCAGTTGTTTCTTTAGCTCCACTAAATCCATAGTGTCCATTCTATAATGGGTTTTTGATATAGGTCTTTAGTCAGGAATTAAGTCTATGGAAAAATAAATTTCCCACTCTAAAGTATGTCTCTGTAAATCATCTGGAAACAAATAAATGTATTCTTTCACTTTATACATATCTTTAATTTGAATATTTCTTTCCTCGCCCATAGATATTGGGCTCTCTTCGTCTCTAAGAATTGAATTTAATAGAGCTATTGAGGGTGGATCTAGATAAGAATCAGATGGTGAGGTCTTTTCTCTAAAGATTAGAGATTCTATACCATTTTCAAAAATTGTAACTTCCTTTTTATTGCAATAAATATTTGCATCATAGTTTGACATCCAATTCATACCAAGAATTATATCAGAGTCAATTATTGTAATGATGACAATTTTGCAACTACATCACGTTTATGTGTCATGAGGGGGGCTTATTTGACATGCCTTTGTTTCAATGATGCATCCCCTACGAGTTTTTACTGATAACTCCTTTAGTAAATCAAATTTAAAATGTCTAATTTTCTTGGTAAACAGGGAAGATATAAATGAATGTGATGATCCATAGTCAAATAATGTGTTGGATAAGTTTTAGGAAAAAATTAATATACCTTCCACCACATCTTTATGAACTTCAACTTTCACAGATTTAATCACATGAGCTCTCCCTTTCTCTCTTGGAATTTTCTAAGGAATATTTCATTGGATCTTTGGAAACTCATTTTCAAAGTTTCCCATCTCTCACCATTGTAGTATTGAACATCATCAAATTGTTTCTTCCCCTTGTATTCATTAGGTAGATGACCATTTTCTCCACACTTATAGCAGACCCACATGCCATTCAGGAATTTCGTGTTATGATTATTTATGTAGTTCTCACATAATGGGAATTTCTTCATTCCCTTTTTCTTCTTTATAACTTCATCTATCCCTTGGTTATCAGAGTACCACTTTTTATCTTGGTTTCCCTTGAACAAATTTGATCGAGCAAATTCCTTCTCTGTTTTTATGGCACTTGAAACAATATCATCATATGATGAAATTTTTTTAGAAGACATTTCCCTTAGTAGACTTGGATAAAGAGCTTCAGAGAAATGATTAATCTTGTCTGCCGAGTCACATACATAATCTACGACATATCTGGCTAACCTTGTAAATGTATCCTCATAATCTGCAACACTGTCTTCTTCCCTTTACTTTAAGCCAAGGAATTTCCTCTTTATTTCAGATCATTTCTCATGAGGTATGTATTTTTTGAAGAATATTTCCTTAAATGTACTCCATTCCATATAATTTATTTCTTGTTCCTCTATGGTATTATGAATCAAGGACCACCATTGATCAACATCTCCCTGGAGACAATATACCTCCAGTACTGCCTTTTTCATTTTCATTACATCTTAATTCCATGAAAATATATTTAGGGACTTGATACATTTCTCATAAATCACTAGATTAGTAGTCCCACTAAATTATTGGGGGTTCTGCCACATGAAATGATCCAACACAGGTGTGAAAAGGGTTATTTATTACAACCTGAGAATGTTGTCCCAATATATTCATTATCTGATCTGCTCCAACATTGACTGTGTTGACTTTCTTAGTAGGGATATCCCTACACTTCCCACAAGTATTGATTCCCCTTCTTCCATTAGACACCATTTATAAATAATTGAACATACAATATTAGGGTATGAATTATAATGTATAATCTTAACTTTACAAATCCAAAGCATAAATTTAGATCCTACGCATGGCTAATCCTATAATTAAAAAATGGTTTCTTTGAGGAATAATTTAAATTTCAATCCTTCATAATGGCTTGTAAAGAAAATAGGAATTATCCTAAAAATATCCCCCAGGAGATTCATAACCAAGAGTATAGAAAGGCCCACTTTCATGTACAAGGATACCCTGGGTCAAGCACGAAACTCCTTATCGGATCTTTCACTCCAAGGTATATCTCTTCCAGATCCACCTCTACATACTCATATCCAAATATAGATATATATGATATAAATATTCACATAATCTATTCCTTACCAAAATAACATAATATTCTTGTACATTTATCCTCATATACTACCTTAGGGCTTTGTTCCCTACTATACATTTCCTACTCTAGTTTCCATGTTTTCTACTAAACTTCCTTTGATACCAATTGTAACACCTCGAACCCTCTAGACTAGAGTCTGTGCATTACTTGTTATATTGGATTGATTTGAAGGAATGGATATCCTGAAGGAACGATCATTTTAGTAGTCTCGAAGAAACTAGATACATAGATGTAAGTCAAATTACATTGGAAAAGGTTATAAAATACAATACATAACAAAAACTCAATACTGCATCCACATGAACTCAATAAATGATCTCCTCTTCATCACCTATTGATGGTATACAATGAAAGGGGTAATCTCAAAGTCTCATTAAGGGTTAAAAATAATAGAAGAACAAATAAATAATAACTTAATCATAAACAGTTTGACATAGTCAATATGGCATGGTGAATAAATTAAAGACTCACTCCATTAATAAATTGAGATTGAAACTACAACCATAGATTTTTTCATAGTGAAATACTCATAGATAGTAATAACTGATTATGAATAAAGAGAATTATTATTAATTGTACATCATGTATCTGTCACATGATACCATAATACCGTTAAAACAGTTGAGTTCTGTGGGTAGAAACCCATCTGATTTTTGGAAATAAACTCGAATGGTTTGTCGCCAACTAATTTGTCTAATGGGACCAGTCAATGCATCAACTGAATTTAATGGGACCCAACTTCCACTGGAAGACAAAATATTTCTTTATAAATTTATTTAATACTATAGAAATATTACTTTTCAATATTCTTATAGATTATATAATACATATTCATCAATATGTCTATAGTTAAAATAACATTCCAATTATACACCGTATATAAAATGGTATATGGTATAGACAATAAACATATACAGGATATGAGATTATGGATATTTAATAGAAATATTATTTAAAATGAAAATTGATCTGAAATGATCAGTATGTACACCACGTAAGGATTATAATGTGCACAATACAAAGTTAGTCACAACAAAATTTTAGTTGAGACTAAGTCCCTTACCACAATGTAATCGGTCGAATCATATGACCAGAACATAATAACCATAAAATGAATCATTTAATACCATGGATATAAATATAATCATGTTATTATATATCAAATTTCATTACACATATAAAACATACAAGAAATAATTTGTGAACAATGGAAATCTCATAGAAATTAATGTGAGATGAGAAACCCCATACCTTATGATCGAGTGTGTTCTTCGTTTGTTTTAATTACCTGAATAATAAAATTTAGCTTCATTAAATAATTATTCCATAACCACATATATATTTAATTGATTTATTATAACCTTATTGGGTTCATTCATGGGACTTTTATGGGTTTAATAGAATCAATTTTATTATTTTGGAAGCATTTTCTTCCTTGGTTTTCATGATTCGTTTACTTGTACTCATGAATTGATGTTTGTTTGAAATGTGGTTAAACATCCAGAATTGTTAATATATATTATTACTAAAATTAAATATATATAAATTATATTATAATGATTTTGGGTTATATACTTTAGGATGAATCATTAGTTAAATGTCATTGATAAACGCTTTGATTTAGCTTGGCGGTTTTGTGCACAATGAACTTGTTTTGTATTATTATTCCATATTATGTGTGTGTAGGGATTATAGAACATTAATGAGTTTAAATACATATATTCGGATCTGTTTCAACCATAAAAATGGTTTAATGACCATAATTGAAGATGGTAATGAAAATTGAGAACATGTCGTCATTGAATGTGATAAATTAACACATATTGGACTGTGTTTTCATTTTTTAGTATAAGAGGAGGGGGAAACAAAGATGATGATGAAATATTACATTAGAATAATATAATTCTAGTTAATATAAGGTACTGTAATTATCATAGAATTTGGATGAGGGGAGATGAGGAAAGAATTATAAAATAAATGAACTCAAAATAGAAGAAAAATTGAGAAATCTCTAATGAAAATTCAGCAGCCTTACGGCATCACTTAAAATTTCATTAAATTGTTTGATGAGAGAAATGGGGTATCACAACACTCATAAATAATATGGAAATAACGGTTTATATGTAATGAAATATCTCAACATAATCCAATTGAAAATAAAAGATAAAACATAAATGAAAACTTTTAAGAAAAGAGGATGGTGGTTGATTCTCTTACCTTTTAGAGTAACTCCCAAAACATGAAGGTTGGGACCTTGGGGGTTTGAAGACACCCTAGGATGACTCTTAGGGAGTTAATAATACCAGATATTCTAGGATAATGAGCATGGAATGAAAGAAAACTAAGGGGGTTAGTGGGTATTTATTATAATTAAGAGGGTGTTTCTTATTAATTAAAAGGGACACCTCATTAGTGGTTTCTTCCAAACCATGGGCTTGCCCATGGTTTCAGCCACTTGGGAAACCTAATCTGATATGTTACTGTACACAAGTCAACCAGACTTTCATATTAATTATTATATAATTATTATGTCATTAAAATACAGAAAACTCAAAACTGTATTTTTACTATTCAGAAAAAAAATCATGTATTTTAGAAAAATCCCGAAAAATCACCCTAACCATTTTTCAGTGTGTAGAATTAAAAAAATAACTCCATTTTTTTAAAATAATTTTCTTTGTATTTTAAAATTATTTTTTAAATAAAATAATAATTAATTCGAAAAATAACAATTTTAAAGGTATAATTAGTTTTATATCACATTGAAAAATTAATTAAGATCTCATTTTCTTATTACATTATGAAAATAAAATATTATCATTATTTACTATTCATAAGGGTCATATTAATATTCATATTACTATACATAAGTTTATGTTACTATTCATCAAAAAATATATTTAGTTCTATCAGTCTCCAAATGACTTACTGGTCACAACTCTAGATGACCATTTTTTTAAATTAAAAACAGGAAAGTGGAAAATTTATATTTAGTGGATAGGTTATGACTATCTCTTAAATAACCAACAGTTATTTCCAAGGAGCACAGTGCTTTATGAAAATATAGGCTGTGAATAGATTGTATTAAAGAGATGCATACCATATAATGTTTGGGGTGTTATAATTATAAAATTATAATCCTACATTAGGGAAATATATACAGTAAACAATTGAATAATAATTTCATGTTTTCCTTTAAATTGAATTATATTCACTTCTTCACATCACTTAATATCAAATATTATTGATGTATTAAATCAACTCTTCTCCCACTTAACAAAATCATTCATTAAACTATTATATAACAAGATAATGTGAAAATTCTCTACAAACATATTAGAATAGTTCACAACTCAGACGTACACATTCAAAATTTAGAGATTTCCCCTTTTAAAAACTCCCCATAAATATATATTGTCCCTAAATAAGATATTCCCACCTCATCAGGTTAGAAATTTCTATTTTTATTTTTCCCTAAATATTTTCCACATTTATATATATATATTAAGTGATAAACATAAGGGATTTGTGTAGTCTTTTTCTCTATTTGATAATAAATATTCAATGAACATGTGAGACGGTGGGAAATTTCTCCATACCATGGATTTTGATGAGTGGAAGATTATATTTCTTCTTAAAAATCCTTGGACTGGAACTCAACCCCCCCCCCCCCCCCCGATTGAAACCCAATTTTATCTTCCATAAACTATGTTGGGAAAAAATACCTCAAGGTAACATTGCATTATTTTGGGTTTTATTGTTTTTTTGACATATAAGGTTTCTATGAGAAGTTTTAGCGTCATAAAGTTATTGTTGCCATGGAATATTGCAACAGATCCCACACCAAGGAATGGATTCCCTAGAAGAGGTACTGAAATTTGTGTACACATGGTGATGTTTTTTTCCAGTGTTTGCCAAATTTTTGGGGTCCAAAATTTTGAAGGATGGACAGAAAAGTAAAAATTAGATTTCCTTGAATACATTGTAAAAATATGGAAAAGGCCTATGTTTTGCGAATATAGTGATCATGGAGGTTGTTTCTTGAAGGATAATAACATTTGATGGTGATCTCCACGATTACGAGGAGCTTCGTGAATGGAGTATTTTCCTAGAGCTTCATTAGATTGGGATCATATTGATAGAAATGTTGGATAATCATGAATATTTTATGATGTGGATAGAAGCTTCTAGATTTGGTAAAAATTCCTATAAAAGGCCTCAACCCCATGAGAAAATTAGTGAGACTTTACAAATATTCAAAGCCTCCAGACTACCAATGGTTGTTAGTGAACGACATCCTTGTGAAAATGTTCATGAAATTATGTAATGTCTCCGAAATTCCGTATAATTTTTTTAATTATATGGAATTATTTTGAGACCTCAAAATCAGAGGGTGCATGATTCCATGTCCTGGAGTGCCCGGAATGGTCCATCGATGTTTTATTAAACTTTAAATAGCCTACATAAGCAGTTTTCCTGAAAAAGTGTAATAACTCTTAATTGGTTACTTGGATCAAAAATAGGAGGGCACCGTTGCGTTTAGGTTGGTGGGTTTACCCTTGGAACGACTTAAGTTCATTTGGCATGATCCTCCTGTGAGAAAACCCAAAAATGGGATAACTGTAAAAAAATTAAATAAATTATTTTATTTTTCAAATGATTATAACTCATAAACGGTAGATTGGATTGAAAATGTGAGACCACCGCTGAACTTGTCAGGGAATTATTTAGTTAAGCAGATTCTAACTTTGGCCGGCACGGGCCACCAGTGAAAGTTTGTTTTTGGTAGTAAATAAAATAATTAAGTGAAAATTATTTTATTGTAAAATCCATAAATTTTAAATGATAAACTCGTATTGGAAATCCAAAGTACCATTGGGTTTCTTGGGGCATGTTTCACTTAGGCAGAGCCTATCCTTGACTGGTGCGTGTCGAGGGTGTCTTTTAATAATTTTCTAAACTTTTTTTCCGGTACGTTCAGTAAACATGCAAGCAGCATTTTTTAATATTTTACCCGGTGCTCAGAATTAAAATCTGTGGGCACAGTTGAACTCATAGCACCCATATTCACATAAGGGGACCTTCACCTCGACCGCAGTAGGTCGAGGGTGTAAGTTAGCTTTTCACATATTCATGAAATAATAAAATAAAATAAAATGGTGTAACATTTTATTTTTATTTTCTTTTGAAACTCCCATGTGTATGTTTCACAGATGGGGACCACTGAACTAAAACCTTCCATGAGAGGTTATAGAGGTGGGGACCACCGGGCCTAAACCGCCCATGAGAGGTTATGGTGGTGGGTACCACCCGAGGCTTGAAACATCTTAAACTCCCTATTAAGTGGGGAGAAACCTCTAGAGCTCCCTCACATATTATTCCAACTCTACCCTTTAATTAAATAATCCAACCCATCGATTAATTAATTAAAGAAATTTGAAATTATTCCAACATAATCATTTAAGTTGGATATTCCTCATTTTTGTTGAAGTGGGTTAAACTCTTGGAAAAATGGAGAAATTTGGAATATTGGGAGAAATCTTTCCAATGAAGAATGCCAACGAAGAACGCACGACTTCAACTTCTTCCTCGGGACAATCGTTGACGAGTAACACTTTAAACATCAATGAAACGAAGATCGAGGAAATGACGATTTCACTGACTTCCTTCAATCCCCAGCAACATCATCTATTTCCCCATGGAAAATCTTCAATGAATCAAACAAACGAGGTAGGAAGGGTGTTTGAATTATTTTCCTTACCTATTCTTGTTATTCTTGTGATTAAAGTATTATATTTGCATGCTACCACTCTAATGCGGAGAGTGTGGGCCAAAAAAACATGGCATGTCCTCTCCGAATTTCATGGGATAATTCTTCTATTCTTCATGATGGAGGAGGATGGCTATCAAACATGACGAATACGATGAAGGCAACAAAGTCAACAATGTCACCCCACGGCCGCCACTGCCCGCGGCCTCCGTACCCCGCGCCCCTCCGCCGCCTGCGGCCTCTATGCCCCTCGGCACTCCGCCACCTGCGGCCTCCTTGCCCCGCGGCCAGCTGCTCCGCCCTTCGGCCTCACCATGCAGCCCTGCGGTTGAGCCGAGCCGCCCGTAGTTCTTAGAGCTACCGCAACCCTCTGAGCTGCCCTACACCCACGTGGTACCCCTGCAGCCGAGCCGCTTCGCGGCCTCCGCCCTCACGGCCGAGCTACCGCGGCCGAGCCCCCCCGCGCCTCTGCCTTCATGGTAGAGCCGCGAGGGATGAGCCAGCCCGCGACCTACGTCCTCCTAGCCGAGCAACCCCGTCCGAGCCTCCCTATGGCCTCCCACCCTCATAGTACCCCCCCCCCCCCCCACAGCCGAGATGCCCCGCAGGCTCGCGCTACCTGTGCCCAAGCCGCCCTGTGGCCGAGCCATCCCCTGATCTCGTGCCGTTTGTGGCTGAAACCCCAAGGCCCTCCAGGCCACCCATCGGGTCGGGCCGGACCCAGAGGGCCGAGTTGACCCAGGATGGGTCGGTCCGGCTCGGTCCGATCGGGTCTGACTGGAACCGGACCCACTTCGACCCATTTTACGTTCTTTTGGACATTACTTTGGCACCAGATGTACATTTGAAGAACTGTTAGTGGCGGTGGAAATCTTGGAGTAAGATGGTCCCTTTGAGTATACTCCACCGGTGATTTGGATTATGATGGGGGTTCAGTCAGGTTGGATCTAGCATGAATCCAACCTAGCCCCTGGGACTAAAAAGCTAACAACTCAAAGACAAGGCATCCAATTGATTCATCATCTATTGCGTCAAGACCCCTATGATGAGGCGGTGCATTGAGATATATTTCGGTGAGACTTCATGGAAGTTGGAGTATCGACCAGTGACTTTTGGAGTGGATCCTCCTGGATACGAGTGAGCATAGTGTGGGAACCCAGTTGTTGGCTATGATGAGAAGACTGACTAGCGATCCTGTGTGGGTCAGCACCTAGCGATCCTGTGTGGGTCATATCCTAGTGATCCATTGTGGTTCAGCTCTTAGCAATCTGGTGTGGGTCAGCTCCTAGAGATCTTATGTGGGTCAGATCCTAGAGATTATGTGTGTGTCACCAGCTTATCCTCTTAATAGAGTAAGATTATTTAGTAGCTATAACTAATTATCTCTATTATCGTACCTATGTTATACCAGATGTAAGCTGAGTTCGTACCTGTGTGGTACTTTTCATCTTGGTAATAACTTGGTGGTATTCTTCTGTGTGGTGTACCTGTGTGGTACTTAACTTTGTGGTTTTTCTTCCTTTGGGGAACAGTTGAGATTTGGGAATTTGGGTTGGACCCTGTGTTTCCTCATGATTGAGATGGGTATACTTGATAACTTAGGTATATGTATGGTCATATACCTATGTAGGGTTGAAATTTGACTTTATGCTTTGATTTTTATCCTATGTGGATTTTGTGAGACCCTGAGGGTCTCAGGGTCCCTACTGAGTATAGTTATACTCACCCCTTCATGGGCTATTCCCACACCTTGTTTTTTTAGGTGCAGACGACGGACGGTGTTAATTGAGGCTGAGGATACCAGGACAGGATGGTGCTCAGAAAAGGACCTTATGACATGTCGGTACACGAAGGAGATGAACGGACATTGAGTGATGAGGAGGCGATTTGTACTTACCCTTCAGGTAGGAACCTCAGAGAACGAACCATCAACGATGTTCCTTTTTTCTCCAGTTTACTTGTACTTTCTGTTTATTGTACATTCCTGTTGGGATTTTATTAGGGCCCCTTTTACTAACTATACTCACTCTATTTACTATTCAGATTACTTAAGTTTGTATCTTGTTGTGTGCTTGGTTGCATGTTGTTACAGGTTATAAATGCAATGCCATCCCAGTTTTAGGGATTACACCTTTCGGTTCTAGTCGCTAGCCCCTGGCCTATGGAAGGAGGTCTTGGGGTAGTCACGACACAGGCCCCAGGGGACGGGTTGTGACAAATTAGTATCAGAGGAGTTGGTTCTACCATAAAAAATTGGAATCTGATATTTTTAACGCCAATATTGTAAATTGTAGTGAGTGTAGTTATTAGTATAGGGAATCCAGTGTTGGTGCGGCTAACACCGTATCCATATACCAGGACCCTGACTTCTGATTTATGACTCAGTGCATGAATACAATGATTGCGTGTGTGTTTTGAAATGTTTTCTTGTTTCTTCCTTAGTTATCTCACCAGGGATAACTAAATGATTGTGGAACACCTGTTCATTATCAGGATGACGTTGTGTAGACAACTAGCTAGGATTCCCGAGAGAGTACATGATGACAGCCCATCGAGTGACGAGGCTCTGGTGCACGACCCTATTACTATGTCGGCACCATCGGGTGGTGTACCTAAAGCACCACCTCCCATTGGGCATTAGATACCACCAACCTCACTGGAAGACGGTGCATGCCGACTGAGCGCATTGCACAACTTCCAGTAGCATAGGCCTCTAAGGTTTCAAGGTGAGACAGTTTCCCACGCACCTGAGGGCTGGCTGGAGGCGGTTGCTTGATTTTTCCGCCTAGTTGAGACACCATTAGAGAAGATGGTGATCTTAGCTACTAGTCTTTTTCAATGAGTGGCGATGAGGATGGTCAGCATAGTGATGAGGCTTCAGTACATGGACCATTACCCAAGATAGTACCTTCGGGTAGCGTGTCAGCTATATCACTATTCTTCAGTCTAAAGTTACAACTGGTGGAACCGATAAAGGACACATATAGGCTTAGTGCCTTAATCAAGTTTCAGCATGAGATACCCCTCAAGTTCCGAGGCAAGCTCGACTCACAGGCGATTGAGAATTGGCATGAGGAGGTGGTTGAGATTTCTCTAGAGCTTCTATAGCTTCTTCAGGATGACATGTCGATAGCTAAGTATTCATCGAGGCATACCGACCATTCTTAGTACTCAATTAATATGATACGATTAGTGCTTCAGGGCTCGAACATCCAAGCGCGGTGTGTTTAATGACATCTGAGACAACACTATTCCTCGATTCATTCCTACTTATGTTAGGGTTCTAGAGAGAACCTTTGTGGTTGAACGTTATTTGGATGACCGGATACATCCAGTGAATGTTAGCAGTGGGAAAGTAGGAAACTGTAACCAGTCTTAGAGACATGGGTGTGTAAGATGCATTAGGAAGAGGATGTGACAGGGATAGATGAATCTGCAGGGCAGCATACATGGAAGCATAGCTAGGAGAGTAGCATGAGATGGTGTACATTTCGACAGGTCACAACTACCCCCTTTTGGTGGACCCCACCTGGATTAGGGAGCTATAGGATAGGGGAAAAAGTAGCTGCATGTGGTCATGGAATGCAACCAAAGGGCTCTAGGAATTATTCGAGGTACGGTCTGTGTCTACGACTAGCAGCTGTATCAATAGACATAGGTACCAATCATTCATTCCTTCCAAAAATCCTATCCAAGGCCTATATTTTCCAGTTAAAACATTGACATTACCCTCACGAATGAGGATACATTTGGGAGGAGACTCGATAATCACACTTATGTCGACGGTATGATATGACCCTTGAGGTGAGATTTTCTGTTAGAACCACTTGGTGGCAGCGTCGAGGCCTTATGACATTAATATGGATATGGACTGGACAACCATAGTTGATTCGCAGATTGAATGTATTAGTAAAAAATGTTGTTGTTTACATACAACATTGAAATGGGGTTTTACTTGGTCGGAGAAAAATGAAACCTAGGTAGCACATGATAAACTCATGTACAGGAGTATTGAGTTTTCCGTTCCAAAAAAGAGTGGCAGAGCATGGGGACATCTTTTCAAAAGATTTTTTCTAGGAATACCTCCCTAATTGGAGAGGTAATTCTTCATTGAATAGGTACTACTGAATATTTGTACCCAACTTCTCCAGGGTAGTGACACCTTTATCAGCATTAAAGAAGAAGGGGAAACCCTTCGTCTGATATGAGAGATTCCAGCAGATTTTTCAAGATCTAGGGTAGAGGCTGAATAGTTCACCCATATTGAGGCTACTGGAGGAAGGCGTAGGGTATGTAGTCCTCTGAGACGCATCCGGGACTAGTCTTGGATATGTGTTAATGCAGGAGTGAGCAGTGATCACATATGGTTCTCGATACCTAAGACAACACGATAAGAACTATGCTACCCATGACTAGGAATTAGCAGTAGTGGTATTCGCCTTGAAGATGTGGTGACATTACCTGATGGACAAGCATTTTACATTCTACGTAGATCACAAGAGTCTCACGTATGTCTTATAACGACCCATACTTTACATACATTTTTAATACATCAAAAATTGAAGCACACTTATTACAACATATGACAAAACCACAAAGGACCGTATAGGTATAGTGTCTTTAGAAACTGGGAAACATAAACAACTGGTTCATAAATCTTCTACAGTGTCTCCCATTTATTTCATCATATCTAGGGTCCCTTTTAGCATATTCTACTTAATATCCATCTTCCTGACCTGGGGAAAAGAAAACATAAAAGGGTGAGCTCAAATGCTCAGCAAGGGCAAATAAAGGAAATAAAAATCATATCATATCTTTTTGAAAATCAAAACCTGCAAAAGAGATCATAATATCTTAACATGGAATAAATCATAGAAGTGAAAATGAGATCACCATAATCATAACATGAAACCTGAAACTTTGTGGCATGCACACATAATCATGGAAAATCATTTCTTGTTAGTCATGACTCATTGCCAAGACTATCTTAGTGGACAAAGTCCCTTTCTGAACCGAGTTCACTCCTCGTTTCAGTCCTGTATCACTGAACCAAAATAACCTTCCGTTCCAGCCATGTCTATCTCATGAGATATAAAATCTTTACCCAATGCATTGGAGGGAGATATAGGTCCCACCCATCTTATAATGAATCCTTTCTTATGTGTGCCACATAATCATAAAACATACATCATCGCATAACACATGTAACAAAAATGGGATTCTTGAAACATCATGACATCATAAAATCATATAAGGCAAATGACTTCATAAAAATAATTCCCTCACAACATAATCAAATCAATGTAATTAAAGGGATAAAAACATAACCCTTTATTATCTTAGATGGAAAATAATTTTGATAAAACACTTGAACTCCATTCTTGAGGAAAATATCCTTTCTTTTTCAAAAACACTTTTCTTTTCTTAACATGTCATACAATTATAAACTAAAAGAAGTTGATTAAAAATAAACTTGAAAACTTGTAAAGTAAGCTTCTTGGAAATAATGTTTTAAAAATCCATTCATGCCGTATAAGTTAAAATAAACATTCTTCGTACTTTTGTCGGAAAAGTCAAAAAGTACCTCGTACGGAAAAACGACAAAAGATTCCTTTCATATTCTTTACTAAAAACTCACCTAAGGGTAAAATTGGATTTAAACTATTGCAAGTGGATGGAAACAATATTTCATATTGAGGGAACATGGATGTGGATGATAAAATACACCCCAGTAAATACTTACGAATAAACAATCTCGGATAAAAATGAGATTGTGATATTTCCCTTACCTTAGGTCCGATTAGCTTTGTACGTGTCCGAAGCTCTTGTATAATGGTTTAAATAATGTTATTGACTTATTCCATAATCATACATATTTATATGATATCATATATGGTCATATTATTAGCTTCTTGTTAGTAATATTTCATTGTTACTTGTTACTCGGGTCTTTATAACTTTTTGTTCTTATGCGTGTTTTGTCGAATAAATTCTTATTCTTATCTTTAGGTTATAGATAATTCATTTCCAGAATGGTATTAGTGTATTATATACCATATTCATTCATTCAATTCATTTATATAATCATTAAAAAATGAAGATCATGTAGAACGAGTCGCATCACATCGTGGAGACGGTATTCCGTACGTACACACGAGTGATGATATCATTCCTATGATCGTGGAATTGTATTGGAGTATATATATATCATTTCAGTATAAATATTACTTCATAATAATCATATTTAGTTACTCATTACACCATTATACCCATCCTTGTAAGGTGATGGTGGAAAATAGATTACATCACGGCGTGGAGACGGTATTCCGTACGTACGCACGCGCGGTGATTTCATTTTTCCGTAGGATGGATAGAAGGTGAATTAGGGTTGTTTCATATTTATAATAACATATCAGTATGTAAGTAATACTGATGTTATTACTTTATCATGAAACAACTAAAGAAGAATAAGTTGAAGAAGAAAGAAATTGAAAAGATCGGTAATGGATATTACCTCTTCTTTGGAACGCTTCTTTGAATCCTCCACTTAAGGAACTAAGATTGGTCTTTGGAGAAGACCAGGACCTCTAGGATTATTCTAGGAAGTGTAGAGGAGAAAATGGCAGGGGTTGGCCGAGCTTGAGTGCTCAATTTGGTGTGAGGAGGAGGGGGAGGAGGTGCCCTTTTATAAGGGAGGAGAGGGGCACCTTAGGAATATCTCAAAATATTATTTTATATTAAAGTCAAAATCGGTTTATAATGGCTCCAAAGGGTCTTATTTCGAAGATAAAGTGGGGAAGGGTCGAAATCCTATCAACCAATAGGATTTAGAAAAGTTTAGGTTATTATTTTAACCTTATCAATTAGATTTAACTCTAAGTTAAATAATTTAACTCTTACAGTGTCTTTTTGTTTTCTTTCACTATATGGTTAATACACTTACTATAACATGCCAAACGAACCCCAAATTGTTTATTATTAATATATATATCCTTATCTAAGTCATTTTGCCGAACCTTAGATTTTTAGGAATAAAATAACAATTAATAATATAATATTTGATTTAAAAACTATTTTGTGTCAATTTTGACACTATTTGATATATGATTTTTGTGAAAGTCATAACAGAATTATATGTTCGAACCAAGTTGATTAAATCAACAATAATATTTCATAGTAACCTAGAAAATTAGTGGAATTCATAAAAAGTCTTAAATTACATTTATTTTGGTATTTATATTATCAATTTTGTCAATATTTCATTAATAAGATAATTACTGCATCATCTTTGTGTCATAAATAAATTAAATTATTTGATGTCTAAAAATTACAAATAAAATACCATCATGTAGGAAATCGTTTTAGCTTTCTAATGAATATTTACAATCGAATTTATCTTATGTATAACCCCATATTAAAAATGATTTACTTATTAAACATTGATTTTAACTATCTTAACCCTTCTTTAAATAAATTAATAATAAATGTCCTAATCTAATCCAAGTGGGCCTAAATGGTCATATTTTATTCCTAAGTTTGTTTTTGGTCGAATTACACTTGTCCAATAGAATTAGGACATGTGTTAGGGTAATATTAATATCATATTTACCCTTAGTTACCCTATTTACTATTAACCGCGGTAAAAATAGTAAAAAGTTACTATTCACCAAAAAATTATTTTCATCTCATTGAACCACATTTTAGTCCTTGATATTAACCGTGTCTCTCGGATTTTTGAAATTCCATTCACAGAAGCGGTAAAATTAAGTTTTATGCAAAATTCAGTTTTTAACCTACCACTTAGTGGTTTCACTATTCATCAAAAATTGAAAGTTTTCAGAAAAATACCAAAATTTCACCCTAGGCTAATTTCGATATTCTGAGTCCAAAAATGAAGTCCCTTTTGAAAAATAAAATTTATAAAATTTCAAAAAGTGGTTATTACTATTCATAACGGCTAGTTTTAATAGCATAATGTTGTTTAGTGAAACTCGGTATTGCGTACGACGCAAGCTATCGAGGAAGGTCGCGATTGCGTGTAAAGAAAGCCAAGCAAGTGTTGTGTAAAAAAAAGATTCCTTTGATGATTTATATAACATAAAAGTCTCGGGTGTTACATTCTACCCCCCTTAAAAAGAATTTCGCCCTCGAAATTCGTCACTTTGCAACAAACAAATGAGGATACTTCTCCCTCATCATATCCTCAAGCTCCCATGTAGCTTCTTCAAGTTGGTGGTTTCTCCATAAAACTTTCACCAAGCGAGTGGTCTTGTTTCGTAGGACTTTTTCGCTACGATCCAGAATCTCTATCGGCTGTTCTTCATAAGAAAGATCTTGCTCCAGCGATACAACTTCTGAGCTGAGTACATGTGAAGGATCTGGTATGTACTTTCTCAGGAGAGATACATGGAACACATCGTGAACTTGAGAGAGATTCGGTGGAAGCGCCAATCGGTAAGCTACCTTCCCAACACGATCCAATATTTCGAAAGGACCGATATATCTAGGGCTCAACTTCCCCTTCTTTCCAAATCTCATAACCCTCTTCCAGGGAGATATTCGTAAGAACACTTTATCACCCACTTCAAACTCTAGGTCTTTTCTTCGGTTGTCGGCATAGCTTTTCTGTCGACTCTGAGCTGCTCTTATGTGTTGTTGAATAGATCTGACCTTTTCTGCCATTTCATCAACGAGATCAGGTCCTAATAGCTTTCATTCCCCAACTTCATCCCAGCAAGTTGGAGTCCTGCATTTCTTTCCATAGAGAGCTTCAGAAGGAGCCATTTGAATACTGGAGTGAAAGCTATTATTATAAGAAAATTCCACCAAAGGTAGGTGTTGATCCCAACCTCCTTTGAAATCCATAGATCAAGCTCTCAACATATCTTCTAGGGTTTGAATTGTTCTCTCAGACTGACCGTCTGTCTGGGGATGATAAGCAGTGCTGAAACTCAACTCTGTATCCAGAGTATGCTGAAGACTTCGCCAGAACTTCGAGGTAAATCTCCGATCCCGATCAGATATAATAGAAAGTGGTACTCCATGTAATCTTACCACTTCCTTTACATATATCCTGGAAAGCTGATCTAGAGAGAAATCCTCTCTAATAGGAATGAAGTGTGCAGACTTTGTAAGACGATCAACTATGACCCAAATAGCATTATTGCCTTTGGATGTTTTAGGAAGTCCTGTGACAAAGTCCATAGTGATGTTTTCCCATTTCCATTCGGGTATGGGTAATGGTTGTAACATCCCCTTAGACTTCTGTCTCTCAGCTTTAACTTGTTGACAAACCAAGCATCGAGAGACAAATTCAGCAACATCTCTTTTTATGCCATCCCACCAGAAGTACTCTTTCAGGTCCCTATACATCTTCGTGCTTCCAGGATGAATAGAGAATGAAGAACTATGAGCCTCATCCAGCAGCTCCTTCTTTAATTCGGGGATGGGAGGAACACAAACCCGATTCCTGAACTTTATTATCCCATCACAATCAAGGTTGAATTCAGGAACATTTCTCACCTTCTTTTGTAACTCGACATCTTCTTTCTGTGCCTCTTTAATCTTCACATGTATAGATGGTTGAACATTCATTTGAGAAAGATAAGATTTTTCCCCTTCCATTATAATTCCAAGATCCATCCTTTGTAAATCCATAAATATTGGATCTTTTGTGATCCTCATCATGGATAAACTAGCATGGTCTTGTCGACTTAATGCATCTGCCACCTTGTTTGCTTTCCCAGGGTGGTAATGGATTGAGCAGTCATAATCCTTAATCAGCTCCAACCATCTTCTTTGGCGCATATTCAGCTCCTTTTGTGTGAAAATATACTTTAAACTTTTATGATCAGTATAAATATCACACCTTTCACCATAAAGGTAATGCCTCCAAATCATTAATGCAAAGATTACCGCAGCCAACTCCAAATCATGTGTTGGGTAATTTTGCTCATGGATTTTCAACTGTCGTGAGGCATAAGCTATCACCATATCATTTTGCATAAGAACACACCCCAATCCCTTCTTGGATGCATCACCGTAGATCACAAACCTTTCTCCACTACAAGGCAATGTGAGCACAGGTGCACTGGATAACCTTCTTTTCAACTCCTTGAAATTCTCTTCACATTCCTCTGTCCAGACAAACTTAACTCCTTTCCGAGTCAACTTGGTGAGTGGATTAGATAATCGTGAAAAATATTTTACAAAACGTCGATAATATCCAGCCAAACCAAGAAAACTTCGGATCTCAGTTACTGTTGTTGGTCTTGACCATCTTTCGATAACCTCTGTTTTTGCTGGATCCACAGATATCCCCTCTTTTGAGATTATATGACCCAAAAATGCAACTTTTTGAAGCCAAAATTCACACTTGGTAAATTTGGCATAAAGCTTCTCCTTTCTCAGGGTCTTCAATATAATTCTCAAGTGATCTTTATGCTCTTCCTTGCTCATGAATAGACAAGAATATCGTCTATAAAGACTACCACAAATTGATCAAGATAGTCTCTAAAGACTCTATTCATTAGATCCATGAAGATAGCAGGGGCATTAGTAAGACCAAATGGCATCACTATAAATTCATAGTGTCCATACCTTGTACGGAAAGCCGTCTTTGGTATATCCTCCCTTTTGACCCTTAATTGATGATACCCTGAACGAAGATCAATCTTGGAAAAGTATTGAGCTCCGCGTAGTTGGTCGAATAAGTCATCAATGCGTGGGAGAGGATATTTGTTCTTGATAGTGATCTTGTTAAGTTCTCGATAATCAATGCAGAGTCTCATTGATCCATCTTTCTTCTTAACAAATAGAACAGGCGCTCCCCAAGGTGACGCACTAGGGCGTATGAATCCCTTATAAAGATTCTCTTGGAGTTGCTTCTTCAATTCCTGCAACTCAATGGGGGCCATTCTATAAGGTGTCTTTGAAATAGGCAAAGCACCCGGTAGGAGTTCTATTGAAAACTCAACTTCACGATTTGGTGGAAGACCCGGCAATTCCTCCGGAAAGACATCATCAAACTCCCGTACAATGGGCATATTCTTAATTGTGAGTTTCTCACCAACCATTTGAGATAAATAACCTTCATTTAGTGGAATCAATACCCATAATATGGAAGAAATTTCCACTGGAAGGTTATGTTCATCCTTGCATTGGTATACGATCGTAGATTGATCTGGAATATGAAATGTGACTTCCCTTCTTTGGCAATTGATATGAGCTCCATGTAGAGAAAGACAATCCATGCCAAGAATCACATCAAATTCCACTAAAGGAAGGATCACAAGATTTGCAGGAAGCACTTTCCCACAAACTTCGATTGGAGAAGAATTATAAACTTCTGATGCGATTGATGTACCATTAGGTGTTGTCACGGCTAACTCAACATCTAATTGTTGAGGTAATACGGTGATACCCTTAGAAAAGTCTTCAGAAATAAAAGAGTGGGTGGATCCAGAATCAAATAAAACATTTGCTACTTTAGAGTGGATGGTAAGTGTACCTTTCACCACATCGTTATCGTACTCCACATCGCTGATAGAAATTGCATGTGACTTTCCTTTTCCTTTAGCCTTAAGATTTTGTTGACGTCGACCATCATCATCAACCCTTGGATTTGGGCATTGATTGGCATAATGCCCCATCTCCTTGCACTTGAAACATTGAAGTGTAGTAGGTTCATTCTGTGTATCCCTTCCTTTGTTTGCATCATTAGACATCTTCTTCCCATTATCACGGCATTCAAATGCCCGATGACCTTCCTTTCCACATTTAAAACATTTACTTGTCCCTTTAAGACAACTCCCTCCATGTTTCTTTCCACACTTTGAGCATAATGGAAAGTTCATCTTCTTTTCAGTGTGCTCTTTAGAGTTTCCTTTGAATTCCATCTTCCTCTTCTTATCAAACCCATGTGACTGATGGGTTACTCCAATCTCCATCTCGACTTTGAGAGCACATCGAACGATTTCCTCGTAGCTATTGAAGTCCCTTATGGCTAACGCCCTTCGAAGACTTGGTTTTAAGCCACTAAAGAATCGATCGATCTTACTCTCAGGTTGGATAATAATACCAGAAGCGTACCTTGCAAGTCTTGTAAAATTTGCTTCATAGGTACCAACAGATTCATCATCCCTTTGCTTCAGTTCAAGAAACTCTTTCTCCATCTTTGTTCGGAGAATACGAGGGAAGTACTTATTGAAAAATAAGTTCTTGAACTCGTCCCATTCCATAGACTCAATTTCATCCCTTTGCCTCATATTCTTAACAAGATTCCACCATTGATCCGCATCTCCTTCCAAACGGTACACTGCTAGGATGACTTTATCATGTTCAGAACATTGAAGAACTGAAAATATCTTTTCAGTAGTACTAATCCATTGTTCAGCAACTAATGGATCAGTAGACCCGCTGAAAGAAGGTGGACGCTGCCTCATGAAGGATTCAACATAATGTTTCTCCCTCCTTTGCTCGTTTGGAAATCCTGCATGATTCATAGCTTGAGAAAGTTGTGTGAGCATGGCTACAAGATTTTGCATTCCAGCTCCCATATCGTTTGGTTGCTCAGGGGGACAATCATTGCATTGCCCATCGCATTCCGCATTAACACGGTTCCTTCGGGTTCCAGCCATTGACTAAAACCAAGAAGAATAGTGTGAGCAACACTAATTATAATAGGAAACCACATAATTCAAGAATAAAATTTTCATGCTTATGGTCTTATCCTAGGTTATTCATGGCCATTTCTAAAACACTAAGATTGTGTTCTATGCTTAGACTTATCCTTAGGGTTCTTACTAAGGCTTTCACATCCTAGTTTCCAAAGGTTGACTATACCTTTCCTTTGATACCAACTATAACGACCCATACTTTACATACATTTTTAATACTTCAAAAATTGAAGCACACTTATTACAACATATGACAAAACCACAAAGGACCGTATAGGTATAGTGTCTTTAGAAACTGGGAAACATAAACAACTGGTTCATAAATCTTCTACAGTGTCTCCCATTTATTTAATCATATCTAGGGTCCCTTTTAGCATATTCTACTTAATATCCATCTTCCTGACCTGGGGAAAAGAAAACATAAAAGGGTGAGCTCAAATGCTCAGCAAGGGAAAATAAAGGAAATAAAAATCATATCATATCTTTTTGAAAATCAAAACCTGCAAAAGAGATCATAATATCTTAACATGGAATAAATCATAGAAGTGAAAATGAGATCACCATAATCATAACAGGAAACTTTAAACTTTGTGGCATGCACACATAATCATGGAAAATCATTTCTTGTTAGTCATGACTCATTGCCAAGACTATCTTAGTGGACAAAGTCCCTTTCTGAACCGAGTTCACTCCTCGTTTCAGTCCTGTATCACTGAACCGAAATAACCTTCCGTTCCAGCCATGTCTATCTCATGAGATATAAAATCTTTACCCAATGCATTGGAGGGAGATATAGGTCCCACCCATCTTATAATGAATCCTTTCTTATGTGTGCCACATAATCATAAAACATACATCATCGCATAACACATGTAACAAAAATGGGATTCTTGAAACATTATGACATCATAAAATCATATAAGGCAAATGACTTCATAAAAATAATTCCCTCACAACATAATCAAATCAATGTAATTAAAGGGATAAAAACAGAACCCTTTATTATCTTAGATGGAAAATAATTTGATAAAACACTTGAACTCCATTCTTGAGGAAAATATCCTTTCTTTTTCAAAAACACTTTTCTTTTCTTAACATGTCATACAATTATAAACTAAAAGAAGTCGATTAAAAATAAACTTGAAAACTTGTAAAGGAAGCTTCTTGGAAATAATGTTTTAAAAATCCATTCATGTCGTATAAGTTAAAAAAAACATTCTTCGTACTTTTGTCGGAAAAGTCAAAAAGTACCTCGTACGGAAAAACGACAAAAGATTCCTTTCATTTTCTTTACTAAAAACTCACCTAAGGGTAAAATTGGATTTAAACTATTGCAAGTGGATGGAAACAATATTTCATATTGAGGGAACATGGATGTGGATGATAAAATACACCCCAGTAAATACTTACGAATAAACAATCTCGGATAAAAATGAGATTGTGATATTTCCCTTACCTTAGGTCCGATTAGCTTTGTACGTGTCCGAAGCTCCTGTATAATGGTTTAAATAATGTTATTGACTTATTCCATAATCATACATATTTATATGATATCATATATGGTCATATTATTAGCTTCTTGTTAGTAATATTTCATTTTTACTTGCTACTCGGGTCTTTATAACTTTTTGTTCTTATGCGTGTTTTGTCGAATAAATTCTTATTCTTATCTTTAGGTTATAGATAATTCATTTACAGAATGGTATTAGTGTATTATATACCATATTCATTCATTCAATTCATTTATATAATCATTACAAAATGAAGATCATGTAGAACGAGTCGCATCACATCGTGGAGACGGTATTCCGTACGTACACACGAGTGATGATATCATTCCTATGATCGTGGAATTGTATTGGAGTATATATATATCATTTCAGTATCAATATTACTTCATAATAATCATATTTAGTTACTCATTACACCATTATACCCATCCTTGTAAGGTGATGGTGGAAAATAGATTACACCACGGCGTGGAGACGGTATTCCGTACGTACGCACGCGCGGTGATTTCATTTTTCCGTAGGATGGATAGAAGGTGAATTAGGGTTGTTTCATATTTATAATAACATATCAGTATGTAAGTAATACTGATGTTATTACTTTATCATGAAACAACTAAAGAAGAATAAGTTGAAGAAGAAAGAAATTGAAAAGATCGGTAATGGATATTACCTCTTCTTTGGAACGCTTCTTTGAATCCTCCACTTAAGGAACTAAGATTGGTCTTTGGAGAAGACCAGGACCTCTAGTATTATTCTAGGGAAGTGTAGAGGAGAAAATGGCAGGGTTTGGCCGAGCTTGAGTGCTCAATTTGGTGTGAGGAGGAGGGGGAGGAGGTGCCCTTTTATAAGGGAGGAGAGGGGCACCTTAGGAATATCTCAAAATATTATTTTATATTAAAGTCAAAATCGGTTTATAATGGTTACAAAGGGTCTTATTTCGAAGATAAAGTGGGGAAGGGTCGAAATCCTATCAACCAATAGGATTTAGACAAGTTTAGGTTATTATTTTAACCTTATCAATTAGATTTAACTCTAAGTTAAATAATTTAACTCTTACCGTGTCTTTTTGTTTTCTTTCACTATATGGTTAATACACTTACTATAACAAGCCAAACGAACCCCAAATTGTTTATTATTAATATATATATCCTTATCTAAGTCATTTGGACGAACCTTAGATTTTTAGGAATAAAATTACAATTAATAATATAATATTTGATTTAAAAACTATTTTGTGTCAATTTTGACACTATTTGATATATGATTTTTTTGAAAGTCATAACAGAATTATATGTTCGAACCAAGTTGATTAAATCAACAATAATATATCATAGTAACCTAGAAAATTAGTGGAATTCATAAAAAGTCTTAAATTACATTTATTTTGGTATTTATATTATCAATTTTGTCAATATTTCATTAATAAGATAATTACTGCATCATCTTTGTGTCATAAATAAATTAAATTATTTGATGTCTAAAAATTACAAATAAAATACCATCATGTAGGAAATCTTTTTAGATTTATAATGAATATTTACAATCGAATATATCTTATGTATAACCCCATATTAAAAATTATTTACTTATTAAACATTGATTTTAACTATTTTAACCCTTCTTTAAATAAATTAATAATAAATGTCCTAATCTAATCCAAGTGGGCCTAAACGGTCATATTTTATTCCTAAGTTTGTTTTTGGTCGAATTACACTTGTTCAATAGAATTAGGACATGTGTTAGGGTAATATTAATATCATATTTACCCTTAGTTACCCTATTTACTATTAACCGCGGTAAAAATAGTAAAAAGTTACTATTCACCAAAAAATTATTTTCATCTCATTGAACCACATTTTAGTCCTTGATATTAACCGTGTCTCTCGGATTTTTGAAATTCCATTCACAGAAGCGGTAAAATTAAGTTTTATGCAAAATTCAGTTTTTAACCTACCACTTAGTGGTTTCACTATTAATCAAAAATTGAAAGTTTTCAGAAAAATACCAAAATATCACCCTAGGCTAATTTCGATATTCTGAGTCCAAAAATGAAGTCCCTTTTGAAAAATAAAATTTATAAAATTTCAAAAAGTGGTTATTACTATTCATAACGGCTAGTTTTAATAGCATAATGTTGTTTAGTGAAACTCGGTATTGCGTACGACGCAAGCTATCGAGGAAGGTCGTGATTGCGTGTAAAGCAAGCCAATCAAGTGTTGTGTAAAAAAAAGATTCCTTTGATGATTTATATAACATAAAAGTCTCGGGTGTTACATATCTTCTCTCAGAAAGACCTGAACCTGAGACAACGATGTTGGCTTGAGTTCATCCATGACTATTACTTTGAGATAGTCTATACTCCTAGGAAGGCTAACTTTGTAGCAGATGTACTCAGTAGGAGATCTAGTGTACAACTGCTAGGTGAGGTGACGGAGAAGTTGTCTTCTTTGTAGATATCCTTTGTGGAATGGGATAGAGCAGCTTTTATTCAGTATCATAAAGTCACTCCCCTACTTCATCAGAGATTCATGGAGGCGCAGCATGGGGATGTTGACTGAGAGACTTGATGTGATATGATATCCACAGGACATGCACCGGATGGATTTTATAATGGTGGGGAGCTTGTCATTCTCTTCAGAGGACATACCATGGAACTAGTTTCCCTTAGAGAGGATGTGTTAAGGGAGTTCCGCACATCCCCTCTAGCGGTACCTCCTGGTGTGGTGAAGATGTACCGGGACCTTCAGCGTTAATAATGGTGGCCAGGGATGAAGAAAGCAGTGGCATATTTTGTATCACGATGCATCACTTCTTAGAAAGTGAAAATTACTCAGTGCAGGTAGAGGTCTTTTGCCGTTAGGAGAGAGACCATGTTCTCTTACGGGTCACACCTCGATGAGGTTTGTAGATTTTTGGCCGAGGGGGAAAGTTATCACTGAGTTTTATAGGTCTTTTTCTTATCCTTCGGAGGATAGGCGAGGTATCATAACACTTGGCTCTTCCACCGCAGTTGGAGAGGGTGCGTGACGTCTTCCACATATCCCAGCTAAGGGGATACGTGCATGACCCATCTCACTTCATCGACCATGTCAAGCTGTACATAGATGATGGGGAATCATTTATGGAGTTTCTAGTTGATATTGAATATAGAAAAGAGTGGGTCCTTTGTGGGAAGTCGATACCTCTGATGCGCATATGCTAGTAGCACGGGAACATCCAGGAGAGCACATGGGAGCAGGAGGCTAAGATTCATGCTCATTACCCTCTTTTGGTTGTTTTTCCATTGATTTGGCTTTAGAGGAAGTAAATCCCTAATTTGGGGAGGTTGTAATGTCTCAAAAATTCCATATAATTTTTTTTAATTATATGAAATTATTTCGAGACAATGCAATCTGAAGGTGCATGATTTCAAGGCCCGGATTGCCCGGAATGGTCCATCGAAGTTTTATTAAACATTAAATAGCATTCGTAAGTAGTTTTCCTGAAAAAGTGGAAGAAATATTAAGTGGTTACTCATATCAGAAATCTGAGGGCACCATTGTGTTAAGGATGGAGGGTTTAACCAAGGCGTGACTTAATTTCAGTTGGCGCGAGACTCCTGTGAGAAAACCCAAAAATGGGATAACAATAAATAAAATAATTAAATATATTATTTTATTTTTTAAATGCTTATAACTCATAAATGGTATATTGGAATGAAAATATGAGAACACTACTAAACTTATGACAACATGATTTATTCAAGCAGATACTAACTTTGTCCGGTACAGGGCACCACAGAAAGTTTCTTTTTGGTCGTAAATAAAATAATTAAGTGACAATTATTTTATTGTAAAATTCATAACATTTAAAAAATTACTCATATTGGAAATCTGAGAGTATTGTTCGGTTTGTAGGGGCATGTTTCACTTGGGAAGAGCCTAACTTGACTGGCGCGGGATGAGGGTGTCTGTTAATAATTTTCTGAACTTTTTTTCTGGTACGTTCCGTAGACGTGCAAGCAGCGTTTTGTAACTTTTTACCCAGTGCTCGTAATTGAAATATGAGGCCACCGTTGAACTCGTAGTGCCTGTATTTACTTAATGAGACCTTCACTTCGACCGCAGTAGGTCAAGTGTGGAATTTATATTTTCACATATTCGTGAAATAATAAAATAAAATAAAATGGTGTAACATTTTATTTTTATTTTCTTTTGAAACTTCCATGTTGATGTTTCACAGGTGGGGACCACTGAACTAAAACCTCCCATGATAGGTTATGGAGGTGGGGACCATCGAGCCTAAATCTCCCATGAGAGGTTATTATGGTGGGGACCACTTGAGACTTGAAACCTCTTGAACTCCCTATTAAGTGGTGAGAAACCACTTGAGCTCTCTCACTTATTATGCCAACTCTCCCCTTTAATTAATAAAGCCAACCCATCATTTAATGAATTAAACGAATAGAAAATTATGCCAACATAATCTATTAATTTGGTTATTCCTCATTTCGGTGGTATTGGGGGAAACTCTCAGCAAAAGGGAGAAAAATGGAGAATTGGGAGAAAGCTCTCCAATGAAGAACGCCAACGAAGAACACATGAATTCGACTACTTCCTCGGAACAATCATTGATGAGGAATGTCTTCAACGTCAATGAACCGACGATCGAGGAAATGCCAATGTCACCGATTTCCATCAATTCCCAACGACATCATCTCTTTCCCCATGTATAATCTTCAACAAATCAAAAAAATGACGTAAGGAGGGTGTTTGAATTATTTCCCTTACCCGTTCTTGTTATTCATGTGATTCAAGTATTATAGCTTCATGATTCCACTCCAATGTGGAGATTACAGGCCAAAAAAACATGGACCATCCTCTCCAAATTTCATGGGATAATTCTTGTGTTCTTCGCAATGGAGGAGGATGACTATCAACCACGATGAAGGCGATGAAAGCGATGAAGGAAACAACATCGCCCCGCAGACCCCACCACCCGCGACCTCTGCGCCCCGCGCCACCCCACCGCTTGCGGCCTCCATGCTCCGATGCCTTCCACTCCACCCTGTAGCCTCGCCATGCCACCCTGAAGCCTAACCGTGCCACCCGCAAGCCTCTGAGCCAACTCACGAATCCCTCGCAGCTGAGTCGCTCCTTCCGAGCCACCCCACGGCCTTACACTGCCCACGGAAGAGTCACCCTATGGCCTCATGCCACCCGTGGGTGAGTCGGCCATGGCTGAGCCGCCCCGCGGCCTCGCACTGCCTGCGGTTAAGCCATCATGTAGCCTCGCATCACCCGCAGCCAAGCTATCCCGCGGCCTTGCGCCATCCACAGACGAACCCCCATGTCCCCCCTAGTCACCCAGTGGGTTGGTTCAGGTCGACCCAAGCCGGGTCATCCCAGGCCAGATCAGGCCGGGTCGGACCGGACTCAGACCCACTTCGACCCATTTTAATCTAATTTGGCCATTACTTTGGCACCTGACGTCTATTTGACGAACCGTCAACAGTGCTGGAAATCTTGGAGCAAGATGGTCCCTTTGAATATACCCCACTAGTGATTTGGATTATGATGGGGTTCGATCAAGTTCGATTGAGCATGAATCCAACCAGGCCCTAGGACTAAAAGGCTAATATCTCACAGATCAGGCATCCAATTGACACGTCGTCTGTTGAGTTGAGACCAATATGAAGAGGAGGTCTTTTGAGATACATTTGTGTGAGACCTCGTGGCAGTAGGAGTATCTAAAAGTGACTTGTGGTGTATACACTCCTGGAGAGGAGAGATCATAATGCAGGAACCCTGTAGTTGGGTGTGACGAGAAGACTGACTAGTGATCCTGTGTGGGTCAGCTCCTAGAAGTTTGGGGTGGGTCAGCTCCTAGAGATCCTATGTAGGTCATACCATAACAACCAGGTGTGGGCCACCTCTTAACGATCCTGTATCGGTTATCTCCTAGCAATCTTGTGTGGGTCAGCTCCTAGCGATCGTGTGTTGGTCCGCTCCTAGCGATCCTGTGTGGGTCAGCTCCTAGCGATCGTGTGTAGGTCAGCTCCTAGAGATCCTGTGTGGGTCAGCTCCTAGCGATCCTGTGTGGGTCCGCTCCTAGTGATCATGTGTCAGTCATCTCCTAGAGATCGTGTGTGGGTCAACTCTTAGTGATCCTCTGTGGGTCAGCTCCTTCAGATTCTGTGTGAGTCAGCAGCAGAGCCTCTTAATGGAGTAAGAGGATTTAGTAGCTATAAGTAATCATCTCTACAACCATACCTAAGTTATACCTTTTGTAAGCTGAGTTTGTACCTGTGTGGTACTTTTCTTCTTCGTAATACCTCGGTGGTATTCTTCTGTGTTGCATACTTTTGTGGTACTTAACTTTGTGGTTTTCCTTCTTTTGTGGAACAGTTGAGATTTGGGATTTTGGGTTGGACCCTATGTTTCCTCATGATTGGGATGGGTATACCTGATAACTTAGGTATATGTATGGGAATATACCTAAGTTGGGTTGATAGTTGACTTCAAGATTTAAGGTTTCTCCTTTGGGGATTTTGGGAGACCTTGAGGGTCTCGGGGTCCCTACAGAGTATCGTTATACTCACCCCTGCATGGGTTATGCCCGCACCTTGTTGTGTTTGGTGCAGAAGACGGAAAAAGTTGATTGAGACTGAGGATACTAGGACTGGATGGTTCCTGGTGAAGGACCTCACAACAAGTTGGTACACGGAGGAGACTGACTGACATGGAGAGCTGAGGAGGCGATCTTTACCTACCCTTCAGGTAGAAACCTCAGAGAATGACCCAACAACTATCTTCCTTTTTGCTCCAGTTTACTTGTACTTTCAGTTTCTTGTACTTTCCAGTTGGGCTTTTATTCTGGCCCCTTTTACTTACTGTACGCACTCTGTTTACTATTTAGTTTACTTGAGTTCATATCTTTTTGTGTGCTTGGTTGCGTGTGCTTACAGGTTATAAAGGCAATGCCTTCCTAGTTTTAGGGATTACGTCTTTCAGAGTTAGTCTCTAGCCCCTAGCCAATGGATGTAGGGATTGGGGTAGTCATGGAATAGGCCCTGGGGAACGGGTCATGACAATGAAGGTAGTTGAAGAAGGATATAAATACAAATAAAAAATTTTGAGCATCAATAATTAATGCTTTTCATGAAGGCTTATAAATCCAACTGAATGTTTTGTACTTCACAATGGCTAAGTGAGCTTTGAGAAAGGAAGATTATTTATGAAGGCATTCGTTCTTCACAAAATAAGGGATCTTAGAAAATGTGGTGAGCATTACAAAAGTGTTTAGAAATAGGTTTCCCTATAAATCTATGGTAAATTTACATTCATCAATTTCATTATCCTGAGACATCAATAGAGAATACGTCTATAATTGAGGATGTATTCATTGGTGATAATGTAGGGACCTAAATGTCCATAAACTGTGGGTTAATCCCTTCAATGAGCGGTGAGTAATGGTAGAGGAAGAAGTTGACCAGTTCCATTGGTAGTGATCTAGATAAAGAGACTATGGGAGTGACATTTGGGAAAGTAATTTGCAGAGCCTAAACCTTTTAAAGGCTGTGATCCTGGGCAAATAAGTGATCTACCCCAAACATTATTTTGGTAGTGATCCTTAGTGGATTTCGTACATCATCACATTCCTATTGTATAATCCTTGTACATAGCCTGATGAGGGTGAACCTAGTAAATTTTATGTGTCTCATGAATGATTAAATTTATATTCATACATTTTTATGAGAAAGGGAGATATGTGTGGTTTTTTTAATAATGAAACAAGATCTGGATGGGTAGTTGTTTTAATCTATGATACACTGATTCAGCCCTATATCAAGGTATTTATTTTGGTTGTGATAATAAAATTCTATAACAATGAATTTTATATTGGGATATCTTATCTTATTCTTCACTTTAGCAATATGAAATTCCAAATACTTGTTCTTCTTATTTCTGTTCACCTTAACTAATTTTTATAGAAATTTACATTATTATCATGAAATCATAGTTACTTATTCATTTATATTTTTATAAAACCATCTTCTCAGGATCACTCTATCAATATCCTTTTTATGTATACATGATTTTCCTCAATTTTATTGGGAATAATGTAGTGACCCAGACCTCCTTGGTCCATTACATTTCAAAAATCTAGTATCTGTGTTGTTCTGAGAGGCAATAGTGACTAATTTTAGATGTTTTCAAAAAATCTAGTTTTCCAATAGTATGTGGAATCGCTAGGTTGATTTAGTGTGTGGGTTATATAAGTGGTGAAAGTACATGGAGTTTGTAGGTGGCATCGGTAGGAATCGTCAGTAGGTGGCATCAGTAGGTGGTGTCGGTAGGTGGTGTCAATAGGTGGTGTCTGTCAGTGGCATTGGTGACTCGCTTCGGTGAATCACCATTGATAGCTCAAGTAGGTGACTCACAATTTTTCACTCACCATTAGAGACTCACCATCAGTAGCTTGCATTTGCGACTTACCATACAGCGAGTCATTTCTAATTGTTATTCAAAATTCTAGTTTTCTCCAATTTTTTTCCATATATTTCCCCTTTAACATCTTATTTGATCTAAAATGATTTCAAAACCATGTTTATGTGTTTTTAAAGCTGTTTCATAGGATATAAAATATATATTTAATTTACTAACTCCTCAATGACTCTTAAACAACTAATCAGTTTGGTCTTGGTCAAGATCTTCATTTAGAGTCCTTTGAAAAAAATTTCATCTCTTGATAAAAGATTTTTCCTGTCTAAAGTTGAGACGCTATCTTTCCATGTATGGTTCCCATTTATTTGGATTCCAAGGTGTATATAGATCCTTTATTCCCTGGGTGATTGTGTGTTTTGACGAGGTCTTTCAGTCATGTCTCCCAAAAGGTTCCTCCTACTGCATGCACACCACTTGTTGTGGGTGCATGGATGAATTGTTGATCATCTGTTTCTCGAGGTATAGATTCCTTTATATCTCTTTTAATTGTGCATCATGCGGGGTGGGTATATGGATTCTCTATTACGATCATAATAGAATTATAAAAAAATAATAAAAATATAAACTATTTAATATTGACATGACTACCGTTAAAATCGACTCAAAGTTTAATTATTTATAATTCCTACCAACTACAATGTATATAGGTTTTTAGGGTCGAACCCACAAGGAATTGTGATCATATTTCTAAAGAAAACTCTAAACACCCCACAGTTGTTAGCAGTGGGGATAATATTGTTTCCTTTTTACTTTTTCACTTTTTATATATTTTTTTATGTATGTTTTAGGTAGTAAGTAACACCACATTCATTTCGTATGTTTTATCTAATTATGATGAAACATTAAATAGATTAAAAACAGTAAAAAATTGAAATATATAATTCTGATAAACAAACAATCTGAATTAAATTATTCGGGAAAAACTCTATTCTACGTGTTTTAATTGGATTCCTCATCACTAAAATGTTGTTTCAACGTACCACTGAGAAAGACTAACTTATTTTCCTAGCCCTGAGATAATTCACTATGGTTGAACATTCTTGGAGTATGCCACTCCAAGAATGTTCAATTTCCACAATAATGTTTGAAATTGTCAATAAAACAATTTTGCCGTAAGTTCTGAAGTTTTATGAATTAAAACTTTTAGAAAATGCATCCAAAATCATTTTCACCAAACAATCGCAGAATTGAAAATTGATATCAAGTGGCATGAAGAAAATGTATGACTTCAGAACTGATCTTGCCGATCAATTTTGGATGCATTAAAATTATGGTGAAAAGGCATAAGAGATAACCAGTAGAAGTAGAAACTCCTAGAACTATAAGATTTATCTAACATTCATGTTCATTTTCATTACCACAATTGAAAACATTCTTGAACAAAGTACAAAATTATAATACAACAGGGTGAAAGAACTACCAAAATGATGCTCTACTCCTGTACTCCTTCGACTCCAGTGCTACCCACTGAGAGTCTCCAGAATATGCTCCTCGGATCTTCTCTACTACGATGTGTGAGAACATGTGAATTTTGAATGATGGAATCCCCCGTCACGAATTCCCAATGCTTTGGTTTTGTAGTTATTGTCACCTTCTTCACATCACCCCATGTTTTCTACTGACTTGGTATTATCTCCTTGTTGCGCACCACACACATGTCTTTTCTCATGAACCACACATCGCATTAGTTTTTCCCTTGTAAATAACTTCTGATGAGTTCGTTGAATGTACATGGATGTATTTTAGTCTCCTTTATGAATCTTCACAACATATAACAGCGAATAATAGTTAAAAACTGGAATACTTGAATAATTTTTATTAATGTCATTAAATTATTATAACATCTTGAATAAAGTTAATATATTTTTAATTTACTATTATTTATTAAGTTATTTTTTTTAATATTATTAAAAATAGGTTATTATAACTTAATTATATTTTTGATTTAGATTATTATTTATTGATTATTTTATTTAATTTAATAATTATTTTTATTAATGTCATTTTTTATAAAATCTAAGTTATAATAATTAATGAAAAGTTAAAGTATTATTTAGTTGATCAATTTAGTTAATCATTATTAATATTTAAGTTTAATTATTTTATTAATTATATATTTTATTTAATTATAGTTAATTTTAATGTTATTATTTTATTAAGTTATTTAATTTTATTAATATTATTAAAGTTAATTAATAAGTTTATTATTATTTGTAAAACTAAATTATTTTCTATTTTAAAATAATTAGAATATATTATTTTAATTATTATTACGAATTTAGTTTTTTATATATTTTTCTTAATTATTTTATTTAATAATTCTATTCTATCAATATTAATTATTTATTAATAATAATAATTTTTATTTTATATTTCAGTTTTATTATTTTTTAATTATGTTTTCATCCGATATATATTTTAATTAATTTTTTATTAATCCCCCCTATATCGATGCACAGGGGGAGGGCTTTGTTTCTTCTTCGTCGAAATCTTCCAGTGGCCTGAGCTCCTCCAACTCCACGAACCTCTGAATACTAGCCCTCATCTGTGGTGGTGGCTTCAATGAACCCTCATAACAGCAGCAAGGTGAGTCAGATCCGGTGACAGATGCTTCGAGCGATAGTATCCTATGGCAACGGTGAGACCGAAGGGTGAAGAGTTCATATCAATAACAGCATGAAGGATGTGAGACCGACAATGATGGAAGAATTTGAAAAAGGTCGAGCATCAGTATCGGTGGGTAAAAGTATTGGTGTTGGTAGCAGGCTGAAAGGCCGACGCAGTGGGGAGCAGGGTGCACCATCAGTGGCACCTTGGTGCACAACATTATCGATGGCACATATAATTTAATCTGTAATAATAAAATGAAACAATTAATAAAATTATCTTAATAAATTAACAAATAAGAATAATTAAAAACTTGTTTAAATTAAAGAACCTTAAACTAAGACTTAAATCAATTAAAAATTAATCACCGATTAACTAAGATACCACATAAAGCTATAAATACAAAAAAAAAATAAAAAACTCAAATTAAGTCAACAAAATAAATTGAAACAAGATTAACACCTTAATTAACTAAATTAAATGGTTAACTATTACAAACATAAAATGAAAACTACAACCACTAAATGGGTCACCGACAGATACATCTATCGGAAGGTGGAACTATCTGTGAGACATGACTCACCGAAAGGGTATTGGTGACTCAAAAACTATAGAAAAATGGAAAAATATGAAATGAGTCACCGACAGTTGTTGACTTTAATTTTTTAACTGCTTTCATTAATTTTTATATATTAAGGAAATTAATGTATTAAAATTCTAAATTAATTAATTAACTAACTAAAAGAATACTAAAAAACACATTATTTTTATTGAATTAAATCATAACTTATCAACTTATATTAAAAAATAACAGAATCATTAAACAGAATAATTAATAATGTTAATTTATTTTAATCAAACTAATTAAAAGATATAATATATAATTAAAATCTAAATTAATTAATTTGGAAAAAATATTTAATTGATTATTTAGTAAAAATATAAAATATTAAAAAGTTAAGAAGATTAAAATTAACAAAAATAATTATAAAATAATTATTTTATATATGTTAGTTAGATTAAATTTTTTATTTTAAAAACTAAAAATACATACTTTTCTATAAAAATGATAAATAAATAAATTTAATTATAAAAATACAAAAGTATTAAAAGTTAGTAAAAAGTGTAAAAAAATATTAAATCATTAAAAATTAATTAAATATATGGGGAAAGACTTAATAAAGATAAAGCCACATCAAATTCTCCCACACATAAACATTGTTTGTCCTCAAACAATCTCATGTTTTATTATCTTTGAAAAACTGAAGACTGATTAAAATTTCTCAGCTCAAGATGTAACATGACTAAAACTCCAAAAACGGAGGACACAAAATGAGTTTAGGGTTAAGGAATGAAATGCACAAAGGATTCCTTACGTAGAACAAAAATTAAAAGGGTAATCAAAATAGAAAAGATTCATCTATCAATGAAGCTATCCTACCTCATATGTGACTCTTCTTAGTGATGCATCTCAATTCAAATCCAAAACCAAAATCCAAGAGAGATAAAAAGATAAAAATCTGTTGAATTAAGAACATAATAAAAGGAAACCTTTACTTTTAACATCACCTAGGTACCAATAATAAATTTTTTTTTTGTAAATCACCGTATTGAAATAACCTAAATGAATTCCATATAAACCAATTGTCTCCTTCTTCATTTGGCATTCATTATTCATCTTACCTTAATGAACTCGTTTTTAACACTTGATACATTATTTTTTTTTCCAATCCATGTATCATTGTGCTGAGCACTATGCAATGCACTTATTCAAAGTGCACATTAGTCTTATAGTTAACAAAAATACACCCACTATCTTAGGTCTCAGAGATTCACAGTGGGATCCCAAATGCCCAAACTACTCCAGTTTCAAAAGGTTCAAATGAAGAACATTCAAATTTACTCACTAAGGTAATTGTTGTTTTAATAAATAAAAGAAATGTGAGTCCCCCAAGATAAAATTTCAACCATCCATTTCCTAAGGCTACGATCTCAATTCCACAAAAATATTACCCATAATACTCTCAAAAGTAGTTCGTAAACCAAATTATCATAAAATAACAAAAAAAATCCACTCAACAATCATCCACCCATATTAATTTCAGATTCAAAAAATCATTGACTAACTGTAAGTAACTATCCTTAAGCAAGACCCATTTGAGTATAGTATAGAGACTAAATTGTGCATGAATTTTCAAAAATTGAAAAAATTTGACCATTTCATTCATTTTTCACAAAAAGTTTCAAGACACATGGAATTAAATGGCTTTCATTTGAGAACAGTTTAGCTCAATTAAGATTATACCCCCTCCCCCACACATAAAACCCACCTTTATCCCCAATGTTGAATTTCCAATGCGGAAAAGATACAATTTGAAAATAAATGTTCTGAATATATTTTCAATAAAGTCGGTTGATAACATGTTAATAGGTCCCATTAATGTTTAGAAGATTATGTTTTCCTAAATGATTATTTAGAACTATAGGTTCACATGCAGTATCATTAAAACCTAGGGAACACAGATTTCCAATTAAGCTCAAAAAGTGTCATGTATCTTATGGGTTCACAATGAAAAGGGTGTATCATTTCAAAACTTTTGATTCAAAGAGATTTTCAATTTGAGAAAAAAGGCATGATAAACACCCCATAAGTTGAAACAAGAAGATTCAATAAAACAAAATTTTCACTCGGCATATACCTCTCATACATATTTTCTAACATAGTGAAGTTGTATTAAACCATTAAAACTCCATTTTCAACTAGTAGGAACATGATGAAATTTTTTCCAGCAAAGTGACATGCCGCAAAATTTTCTAATACAAGCAGAATGTTTAAAAAAACATTCAAGGATTCAACATTATTAGATTATCAGTGAGTCATCGTTGAGATTAATCACCGTTATAAGTGTAACAATGGCTCCAGAAAATAGTAGGTTCGTGACTCAACATTGATCTGAGTAATAGTGACTTATCAATGAATTTGTATATTGAATGTAACAAGGAGAAAAAATAAATGTAGAGATAAAAAATTGTATAACTTCCTTGACTAAATTTGTTAAAATTCAGCATGGTAATTCCACTCCTCCATTGAAACCAATTAGTAGCATCCTAAAAATTACAAATTAGTCAGACCAAGATAGAAGTCTCCAGCAGAGATAGAGATTAAGAAGACTACACAACATCACATTATTCAGAGTAAAATAAGAATAGAAACCAAAGAAAATGAAAATGAAGAACCATGGGTTGACTCCCATGAAGCACTGAGTTGTAAGTGTTTAGTTAGACTTTATATAATTACATTTTTTTGGTTTTATTAAAAACAAAATAAAAAGCATGGGTTGACTCCCATGCAGCACAATGTTTTATGTCTTCAGTTAGACTTTAGTTAATTACATATTATTGTTTTATTAAAAACAAAAGAAAAACCATGGGTTTCCTCCCATGAAACACTAGTTTTATAGTACCTAGCCTGACTCACCTAGTAACTAACTGTAGTCACTATGTAGATGTGGTTTCCTCAGTAGGAACCACCACATGTGCTTGGCCAAATTTTTTTTAAAGTGAAATGAAATTTGTGGGCACCATAACATAGTAAAACCCAAAACAAACTCTCATCAGCTAAAATAACCCCTATATAGAACCCTTTAACAGTTGTGGGCATGGTGCATTCAATTTCCATATTGTGTTCATATTTATCAAGATCATAATTCACAAGAATGGACAACATTGAACTAAGTGTTCCTAAGGATGTGGAATTGTCCTCAAAGGTATCTTTCTCATCTTTAACATGAACAGATTCAAATTCAAGGGTGATTGTGGGTGAATAATGAATAGTAGGTTCATGAAGGGGATCAATAATTTTATGTATAGAATCATAGAAACTATAAATCACAGTTTTCTATGCTACTAAACTAATCTTAGTATCATGAAATGATTCAACAACTAAATCAATTGAGGATGGAAGTGGAAAACCGGGAAGAGTGTTTATTTGATCATTCACAAATTCAGGTTTGATAATATTTTAAATCTATTCAAATTGATCCTCATAATTTAACTCACAGTCAAAATATTCTACTTCTAAAAAATCAATTTTTCTACCATCATCATGTGTGTGTTCAACCTCTACTTCAAGTTCAAGTTAAAAAATTTCATTTTCTAAAACAATGTTCGCAGTGTGTTGCAAAAAGTTCATTTCATGAGGTGATATGTTCAATTCAGCTTCAAGAAGCTCATGTTCTAGATTTATCATATTCAAATACTTATTTCCATGTATGATGACCCAATTTTCAATCTTACAACACAAGGATTCATTAAATGTATTAAAGTGAGAATAGGGAAATTAGAGCTCATCAGTTAGCCTTTCTTCAAACAACATACCCTCATCTTTATCCTCAAATATTTTAGAAATATTTGTGTTTATAGTTTAGTAACCTAGAAGATAAGTTTTCAGTTCAAGTTCCAATAATTCCGATTCCACGATATCCAGTATAATGTTCCCTTCCATATTATAGCCAATTTCAAGTTCAGGTTCAGTTTTCAAAATTTCAAAGAAAATTGGTGAAGAGTTTTTTACATGAACATTTTAAATTTCATGTATGTCTTCAACCTGAGTAATTTCATTTTTAAAGCTTCTAAAATGGTGAGTTTTTTCAAAAGTAGGAATCATGAAAAGAACTGGGCTTTTTTTTTCAATCTATTTCAGTTAAATTTCAAAATTTTCTAATGCATATTCATTTAAATTCTTTTTGGGATCTACAGTGTTGTTTTCTTGATTTAGTAAGTTAGTTGTTTTAATATTTTGTTCATCAAAATCAGTTTCTTCACAGTAAATGGTTTCTTTCCCAAATTCAGAATCAATTTACTCTTCCATTTGAATATCAAATCATTTAAAATCATTTTCCTTTTCATTCATTTCATATTTTTCCTATTATTAAACCCTTTTTTGAATATCTAAGAGCATGTTTTCTAATTCATTAATTCTTTTATATTTCTCTTGAGAATCTCTATGTTTAATATCATGTGATTGATTAATAGAATAATTCCAAACATCCTCCCATGAATCCAATTTGGTTCCAATAAATTCAAGATTATCTAGGAATTCTAGATTAGACTCAAATTGTTCAACATATTCAATGTAAACATCTTGTTGTGGCTGGTTATAGACACACATCTAGGATGTGAGTGCATATAAGCCACAACAAACACAATGAATCCCCTTTTGATTCCAGTTCTCCCGAGCATCCATTTTTTTAAGACTAACATTGTTTTAAGCACCCATCCAATTTTCAAATAATATAATTTTTTTTGATGTTCAAAACAAGCAGCAGATTCAAGTTCACATATTTTTTTAGAGTTGATTTTTGGTTGTTTGTTTTTTATATGTGTTTTTTATGTTTTTATAATTAAAACCCTAGACTCTCAACACATTCCATTCCCAACAATGGCACCAAAAAC
The DNA here is from genome assembly GCA_963277665.1 of Viscum album. Lineage (NCBI taxonomy): Eukaryota > Viridiplantae > Streptophyta > Magnoliopsida > Santalales > Viscaceae > Viscum > Viscum album. Next base: position 1,978,891,062 of record OY728127.1, on the reverse strand, counting down.
ATGACACAACTATCATTAAAATCGAGTCAAAGTTTAATTATTTATAATTCTTACTAACTACAGTGTATAACAGTTTGTAGGGTTGAATCTAGAGGGAAGGAATTATGAAAACTTATCTAAAGAAAACTATAAACACCCCACTGTTTTCAGTAGTGGGGATAATCTTGATGTATTTTTTGTTTTTTTAGTTTTTATATTATTATTTGTATTTTTAAGGAAGAATGTAACACCACATTCAATCTTTATGTTTGATATATCTACGATGAAGTAGGAAATAGATTGAAAATAGAAAAAAACAGAAATATAGAATGATGATAAATGAAAAATCAAAATTAAATGCTTGGGAAAAAACTCTATTCTACTAGTTTTAAAAGTATTGATCACCACTTAAATGTTTCTGCAACATACCACTGAGAAATACTAACTTATTTCTCTCACCATGAGATAAGTCACTCAGGTTGAACATTCTTGGAGTTCACCACTCCAAGAAGTTCAACTACCATATTAAAACTTGAAAATGACAATATAACAAACATGCCATAAGATCTAAAGTTTTATTAATTAAAACATTTAGAAAATTAATCCACAATCATTTTCACCGAAAATTTTAGAATTTAAAATTGATATCAAGTGGCACAATGAAAATGTATGAAATCCAAACTGATCTCACCAATCAATTTTGGGTGCATTAATATGAAGGTGAAAAGGAATAAGAGATAACCATTAGAAGTAGAAACTCCCCAAACAAGAATATTTAGTTAACAATAATGCTCATTTTCATTACAGAAATTGAAAACATTCCTGAACAGAGTAAAAATGTATAATACAATAGGGAGAAATAACTCCCCAAATGATGCTTTGGTCCTGTACTCCTTAAAATCAAATGCTACCCATAGGGCCTCTAGAATTTGCTCCTCAGATCTACTCTGCTCCGATGTGTGAGAAGTTGTGAATATTGAATGATGGAATCCCCCATCAATAATTCCCACATATCTAGTTTTGCACTCACAATCACCTTCTTCATGTCACCCCCTATTTTCCACTGACTTAGTCTTGTCTCCTTACTGCGCATAACACACTTTTGTTTTTTCATGAACCACATGTCACATTTGTTTTTCCCTTGTAACTAACTCCCGATGAGTAAGTTAAATTTACATGGATGTATCTTAGTCTCCTTAATGAACCTTTACAACATATAACATGGTAAAACAATTAAAAACATGAATAATTGAATAATTCTTATTAAAGTTGTTACTTTTTTAAAATTTCTTTAATAAAATTAATATTTTTTTAATTAAATATTATTTGTTAAGTTGTTTTGTTAATATTGTTAATAATAGGTTATTAAGAAATAATTATATTTTTGATCTAGATTATTATTTATTGAATATTGTATTTAATTTATTAATTTATTATAATTATAATTATTTTATTATAAAAGATAAGTGATAAAAATTAATTAAATGTTAAATTATTAATTATTTGATCAATTTAGATAATCGTTATTAATATTTAAGTTTAAAAAGTTTTATTAATTATACATTTTATTTAATTATTTTCAATTTTAATGGTATTATTTTATTAAGATATTTATTTTTATTAATAGTATTAATGTTAATTATTATGTTTATTATTCTTTTGAAAAATATATTTTTTTCTATTTTAAATTAATTAGATTAGTTTATTTTAATTTATATTTAGTATTTATGATTTTAATATATTTTACTCAATTAGTTAATTTTATAATTTTATTTATTAATATTAATTATTTTAAATTAATTATTTATTATTAATAATAATAATTTTATATCTTAGTATTTTTATTTTTAATTATGTTTTAATTTGAGTTTTATTTTAGTTACTTTTAATTTAACTAATTTTTAATTGTTATTTTTATTAATCTTCGTCCCCCCCCAATATTGGCGTAAAGGGGAAGGGCTTTGTTTCTTCTCTGGTGAAATCTCTTGGTGACCCGAGGTCCTGTAACTCTGTGTTGTCACGACTTCAACCGGGGTGACTCCTCCTCGAACCTTCGACGACTATCACTCATTTGAGGCAATGGCTTCAAAGAACCCTCATAATAGTGGCTAGGTGAGTTAGATCCAGTGATAGAAGCTTCGATCCACGGTCTCATGTGGCAAAAGATCGTGGATTCTCTTTTGATTTTGATGCACACTGGTGTCTCCTCCTTCATTCTAGAATACAACTGTGTGAGAATTTGCAAGGTGGTGTGACTCCATCCCTTCAATTGCTTTATCCCAGGCCGACCTCCATTTTAAAATCTGGTGTAAGGGTTGGGATTCATCGATTATTGATTTTGATTTTGTCTAGGTAATGATTAAGGTATGGTTTGTGTGTGTTCATTTTGGATTCAATGTGGAGGAGACAATGTCGGTAAGAAGTTGCGTCAGTGCTAAGAGGAGAATGGTGGAGCTGACAATGTTATAGTGTTAGTAAGAGGGGGCAGTGGCATCAGAAGTGTGAAACAGTGAGATGGTTTATCAGTGGCACTTTTGATGTTTGTGGCTATGAAAGGATTAGAGGATTTGGGCTAGTGGGTTGCAAGTGTGTTATTTTTAGGCACTGGAATACGACATCGGTGAGACAGCTGAAGTGGATTCGGGATGTGATGAAACTGTGAGACTGATGGGTGGAGAGTGCCTATTGGTAGTAGCATGAAGGAATGCAAGACTGATAATGAAGGAACAATTGGTTACAGAGGGAGTGTCGGTATTGGTGGAAAAAAGTATCAGTGTCAGTAGCATGCTGAAAGATCGAAGCATTGGGTAGTAGGGTGCACTATCGGTGGCATCATTGGTGCACAACGATATCGGTGGAACTGATAATTTAATCTGCATTAATAATATGAAACAATTAATAAAATTAAATTAATCAATTAACAAATACAAATATTTAAAAACATAATTAAATTCAGTAACCTTAAACAAAGGCTTAAATAAATGAAAAATTAACAACCAATTAACATAATTAACACGTAAAGCTATAAATACAAAAACTAAAATTAAAACCTAAAATGAATTCAACAAAATAAATTGAAACTAGATTAAAACCTTAATTTGTTAAATTAATTGATTAACTATTACAAACATAATCCTAAAACTACAACAACTAAATGGGATAGGGACATATAAATATATCGGTAGGTGGGTGAGATATGTGGAACTATCAGTGAGACTTGAATTACCGACAGGGTATTGGGGAGTCAAAAACTAAAGAAGAAATGGAAAAGTATCAAATTGGTCCCCTATAGTTGGCGACTTTAATTTTTTAACTACATTCATTAATTTAAAATATTATGGAAATTAATGTATTAAAATTATAAATTAATTAACTAATTAACTAAAAGAAGACGTAAAAACACATTATTTTGTTAAATTAAAACATAATTTCTTAACTTATATTAAAAAATAATAGAATCATTAAATATAATAATTAATAATGTTAATTTGTTTTAATCAATCTAATTAATATATATAATATAAAATTAATAACTAAATTAATTAATTTGAAAATAAATCATTTAATTGATTAATTAATAAAAATATCTAATTATTAAAAAATTTAAGAAGATTAAAATTAACAAAATAATTAAAAAACCATTATATTAGATAAGTTTGTTAGATTAAAATATATATATTAATGACTTAAAATACATAATATTCTATAAAAAATTGAAAATTAATAAATTTAAATATAAAAATACAAAATTACTAAAATATAGTAAATAATGTAAATATAAAATATGAAATCATTAAATTTTAATTAAATAGATGTGGAAAAACTATGTAAAAATAAGGCCACATAAATTATTGATACAGATGGGCTGGGGAAAAGTGATGCATGATTATGTTTTATTGGATAGTGATATTGTGATTTGTATAGGCTATATGCCTATTGAAAATCATGGTTGTGGGTGGTCTTTGTTTGCACACCTGTGATGGATTGTGAATATTTATTGTTGATCAAGTGTGAATGACTATATGAATATAAAATTGGTTAACCATGTATATTTGGTTAAATAAATGGATGTCTCAGGATTTTACATTCTCTGTGATAACCCATGAATTTTCAAAGTCGATTTAACAAACCACTATTTGCTAAATCTGAATACGCATTTCATAATTGGTGTGGATGTGTGATTTGTGGGGATATTTATTATATATTTTTTGTGTGGTTGTGTGGTGTTGTGGGTGAAATTAGGACTATTAATGGGGTGATACGGGTCAACGAGCCCGTACCCGAGTGGTAAGGGCTCCTGCTTGGAATCCAAGAGACCCGAGTTCAAAACCGGGGGGAGGCGAATTTCTGGGTACTGTAGCAGTCATTGTAGCAGTTAATATTCGGTACTGTAGTAGCTGGAACTATTCACCCGATTTGGGTCTTCGGGCCACCGGTTTGGGCCTATGGATCTCCAGGGCCTTCGCGTCATCAAAGCCCTTCGGTTCACGTAGACCATGGAGTAGCCCAGTTCACACAGAACATGCACCAGAAGAGGATCATAGCAACAGGAGTAGCAGCCACCAGATGCAGAGCTGACCAGATTGGAAGAATGAGAGTGTATGGAAGCCGCCATCGGGACCAGGAACCATGAATCTTTGTACGAGGAAATTCTAGCTGATCATAAATGCAAGGTGAGGAGCTAGGTGATCAATGACGCAGAAGATGGGGACAGGAAGTTCAAGTGGGATCGGCCTACAAGTCGGGTATTGGGTATGGTATGCCTCTGGTCCTTCGGGTCATGTATTGCGGGTTTGGAAGGCCTTGTGCCTTGGGCCTATGGGTCATGTACGGGTTACCCTTCAACCCTTAAAAGGGGGATTATCGATAATAAAATAAAAAATAAGGCCTTTAGACCATTCAGACAATGGTGTGATACAGGTGGTGAAATGGAATCCCATGTTGAGAGATTATTTTTGTGTGGAATGGATTGGTAATGTTTGAGTAGCGGGGCTATAGGTTTGGCTTTTTGTATATATATGTTTCTGGGTGTGGTGTTGTTATACAATAAGTTTGTGGGTTTGGTTGTGATGAGGTGTGTTGTGGATTTTGGAAGTAATTCAAGGCTTTTCTTGTTGAGAGGAAGGAAAGGGTGGAATGACATTGAAGGATGACAATGACGGTGGTTGGTATTGATGTTAAATGGAGAGGAATTTGATGTGGGTTAAATTATCATGGTTCTTTTACCTCTATGTGTCTTTGGTGTGGGGATTGTTTTGTGTTGTGATTGGATTTTTTTTGGATAGGGATGGAATGAATAAATGATCTCATTATTAATGAATTATAATTTTTCAAATGAGTTGGTTGGGGTTTTTTTGTGTTGTGTCTTGTTGTGAATGACTTTCATATATCAACATCCGAAGTGACTATTGATAGTGTTAAATAATTATTTTAGAGGTAGCAGCATAGTTGGAAGAATCATTGGGTGGTTGATAGTTTTATTGAGGACCCATAGGTTGGTATTGAGTGTTTGATACTATATATATACATACCAATATTTTTTGTGTGTTTTCTATATGCACCCCACCCTCATTGAGCACTATGTGATGAAAACCATTATTTTTATTAGTGCAGGTGTCTTTCCCAACCATCTTGGTGGGAGGATGTATGGTTGGCCACCTTCTCTTATTGGATCCCTCTCCCAAGCAGTGATTTCCAAATATTCTTTGGGAAGGTAGTGGTTTGTAAGGCCTATGTGTGTGTCGGAAAATTCTACTTCTTAGGTGTCTTAGGGGTGAGATGTGGATTGTGACCCATGTGTTTGCGGGTGGTATGTGGTGAGGAATGTAGACCAGGTGTATGTGGGAGGGATGTTTTGGGGTTGTAAGGCCCATGTGTGTGCGAGTGGTATGTGGTTTCATTTTATCAGAAGAGTTGGGAGCCCCATGACCTTTTTCATTAGGGTGTGAGAATATCTGATCAGTGGGAATGTTGTGCAAGGTACCCTATAATTTATGTTCTCTATATTACATTACTAGAATTTCATTATTTGGTAAGTGTGCCTTTGGTGTGGTTGGGGGATATTTTACCTTGTTATGTGCTTTTGATTTATACTATTTTCTCACAGTGGCATTAGTTTTCTTCCCCACTTGTGCATGAGAGACTTAGGTTTTCCTACTGAGTATACTTCTATTCCCACCATATTTTGTAAATTTTTTCCGGATTCCAGGAATATTATTGGGACTTTGCGGTGCATTACTAGCTTGGGCTTTGGTATAGATATTGTGCCACTACTCAGCATTATTCTTCTTGGTATTTAATTTGGATATTTTCATTGTCTTTCTAGAAGATTTACCTTAAACATTAATTTTGGATAGATTTTTGATTGTTTTATATATATTTCGTAGAGATGTTTTGTGGTTGATATATCTTATCTTCTGATCATGGTTACTATAAAAAGGGTAATTCCACTCATTTTGTAAAATTTATACACCCTTGGTGTGGGTTCCAAACCCAGGACCTACTGGAGGCGGGACTCGGGGGTCATTATCTCTATTACTTCATTTCCTGCTTAGGGGGGTAAACATTGGAGGGAGGGTGTCATGAGAGAATGGTATTAGAGGAAGGGTGAGAGATAGGATAGATTTTGGAGTAATAAAGAGTCAGGATTTCATGGGGTGGTAGGGCCACAGTGTTAGGTCATCTTGGCGCGTGACATAGGCTAGAGAAGACATGTTGGGATATAGGATTTCAGGACCCCATGATCCGATGCAAGGACTCTGAGTATATCAAATGACCAAGTGAGGTTACACTATTTGTAGGGTAGAGGCCCTAAGAAAAGTAAATGAATCATAATGACATCTTTTCTTATCTGAATTTGGGTGTTTTGGGGAATTTTAAATGGAAATAATGTGTTAATTGGGCCAAATGATTCTTAAAAAAATCCTCACTTCTTAGGATTAGGGGTTCCTTGTTTACCTTTCAATGATGGAAATTGGTCATTGTCCATGGGTGGCTTAGGAAGTTGAGGCTCAACAGGCTGAACCGGTTGATCGATGAAGGGTTGGCCCAGTGGAGGAGGATTCCTATTGGAAAAAAACATTATTCACTTTCAAAATATAGAATCTGGGGAAGTATGAGGGAAGTGCTTTGGACATTGAGGGAGAATATTTTCATGAGGATCTTGTGATCACCTTCTTTTTTATCCAGGCTTTGACGGAGTACTGAGTTCCTTTGGCGATGAGTTAGATGCGGGGTTTCCCAAATCTGTGGTGGAGGCTATACTTGTGAGAGACAAAATAGGATCATGTTTTGTGGGCTAACTGTGAGGAGGGGTTTTGAGAGAAATCCCTTTAATCCACCATGATGGCTCAGAAGAGGTTGGATTTACTCTCCCACCAAAATGGGAGTATGTCGATATAGAAGTTGGGGATCAAGTTGAAGGATCTCCATCATTTTTCTCCAAATCTCTTTCTAGATTAGGAGTCTCACTAAAGATGGATGTAGGAGGCACTTACTCATTCTCTCCAGTACGTGGTTACTCTCATTACCAAGATGACATACTTGGAGGTGTAGTAGAAGGTGGAGGTAGTTGAGAGGATGCACTCATGAGGAGGTCTACAGTGAAAGTGGAGTCAACCTAGTTCTTATAAGATAAAGGTTATCAGCAGCAGTTTAGCACCCCAAGATTTCATATTATTATTTCTCTTTAACGTAATATAATATCTTATATTGCACGCAACAATCACTTGACTTGTTTTATAACGAAGACTGAGTTTCTGTGAAACAACACATTAATATTATAATTATTTAAATGATATATTTATTTATCAATTAAATATTGTAATATGAATAGTAAAAAAAATAAATGTTATTTATAATGTTTTCAGAAAAATAAAACATATTTATAATTAAATGAATTTGTTTTGTCAAAATAGTTATATATTTTGAAAAACTATTTTCTTAACAGAACTACTTTTTATGTCCTTTTGTGAACAATAATAAAATTAATTCTAGACACTCATAAAAATTGAATTTGGTAAAATAGACTTTATTTATAAATACGAAATTTCAAATTATATTAGGGTGAATTTTTGGTAATTTTCTGAAAACATTCAATTTTTGATGAATAGTGAAAAAATACTGCATAGTACATAAAAACCAACTTTTTAATTTAAATAATTTTATTTAATTAAATTGTATTTTAAAGTCAAAATAGATACATAATACATATATTAGTCTAATTTAAGCCATTTGAGTCATTTTATAATAATATTAGATATATAAAATTTAATTGAACTTTTTAACGTCTTTTACCCACCTTCTAGGCACATTTGAAAATTTTCATAAAAGGTAATTTTACTGCTTCTATGAATTGAATTTCAAAAATACGAGATACATGGTTGTCATTAGTAAGTATAATGTGGTTCAATAGGAAGAAAAAACTTTTTGTGAATAGTAACTTTTAAAATTTATTTACCACGGTTAAAAGTAAATAGGGTAATTAATGGTAAAAATAATTTTATAATAATATAAAATTACACAGAAGAATGTCCTAATTCTATTTGATAAGTGTTTTTTGACCAAAATAAACCTTATTACAAAATTATTATCCTCTTTTGATCTACTTGGTTAAGATTAGGACATTTATAATATTGTATTTAAAGAAGAGTAAAAGGTTTGAAATTCAAATTTTAATAACAAAACCATTTTTAATATAGGGTTATACATAAGATAAATTAGACTATAAATATTCATTAGAAATATAATAAATTTTACTAAAACATGGTATTTTATTTATAATTTTCAGACTTTAAATAAATAAATTTATTTTATGACACAATGATGATACACTAATTACCTTATTTACGAAAGATTAAAATAAATGATATTATAAATATTAAAATAAATTTAATTGTATTGTTTTGATGCAATACAAGAATTTTTAGGATTAAATTTACATATTAGTGATGATTTAATTTTTTTTGGAATGAAGGAATCAAGTTGTTATGACTTTAACGAATATCAATTAATAAATAGTGTTAAAATTGACATAAATGAGTTTTTAAAACAAATAATATTTTATTAAACGATATAAAAATCCTAAAAATAGAAGATTCATCCAAATTACTTAAGTAATGATAAAAATTTCATTAATGATCCACTTTGTAATCCCTTGTAATTTTATAGTAACTAAATTAACTGTATATTATAAAAATACAAGAAGAAATGGTTAGAGTTAAACTGTTTAAGTAAGGGTAGATCTCAAACGATAAGGATAATTTTATGACCTAAACAGGTATAAAACCTATTGGTTAAGAGGATTTAGACCCATCCTCATATTATACAATAAATAAATCAATTTTTAATTTTTAGAAACCTAAAATCGTTTTATAATAAATTAATATTTCATGATTTACCAAAAGTACCCCTAACCTCTCTTAGTAAAGGAAACCTAACTTCTTTTAAATTCACACCATAAAATCCATTTGGATCAGCCAAAACCTACAAAAATATCCTTCCAAATTCCTTCACTTCAACCTATAGTCCTTACCTTGAGCAGAAATCCAACCTAATGATCCGTTTTGTTCAAATAAAAAGGAAACACCTGAAGTAGAGGTAATTTTTGTATCACCTCTTTCAAAGTTATTTTCATCTTTTACTTCATATTTATTTTCTCTTACCATACTGAAATAATAATTCCAGTACCTTCTACATTATGAGATGTTATTATAAATATGCTACAACCATATTCATTATTCATTATATCCTATGAATGAAAAAGTCCCCATGCGTGCATATGTACGACTTACTGTCTCCACGTCATGGTGTAGTTTGTTATTCAACACTACATTATTGGTATGAGTTTAATAATGAGTATAATTAATTTAAATAATGATTATAACTTGGTAATTATTATTTATATACAATATACCATTCAATTAAACAACTTTTCTCTATCAATAAAATGATATTTTCGCTCGTTCGTATGTACGACTTACCGTCTCCACAATGCGATGAGATTCATCTTCAACGACCATTATTCAAGAATTTTTATAAATATATATATTGATAAAGTATGATATATATGTAATAATATTTCTACAGGAATAATATATATTTATGTAGATAAATATATGTCATTTACTTACTATATGATAAGAAAACAGAAACAACGTTCATCCGTACGTACATACTACCGTCTCCATAAATGGTGTTTCCATTTTAAAAAATATACATATTATAAATATTTATATTCTGAATATATATGATATATAAATCTTTTTTTATATTCTATTAGAATGTAATTCATGATCTCTGTGATACGATCAAGAATAAAAAGTTAAAACACCAACGATCAAGAAAGAAATTATTAACTAAAATGTTACTTTAACATGAAAATTATTATTAAATGGGTAGTATAAAGTCATAAATGAATGTTATATGATATCATAAATATGAATATGGTAATGGTATAATTTAATAACCTACTATGGTCATTATACAGAAGGTTAATTGAAACCTCGACTAATGGAAAGTACAAGGTAAGGGTTAATTCCTCAATCTCTTTATTATTTGAGATTGTTTATGTGTAAGTATTTATGGAGACATGTTTATCATACATGTCCATGTTTCATAAAAAAAATTCAAAAGGAATATTTTTAGGTTTTATGGAATGGTATCTTTAACAATGTTATTGTTTTAAATGTTATAAAGATTTATTTTTCTAAATCATTTTAATTAATGTCCATGTTTTCAAAATGATTTTAAGGATTTATTTATATGGACATGATTGTTTTAAAATGTTAATTACTTTAAATAGTTCAAAGTGGTATGTGACACAATGATTAAAAAGTATCTTTTAAATGACTTAGTAAATTTTGTGAGATTTAAAACAATTTCAGAACAAAAGGATATTTCTCTTAAAGAGCATTACTAATCATTTTCAACTATGCCAACATCCATTACTGGATATTATTCTTTATTGAGGTTGATTTATTATAATACCATATTCCATATTTTATTGAAGTAATTAGGATATTTTTGACTTTGGATGTGGTATTTCTATACCATTCATGGTTTATGGTTAAAGTATTGACATTTCGTATGGTACTTTTAATACAAATAATTATGTTATGTTTCACCCTTTTCATAAGAGGAATGAATTGGACTTAGTATATGAGGGGTGGGACTCAATATAGCCCCTCGATGCATCGGTAGGTCTTATGAGACAAACCAGTGTCTTGGGACAAGGCCTTGACAGAATATTTGTGAATGGTCTTAGCACAAGGCCTTGACATTGTTGTTATGATGTCTGTAATTATGCATTCCCTCGTTATGATATTTGTTATTAAATTGTATTACATGACTAGTAGAATATCCATGTGAATAAGTAAATAGAATTATTTGATTTATATTTTCCATATTATTATGATGTTTACATTTAAAGGTGTTGTGTTTCAATTTTATACCTTTCCATAAAGGTTTATACTTATTTATGATTACTTCCGTTATATTGTTTATCATTACAGAGCATCTGAGCTAACCCATTTCTTATGTATTACTTTCCTAGGATTACAATACGTGTATTATGATTTATATGAGGGTTTAATCTAGGATAATAATGGTATTCTCAAAGGATTATATATATTTTATTTTATGTTTGAAATTTTAATGTGAAGTTCATATATGTAATCTATTTTCCAAGATTGCTAAACTGATCGGTCCTTCGGGACTTGAATCCTTGTAATCGTATCAATGTTTCAAAATAATGCACCGACTCTAGGATTCTAGGGCCAGGGCACTACATTTTCTATCAGAGGAAGTTTAACAACAACCTTGGAAATAGATTTATAAAAATAAGATTAGGGATCATAACCCTATGATATAATTTAAGGATAATATTTGCAGATAATCCTAGAATTTTAAAATAGAGATTATGCTTTCATACCTAGAAAATAAAGCCCTATATAGATACTACAGTTGGACATGGTTCTTGAATAGATTTACCTCAGAGTGAAAAATCCGGAAAGGATTTTTGGGCTTGACCGGAGGTATCCTGGTACATGAAAATGAGCCTTACTGCTCACCTGGCTTGAAAATCCAGGGGGATATTCTTAGGGTAATTAATATTTTCATTACAAAAAATTATAATGTATTTATAGTAAATATGTCCTCAAGGAACCATAATTATGATTATGATATTATATATGCCTATTTTTTTTCAATTTATGTTAAGTATTTCACTAGTTTTGAATCATGAATTATGACTCATAACCTAATCTAGTGTATAAAATTGTTTAGAAAGGGTGCCTCATATAAGGAATAACAACCCCACCAATGCACATGTTCCAAACAGTAAGAAGGATCCTATTTTTCATGGTCCTAAGACAACATTTTTATGGAAATATCCTCCCATTTATTCTCATCATATGAGGAAATATTATCATGTGTTAATAAGATACATAAATAATTCTATGAGTCATATGGATTTTAAGGGAATCTAGAGAAGAATAGGAGGATATAGAGAAAGATGGATAAAGGGAAGAAGAGAAAGAAATATTTTACTATATGTGATAATTGTGGAATGAATCACCTTGGGAAGTTCTTTAAAGGACTGGGTGTTTGTTATACGTGTAGAGAAAAGGTTAATCAAGAAAAATAATCAAAGGGAACAATGAAAATACAAATATTCAGTGTTTAAACTATAGTGAAATGGATAATTACGCAAACAAATTTCTTAAGTGTCAAGGAAATATAGCTAGGTATAATCAACAGGATCTAGGTCAATCATATGATGTTACTACATTCTATGTGGAATAATTCATGTATTTGTGTTTCTGGATTTATGAATTATGTCAGTTGATGTTGTATCAAAGATGTAATGGTTATATGAATTATGTGAATAAATAAGGATTATTCTGTAGTATGACTTCATTGAGGATTTTAGATTGTATAGTACTAATAAAAGTGACTCAATAGAAAGTTAAACTTTTTGGTAAATACATGGTTGAGGGAAAGAGAAAACTTAATATGGTCCTTATACGGTGTTAGTGATTTTGGAATTAGTGGTGATTGATTTGGATAAATTATATTGGATATTCTTGACTACCTTTGAAATAATTAAATGTTGGTTTATTCCATCATTGTTGGAGTTTAAAATTTTTTTGGATATAAGAAGTATATCCAGTATTCTATAAGGAATAAGGGAGCATTAATGTATTCAATAAGGTTTTATGATAATTTAGGGTGTTACCATGTTTTAATAGAATACATTATGAAGGTAATAACTTGTTATTATGTGAAAAACGATATCTTAATTATGTTTACATCCCATATAAATTTTTGGACTGTGAGTTTGGACACAATTATTTTGGATAAGTTTAAGTGTTTGAATGGAGTAAGTTGAGCACTTGATATTTTTTTTGAGACTAAATTATAATTTATTGGACACTTTGACCCAACCTTTTGGATTTTAGTAAAAATATAGAGGATTAAGGAAACAATATTGAACCTTATGATTTATCAAATGCGCTTTAGGAATAAAAAAATCATTTTTGATCATTAATTTCCTAGTTTAAGGGATGAAGTGAAAATAGATTGAAGCACAACCAAATGATGACATTATGATTATGACAAGTAGTGAAATCAAGAATGGTTTCTTGAGTTCTTATCATGATTGTAAAATAATCCCTCTTATTCAAGAAAAAGTATCTAAATAATAACTTATACTAATACCTTATATTTTTTTAACCGATGATACTTTAAATCGACATAGATTTATGGCATTGAGGTGCTCAATTTTCTATTTATTGTTCCCTTGTTTGTAATTTATAACCTCAATCACTCCCTATAAATATTTAATTTTTTCCTACAGTTATGTGTCTTTAAATTCCACCAATGTTCACCTATTCGAAATCCTAATTTAGTGGTGACGTTTTCATTTCCCTTTCTCTCTTAGTAATACTAAATTTTATTAACCGTATTTTGGATGTGGGTTTTCCACCAAGGTATTTTCAATTTTCAACCATTTATTTTTGAAAAATAATTTCAAATTAAGAAGAAAAAATTTATTGAAGGAGGGGAGAATGTAACATCCCAAAATTTTATAGTACGTTATCTCTTTAATGTAATTTTATATCTTATATTGCACACAACACTGACTTGTCTTGCGTTATACTCAAGATTGAGATTCTACGAAACAACACACTAGTTTTATTCTTATTTAAACGATATATTTATTTATCAATTAAATATTGTAATATGAATAGTAAAAAATAAATTTTAAATGTTATTTGTATTATTTTCACATAAATAAAACATATTTATAAATAAATGCATATGTTTTGTTAAAATAGTTATATATTTAGAAAGACTATTTTCATAACAGAACTACTTTTTATGTCCTTTTGTAAATAATAATAAAATTAATTTTAGACACTCCTAAAAATTTAATTTTTTAAAATAGACTTATGTTTTTAATTTATAATATCAAAATTAGATTAGGATTAATTTTTGGTATTTTTCTCGAAATATTATATTTTTGATGAATAGTGAAAAAATACTACATAGTACATAAAAACTGACTTTCACATTAAAATAATTATTTTTAATTTAAATTTATCTTATAGTCAATATAGATACATAATAAATATATTATTCCAATTTATTTCATTAGATTCATTTTATAATAAGATTATATTTATAAAATTTTATTGAATTTTTTAATGTCTTTTACCCCCTTCTATGAACATTTGCAAATTTGAAAAAAATGTAATTTTACAACATCTATGAATTGAACTTAAAAAATCCGATATAAAATATTGTCATTAGTAAGTAAAATGTGGTTCAATTGGATGGAAATAATTTTTGGTGAATAGTAACATTTGAATTTCATTTAGCACGATTAAAAGTAAATATGGAAATTAAAGGTAAAAATAATATTATAATAATATAAAATTACCCCAAAACATGTCTTAATTCTATTGGATAAGTTTTTTTAGACCAAAATATACCTTATGACAAAAATATAATCCTATTTTGATCCAATTGGGATAGATTAGGACATTTATTATGTTTTATTTAAAGAAGAGTTAAAAGTGTTAAATTTAAATTATAATAACTAAAATATTTCTAATATAGGGTTATACATAAGATAAATTAAACTATAAATATTAATTATAAATATAAAAAGTTTTACTACATCATGGTATTTTATTTATAATTTTTAGACATTAAATAATTATATGTATTTATGACACAATGATGATGCATTAATTACCTTATTAATGAACGATTAAAATAAATGATATTATAAATATTAAAAAAAATTAATTTGAAAATTTTGATTCCATACACTAAATTTTTGGACATTATTTACATATTAGGGATGATTTAATACCTTTTTTATGTAATCAAGTTGTTATAACTTTAACAAAAATCAATTACTAGATAGTGTCAAGATTGACATAAATGAGATTTTAAAACATATACTATTTTCTTAAATGATATAAAAATACTAAAAATATGTGATTCATCCAAATGACATATATAATGATAAAAATTTCATTAATGATCCACTTGAGGTTCCCTGGGAATTTTATATTAACTAAATTTATCCTATAGTATAAAAATACAAGAAGACATGGTAAGAGTTAAACTGTCTGACTAAGGGTTAATCCCAAAAGATAAGGATACTTTTATGACCTAACGATATCTAAAACATATTGTTTTGAGATTATTTAGACACAAACTCATCTTATACTCGAAAAAAATAAATTTGGATCTATTAGAAACCAAAAAATCATTTTATAATTAATTAATATATCATGTTTTTTCTAAAGTTGTCCTCACCTCTCTTATAAATGGGAATCTACCTTTATTTTTTATTCACACCACCAAATCCATTTGTCTAGGCCTAACCCTACCAAAATATCCTACCAAATTCACTCACTTCAATCTATATGCCTTGACTTGAGCATAAAACCAACTTATGGAGCCCTTTTTTTTAATCAAAAGGAAACACCCGGAGAAGAGGTAATTATTTTATCAACATTTTCAATGTTCTTTTCTTCTTATTCTTACTCTTTATTTTTTCTTACCAAAATAAAACAATAATTTCAGTACATTCTATATTCATATATATTATTATAAATATGGTACAACCATATTCTTTATTCTATCCATCCTATAAATGAAAAAGTCACAATGCGTGTGTACGCACGACTTGTCGTCTCCACATTGTGGTGTAGTTTGTTATTCAATACAACATTATTTTGAAGGGTATAATATTGAGTATAATTAATGTAAATAATTAATATGACATGGTAGTTATTCTTTATATATAATATATAATACAATTAATAACTTTTCACCATAAATAGAATGATATTGGTGCTCGTTCGTACATACGTCTTACCGTCTCAACGACGCGATGAAATTCATCCACTACTGGAAAGTAGGTCTTTCCCCATGCATATATACCCATAGTTTAGAAAAACCATGGCTATAAGTGATATATTCTAATCTATTCCCATATTTCTATTAAAACTATGGAAATACATTTCTCTAATCCCACAATTTTACATGGATTCCCCACATCATTTCTCATTTCCGTCGGGCACCTCCCGCATGAAGCCTCCCCTCCCCTCCCTGGCCTCGAGATCCCGACAATGTCCCCCCTCCCCTCTCATCTCCCTCTCCTATAGAGACATCCCCCCACCCTGTTGTCTCCCTCTCCTCAGGCGACGTCCCCCCACCCCTCTCGGCTCCCTCTCCTCTGGAAACATCCCTCGACCCCCTAATCATCTCCAGTCACATGAAACACCCCCCATGGATGAACTCCCTACGTGAAATCCCCCTCTCTCATCTCTCTCTCCTTCCACCATCTCTCCTAAATTTCTTGTGGGTTATTGGTTGGTACTTCGAGGTATGCATTCATCTTATTTAATTATTTAATTTCTTAGAGTTATCCTCTCTCATGTTTCCCGGTTTCATTTGACGAAACCCTAGGGTTTTTTAGGTTTTGATATTCAAACTTTTATACATGTTTCTAGGCCGTATCATGGTTCTCTTGGGTCTGTCTCATGTTTTGGCATTCAAAAAAGTGGTTGGGATCATCTTGGTTTATCTGCTGCAATTTGATGCGGGTTTATTCTTCTCTCTTTGTTTGGCAAAATTTAATATGGGGCTTTTGGTGATTTATGTGCCTATCATTATGAATATAGAACTCATGTTTTTATGAGTCTTTTTCATTGGTGATTGGATCAATCAATTGAATATAATCGAAAAATATTCACATTGAATCATCATTATATAAAGTTCCATTTGGTGTGGTAGTGCCTATTCCGAAAGCGATGGAGGTAATAAGTCCAAGATAGATTAGACTAGCTTGAGTTCCCACATATTCTCTTCTTTCTATGCCTTCATTTACTGATGTTAGTTTCATATAATATTATAATATTGAGATGATGATGTATTCGCCATTGACTTCAATGGGGGAATTGGGGTCACAACTGGATAATTTAGTTGTTCCCTGTATGAATCATGAATTTGAATGGAATATTTAATAGTAATATATTAATTAAATTTACAAGGGTATCTATTTAGAATCTCCTTCCACTAACCATCATCCTCTGATGGATTAATAGTGACACAACTCACCAATGTTGGAGGTTTACCCAAATTCACATTCCCATAGTCAATCATCTACATTAGTATATCCTTAAAAAGGATGTAGTCATATATGTTATTCCCTAACATTGGGAATGAAACGGGGAGTATGAAAGGATGCAATTCTAGTTTAATAGGTTTTTATGTTAGAATAAGATACAATAGATAATATGGTGTCTATAGATTTATATGCTAAAAAACATGATCACATAACATATAGTCATAAAATCACATGTCATGCCTCGTACTTGTCAATGAATTGTGTATGATGGTAGATATAAATACCACATAGTGTGCATGAATTCTCAATAAACCATGTATATTGAGATATAAAATCTGGTTTGTAAATCTAGGTCATATGGGAGTATATTCCCATATATCAACTTAGCTGTAAATTTTGGGACTATTGGGGAGGAAACCTTGTCCAATTGACCTTTTACACTGAATTTTTTATATGGAGTATAGATTTTAAGAATAATTAATTTCTATTACATGATATTTTGTTTGAAAAAGTATACATTCAGATAACCATAGTGTCTCACATTCAATGTCAGTTAGTGGAACATTCTATGTACGCAATAAAAACATAATTAGTCTATAGCCTTATAGACATAGTTTTTCTATAAGGATACACATGAAATTTAGAGAGTTTATGGGGTTATAGCCAAGTGGTAGAAGAAACGATGTAGAACTACACTCATAAGACCATGTTTGAGTCCTGGTAACCACATATTTTAGGGGGGGGGGATTCTTGGTGCATGTAATGGATATAATACCTATAGAAATTCCCTTGGCCATCGGCGGAAGTGGAGGGTGCTACAATGGTAGGTGTGTTTTATCAGAAGGATAATGGGTCGTGGGGTTACGTCAGTTTGGGTTTGGTGGACTTCTAACAACACCAGTGATGGTGAAGGTATATGGTGTAGTGGGGGTTTAGGTAGTTGATAGGTGGTGACATCATTGGTAACAGTGGAGGGTGAACCTTAGCGGCAGGATTACAGGTCATGGTGGTGATGACAGTTGAGACCATATCACAGAAAGACAGTGGTAAAGGGCCTCGACATAGTGGTGACTATGAGAAGATGAAAGATGGTGTGATGGAATGGAAAATATGAAAGGTGTGGAAGAAAAAGGGAGGGTTAGATAATCAGTTGTAGATCCCTAAAGAGGTACATAGTAGGAAGAACTACTATAAAATCTAATCAGATTTGTAGGGGGAGAGTGTATCTCATTGGACATCGGTACCATGAACTATTAAGTTCTATATGCGGTGTTTCATTCTAATTATCCTTGAAAGTTTGGAGTTTTGGAGAATCATAAAACATAACTAGGTTGGGGGATTCAATTTTATACTATTATTTAAGCCTTCTAGTCATGTATTAGGTACCTGTGCCTTTAGGAATATGGGCCATGTAAGGCCCCCTTCATGCTATTTTAAAAGGGAATTACCCATAATATAATAAAAAATTAAGGCTCTCGGGCCTCAGATCCATAACAATCAGTGAAAAGTACATGTAATGTATTTTCTTTTCTATAGTTCCTCTCACATATTATCACCTATGTGTTAGAATTAAACAAACAAATAGTTTATTTAGATGAATGTTTCACATAAAATACAATGGAATTATCCTCTTTGTAATTCAAGACCATTTATGAGGTGTTTAATGTGTCTTGTGTATCATAGATTCATTGGGATGCTACTATTTATTTAGAGTGAAAGTAGGATTTGGTACTCCATTAGTGGAATACATATGCCGAAGAATGATCCCCCACATTATTGAGAGTGTTATGTATTCCCTTATTTATCTGGGTACAATCCACCATCCATAGATTCTATACTCCCTACTCTTTCAGGGTGTAGTCTTATACAATTAAAATTGGGTACAATATTACCCTAGAGAGATACTAAATAAAGTTTATGGTCCTATATATGATACATATATTTCATATATTCCATCCAGTTTTGGGGTTCCCTCCTCCATCCATTGAGGTTTTACTCTGTTAATCAATTCACCATTCCGTTAACAAGGTTTAAGTCCCCAGTTATATTTTTCATAGGTAAAGTGAAACTAATGGGTTATAAGAAGTTCTAGTATTTTGGTTCTCATTACTTATTCTCATATTTGGTTTCTTTGAGGAATTACTTATAGTATGTTTGTGCAGTCAATAATTTTTTATGGAATTTTATATCTAATTATTTAAGCATATATCGATTCTTAGGATTCATTATTTCCCCATATATCATGGGTATTGAGATAACATGTTGTTCCATATTATATTTTTGTTTTTGGGGAATAAAAATGGATATTTTTATACTACTACCTATATGGTATTTATTTGCAATAGATGGTGTGTCTATGCCTATGATATAGAGATTGGGGTGACTTCAATGGATATGGAGCTGCTTCATAGTATTTCATGATGATTAAAATATAGTTGGAGATCATGTTAGGATTTGATGTTATTAGAATGATGGAATTGTGATGTTTTCATCAATCCATCATAAGATCACTCAACATATGTTATATGTCTTTTAGTTCAATTTGGTGTTATTTGAATAGAAGCAGGAGGAACCCTCAACATACGATTCTGACTAAAAGAAGTATTCATAGTTTTTATAGATTCAATAAATACCAGTATTTTGATAGCTTGAAATGTGTACAAGCTTGGATGTTCGAGTGAGTGTAATCCTCAATTGATTATAGAATTCAATAGATGAATGATGGAAAATTTCAATGGTGGTGTATCCTGTTGTATTAGAAATAAACCTCTATAAAAGTTGGTGGGACTAAATACCCCCACCCCCATGCACTACCTACCCCCTCCACCGAGCCCCCTACCCTGCGTGCAGCTGCCCCCCCTACCTAGAGCTCCCCCTCCTCCCAGCCCCTTCCTACAGTATCCCCCAACCCCTATCCTGCAACATCACCCAACCCCTCCCCTCCCCCATCCCCATGCAATGTCTGAAGCTACCTGCCCCCTTCCCCCCTCCCCTTGCCTGCCCCCTACCCCCTGCCTACCTACAGCCCCCCCCCCCCCCCCCCCCCGCCCTAAATGAAGCTTCCCCCCTCCCCTGAATACAACTACCCCCTCTCCCAGCCCACCCCCTGCCTATAATGCAATACCCCTCCCACCCAACCCAATGCTTTCCAATTATCTTGATCTATTTTACATACATGAGGATTTATGTATACCATTGCATTTTTTACCACTGCATTTTGTTCTTCGAATATAATAGAAAACACTACTAATTTAGGATCAAGTTGTTGCGGTACTTTATAATATTCCCTTCCCATATAAGCATTCCAATAATTATCCCATATATTACTCCATATTTTTTGATCAATAATTTATTTCATTACAGCTGATTATTAATAATAGGAATAGGATCTAAAACAATGGTTTCATACCTACAGTTTCTCTAAAACATGGGTATAGAGTATCTCATCTGACCTATACCCACAGTTGATTAAAAAACATGGGTATATTCCCTTACACATATATGATCACTCAGGAACCTTCTCCCCCCACCTCTTCGATGAGCCCTCATCCCCTTCTATGAGCTCCGGCCTCCCCACCCCTCCCCACCTCTACCTTGACCTCCCCGCCTCTGCCTCGTCCTCGACCTCCGAGCCTATGCCTAGACCTCCCAGCCTCTGACTCTGTGTTGACTTCATGGACTTAGCCTTCATCTCGACCTCCCGACCTCCACCTCTACCTCGACATCCTGACATCTGCCTCCGCCTCCAGCTTCCGCCTCTGGCTCGACCTCCCGACCTCCACGTCCGGCTCGGCCTCCCGGCTTCCACCTCCGGCTCGACCTCATGGCTTCTACCTCTTGGCCTCTGCCTCTATCTAGACCTTCATGGTATGTGTGGTTTTTTGGTTAATTGTTTCTCAAATTTCAAGATTTACCTCCAAATACTATCTTCTACATGTCGCGGAAACTTATATAGGGTATAGTAAGTTGGTCTATGGTTTATATGGAAAATTATTGGTGATCCCTTGGATCAATGTTTGTGAGGACCATATCTCTTCATTTCAAATATATGTTTTTGTAGGTGGATATATTTCCTCTATTAGAGTGGTATGAATACCTATACAAATACCTTTGTGTAATGTGTACACAGTGGACATACCAGCTCTTGCTGGCTTCCCTGCTGAAATTTCTGATAAAATATTATATCTTGATGTATGTTAGTGAGCAAGACGAGAAATAAATTGTTTCTAAAGATTTTTATATTTGATTTTGATCTTTTTTTGAATATGGTATTATTATGTGGAATCTCTTTTATTGAATGTGAAACAAAGTGAAATGAAACTTTATATGCTAGCTTATTCATCTTCATTAATTCCTTTTTTCTTGGTAAGAATGTGACACATTCCTTTGCAACATGACCAATTACCTTCCATCTCCCGCCCCACCTCTGCCTCCGCCTCCGCCTCGATAGTGATTGATATTCATTTGTAGTGATTAAGGATATATTAGATGTTCTCTAAAATATATTATTTTGTGTGACATAATTACCCTGAAAAAACCAAACCAAATGAAACCAAACGTGTACCTCTCAAAACAAAACTGACATGCATAAACCGATGCTAACCTGACATGAACTGAGTAGAACCAGACTTTATTAAATTGAATCAAAATTGAATAAATGTAACTTGATCCATAATGGATATAATAAAACCAAATAAAAACTAGAATGAACTGTTTTTAGGAAAACATTCACAAACTAACTGAACCTAACTGGAATAAATGTAAATCAAAAGAACCAAAATAGATCTGAATGATCAAAATCAAGAAAATAGAATTCAAATAGAAAAAAAATTGAATGAAACTAAATTGGACCAAGTCAATATTATATAACTTGAACTAATATGATATTACAAATTATTAATCAAATTAGGCCAAATATAATGAATTCAAACCAATATTCCTAAAACTGAAATGAACTAAACCAAACTAAACCAAACTGATATGAACCAAATGTAATAAAATTGAGTTTATTAGAACCCAAATGAATGAAATTTTCCAAGATAATATAAATAAAAACATGATAAAATAAATCTAATGAAAATGTACCAAACAAACTTCTATTGAACAAATCCAAACTATGTTGAAACTCGAGCCAAACTGATTATATACTGTTAATATGAAGAGTGATTCTTATTTAATAGGACTCTACTATTTGACAATATCATTGTCTAACTTGGATCTATTTCCCCCTCTCTTGCAGAAAGATGATTGGACCCATGAGGCATTGTGGTTCTTATATGTTGTGTGGTGACTTGTTTAATCACATGAGACAGGTATGTTATAGTTGAATTTTTATTCTATCTTCTTTATCGCATTGGACACTTTGTCCTTTTTCCACTTTCTATGGATGATAGGTACTTATATTCTACGAAGGGGTATAGAAGGTCACTGGAGGCGGCTACACAGTTTTCTTTGTAGTGGAGGGAGATCGGTGTAGTTGAGGGATTAATAGGGTGTTTCATTTTTGTATGGTCTTACTGCGTTGCTTCTGTTTATTTTATTTTCCTTCGACATAGATGTCCGACATACAGATGGGACATGCCAAAATTTTATTTATTTTCTACTACTGTTTTAATAAATTTTTTGTGGGGGAAAACGTCCCTGAGAGGTGATTACTTGATGCTTGGACACTTGTTTCTTCCCATGGTCATAACCCATCCACCTTAGTCCATCCTAGTATTCCTATAGCAGAGTCTATGTCTGAACCAAGGGAAGGCCTAGGAAACAAGTATAATTAACGAGGGATTTAGAATGTCTAGGAATGAAGTTTGAATTCCCATGAATAAGGATCGAGGACATTGGAATTTATAATGAGCAATTATGGGAGACTGTGCGATATATATTGATTCTGAAAATACTATGGGTATAAAAGGTGGTGAAATGATAATTCATTGGATCTAATTAAAGGAAATTCACATTCATAACCAATTTTATAATGTAATATCAGATCATGAGCTACTGTACATTATTGGAGTTGATGATTAGACTCCATCCCAATGCAACTATAAAAATACCTTGGTAAAAAAAATACTTTATCATACACTAGATAGTCTAGTTTTAATTTCCCAATAAAAACTTCATTGACCTCATGGTTGGGCTTAGGACTTGTTATAAGATTGCAACTGAGGGTAAGGCAGTTATTCCCTTATCACATACCATGAGTGGAGTTCCACACAACCCTAAATACATCAATATCCCCAAAACAAATACCTGAGGTTGTCTGAAGCTACCTTCGTTCTCTGATACAATGTTAGGAACAAGGTGAATCTTCCCACCGGTTCTTCTATGAAGATTTCGTTCGTTATTAGTGCCACACCAAACATTT
Source organism: Viscum album (assembly GCA_963277665.1). Taxonomy (NCBI): domain Eukaryota; kingdom Viridiplantae; phylum Streptophyta; class Magnoliopsida; order Santalales; family Viscaceae; genus Viscum; species Viscum album. The sequence goes on along the minus strand of OY728127.1, from coordinate 1,978,867,069 downwards.
TTTTTTCTAGAGAATTTCAATCATCTAGAAAAGGACCGGTAAATGACTCATGATAATTGGGTTATGTGGATTGACTTTTCAATATCTACTAGAAAAAAATAAGTGGCCCTTGTAAGACTCTCAACATTCAAAAATATCGCGCTTAGAAGCAGGGTGATTAATCCCTTGTCTGAGACACAAAAGGAAGTGCTGCATAACACATATAAAAGACAATTTCCTATTTTTTTCTTCATACTCCGGTTTTATAGGTGTGAAAACCTTCATCGTGGTCAATATGTGATCTACGTAAATCTATGAGTATCCACATTCAAACTCACCTTTGAAACTCCATGAGAATATTGAAATTTGAATCTTTATTTAAAAATATTCATTTAAGAACCTGGTCTGCAGAGTCTTCATTAAAAACATTCCTTAAAATCAAATCTTGAATATCACAACACTGTATTCTTAATTTAAGACTCTGAATAATATAGAATCTATATTACCAAAAATCTTAATTCAAAACATCGCTAGCATGAGACCCAAAAACTTTATTTATGAAACCATCTAAACCTGAAAGAGTAAAATTCACATGTTGCATGTTTTTCCTCATGAACACTGCATGTTAGCCTACTTTTCCACACCTATAGCCGTAGTTCCCATTCTATAATAGCTTCATGGATGATTCTGAATCCTTGTTCAATAATATTTATGCAGTCCATTGAAATTTTGTGTAACCTTAGCCTACTAAACCAGTTAAAAATTGCTCTATCATTCATGTATTTTAAATTTGTTCCAGATTTCAGATATTAAGATCTATTCTGGCTTTAATATATCATCCACCTCATTAATTGAACTAGTGAACATGATCCACATCCAATTTACAACCTATATCAACATTAATTCTTTGTCCAAACACATATCAATATCTCCATATCATGAATGTCATTTCATTATGAAATTCTTCCATGAATAACTTCACTCTCAGTCCTCTTCCTAGACTTATTATTTATGTTAACACATTGAATACACTCTTCACATATATATTTTCAACACATCTTCAACACATCTTCAACACATCTTCAACACATGTTCAACACATCTTCAAAAAATATTCAACACATCTTCAACACATCTTCAACACATATTCAACACATCTTCAACACATCTTCAACACATCTTCATGAAGTAGATATTAATTCCATTATTCTTGATAAATACCTTGACACTCTAATCAACCATACCTCATTAATACCTTATATATTTTCCACAAATCCAACCAATCAAGACTTGGTTGCAACAATCCCCATCTTTGGATGATCCTATTCTTGAATTAGTTTTATCTGTTAGAGAGGTTAGTGGCCCTATTCCTCCTATTCAAGAGAAGGTGAAAAATATTATCTTATAGGATGATATAGTATAGGAGTATCATCCAGCCTATGAGGTAATTTCTTTTAAATATTCTCTATCAAGGGTCATCTCTGATGAGAAACTTGGAGAATCATCTAAGAATAGTATAGATGAAATGGAATATGATGCGTAGGCTAAGGAGGATTCCAATTACTAGCAAGAGCAATGAAGTATTTATTCAAAGAACCAGAAAGGTTATTCAATGATAGTGGCTGCCACTTGAAGGAAATCCAAGATAAAACCTTGAAACTTGGTTTCTCACTCCTCTACCCCAAATTTGGGGAAATCCCTTTCTAGAATTGCATTGGATGCTAAGCATTCCAATAAGACAGTTGGTGAATCTCAACATCATGTAGTTGTTGTTTACAGTGTGTAGTCAGTACCTATGATGAAAGGTTGTTCTCCACATGGAGGTAATTCTAATATGGCCTCGTTTCACTCTTTATTAAACACTCCTTCAAGTACCTCTCATATGAACAGTGTCTGTCCAACTGGAATATCAGTGAGTTGTGACTAATTCAATGTTAATATTTTGGATGCTATGATTTCTTCTGCCTTGAAGTGATCTAATGGAATTGGAGGATCCCATCCACCACTAGATAGTACCACTAATAGCCTGGTTCTTGGATCACCTACTTTGCAGACTCATACCTCTAATCTTATTAAGGGTGGACACAATAAATATTCCATTTCCTTAACCCCTTCTCTTAATGTATAATGGGTTGGAAATGCTACAAACTTGTCTTACAAGTAGTCTACTAGTGACAATACTTCTTCCTGGGATAGTCATGGGGTTTCATATTTTGATACTCCCATGACAGATAAGTTAGAGAGAACACCGACCACAGAACTGGATCATCGTGTTAAGGGGACTAAAAAAATTAAAGGTGAGTATTCACAATTCATTAGAATTACAGGAATCAGGATGTAGTGAAGAGGATGGGCAAGAAAAAAATTGGGTTTAATGAAGCAGCTAGTTGATGTGGCAATTCTAGACGATGGAGATGGGGCATGGATAGTGGCTGCCACTTTAGAAAAGACATTTTTCTTATTACAAATTTAAAAATTATGACTTAGTATACTTGGCATCATCTTCTGTACTTTGCACCAAACTGCAACCCAATTCATGTTACTGTAGCAACCCAATTCGGATTACTGTAGCAACACAGTGAAGCAAGGATGTATTTTTTGCATCCTCTATCAGAAATTATTTGGATTCAATAAGACATAAATGATTGTGATGCTTCGTCATTAAGAATTTATTTTGTACTTTCATGATAAGAACTTTTTACTTCTTTGAACACTTTGGCCATCTCTGCTTATGTCTTAACAGGTGAAAACAATGCATTGTGGTTTCATTGTTTTTTCATTTTGGTTTTAATTGCTTCACAGGGGGTGGGGGCGGGTTGCAGGGTGGGTGGGCTGGGTGTAGGGGGTTGGGGGAAGGGGGAGGGGGGATGGGTGTGTGGGGTTTGGGTGAGGGTGGGGGGTAGTGGGGCTGGAGGTGGCAAGTGAGGGGCAGTGGGTGTGAAGGTTGGGGGAAGTTGGGGTGAAGGGGGAAGGGGGTAGTGTGGGTGAAGGGGGAATGGGGTGCAGGGGGAGGGGTGTTTATGGGGGGAGGGGGTGTCCTGCTGGTGCATGTGGGAGGGGGGGTGTCCAGGGGTGTCTGAGGGGGGGGGGTGGTGTCCAGGGGGGTGTCTAGGGGGAGGTGGTGTCCAGGGGGGATCCATGGGGTGTATAAGGGGGGTACATGGGGGTATAAAGGGGTGGGTTTCTAGGGGGTGTCCAGGGGGGTCCAGGGGGTGTCTAGGGGTGGGTGTCCAATGTGGGGTGTCCAAGGTGGGAAGTTTCTCTTTATATGGGGGTCCAAGGGGGTTTTGTCCAGGGGGAGAGTGGGGGTGTAAAAGGGGGGAGGGGTGTACTGGTGGGGGGGGGGGGGGTCTGTCTAGGGGGAAGGGAGGGGCTGTAGGGGGAGTGGGGGTGTCCAAGGTGGGCAGTTGCTGTTTCTGGGGGGGGGGGTGGAAGGGGGTTCTGTCTAGGGGAAGAGTTGGGGGTGTGCAGGGGGGGGGTGTCGATGGGGGAATGGAGGGGATGCAAGGGGAGTGGGGAGGGGTGTCCAAGGGTTGTCTTGGGGGTGTCCAAGGTGGGTAGCTATTGTTTCTAGGAAAACCCTCTATACCCATGGTTTAATGAACCATGGGTATATATGTTACTATGAATTTATTTATACCTATAGTTCTTTGAACTGTGGGTATGTGTGTTTGAAGAAAACTATCCATACCCAATGTTTACATAACCGTGGGTATAGAATTTGTGCTGTAAAAATGTATACCCATGATTATGTAAACCGTGGGTATAGACGTATACCTACGGTTTACCAGAACCGTGGGTAATATGAAATTTCATTGGGCTATACCCATGGTTTCTAAAAAATTGTGGGTATAGGGAAATCCTGACGGCTCGGGAGCCCATGGTTCATAAAACCGTGGGTATATCCCATACCCACAGTTTCATGGGCTATACCCACGGTTTGAAACTGTGGGTATAGGGAAAATTTCCAGTAGTGATCTTCAAGGGTCACTATTCAATTTTTTTTATAAATATATATATATGTATTATGTATGATATATATGAAATAATATTTCTACTAGAATAATATATATTTCTATAGATAAACATATTTTATTTACATACTTCCATACAATACGATAAGAAAACGGAAAGAATGTTCATGCTTACGTACAGACTACCAGCTCCATTAATGGTGTTTCCATTTCATATATCTATCTTTTATAAATATTTATTTTCTGAATATATATGATATATAAATCATGTTTTTTATTCTTTAAGTATGTAAATCATGATCTAAGTGATATGATCAAGAATAACATGTTAAAACACGTACAACAAAGAAAGCGATTATTACCCGAAATGTTTATTTTAACATAGAAATTATTATTAAATGGGTAATATAAAGTCATAAATGAATCATATATGATATCATAAATATGAATATGGTACTGGTATAATTTAATAACATACTATGGTCATTATACATGAGGTTAAACCTACCCTCGACTAAAACAATGTACAAAGTTAGGGTTAATTACTCAATCTAATTATTATTTGAGATTTTTAATGTGTAAGTATTTATTGGGACAATTTTATCATCAATGTCTATGTTTCATAAAAATTTATTCCAAAGGAATCTTTTAATGTTTTATGGATGGTTATCTTTAACTATATCATCATTTTAAATGTTTTAAATATTTTTTTTCTAAATATATTTATTTAATGTCCATATTTTCAAAATGATTTTAAGGATTTATTTATATGGACATGATCTTTTAAAAATTTTAATTACTTTCAAAATATTCACAGTGGTACAAAAAAATTTGATTCAAAAATCCCTTTTAAATTACATCCTTAAAATATTGAGTGACTTTTAAAATAATTTCATGCCAAAGGTATATTTCCCTTAAATAGTTTTAATGATCATTTTCAACTATGTCAATATCCTTTACTGGATATTCTTCTTCATTGAATTTGATTTATTATAATATAATCTTCCATATTGTATTGAATGAGTTATTATATTTTTAACTGTGGATGTGTAATTTCGATACCATTCATGGTTTATGGTTACCGTAGTGACATTTTGTATGCTAGTTTTAATTGGAATGATTATGTTATATTTCAGTCTTTTCATATGAGGAATGCATTGGACTTAGTAAGTGATGGGTGAGTCCCACTTCAGTCCCTTGATGCGTCGGTAGGTCTTATGATACAAACTAGTGTCTTGGAATAAGGCCTTCATAGAATGTTTTTTAATGGTCTTGGAAAAAGGGCTTGATGTAGTTGTTATAATGTCAGATATTATGCATTCCCTCATTATGAAATATGGAATTACATGTGGTTATTTGACTAGTATAATGTACATGTGAATAATTAAATGACATTATTTGATTTATCTTTTTCATATTATACTAAATTTTATGTTTAATGGTATTGTGTATCAATTTTACACCATTCCAAAAAAGTTTATGCTTATTTTTTACAGCTTCCTCTATATTGTTTATCATTACAGAGCATTTAAACTCACCCCTTTCTTATGTTTTACTTTAACAAGATTACCATAAGTGTATTATTATTTGTATGAAGGTTTAATCTAAGTGAATAATGAAATTCTCAAAGGATTATCTATGTTGTATTTTATGTTTGAAATTGTAATGTGATGTTCATGTATGTAATCTATTTTCCAAGACTACTAAACTGATCGGTCCTTTGGGACTTGATTAATTGTAATAATTCCAATGTAATGAAATAATTCACTGGTTATTGGATTTTGGGGATGGGGAGTTACAAGATGATCTTAGGTTCCAGGGCCTTCGAGGTTCAAACTCAGAGAGAGGTGGCCCCAACAATTTAAATTTTTTCCATATGGTCCTGAAGCCTTTCCTATAAGCCTAAAACATGTGTTTTCTATATTAGGAGTCTATGAGAATCTCTAGATTTAGTTTCCAGTGACCATTAGAGATAATTATGGTGGAGTTGTGAAGGTTCATCCCCCACCTCACCAACAGTTTCTAGATATGTCGTTTTAGTAGTAGGGACATCAAAATCTTTCTCCTCTGAGGGAAGACAAGGAAGGTAGAAGCTGGCCTTAGGATGTTACTTAGGGACCTCAGTACAGGCATGGTTAAGGATGTGGTCATCAGTAGAGTTTAAGAGAAGTAGGTCATGGTCATTTACATGAATCAAATGCCGAAATTTCAATAGGGCCTAAGATCATTCGAGGTACGATCAATTTTTTCATTACTCTTGCTTAAGATTTCTTAGATTTAGGAGAATCATACTCCTTTGTTTCATCATATATATCTCGTGTTCTATGGTTTTATGTCGAGAGACTTCCCATGCCTCTAGTGTTGAGTATGCTAGTTTGAGGTTAGACCATCTTGTTTGATGTGTGTCGGGGATATATATTGATGATGGGACCACATCAGTCCTATGGGGATCTTTTTTAGTTATATATTCAACTGTATGATGTCTTAATTTTAATAAAATTATTGTACTCTATTCATTCTATTATATAAATCATCCAAATGGGAGTCATGTTTTCATAAGTGGATGGCTAGAGTGTGGATTTTGTTTTTGAGTGGAGTTTTAAGATGGGTAGTCGGTGTATGGATCACCATTATTCTTTATTGGCTGAGTTTTCAGTGGAACCGGTGGATGATATGATGGTGGATGTTACCCGCATCATTGGTGAATTTATATATGTCTTCCTTGAGGAGTTTTTGACTCCCCACCCTTTATTTTTTGTTGAGTTTGGTATAGAATTACAGCTTGGTGCCTCTCTGATTTCAATGGATCCTTTTCAGATAACACCTTCAGAGTTGTGGGGGATAAGGTTGCAGATAGATGATATGATGAATGAGGGATTTATCTTTTCTAGTGAGTTTCCATGGGGTGTTCCTGTATTGTTTTCAAAAAACAGAGTATGGTGGTCTAAGTCAGCGCATAGACTACCAAAGGTTGAATCATGTAACTGTTAAGAACCGTTATCCTCTCCCGAGGATAGAGGATCTTTTCGACCAACTAAGGCGATCAAGTTGGTTCTCTAAGACCTATCTGTAATATGGGTATCACCATATGAGGGTGAATGAAGGTGATATCCCAAAGACTATATTCAAATGAATGTATGGGAACTTTGAGTTCGTGGTCATGACATTCTGTGTTACAAATTCATGAGTCTTATTAATGGGACATATGAACTCACTCTTCTGTGACTTCAGGGATCATTTTTTCATAAAATTAATCGATGAAATACATATCTAATTAATGTTATAGAAGGAGCATATCATGTATCTTAGGACTATCTTGGAGGTTCTTTGATGACACCATCTCTATGTAAATTTTTCCAAGTGTATGTTCTGGACAAGAGAGGTACATTTCCTCATACATGTGGTGGTGGATCAGGGTGTAACAATGGACCTGTCAAGGGATGGGGAATTTTTTTCCCTATATAGGACCCAATAATGTTGTAGAAGATTGATGTTTTCTCATTCTAGCAGGCTATTATCATAGATTCAAACCCAATTTCCCCATAGTTTCATCCCCGTTGATGTATTTGAACAGAAAGTACTAGGCTTTTGTATGGAGTGAGTAGTGTGAGGCATTGTTCGAATATCTAAAGGGGAAGTTGGATTTTTCTCAGGTGATCTAGTTTCCAGAGGTAGGAGTGTTGTTTATGGTGTTTTGTGATGCTTCCTACCAGGTATTGGGATACATGTTGATGAAATAGTAGTGAGTGATGACTTATGGGTCTAGGAAGTTATGTCCACATGAATGTAAATATTCCACCCATGATCAAGAGATAATATAAGTCTGGTTCTCACTAAAGTTGTTGCATCATTTCCTCCATTTGGAGTTCTTTAAGGTCTTCATGGATCATAATATCATGAGGTATATCTTTTCCTAGTGAGATATGAAAAATTGATAGTGGAGGTGGATGGTGTTTCTATATGACTAGGAAGTTGAAATCTATATCACCGTAGGAAATAGATATGTCATGGATGATGCTTTGAATATGAAGTCATAGAATTTTGTAGATAGGGAATCTACAGACACTTGGAAGAAGACAAAGGAGTTAGCTTTCATGCACATAGATGCAATAATGGATGGAAGTAGAGGCTTCTTATTTCAGATGATGGTTCAGTATTCTCTATTACAATTAGCGGAGGATTCTCAGTGGGGATACTCAAATCCAAAGGTGATGTGAGATCACATTGAAAATGGTCATTCTTCAGAAGGATGGTTGGATTCATATGTTTTTTCATTGGAAGATATTTGTTCCAATGGAAATGTGTGAGGGTGTTCTCTAGGAGTTTCATAGATCACCCTTAGCTGTGCACCCATGAGTTTACAAGATGTGCCGCATCATGACAAGGGACGTCTAATGGACTACTTGAAAGTGTCCAGTGGTGGTGTTTGTGGAGAAGTTATTACTATTCTAGGATTTAAAGGCTGAGCACTGCATTCCTAGTGGTTTTTTGCAGCCTCTAGATATCCCCTAGTGGAAGTGGGATGAAATCTCGATGGATTTAATCATAGGGTTACATAGGGAATAGGGTGTTTTTGATGATATCTGGATAGTATTGGATCAACTGACAAAATTGGTTCAATTATTAGCAGCCAAAGAGTCAGGTGAAATGGATACCTTAGCTAGGAGGTATGTTGATGAGGTGGTGAAGTTTCATGGAGTTTCGAGGTCCATCATCTTGGATTGGGACACATAGTTTACCTAATGGGTATGGAGGTCACTACATCATGTTTTTTTGCACTATGTTATGCCTAATCACTACCTTATACCCTCATATAGATGGGAAAATAGAGTGGACCATCCAGATATTGGGGGACATGTTTCCGGCATGCGTCTTGGAATTTGGTGTATCATGGGTATGATAATTTTCCTTGGTGGAGTTCACTTACAATAAAAACTATCATTATTCTATTGGCATGTCTCCATTTGAGGCATTTTATTGGGGACCATGTCATTTATCCTTGTTCTCGATAGAGGTTATGGATGCATCTATTATTGGTCTGGGCGTGGTGTAGAGAATGACCACGATGGTGTATCTTGTTCATGAGAGTATAATGGTAGAACATGATCGACATAATTCATACGCCAATCCTAGGAGGTGGCCCTTGGAGTTTGAGGTTGGGGGCCACTTATTTTTGAATGTTTCACCTCAACATGGTCAGAAGAGGTTTGGAATAGTGAGAAACAATTATCTATGTTCCGTTGGACCATTTGAGGTTTTGGGGTGAGTTGGAAAGGTGACACACAAGTTGGAATTTCCACCTTTTTTGGAGAGAATCAATGATGTCTTTCACGTCTCTCAATTTTGTTGGTATCTACACAACGAATCTAACATCATTGACTGGGGAGAGTTGGATATTGAGGATGATGTGACATTTGTGGAATGACCAGTGGAGATCCAAGATCATTGGGAGAAGTTTCTAGGTGCATAGACCATTCAATTGGTACATGTTTTGTGAATAAATGTTGTCCTGAAGGATAGTACATTGGATCGAGAAGCGCAAATGCATGCCCATTACCGAGATTTGTTTTGAGTTTTTATTTCTTATGTATTCATTTATGATGTGATTCTTGAACCTTATTATCTATGAGATGAGTTGCATATTTTTTCATAACGTGTGATAATTTCCTAATATATGATAATGGGAATACTAGATTCCTAATCAAGATACATTAATGAGGATGTGATTAAACCCATGCGGGTGAGTTAGTGCCACCAAGAGAGGATAGTATCATGACATGGAGGATGGAATTCCTTGATTCATGTATTCAAAATGGAATGGTTTTTTTATTGTGTGGTGTGTATTGTGGTCAGTTGGTGTAGTATATTTCAAACAATATGTTCTTGGATGTTGACGTTGCAATCTAGATTTCAAAAAACATAGTGTGGTTTATTGTTGAACATTGTTGTGCTTAGTCAGTATGTTGTTTCAATCAAAGAAAAATCCTTGAGTGGTATCTCATGGGGTGGTTATTCGGACCCCTATTTTCCTTCTGGGTTGGTTATTAATTCTATAGGATGGTAATATTTGGGAGGTATATGATATAATGGAATGAACAACCTTAGTCCATTACTTTGTGGAAATATGGTGTCTGAGGTGTTCTAGAAGGCTACAATGAATCATTTCTAGAGTTATCCGAAAATACAGTTTTCCAATGGTAGGTGGCATTGATAGGTATAGTTAGTAGGTGGAATCGGTATCTGTCATCTATTTTTGGAGTTATTAGGTGGCTTCGTTAGGTGGCGTCAGTAGGAGGTGTCGATAGGTGGTTTTGGTAGGTGGCATTGGTAGGAGGCATCATTAGGTTCCATTAGAAGGTGGTGTCTGTAGGAAGGGTCTTTCAGTGGCATCAGTGACTCAAGACGATGACTATCCATTAGTATCTCTCATTGGAAACTCACCCAATGTTGATTCATATCCAATTTTTTGTCAAAATTCTAGTTTTCTCCGTTTTTTCCAGATTTTCCCCTTTAACGTCTTATATGATGTAAAATGAGTTTAAAACCATTTTTAAGTGTATTTGAAGCTATTTAAATGGATATAAAATATATATTCAATTTACTTACACTATAGAGAATCATAAATGGACTAGGTGTGTGGCCTTGTTCAAGATCCACATTTAAAGGCCTTTAAGAACCATTTCATCTATTGATAAAGGATCTTGCCTATCTAAATCTTGGAAACATTCTTCCCTTGCGTGTTTCCATTATCTCTGGATATCATGGAGTCTATAGAAAATTTATTCCCCTATCCATTGTGTCTTTTTCTTAGGCATTTGGATCATGTATCCCTGGAGGTTCCTCCTAGTTCATGCCCCCCGTTCTGGGTGCAAGGCGGAATTAATGATCATATTTTTTCTCTATGTAGGGATTCTATCATCTCTCTCTTAATTGAACATCATTTGTGGTGGGTGTATGAGAAATATCTTGTGATGATATATTAATTACAAATAAAAAAGATAATAAAATCTATATAATATTGATACACATGGTCTTGGGAAAATTGATTCATGATTATGTTTAATTGGATACAAAAATTATGATCTTTATAGGATATATTACTAGAAAAAATCACGGTCATTGGAAGTCTTTGTTTTCACGCCATTAATGGCTTGTGGATGTATAATATTGATCCTATGTGAATGAACATATGAATATGAAATTTGTTTACCACATTTATTTGGTTAAATAAATTGATTAATCATGATCAAACTTGCTCAATGATAACCCCTGAATTATCAAAGTGGAATCAAAGAACCAGTGTTTTCTATATCTGAATACACCATGCTTTGTTGGTGTGGTTGTGTGTTATAGGATAATTTGTTCAATATTTTCCCTTGTTTCAATTTGTGGTGCTGGGGTTGAGATCACAGCTATTGATGGGGTGAAACTGGTGGTTAAATGGTATAACAAGGTTGAGATATTGTTTGATTGTGGAATGGATGGTAAGTGTATGAGTAGTGGGGATGCTTGTTCAGGTTGTGGTATATTTATGTTACTGGGTGTGGTGTTGTTATACAATAGGGATATGGGGATGGTTGTTATTAGCTGTGTTGTAGAGTTTAGTAGTTATATTGCGTTTTTCTTATTTAGAGGAAGTATATGGTGGAATGACATTGAATAATAATGATGGAAGTGGTTGGTATGGGTGTTAAATGGAGATGAATGTGGTGTGGGTTAACTTTTGATGGTTATTTTTACACAATGTGACCTTGGTGTGGGGCTTGTTTAGTGTTGTGATTGGTAGTTTCCCATGTAGTGATGGAATAAATAAATGATCTCCTTAATAAAGATTGATAATGGGTTAAAAGAGTAGGCTAGGGGTATGTTTGAATTGTGGCTTATTGGGAAAGGTGTCAATCTATCAAATTCCAAAGTGAGCATTGCTAGAGTTAAATAATGATTTTATATGTAGTAGTAGAGGTTGAATTATCATAGGATGGTTAATAGTTTTATTGAGGAACCATAGGATGGGATTGAGTGTTTGATACTATATATATAAATACCTATATTTTCATTGTGTTTTCTATACACACCCCACCCTCATTGAGCACTATATGTTGAACACCCCCATTTTCATGGGGGAGGATGTCTTTCCCAAGCATTGTAATGACCTGGAAATTTCATGGAAATTTTTGTTTCTTAATTTTCTTTGGAATTTTACAAGAGCGCAGTTTCTGATGGCACCTAATTCCGAGGCCCAGTGTGCCCGGAATCATGTTTCGAAGTTTGGCTCAGGTACGTTCAGGGAACGAACGAGCGAGTTTTTATAACTATTGAACTGGTGCTCGGAATCGAATTCTGAGGGCACCGATGGAATCACAGCTCCGGTATTTTCTTAGAAACGTCTCTTCCGAAGTTGTATTTGCTCATTTGTGGTTTTTTATTTTTGGGTTTAAAGTTATGAAATAAAATAAAGTTGTGCGAAAATTTTTGTTTCACTTAAGCCACATAAAAGCAACTTAAAGCCGCTTAAGCTGAGTTGATGCGGATAAGGTGTTATCCAAAAATATCCTACCCTCTTGGTAGGATATTTGTGAGGTGGGGCCCGCACGAGCCCCACCGTTTCTTTTCCGCTAAGTAATGCACCCGCGAAAACCCGTCATTATGAAAGTCAACTGACGCGTTTTCTTAAATTCTTAACACACCATTTAATTGGGCGGTTTTATTCGTTTAATTAATTCTATGAATTAATTTAATCGTTTCTTAACCTATTTTTCAATCCGTTGGTGTAATAATAAAATAAGACCAACGCACGACATCTGGAAAAATGTTCGTTGAGAGGATTTGATAGAAACCAAGAGTTCTTCATCCTCCTTCACGAAGAACACGGAGAACGCAAAGAATGCGAAGAACGCTGGCCTCCGACAAAGAACGCCGATCCCGCGGAAATCGACGACGCGACGCCGTGTGCCGCGACGACAATGTTTCCTCTCCCACGACATTCTTCTGCGACATTCCTTCATCCGCAACGAAAATATTTGATCACCCGTTGAGGTGAGAGATTGCGGTTCTTTAATTTTACTTTGAGGATTAAAACAACAATATGGATTTAATTATTATTAATTAAATCTGTTGTTGTTTAACCTCGGAGTTCGTCGACGCGTCACTGTATTCCGCGACGACGCGACGCCCTTCCGCGACGACGTGACGCCTATCTGCAACGACGCGACGCCCTTCCGCGACGCGACGATCGCCTCCTTCCGCGACGATCAACTCCACGAAGAACGCGCGTGCGACGAATTGACGAGGTAGGGGTTTGTTGTGAAATAATTTATATTTCCCATGATCGTTTCTTTTAAAATAAAGAACCCGGTTTCATAAGAACAATTTTAATTGATTAAAATTGTTGTTTGATATGTTGATTATTCTTCCTAATTGTTATCACCTAACGTGGAGGGTGCGGGCCAAACATACACGGCCCGAAAACCCTCCATCGTTCTTCGTTGTTGTGTGGATTTTGCGGGCGACGACAAAGCATGCCGCAGAGGCGTTTTGATGATTATGCAGTGATGAACGTATCCCAGGATGAACAGCGGCGCAGGCGGGAAGGGAATCAGACCACCGGAGCAACTCCAGTGGCCCGCGGCTGCGCGGGTCCGGCGCACTCGGGACGCGGCATCACCACGTCCGTTGACCTGGGCGGCCCCCATGTGGGGGCCGCGGGGTTGTCATGCGGGGGCAGCATGCCCCCCGCATTTGCTCGGCCGCTCGGCCGAGCCAAGCCGGGCCGGCCGGCCAGGCCAAACCGGACCGGGTCCAGCTGGGTGGGACCGGGTCGGGCGACCCGGTTCGGCCGACCCTGGGGGGGTCGGGCCGGGTCGGCCCGGGCCTAGACCCCCCGTCTTCAGACTGTTTTCTGTCTTCTGTCCGTAACATGAGCTACGAGCCTCCGAACGATGCGCCGTTAGCGGAAACGCGATCCTTGGATCTAGACGGTCGTTTCGGTATACTGCACTCAAGGTTTCAGGATACTTTGGGTTCGGCCGGGTTGGTTCGCACACGAAACCAACCGGGCCCTCGGAGCAGAAATGCTCATATCTTGAGTTCCGGACGTCCGATTGACGTGCCGTCGACATTGTTGAATTTCTCTAAGTGAGACGGATCTTTTGGCTTACTAAGCTCGAGGTTTGGATACAGGTGGAGTTCGATCAGGTTGGTTTTTCTTTAAAAACCAACCGGGCCCCTGGGACAAAAAAGCCAATAAATCTCAGACCGGGCGTCCGATTGGCGCGCCGTCTGCGACGTTGTGTTCCTGTTGGTGATACAGAACTTTCGGATACATCAACTCTGGACTAGGTGGCAGTTGATGTATCAGCCTCTTAGCTCGTTGAGTGGACCCTCCTGGAACGAGCATGCTATGTGTGGAAACCCTAGAGCCGTTTGAGATTTGACGACTGCTGATCGAACGACTCGGTGTGTTAATGATAGCCCAGTGGGGAGCGCTTGGTTACAGCGGTAGATCCACGGCGGAGGTGCGCTTGGTTGTAGCGGCACAGGGGAGCGCTTTGTTGTAGCGGCAGACTGACGGCAGAGGTGCGCTTGGTTGTAGCGGCACAGGGGAGCGCTTGGTTGTAGCGGCAGACCCACGACAGAGGTGCGCTTGGTTGTAGCGGCGCACAAGAGCGCTTGGTTGTAGCGGCAGACCCAAGATAGAGGTGCGCTTGGTTGTAACGGCACATGGGAGCACTTGGTTGTAGCGACAGACCCACGGCGGAGGAGCGCTTGGTTATAGCGGCATGTTGGAGCGCTTGGTTGTAGCAGCAGGCCCACAGTACCCGATAGGTGGAGTACTACAGCAGTCCAAGGTAAGAGGGAAGCGCTTGGTTGTAGCGGCATAACAACTGTACTTGATGGAGAAGGAGTTTCCAAATAGCTTTGGGTCCAACTTCATGATCGATCCTATGTGGGACATTGCGGGGGTTAGTACCTTCTGATCCTTTATGGGTCCGACGGATTAGATGAATCAGTGGCTACATATGATCATCTCTATCGTCATTTGAAGAAGTATACCTGTGTGAGATGAATCATGTGTTACATTCCTTTGTGGATTGTGTTGTGCTATCCTGTGTGGATTTACGTTTTTCTTTCCTGTGTCGACTGGGTTGTGCTTGGGCTCGGATGTTGGAGCCGAACGAGAATTGATGACTTAGGTATATGTATGGGCAGATACCTAAGCAGTGTCGGATGATACTTCGTGATTGTATCTTTACATTGTGGATTATCTCTTGTGGATTCTGGGAGTCCTTCGGGGGTCTCGGGGTCCCTACTGAGTATCTTATACTCACCCCTGCAAGGTCTATGCCCGCACTACGTTGTGTTGGTTGCAGACGACGGACATCACTGATCGTGGTGGAGGCTTGCGGAGCAGGACGGTACCTGGAGGTGGACCACTGGGCGGGACGTACTCGGAGCGGTCAGGTGGACCCGAGGAGCAGTGGAGCCTATCTGTACCCACCCTTCAGGTGGGACTTCCAGAGGACGGCTCGACGCTGTGGCTTTTCTTTTCAGTTTCTGTTTTCCCCTTTCAGTTGTACTTTACAGTTGGGCTTGTATTTTCGGCCCCTTTTACTTTCAGCACAGCTTGTTATAGTTTTTACTTAGTGTTTACTTTTCTGCTTGCTTACTCTGTGGTGGTTGATTACTTTTCAAAGGAAATTCCTTCCCTTTTTTCGGGATTTACACCTTGGTGCTAGTCGCCAGCCCCTGGCCTATAGAAGGTGGGCTTGGGGTAGTCATGGCATGGGCCCCGAGGACGGGTCGTGACAATCATCCTATTGGGAGGTTGGATGGTTTTCCACTTTCTCTTCCATTCTCCCCCATACAAGTGGTGATAGCCTAAGATAATTCAAACATGTAGTTTTTTTTAGGCCCAGGTGTATGCGAGAAAGTTATTCATCCCATATATCATTGAGATGAGATGTGGTTTGTGACCTAGGTGTTTATGGGAGGATGTGATGTGTTATGTGGCCCAGGTGTCTGTGGTTAGGAAGTGTTGTGGTTGTGATACCCAAGGGTTTGTGGGAAGGATGTTTTTTGATTTGTTCAGAGGAGGAGGGTCTACTAGGAGGTTTTTCATTAGTTCTTGAGAGTAGCTAATCAATGGGAAAGTGGTGTTGGGTACCCTATCATCAATGTGCTCTATATTACTTTACTTACATGAATGGCTCGAAGGACTTTAATTTTTATTGATTTTTGATGACCCCACTTTCAAGGGATTAGGGGGAACCATTACAAGGCCCTTAGGCTCAAAGATTACATGGCCCGTAGGATTAGGAGATTACATGACCCAAAAGTCTTAGGGAATTCAACCAGACTATCTACATGGAACTACCCCTCCCTAGCATCTGCATCCTGATAGTAGCTCTCTACCTTTACATGGCCATATGGCTAGGCTTCCCGTGCATGCACCGGCTGGTACCGATGGAAGAACCACAACCTCTCATTCTGACAATCCATTTGGCTCTGCTCTGGTGAGTGCACCTACTCTGAAATCTCTTCTGGGGATTCTCCTTTTTCTTAGTGTGTATGGGGCATGCATTCATGTGGCCCGAAGGCCATGGGGTGGCCTTAAGGCCTTAAGGTGGATCGAAGGCCTTGAGAATCAATTAACCCAAAGGCCTTGGGTGGCCAGAAATCTTGCAGGACCCGAGGAACAAACCGGTGGCCCGAAGGCCCAAATGGATGAATAGTTCGGTCTGCTACAGTACCGAACAGTGTCTGCTACAATTCCTACTACAATACTTCTACAGTACTTCTACAGTACCCCCCATGAATATGCCTCCACCCGGATTTGATCTCTGGTCTCTTGGATGCACCTAGCGGGTCCTCACCAACTAGGCTGAGGCTCATGTGCCTATATTACTTTACTTGAATTGCATTATTTGGTGAGCATACCTTTTTGGATTTTGGTGTTGCTAATATACCTTGTTAGGTGCTATTGGTTTCTAAATTTTTTTTTCAAAGGGGAATTAGTATGCTTTCCCACTTATGCATGAGAGACATCGGATTTCATACTGAGTATAATTTTATGATTACCCTATGTTATAATTTTTTTTCCAGGTTTCCAAGAAGATTATAGGGACCATGCTTGGCATTAATAGCTTCGACTATGGGATAGCTACCGTGTCGTTGGTTAACATTGTTCTTTTTGTTATTTACACTAGATATTTTCATCATATTTCTAGAAATTTTACTTTAAACATGCATGTGGGATTGATTTTGGATTCGTTTATATATATTATTGTCTTGGATTTTTTTGGGGTTAATACATCTTATCTCTCGATTATGGTTACTATATAAAGGGTAATTCATCCAATTTTGTGATACTTATATACCCTTGGTGATAGTCACCTCCCCATGGCCTTCTAGAGGTGAGACTCATGGGTTATTATCTCTCTTCCATCATTTCCATATCATGAGGGGAATCTTTATAGGGAGGGGGTTGTGAAAAATAATCTCTAATATCTTCAAAATATCATTCCTTTTCATACTTCATATATTCTTCTACTATGCATTTTTCATTTTCTTATATGTATTTTAAAATATCATTGTCCCTTATTTTTTGATCTGCTATGACAATTAGATCATGATACACTATTTAGGGACATGACCTTATTTACCACATCCTCTACACACTACAAGCAAGTCTTAAAAAGGTTCTTTAACATTACATTTTTCTGTTTAATTGATCTATGATTGAATTTTTTTGTTTAAAAATATTATCACCCTATATATATTTCATTCATCACTATTCATGTATTAATATGTTCTTCATATAAACTAAAAACAATCATTATATTCATGTAGACTTTGTAAAATCAATATTTACTATAAAATAAAAATCTTATTATGAAACTTCCAGTCTTTCAAGAAATAATATTTTTTCCCTCATAAATTTTAAAACCATATTACACAAATTTTGATAAACCAATGATTCTAGGTTTATCTAAATATTTTATATCCATTTTAAACATTTTACAGAATTTTTATCTCTATACATAATAGCATAATATCATTTAATGTTATGATTTTTCTAATAAAACAAATTGAGTATTTATTATCTTATGTAATTATCTTAAATTTTAACTTTATTTTTTAGGGTTTAATTTTTTTCAGTTATTCTCTCATCCTTTGGAATCATTTGTTGAGATAAAAATTCATTATAAAAATTTTAAAGTATCACTTATTCCATAACACATTTATATTTTTTTATGAAATCTCCAGCTTTATATATGAAATTTTAAAAATCTTATCAATGTTTTTTGGAATCATTTTCACTATGGTATGTCATCATTGAGTGTTTCAGGTTCATTATATTATATAAATCACTTTTAATTCAATAATTTAATTTCATTATTCTCTTTGGTGTGTATGTATCTTAATTTTTCAACACATAATAGCAGATTAACATTATTATTTTTGAATACATTCATATCCATGTTAACTATATTGGATGAATTCTACATTATTATATTTTTTATCCAACCTAACAACCTTGGAGATAAGATTCATCAGTTAATTATTAAAAAAATACAAAATTATATATACATGTAATTCATCATCACTATTTCAAGGAACCTCTTCTTCTTTCTGTTAGTCATATTCATTTCTCACCAACTTAGTATCCCTTATTATAATGAAATAAATCCCACCCATACATTTTATGGAACAAACACTCTTTATTCCATCAAATAATCTTTAATCCTTATTTTATAAAGAACTCATACTTTGGGTAAAATAATAATTATTTACCAAACTCCTTATTGATAAAATCCCTCTACCAAAAGATAATGGAATTATACCTTGAAGTATCTTGAGAGGTCACCTATTCATATTTACTTTAATCTCTTTCCATATTTGGAAAATTTATATAAAAAATTCCAATCCTGGCACAAATAAAAAAAAGGTAGTATTCCATCAAAATTATCTTTTATTCTATAAACAAAATTTAAAACACATGAAATTATATTTTCAAACATTAAATCACCTATTAATCATAATATAAACTTATAAATTCATATTAATATTCTTTGTAAATATTCATTGAGGTACATTCATTATTCATGGTTTTGAATGATATCTGATTCTCAACATAACTCCTATAATTATGGTTGAATTTTTTTTTAATCTTAAATTATACTATGTTAATGTGCATATCATCGAAAGGTAGTGTTTCATGATCCTGATACACTAGATCTAAAAATTTGGCATTAAATCTATCTCAAAGGTTATAAATTATATTACTGAACACCATTGAATCTTTTAAACTATCACATAATTCCCTAATAGAACTCAAACCATCAATAACCCATGTAAAAAATTCATTAAAATATTATCCTTCGACTATAAATATATCTTATAATTTCAATATCCAAATGAAAAAATTTTCATTTTTCTACATTAATATTTCCTTTATAGAATTTATATATCTTATAATAAATCCCTTTCATAATATTGATCACAATAACAATCTAAAAAAAATTTGAAAGTGAGTATAAGATATAATTTATTTCATTCCCATAAATATCTACATTTTTTAGGAATACGAATTTAAAGGGGTTTCTTATTACCATAAGTCACAATTTTTATACTTTCTATAACAAATGGAAGCATGTAGGGTTGCATTATTTCCTTCTAGACATTGAAAATTCTCACATTGAATATAGAAACTTCATTTTCAATCCCCAAATTAATATTATCCATGAAAAATGTAAAAGGTTAAATAAAAAAAATTATATAACATACTAAACAAAGAAACATAGAAATACCATCAATGATAGAAGAGAGTGATGATGTCAAATACCAAATAATTTCAATATATTTTGAAATAGAAAACATCAAACATTAATATATTTAAAGGAAACATTGTTTTTAGTGATACCGCATTTCATGGAGATAAAAATTGTGTTTGTTCACTAAGAGTTTGGTATATTATTGAATAATAATGTATTTTACCTTCTATTACTTCTATTTAAATCATAACTTATCTCTTATTAGAGTAAAAAATATGACATATTAACACTCAGAAAGATATGAATGAAAGAAAAACAATGAAATCCTAATATAAAAGTGTTAGTTCCCAGATGTGATATGACTAAACTTTCAAGATTTAATAATTTGCACATTTTAAAAAACTTATAATGAAAACATCAATTTATATAAATAAAGTAATGAAAATAGAAATTAATATTGGATTTTTTAAATTTTAGTTTACATCCAAGTGATCCTATATATATTTTCACTTCTCATAAAGCCAGAGAGAAATGAATTCCACTAAATTTAGAATCTAAATTATTTTTATAGGGAGTCATAACCCATACACTAAATTTTTCCCTCCTCTATTCACAACCGAATTACATTTCCGTTTTCTACCCAGGGGAACAACCCTAACTATTATTTCATTATTTCTACATGGTGTAACTACTCAAACTATTCCTAAATTTTTCTAATTTATTGAAAAACCAGAATAGTATATCATTTTTATAGATAATGAAATAGATGAAACTATATTTTAATGGTGGTTAACAACCTACACTAACTTGAATTGTAATTTGAGCCACAACCTTAAACTACAATACAGAAAATGAATAAAAATAAATAGCATTATTAAATAAGTAGAGATAGAATATTCTAAATATTAGGGATGAAAATATCACTTCCTTAATAAAGGGGTCTATAATTATTTCTAAAGGAAATGATTGCACCCGTAGCGGTCACCTGAAATAAAAAAATCTTGTAACACTCTAGAATTTTTATATCCTCAAAATTTTGTCTCTTGTCATCATCATTATATATGAACTGGTCCTATAAAACTATATTTTATATAGTTTCTTTATGCATAAAAACAACAAAAATGCAATGTTTCCTACATATCTATTCATTTCACCAATTTATAAGGTAATAATTATATTCTATTTATAATTATTATGATATGAATGTAAAAATAGAAATAAAAAAAATAATTGAAAAAACAGTAACTATGACATAGAAAAAAACATCAGATTACATGGATACTCCTAAAAATCATGTGATATTTACTCTTCAAATTCAATAAATTTAAATTAATAAATTTTCATATTCCCAAGGATACTTAATGAACTCTTAAGACAGATTATAATTAACTAAAATATATCTAAAATATTTCCAAATTAACATTCCTATTATTAAACTAATTAGTATGTAATTATTAAAAAATAAAAACTAATGACAAAAGTCTCTCAAAAATGAATTAAATAAAAATGTCAATGATTGAGTATAAAAAATATTTTATTATAGTTTTCACATAAGCATGCGATTCACATAATCGATTATCACCACAAAGGTAAGTTTCTTGTAATATTCATATTTAATTTATGTAAAAAATAATCAATTATAAAAATTTAATTGAAGAATAAATAAAACACTAGTACTCATAAATAAATCCTATTTAGATGGAAGAATACAAAAATGGTTTTTAATTATCAAAAACATAAATTAGATCATGGTTACATTTAAAAATCTCCATCTTTTTGATATTTCTTTAAAAAAATTATAATTTCAAACACAATGTCTCTTATTTTATAATTTTCAATAAGATTAATAGTGAATTTCGTCCCCCTTGATGAAATTTAAAAATATTGGGAAACTCTAAATAAATTAAGTAACAATATTTGGAAATAAATTAACAGTTCTAATTTTTGAGATATTTTTAACATTCATTTCATATTCAGTTCCATAAAAAAATTTAAACTTCTCTTAAAAACATTTAATCTTTTATTTCTAAAATTATTCATTTAGGTTTTGAGAAATTTATAAAGAATTTTTTTTTAAAATATCTCTTAAAATTACATTCAATCTAAAAAATGGTTTAAACAGTAAATATACATAATCAATTTTCTATAATTAAAGGTAACATAATAAAATAGTAAGACAATTTGTTTATAAATTTTAAACTGTTATGCTGAAAACAAATTCTAGAATTAGATAAATTTGTATAAAAATTCATTAAAAATTAGTTCTAACCACCTTATTACATATTTCATAATTTTTTAGTTATTTCATATATATTTGAAATTTATTTTTCATAGATATAGATATTTCCAAAGGCATAGAAAAAAATAATCAATATAGTTTTCAAATGAAACAAATTAAAGGAGTATATTTTTTAATTCTATCCCAAATGAAATTTTATATAACATCTATAATGTCCTCGAATATTTGTATATATATATTTAATTATATGGAATTATTTTGAGACCGCGAAATCTAACGTCGTGTGATTTTGAGGCCCGGAGTGCCCAGAATGATCTGTCGAAAAATGTTATGTTTAAAATAGAACGTGTGAGTGGTTTTCTTGAAAAAGTAGAATAACTCTTAAATAGGTGCCTGAATAAGAAATATGAGGGCACTGTTGTGTTTAGGATATCAGGTTTACCTTAATCGTGACTTAAGATTAGTCAGCATAGGCCTCGAGTGAGAAAAACAAAAAAATAGCATAACCGTAAATAAAATAATTAAATAAAGTTATTTTATTCTTCAAAAGCTTATAACTCTTGAATGGTGTCTTGGATAATAAATATGAGACCACCGCTGAACTCATGAGGGTATTCTTTCCTTAGTAAGACCCTAACATTGCCCGATGTGGGCTAACAATGGAAGTTAGTTTTTGGCTGTAAATAAAATAATTAATAACAAATATTTTATTGTTAAATCCCAAAACTTCTAAATGGTAACTTAGATTAAAAAATTTAGAGTACTGTTGAGTTTTTTGGGGCGTGTTCCTCTTATGTGGATCCTAACCTTGACCAGCACAGGTCTACGGTGAATGTTAATAATTTATTGAACTTTTTAAGGTATGTTTATTAAACATGTGGGAGATATTTTCCATATTTTGAACAGGTCATTGGATTAAAAATCTGAGGGCATCGTTGAATTATTAGCTCCGTGATTCTCCTTAGGGAGTATTACCTTCGACCATAGTAGGTCGGGTGAAAAAGTTAATTTTGCGGACTTTTAAAATATTAATAAAATAACATGTTATGTTATTTTATTTCTTTTTATTTTCTTCAATGAACGAGCGGTGTTTTCCAGACTGATGATATGTCAAGCCATTAATGACTTGACTCACACTTGTTTGTTACAGTAGCATTGAGAATTTATAAGGTTCATTAATTGAATGAACCTCTTTAATTCTTTGTGCGGGACACACTCTTTCTACTATCCTATTTATATGGAGATCGGTGAGGGCTGTTGGAAGGACTTCACCAAGAGAAAAAGCTCAGGAAAAGTACAGCGACACAAACCACCTGGAGGATGAGGCCAGATTCAGTGAGCAGTGACGAGCAACACTGAATCACGAACCGACGATAATGACAAAGGTGGTTTCGTTGATCGTCATCGGCGGGCGTCTTATCCAGGTAGGGGGTTTGTTTTTATGTTCATCTATGATGATTTTTGTGCTCTCGGCTGCTATCATATTAACACAAAGGGAACGATCCAAATAAGTAAGGTCTGGACCCTCTACCGCTTCGATTATGTTGTGTTCCTTGGGGATGGTTTCCTCAAGTTTATGGTAATGCAAATCAGCAGGTCAAGTTTTGACGACGGCACCATGGGAGAGCTGTATGCGCAGACGACACCAAGAACAGACCATAGGATCATGTCCAGTGGCCTATGGAAGAATCTGCCGGCGCGCCATGATGGTGGCACCGGCGGTGACCGGAGAAGACCCGTGACAACCGGTGGCAGCAGCTACAGCTAGCAGACCACAGTAGGAAGGGGC
This sequence comes from Viscum album, assembly GCA_963277665.1. NCBI lineage: Eukaryota > Viridiplantae > Streptophyta > Magnoliopsida > Santalales > Viscaceae > Viscum > Viscum album. Next base: position 1,978,843,315 of record OY728127.1, on the reverse strand, counting down.
GGCGTGGCACCTACCATGCTGTATTGGCCGAAGTTGGTTGCTTGAACGACCGACCGTTGAATCACGGTGGGGCAGCTCCCCACTGGCTAGCCAAAACGACCCCACAACTGTGGGGCCAGCGAGACTCAACGGTCCACCTTCGTGCAGGTCGAGTTGGACGCAGGCCGGCCAAGCGGGTCTAACCTGCCCAACAGACCGGGATGGACTCGCGGTTCAACGAGCCAACACTGGTGATCCGAGCCCCACCCGACAGGCCGGGCCAACTGTATCTTGGGCCAGCGAACAATCCGGCCGACCCCGACGGACCAGACCCTGTGAACTGGGCAAACCCCCAGTGGGATGGACCCTATCGTGGTCAGGTAGACCCCAGGACCCGTCAAGTCGGGCCATTTTGAATGAGTCAGACCAGGCCCAAATCCAACCAGTACCCGAATAAAGAAACAACCATAACTGACGAACCATGTGTTAGTTTGACATGCCATCAGTGGCATTGGGACCCCTTTTCGGAAGCAGTCCCTTTGGAATTTTCCAGCGGGCCTAACCGAGCTGGGCCGAATCGAGTTGCGATCACCCCCATTTCATGGAAAGGGGTGTAACTAACAGACCAAGAGTCCGATCGATGAGTCGTCTATGGAATAATGACCATTGTGGAATGACAGTATTTAGAGATAATTTAAGTGAGTTTTTATAGAGTTAGATGCACGACCTGGGTTGGATCAGAATTGAATCCAACTGGGCACTTTTTTCAAAAGTGCCCATATCACACAGACCGGGCATCCTATCGATGTGTCGTCTTTCACGTTGGGACCCCTATTATGGAGCAATCCATTGGGTATTATATTTATGGGACTTCATAATGTTTGAAATATGACAGATGGATTGAGGAGCGGTTCTCTCATAATCATGCGTGGTATGAGCGTGAATCTAGTGTCTAGCTGTAATGTGAAGAAAGAACATCGATCCTATGTGGGTCAGCATCTATCGATCCTATGTGGGTTAGCGCATATAAGTCCTATGTGGGGCAGTATCTATCGATACTATGTGGGTCATCGCCTAACAATCCTATGTGGGTCAGTATCAATCGATGCTGTGTGGGTCAGCGCCTCACAATTCTGTGTGGGTTAGCATCTATCGATCCTATCTGGTTCAGTAGCAGAGCCTCTCGACAGAAAAAGGTGATCTAGATTTAAAACTAATCATCTATACATCTATACTTAATTTATACACCTAGTGGGATCTGAGTATTTTACCTTGGTGGTGTTACCTTCATGGTGTTACCTTTGACGTACTTTAACCTTTTTGGTGTTACCTACGCGGTGTTACCTTTTTGGTACTTTTACCTTCTTGGTGTTACCTTTGTTGTACTTTTACCTTTGTGGTGTAACCTTTGTGGTGTTACCATTGTGGTATTATTCCCTCATGGATTAGTTGTGAAAATGGCTTAAAAGTTAGAGCATTATGTTTCACCATGTATGAGACGAGTATATTTTGATAACTTAGGTATATGTATGGGAATATACCTAAGTAGAGTTGATGAATACTACTTCGTGATTTTTGATTGAGGTCTTGCTTTGTGGTTTTTCCTTTTTGGAACTCTGGGAGACCTTCGGGGGTCTTGGGGTCCCTATTGAGTATTGTTATACTCACCCCCGAATGGGATATGCTCGCACATTGATGTGTCTTATGCAGATGACGGACAACGTTGATCGAGGCTGAGAGAGCTAGGTCTGGATGGTGCTCAGGGGTGGACCATTTGATGTGACGTGACATAGTGACTACTGATCGTGAGCTATACCTACCCTTTAGGTGGGATCCTTGGTGGACATTCCAGGAGATGTTTTCTCTTTCAGTTGTACTTGTACTTTCTAGTTGGGCTTATATTCTAACCCCTTTACTTTCAATAAACTTTTTACTAAAATAGTTTTCTTCATGGTTTCTCATTGTTGTTTTATTTTATTGTGTGTTTTTATAAGTTTAAAGTAAATTCCTTCCCATTATAGGGATATTCCTTTCTGGTTCTAGTCTCCAGCCCCTATCCTATGGAAGGTGGGCTTGGGGTAGTCACAAAATGGACCCCAGGGGATGGGTCATGACAATGTGGCATCAGAGGAGTTACTTCTGCTGAAGAACTAAGAATCTGATATTTTCAATGGAGCAATAGTGTTAATTATTTTGAGTGTGGTTTTCAGTTCAAGGATTCTAGTGTGGCTGCAGCGGCCGACGTATCCATACACGAGGACCCTGAATTTTGATTTCCGATTCAGTGCACAAAAATATTGATTGCATGTGTTTTGGAAATGTTTTTTTCTAGGTTTCTTTGGAGTCATCTCACTAGGTATAACATAATGACCATAGTGCACCTGTTCCTTATTAAGATGCCACTGCGTAGACAGCCAGCTAGGATTCCCGAGAGAGTACATGATTACAGGCCACCAAGCGACCCTGTGTGGATCAAGATTTTAGCGACCCTATGTGGATCTCCACCGAGAAATCCTTTATGGATCAGCACCAATCGATCCGCTGTGGATCAAAAATAGATATTACCAGTGGACCGTTCATGCCAACTAAGCACATTTCACGAGTTCCTGTGGAAGACGCCTCTAAGTTTTCATGGCGAGACAGATCCCTAGGAAGCTAAGGAACAGCTCGAGGTTGTGGCTAGAGTTTTCTGCCTAGTTAGGACACCGGTAGATCAGATAGTGATCCTTACTTCTAGTGTTTATCAGTGTCTGACCATGAGGTTGGTCCACACGTTGATGTGGATTCATTAGATGGATCGTTGTGGGAGATGGTACCTTGAGGTAGTGTGCCAACTATATCCCTACCCATTGGTCAAAAGTTACAAATGGTGGTACCAGTAGAAGACACATGTAGGCTTAGTTCCTTACACGTTTTTCAACATCAGATACCCTTCAGGTTCCGAGGAAAGCCCGACTCACAGGCGGCTAAGGACTGGTTAGAGGAGGAGGCTTAGTTTTTATCTTGCTAGGGAACTAGTCAATCTGATGGTAGTCCTGGTAGAGAGCCATCTACGTGGCTCAGCAGGAACATGATAGGGTTTAGATTACCCATGATCTTGATAAGAGGTGAATTTTATGTGGACAATATTGAGAACCTTCCTTATAGAAGGGGGTATCTTTCCATAAAAAGATAAAGATTACGGATTTCCTAGAGATTCTACAGCTTTGACAGGATGACATGTTGGTAGCTGAGTATTCATCGTGGCATACTGACCATCCCAGGTACTCAATGAATATAATACAGTTAGTGATTCAGGGATCATACCTCCGATCAAGGTGTGTTTAGGGACATCCAATCCAACACTTTTCCTCCATGCATTCATACTTATGTTAGGGTGCTAGAGAGAACATTTGTGGTTGAATGTTTTTTTGTTGACTGGATATATCCTCTGAATGTTAGAAGTGGGAATGCAATAAACTGATTCTAGTCTTAGAGACTTGGGTGTGTAAAATGTTTCGAGAAGAGGAAGTGATAGGGACAGATGAATCTGCAGGGCATCAAACATGGATGTGGAGTAAGGAGAGAAACATGAGGTGGTATACATTTCGACATGTTACAACCACCCCCCCAATGAGGTCCCCACCAGGATTAGGGAGAAAGAAGACATGGGAAGGGTGTAGCTACAAGAAGTCAAGGAGTGTGACCCAAGGGATCTAGGAATGATTCGAGGTACGATCTCGGTCTACTACTAGCTGTCGTATTAATAGACACAGGTACTGATCGTTCCTTCTATCCACGACTCTTTTTCAAGACCTATAGTTTCCGATTATACTGATGACTTGAACCTTATGTCTAGAAATACCTTTGGGAGGAGACTCGATAATCAGACTTATGCCAATGGTGTGATCTAACCCTTGAGGCAAGAGTTTCGGTTGGAACCTCTTGGTGGAAGTGTCGAGGCATTATGATGTTATTTTGGGTATGGAATGGACATCCATAGTTCATAATCAGATTTAATAATTAGGAAAAAAGTTTTTAGTATATCTACAACGTTGGAATGGGGTTTTCCTTGGTCAGTGAAAAAAGAATCCCAGGCAGCACATGATAAACTCATGCATAGGTGGGTGCAGCTGATAACTCTTGAGTCGGCCTTCATTACCCTCATGGTAGAAAGAGTTTTTAGTTTTTAGTTCCCAACAGTAGTTGAAGAGTGTGGGGAAATCTTTTCAAAAGATGTTTCCAAGATTACCTCCCTGATGGGAGAGGGACTTCTGCTTGGGCTAGTTACTATCAAAGATTTATCCCAGACATCTCCAGGGTAGTGACACCCTTGTTAGCTTTGAAGAAGAAGGGGGAGCCTTTCCTGTGGATGGGGAGGTGTCAGTAGAGATTTCAGGAGCTGAGACAGAGACTAACGAGCGCCCCCATATTGAGGATACCAGAACAGGGCGTTGGGTATGTAGTCTAATGTGATGCATCAGGGAATAGACTAGGTTTTTTCCTGATGCAAGAGCAGGAAATGATCGCCTATGGCTCATGGTAGTTGAGACAACATGATTATAACTACACTACCCACGACCTAGAGTTAGCATTAGTGGTCTTGATACCGAAGATGGGGAGACACTACTTGATGGGTGAATGATTTGTTTTTTACTCTGATCACAAGAGTCTCAGGTATATCTTCCCATAGAAGAACCTGAACCTAAGACATCGATGATGGCTAGAGTTCCTCTAAGACTATGACTTTGAGATATTCTATACTCCGGAGAGGGGGAGCATGGTAGCAAACACACTCAGTAGGTGGTCTGGTTCGTAGCAGCTGAGTGAGGCGTCAGAGAAACCAGTCGTACTGTGGATATCCTTCACAGATAAAGATGGAGCATCTTACCTCCATTCCATGACTGTCACTCCCCCACTTCTTCAATGAGTTCGGGAGGCAAAGCTCAGGGACATTGACTGTGGGGCCTGACATGCTAAGGTATCCTCAGGATGGTCTCTTGAAGGATTTTATAAAGTTGGGGAGAAAGTCCTTTTCTTCAAAGGATGCACCATGGCACCAGTGATGCTTCGAGAGGAGGTTTTGAGAGAGTTCCATACATCCCCTTTAACTGTATGTCCTGGAGTGATGAATATGTTTCAGGACCTCTGATGTCTGTACTAGTGGCTAGGGATGCAGGAAGCAATTGTAGAGTTTGTATCGTGATGCATCAACTGTCAGAAAGTGAAGACTATACAGAGTTGACAGAAGTCTTATGCTGATAAGAGATAGAGAACCTTCGAGTCTTAGGAGGGAGACCATGTCTTTCTATAGGTCTCACCCCGATGAGGATTGTAGAGGTTTGGCCGTGGCAGCTAGATATCTCTGAGGTCCATCAGAACATTCTAGATTCTTAGAAGAGTGGGTGAGGTGGTGTACCGTCTATAGTTTCCCCTGCAGATGCATTATGTGCATAATGTTTTCCATGTGTTGCAGTTGAGTAGATGCGTGCATGATCCATCACACGTTATTGAATAGAGAGAGTTGTAATTTGATGATGAGGAAACCTTTACGAAGTTTCTAGTAGAGATAGAGGATCGAAAAGACCAAGTACTTTATGGACATTCGATCCCTCTAGTGAGAGTTTGGTGGTAGCATGGGAACCAATTATAGAGCACATGGGAGAGAGATACACAGATTCATGCTCAGTACCCTCATTCGTGTGATTTTCCTTTATTTTTACTTTTAAGGATGTAAATCCCTAAGGCAGGGAGATTGTAATGTCCCATAATTTTTTTATAATTTTTAAATTATATGGAATTATTTCAAGACCGCGAAATATGTCAGCATTTGATTACCTGGCCCGAAGTTCCCAAAATGATCCATTGAAAAATGTTATTTTTAAAATAGCACGCATGGGATTTTTTATGAAAACGTGGAATAACTCCTAAACGGGTGATTGGATCAGAAATTCAAGGTCATCATTGCCTTCAGGATAGCTGGTTGACCCTAGATGCGACTTAAGTTTAGTTTGTGTAGACCTCCATTGAGAAAACCCAAAAATGGCATAACCGTAAAAATAATAATTTAATAATGTTATTTTATTTTTAACAAGCATATAACTCATGTACAATGTCACATATTTGAAATCTGAGACCACCAATGAACTCGTGAGTTTATGCTTTACTTAGGCAGACCCTAACATTAGCCGGCGCAGGTCCAACAGTGGAAGTATGTTTTTGGCCGTAAATAAAACAATTAAGTAACAATTATTTTATTGTTAAAATCTATAACTTCTAAATGGTAACTCATATTTAAAATCCAATAGTATCATTGAGTACGTTGGGGCGTGTTCCCATTAGTCACAACCTAACCTCGACCGACACAAGTCGAGAGTGAATGATAATAATTTATTGAACTTTTTTAAAGGTATGTTCAGTAAACATGCGGGTGACATTTTCTATCATTTGAACTGGTGCTCAGATTAAAAATCTGAGGGTACCTTTGAATTTGTAGCGCCATGATTTTCTTAAGTGAGAGTTCAGTTTGACCATAGTAGGTTGGGAGAAAAATTTAATTTAGAAAACTTTTTAAAGATTAATAAAATAACATGTTATGTTATATTATTTATTTTTCTTTTTTCAATTGGACGAGCAGTGGTGGTGGGACCGATGACATGTCAAGCTATTAATAACTTGAATCTCCCTTGTTTGTAACTATAGTGTTGGGAATTTGGGAGTTTCATTAATTGAATGAACCTCATCAATTCTTCGTGTGGGAAAAACTCTTTCTCATCTTCTATTTATATGGAGCTCGAGGAGGGGTGTTGGCACGACTTCACCAAGGGACGAGGATCTAAAAAAGTACTGCAGTGCTAACCATTTAGAGGAAAAGTCCAGATTCAAAGAGTGGTGATGAGAACCACCGAATTGTGAACCTACGACAATGATGAATGAGGTTCCATCAATTGTCGTCAGTAGATGTCTTATACATGTAGTGGGTTTGTTTTTAAGTTCGTTTATTATGATTTTTTTCTTCTGCCTGCTATCATATTAACATGGAGGGAATAGGACAAACAAACAAGGACCAGACCCTCCACCACTTCACCCATGTTGTGCTCTTCGAGGATATTTTCCTTAAGTTGACGAAAAAACGAATCAGCAGGTCATGTTTTGATAACGACACCCTGGGAGAGACATTGGTGGAGATGACACCAAGAATGGACCACTGGAAAACATCTGGTGGCCCATGGTAGAAAAAAACAGCACGCCATAAATGCGGCGGATGGCAGTGGCCATAGGAGACCCGCAGAAACCATCCGTGGGTGGTGGAAGGTGGCGCGTGACATCGCACCGTGGTGGTCGAAGGCGGTCGGCCCGAGCCAGTTGTGTGGGAAAAAAGGGCAGTGCCCGCAGGTGCTGCCAGCGGTAGCAGCCGTGAAAAAAAGGATGGCGGCGTAGAGTAGCTACGGCCAGCGAGCCGTGATTGGAAGGGGTGGCGCGGCCCCGTTTCATGCCACGTTGGTGGAAGTTGGTCCATCGAATGGCCGACTATTGAATCATAGTGGGGAAACGCCCCACCGACTGGCCAAAATGCCCCCCAACCGTGGGGCCAGTGGGATTCAACGATGTGCATTCAGGAAGACCGAGCTAGACGCAGGCCGACCATGTTGGCTGGACACGCCTAGTGGGCTAGACCCACCAAACAGTCTGGGTCGGCCCCTCCCAGTGGGCTGGATCTGCCAGCGGACCGAGCTAGACTGGCAGCCCAACAGGCCAGTGTGTGTGGGCCGAGCCCCACCCGACGGGTCGGGCCAACCGTGTCCCGGGCCTAAGAACAAGCCGGGAAGGCCCAGACAGATTGAATAATGTGAACCAGGAAAACCCCCAGTGGGCCAGACCTAATAGGTTTAGGTAGACCCCGAGACTTGTTGTGTCAGGCCTGTATGACCGAGTCAGACCAGGCCCAGACCCAACTAGTACCCGAATAATGAAATACCCACAACTGAAGAACTGTTTGTCTGTTTGACACGCTGTTAGTGGAGTTGGGACCTTTTTTTGGAAGTTGTTCCTTTGGCATATTCTGGTGGGCCCAGACAAGCTAGGCTAGACCGAGGTGTGATTACCCCAATTTCATGAAAAGGGGTGTAACTAATAGACCAGGATTCTGATCGACGCATCATCTGTGGAATAAGGACTCTTGTGGAAAGGAGGTATTTTGGAGAAACTCTATGTGAGATTTGACAGATTTTGATGTGTTATCTGGGTTGGATCATACTTTAATACAACTGGTCCCTTTTTACAAAAGTACCCATACCACACAGACCGGACATCTGATCGACGTGCCTTCTGTCATGTTTGGACCCCATTGACGAAGTAGTCACTTGGGTATTCTTTTTTCAAGACTTCGTACTGGTTGAAGTAAGACTAATGGTTTGAGGAGAGGTTCTCCTAGAATCAATCATGGTAGAGTAAGAATCCAATGGTTGGATATAACGTGAAGAAAGAACATTGATCCTATGTGGGTTATCATCTATCGATCTTGTGTGGGTCAGTGCTTAGCAATCCTGTGTGGGTCAGAATCTATTGATCCTATGTGTGTTGGCTCCTAGTAATCTTGTGTGGGTCAGTATCTATCAATCCTATGTGGGTCAGCAGCATAGCCTCTTGACAGAATAAGATGATCTATATTTATGACTATTCATCTATACTTATGTACTTAAGTTATATACTTGGTGTGAGTTGAGTATTTTACCTTCTTGGTGTTAACTTTATGGTGTTAACTTTGTGGTACTTTTACCTTTTCAGTTTACCTTCATGGTGTTACCTTTGGTGTAATTTTTCCTTCGTGGTGTTACCATCATGGTGTTACCATTTTGGTACTTTTACCTTCGTTGTGTTACCTTTGTGGTATTCTTCCCTCGTGAATCTGTTTTTAAAATGGAATAAGAGTTGGATCCATATATTTCCTCAAATATGTAATGAGTATATTTTGATAACTTAGATTTTTGTATGGTTATATACCTAAGTGGAGTTGATGACTACTGCTTCGTGCTTTGTGATTGAGGTCTTGATTTTTGGTTTTCCATTGTGGAACATTGGGAGATCTTTGGGGGTGTCGGGGTCCATATTGAGTATTGTTATACTCACCCCTACATGAGATATGATTGCACCATGCTGTGTTTTTTGTAGATGACAGACAACATTGATTGAGGCTGAGGGAGCCAGGTCTGGACGTTGCTAAGAGGTGGAACATTTGAGGTGATGCGACGCAGTGACTACTGATCATGAGCTGTACCTACCCTTCATGTAGAATCCTCGATGGACATTCAAGGAGATTATTTCTCTTTCCTTTGTACTTGTAAATTCTAGTTGGGATTGTATTCTAGCACATTTACTTTCAGTACACTTTTTACTACAGTATTTTACTTCGTGCTTTCTCCTTATTGTGTTCTTGGATTGTGTGTTTATACAGGTTTAAAGGAAATGCCTTCCCATTATAGAGATACAACTTTCGAGTGCTAGTCTCCAGGCCCTGGACTATGGAAGGCGGGTTTGGGGTAGTCACGGCATGGGCCCTGATATACGGGTTATGAAAACATGAATATACATTGTTCTTGAATGATGTAATGGATTTTTAGTTACTACAATAACTAAGGAACTATACAAAAAATACGTATCATTTGGAAATTGATTTCAAAAAAAAATGTGTTTATTTAATAATTAAAATTATGGGAAATAAGATACAACAACTATATATTTACTTTTTTACTATAGGACATGGAAAAAAAATTATTTCTTCTAAATCCATGAAACTAAAAATTCTCTATGAAAATGACACATACCTAGTGTCATTTTTATGTCAACATTACTTCCACCATAAGAAGAATAAATATATCAAATAAAATCCAATATAGTTTCATCCTGATAAAAAACCCAATATTTAAAGTTCCTTTAACATGTTTAATATTACTTCTAACTAACAATAAATGAATCTCATTTGGGTTAACCTGATATATTGGGAACAAGAAAGCTATTAAACTAATTTAGAAATAGAATTTGTTAAATATATTAATCTACCAATCATTATTCTATAAAATTTAATTTCTACCAATTTTCTATATTCATATAAATATAGTTTACAATTAGTACTCATTTGGGTATTTATTCTTTTATAAGAATCTAATCCCATAATTTTTTCCAACACATTGGAATAATTTGAGGGATTAAGAAATATTTAATTATTTCATTGAAAAATTTATGAGTAAGAAATAATTTCAACTCTTCCATCATACTCATATCAAACGTAAAAGTCATAAAATATAAAAATTCATTTTCAATAATATCACATTATGATCAAAACATAATGTAATCAATACATATTTTCCCATTTAAAATATCACTAGTACTTTTCAGAATGAATAATGGATGATCAACCATTCCATTTTCAAAGTCGTTTTTCAGAAGAAAACTTAATAATTTTTCATACAAAGATCAAGGATCTTGTTTGAAGATATTTAAAGCCTTATGAAACAAGAAAACATGATTTTTATGCTTATAATTATGAAATCTAGAGTATTCTTAACATATAATTTTCCAAAAATATAACCATGTATAAAATTAATTTTGAGATCCATTATATATATATAGATTAAAACCATGAAATATGTCACAAGTTAATAGTATTATAATTTATTAAAAACATTACATAAGTAAAAATTATTTATTTGAAATCAGATATTTTTTATTTATAATATCCTTGAGAAAATAATATTGATTTCTTTTTAATAATATTTCCATCTTCATAAATCTTATTTCTAAATATCCATTTGCTTCTAATGACAAGAGAATCATTTTTAGTAGTAACTAATTTCTACAAATTTTTTTTGGTAAACTATCTAATCTAAACATGTATAGCCACAATCCAATTAGAATCAATTAATGTTTCATTAATATGTTTATGTATAAAATCCAAGATAAAATCTTGATAAACACCCATAATAATTCCTATCATGACCCCTTCCCACCATATAAATCTCAATGAAGAGAGAGTGATAATGAAACCCGATCCCCCCCCCCCTCCAGTATTCCCTAGGATAGTGACTAGAACCAAGGGTGTAAAAATATAATAATATGGGAGGAATTAACCTCTAAAAACGAAACATGATTGGCAGATAAGTTAAAAAATCACAGAAAAACTCCAAGAAACAATATAATAGTATACAAAAACTATCCCACAATGCATGAATAAAGTAAAATTTATTCAATGGAAAAGATTGCAACGTTAATATGAAAAAGGAAATTCTATGGAAGCGACTCAAAAACCTCTCCATATCAGAATTTAATGTCCACCTCTGTTCTCAAAATTCTTCTTGAAACATGAAAAATAGTATATATACCTAGTTTGAGCATAACATGTGTACTTACTAGGAACATAACCAAGGCCAAAAATTAACATATAAAAAGTGCAATATAATTTTATTGTGAATAAATAGGAAAACCAAAAAGAACCTTTAAAAGTCATCGAACCAGACCATTACTCATCATTTCTTTCTCAATAAATCAAGAATCCAATATTATAATATAAAATTGAGATGATGGAAATCAAATTTTCCATATTGTATCTTTAACACATATTTTCTATTCTCACACACCAATTTTGATCTTCTTTTACTCCCACACCTTCCACACATACCAAATCACATCACATCATATCCCACCCAAAAAAACATTGGCCATAGATTATATCACATCATGCCCACAGTGACTCGGGCCACACATCACATCACATCGCATCCCACATACAAACACCTGGTCCACAATTCAAATCACATCACATACAAAACCAGATCAATAGGTTTTTATGAATGTTATGGAAACCAATATAATTCCATCCTCCTTTCACACATGACCCCCTCAAGATATTATATCACACCAGATAACACATCTCTAGTATGCACCTGGTCCAACACATGACATCCCAATTGAAGACACTTGGGCCACCAAATCACTACTATGAAATCTAAAACACCAACCTATATAACTACTAATGAAGGAAGATGGGAGAGAGGGGGTATCCATCCAGCAACATCAATATCATCCATGATTTTGGGGAAAACACATGAAACCCAACTCCTATGATCCTTGGTAAGGTTATCAAACTCAGGTGAGGTGTGAACAAAGTAAAATAACATATATGTTTAATAGATGTAACAAATTACCCATCCAATGGGATCAAATTAGATTCACTAAATAATACCACATCACCACCATTGTACTACACATCAATTTTCAAAACCACTTTCAGCAATATACAAAACAAAATAAAACCACCACACAATCCACACAACAGTCCACTTTACACATAATGTTTTGGAAAATTTTATTCATTATCTCTTTTATTTCACATTAAACAACTCATTGATTCATTCAATTCAGTTTAATTCATTTATCATGTATATATCTACAATACACCATGTATTTCACCACTATTTTGTTTCACATAACAAAAAAGTTCATCCCATGTATAACCCATATATTATCTCAACCGTGACCCTATACAACTATTCCAACTCACTCACCCCCATCACCACATATCCACGATTGCTTCCAATAATATAAACCAATAAATCTCCCAAAAACACTATATAATTCTATGAACACACACCATAAATAAGATAATGCACCAAAACCACGGTGCTATAAGCACTACGCCAGAACCAGTTCCACAACCACTGCACCAAAACCTTTGTTCCATAACTACTATTCCACAACTACCACCCAAAACCACTGAAACACAACCTTATCGCATAACATAGAACAAATTAAGACATCATATCCATGATAACCAACCAACAGATCACGTAATATCATACTAAAAAACCTATTCGATCACTAACATTACCACACAGAAACCCAAAACACAGGGAAACCACAACAAGAAAAAACAAACAAAAATAACCAAAACCATCTTTCAAAAATATTCAGTATAATTATCACATATTTTATTTAATTATCATCGGTATTATAACACAAATAAAATGTATATAGGAAACAGATTATTATCCAAATATATCTTCATTAACCATTTATTCATGGTTTAGTCATAAAACAATGCAACACGAGTGATTAGAGTAAAATAACTACAACACAAGCATGACCCCAAATAATTGTTATGTTAATAATTGGAAACACACTTGAATAATAATGACAACAACATATATCAATGTATTAAAGCATGTGTTAACTTCCCATAGCCATCAGTTTTATACAATCCAATTAATTATCTCATTATGTTAATCCATAAGATTTCCCCAATGTTATGAAATATCATGATGATATTATGTATAGAAAATAAACTGGTAAAAACAAGGATCCCATACAGCAAAGAACATTTCATATCATGTTGTGCACCACCAGGTGAAGAATAATTTGTCTAGAAAATACCATTGAATAAGAAACTCACAAATCAACCTACATTGAACCAATGGGTTTTAAAAAATGCAACCCATACACACTCAAAACTAAAACCACGCCACCATAGTGGATCTCTAAAGAATAATTGAAGGAAACTGATGGTAAAGAGAGCAGAGCTCACCACAGATCACCAACGAGCATCTAATAGAACCCCATGATTAAATCAAGGGAATAAAGGGATTGAAGATCTCCATTGGGAACCCAGGGTTCATCCAAAACGAGAGAGAGATATAGGTATGGAAATAAATTTAAAATCATCCTAAAGGTTTATAAAATAACCTAGAAATCGACACTTTCACATTGTGTAACACATTCCCGATATGATTTTTGAATTTTTTCTACATCTTATGAAATTAAATAGGCTCAGATAAAATTAATTACAATCATGAATTAATATTTAATGATGTAAATCAATTTCACACTATACACCTTAGACGAATAGATGGCGAGAATTCACTAACTTCACAACCCCCGAGCCACCAATTTACATTATGTAATCCATTCACAATGTGAATATCCTACATCATCTATTATACACCTCCAACACCATTAAACCTATCCAACACTCCTATGAAACACCTCCAACACTAATAACTAATAAATTAATGGACCAGGAAGGAAAAAACTCATAAATTAGATACCTATTAAATGATTATCCCCCTCAATAATACAAAACAATGCCCAAAATGATGGGGTCTGAACAAAAAACCACCATGATACCTCTCAAGGGTCACATTACTTATAAATTCTACCACCATCCAGAGAATTCCAACTAAAACACACATGAAAAACACTACACAACCACATTACCCTCTATCACTGATTCAAAATCACCATCATCTAATTCCAGTCACAGCCACAACATTTCTTTAAAACCACATCAACCTAAACATAGACCAAAAAAATCACAACCATAACCACCACAAAAAACCAAAATGAGCATATTATTTAGGGAATTCCATCCTCAATATTAAGACACTATCCCCTCTGTGCATCACTGAATCACCTATATGGGTTAAATCACAATATAGTATAATGTGAGGAAATTATGATTTAAATCCACACTTTTTCATCGGTTTGGGTTTTTATTACAAATAAAATATCAATATAAATAGAAAATATCAAAATAAAGAAGGATCCACACCTCTCAACATAAGAAAAATAGAGAAAATAAAAAACCAAAACAAATATGAGAGTTGGGAACACATATGTGTCTGTCGATCACATTTACTTTACTCCTGGCCATTATGCCTCTATAACATACGAAATAAGGGAAGGGCTCACCCATGAAAAAGCATCACTTAACCATCCTATTTCTCAACTATATACTCCATGAATGATGAATCATCATTTATATCTAACTATACCAAGTTATTAACATGATATTAATCATGAAAATATTGAAAAAATAAGACACCTGGAATACATTTTGGATCCTCTCTAACAGTAGTGAAAATTAAAACAGATAGACCACCTCACCGACATGAACAAACACCTCAATTTGCCTAAAAACCCATGATAAATCTTACACCCAAGCCAATCTTCTAGTACACATGCCATGGGGAGTCTCTCAAAAAACATGGTATATATCCTCAAACTCTAGTGGAATTCACCTATAGTCATCAGTGTCCTTATAATGTTCATAATCCACCCATATCTACTAAAAACCCAACTTGTTCTTCTTTGTATATATCTGCTCCACATATATCCACAAATCGAATACTCCACAATATTTTTACAACACAATGAAGAACTAAATAGTAACTTATGAAAAACCTCAAAACGATTCATAGAAATGTAAGAGTGATAATTTTTTTATGAAAACACTACCAAAGTAATTTTCATACCTAATATCCAAAATATTCCAAGACAGATTCCCATAACATATCCTCCATCATCTAGATGGTCTACTCCATCTTCCCATCTATATGTGGTGGAAGGATGTGTTAAATTGCAAATGGGATCTGAAATCATGATGAAATACCCACCGGGCATGTGAGGTAAAACAAAGCTTGTGATTCAAGATGATGATCCTAGGTAACCCATGGAACCAATGAAAATCATCCATATAAATAATTTCAAAAAAATCTACAACACTGAACTCATATATCGCTATGAAGTGAGTTGATTTTTTCATTTTTTCCACTATTAACCAAACCAAATCACATACCACCTATGATTAGGGTACCCTAGTGATGAAATAAAACAATATTATCTAACTTTTCCACTCAGGTACATCCATGGAATAAAAAAATATCCCCAAACATGGTGCATGTCATTAACTTAATGACAATATAGAAACTTTTCCAAGTACTATGCAACTGGCCATTTCACCCCATCAACCAAAGTTGTCTCCTCAAGCCACAATACATATTTGTCACATTTTTATGTACCTATAAATTTGAGAAGTTAAAATAATGGGGAACAACCTCATTCACTACTTACAGGTTTAAAAAACACCCCTGGATCAAAACACAGTAACAATTATCCATTGAAAATCCCTCAAGATCATACCCATCTCCAAAATGATCTCAAATAACCTCTTTCTATGTGTATCCCCACAGAGTCATCTCCACCTACCACATCAATTATGAAACCATAATCATTTTAGGAGGACAACCTCAACCATTTATCTCCCAAAAATCAATATGCATTTATGTAGGCTCCTCTACTCCATTCTAATCATCAATAGACTCGTAATATATATCATCTCAATACTTCAAACTCAACGTATCATCAAGTATATTATACATTAATATGGTGTAAAAGATCTCAAAATAAAAATCCTAAATAAAATAAATCGAACTCCACTAGAAAATATTCATATCCCATTGAGATCTTACATATATTAGGCTATTATGGTGTGTGAAAACCATAGAATTCTCACTGATGAGGTAATTACTCCACAACATTACTACGAATAAAACTATAACCAACTCCAGATAATGGGTAGATTTTTTACATTTGTGGGGACATAAATACATAGACCATTATGAAATCACCACTCTATGATGCATCAAAATGCATCCCAAGCACAAATATGATGGGTTATAGGTGACCTCAAACATAACACCCTCACCATGAAGATGAAGAACTAGATAACTAACCATCTTACCATTATAGAAATCGAACACTTCCTTGAAATAACATGTCCATAAAAAACCTATTACTTCATAGTGAAAACTATGAATGGGACTACAACATGAGATAAATCACATACAAACAACCTATTATATCCCATGAGGCCAAGAAAACTGTGACCCTTTTTTAAATTCATGGGTGCATTCCATAATAGAACTACCCCATCCT
The DNA here is from genome assembly GCA_963277665.1 of Viscum album. Lineage (NCBI taxonomy): Eukaryota > Viridiplantae > Streptophyta > Magnoliopsida > Santalales > Viscaceae > Viscum > Viscum album. The sequence goes on along the minus strand of OY728127.1, from coordinate 1,978,826,593 downwards.
TTAATGGTTCCACTATCAAACCCTAATGAGATACCACATGTCCATGGAAACACACCTATTGCATCTAGAACTCACACATGTTCAACATGGAATAAATCTTGTGCTGTTAATGGAACTTCAAAATAACTATGATATTCTCAACATTCTCAAGTTCTAAATTTGAGTAGACCAAGATATCATTGATAAATATGATGTTGGATAGGTCAAGTAACTCATAGAACATGATGCTCATAAGCACGTGAACATGGCTAGTGTGTTCGTAGCACCGAACGATATGACTACAAACTCAAAGATCCCATAATTGCTTCTAAAGTTATTATTCTGGATATATTCATATTTCACACTCAACTAGTGATATACATACCATATATAGATCTTAGGTAACCAGACAACTCTTCATAATTAGTTGAATATCTCATCAATCCTTAGAAGTGGGTAAAGGTTCTTGATCGCTAACTGATTAACCTCTAGTTGTCTATAATAAACCTCATAATACCATTCACCTTTTTTCATGAACAAGATTGGAGAACCCCATGATGACAGACTGTGTTAGATTAAACCCCTTTGCATCAGATCATGCTCCTTTTTCTATATCTCACACATGTTCGTGGGTTCCATCTGATAGGGAGATATAAAAATTAGATACACACCCAACTGCAACATTATCCCAATGTCAGTGTCACTTCAAGGATGTAGTGTCATAGACACCTTCAAGAAAACATATAGGAACTACCCCACAATCATTGAAGACACCAACCTGAAATTCTACTAACAACTTCACTGACTATGAAAAAAGAGGTTTAACTTGTGTACAACATAACTGATAACATTGATCACCAACAAACACCACTCATTGTCCCTCCACATTGAGAAACAAAAAACGTCTATGAAATCAGCCAATGACTACACAAGTATATACAAACCAAACTGAGGATAATATTATATGGATGTATCTACAATAAGAATAATTCACCAACTAACTGGTGCTTCCACATCACTATCCTAAATCCTTGGAGTACATAAATAATGCCTCACCTCTAACTGATGTAGAAAAAACAAGGGTAAATGGAATCCATACATATATAGTTCATTTATATGGAACCAATAAAGATCAATAAAATAGTATGGGGTTCTTAGACTAGAAAAATCACAAATAGTGGTATGAGATAAACTAATCTTACCTCAAACAACTCTCAGCTCTACTGGTGGTATTACCTCTAACACATTCTTCCAAACATGCCTATATCCTTTAACTATTTGATTTTGAACTCCATGGAAACAATATGGACTAGGTAACTATATAAGGGGACCATCAAAAGGATTCCCATAGCCAAATATATATCCTATTGGATTTTGATAAAAACAAGTTCTCCCTACTACTGAAACTTTGCTCCAAAAAATTCTCTATGAGCCACCCTGATGAGGCTCAACCCCAATGGATAGAATCTCATAAAAAACCTAAATATTTTTATGAACCTCTTGAATCATTTGGATCATAAAATGCAAGACTTCATACTAAATGAATAGGTAAAAATTCTCCTTTAGATGACGTTATCTAGACTACTCATCTGAGGAAACATCATGAACAAATTGAAAAAGGTCTTTAAACCTAATCCAAAGATATTGCATAGTCAAACTCCCTTTATGAAGGTATAAAAGATCCCACCTCTAGAATTAACTCATTATTTATGAAAAATACTGCACTTGGAAGTCTACATTAAATTCAGGACACAACATATCTACCTCCATGTAGTCACCAACAAAATGTGCCCACCATTGACGCATACAACCATATATCAAAATAACTTCCATTGATACCCAATAATAATATCACAGATTCATTATAATTAAATATATTTCACAATACTCCATCTAGTGAGACATATCTAGATCTATTAAACCACCATACTTTACCAAAATCATCCAATGAATGTCATGAAAAGCTCTCTCCATGCCTAATCCTCCACTATCGGTTTAACCCTCCAATGATCAAGCAGACCAGGCAGTTGAACCTAAACATCTTTAGAGACTAATAGTATATGAACAATATCAATTCAAGAAAACAAGGATAACTTTCAAATCATATAATCATGTAATTTTTTCAAATATTTTTTATTTAATTCATTTTATTTTCCAAAATCACCCAATTCGATCACAAACCCAGGTCATCCTGATGCATGAACCTCTCTTATGTCGCTTCCTTGAAAAAAAGTCCACCTTAAATGGTCATTAAATAAACTCAGTTTCTATTCTATGGATCACAAGGGGCCCTAAAATTTCATTTCCTAGATGGCCTCCCCAGACTATGTCACACACATTGGTCAACTAGAATTACTTCCACAATAACCCATGAAAAACTCCCGATTCCTAACTTCAAACTCAATCCTGTCTCCCAACCATCATACATTGATAAAACTCTATAGTGACTCCCTCTAAAAAAGATACTATAATGAGGATAAAGAGGATATGACCCCCCAAGACATACATTCGGTAGGACCTGGGATGGTGATGATCTCTGAGGGTATAAATATCTCAAAATATGGGTTCCATGACCCACTATAAATGAAACCAGATTGGGATATAGGATAAAAAAACACCAAAAATTTCCATAAGATGGCATATAGGTAAACCAAAAACCATCCCAAAATGCATGAGTAAAGTAAAACTGATTCAAGGAAAAAGACTTCAATATAACTACCAAAAAAACATTTCTACAACAGTAGCTCAACAAAATATAAAACCCAACTAGTAATGTCCATCATGGTCCCAAAAATACTCCTAGAAACATTAAAAATAGTTTATATACATGGTGTGATAATAATAATAAATAGAGACATTTTCATGTCCCCTTGTGTACATGTAAAAATATCATTCTAATGAACCATCGAATAAACAGTTGATCCAACAAGCACCTATAAAGGTAATCTAACCAAACCCAGCCACATCATGGATTTGTCACCAAATCCTACGTCTAATATAATAATATATCATTAAGATCATGAAAAAATCAAGGTGTTGTGCTGCCAAATCACCACTTATTTCACACTCTCATGCATCATCATCAATATCCCTATACTAACATACTTTACAAACATATCACATCACATCATGTCACATCCATATCACAGACATGTGTATCACATAACACATCACATCTCACCCATAGACATCTACACCAGTTATCACATCAAATCATGTCCTTCTTATATAAAAATAGGACACAAATCACATAATATGACATGACATCACATCATATCCATAACCAGATTTGTAAGGTAACATGAACATGAAATACCACAACTTTGTTCCCTCCTCCTACCACACATGACTGCCACCACATATCACATCACACCACATCACATCTTACCCATAAATACCTACATAACCTATCACATCCCACTCGAAGATACCCAGGCCATCACATCCTTATTGGGTAATTTACAACACCAAACTATATCACAAATATTGAAGGAAGATAAGGGGATAGGGGGTAGCCATCAATTCATATCACTACTGTCATAGATTTTTGGTTAAACACTAGGAGCTCAATACCTCTGATCATTGGTATGGTTATCCAAATCCAGTGGGTTTCATTAAAAAAAATGCAAACAAACATGATATATATATAGAACATAATACCCATAGTACGATTTCATAACAACCACATAAAGGTACACCACATCACCACATCACAACCACCATACCACACATCGGTTTTCACAACCACTACCACCACTATATGTAAAACCATGAAACCACCACACAAGTCCCATAATAGTCAACCTCTCATTTGAAATTTTCACCAATTTTATTCATTAATCATTTCATATCATTTTACATTACCAAATTATTCATTCACTTTAGATTAAGGCATTTATCAATTTTTTTCAATCCACCTTGTCTATTTAGAATCCTATTTTTTCTTCTTTATCATCAAAGTTCATCCTATAGATAACCTGACAATAATTTAAACCATTTCATTCTACAACTTGAAACACACACACACACAAAACCACTTACACAACACCACCTATAAACCATCATCATTGTGTCACATTTCCAAAGCCATCTCATAACACAATAGTCCTATAACGCCATCACCACACACTGCAAAAAATCCCTTATGCCACATACACTACTCTCTAACCACTCCACCACAACTACTTCACCACAACCACTACACCAAAACCATTACAACATAAATGATACACAAAAAAAAATTCACAACCATCACAATACTACCATTGTGACACAACATCATGTCACTACATCCCACAAATTCCCACATCGTGTCCATAATAACATAACACTGAGTCGCTGCCCTGAGTATGACATAACCCAACCAGTTACTAGCATCATTTCAAAAAATTCCAAATCGCATAGAAGAAAACAATTACAACCAAAAAATAGTAACACAAACCTAAATCCATATCTATTCATGTGAATTATCCCCAATCTTCTATATTTATCATATTATTTATCTGCAAACCAAATATTTGAGGGAATAAATTTATTATCCAAATATACATTCATTAACAATTTACTCAAGGTGAGATCACACAAAAACAAAGTAAGGGTTATTAAAATTTAATAAATATTATGAAAAAAATGACTCTAATAACTTTTATCTTCAGAATTAGTAGTAGGCATGTATAATAAAATCAAAAACATATATCAAAGAAGTTAATTATGAATTAACACCCCATACCCATCAATTTTGAGACATTCGAATAAATTATATTATTACATCGACCCATACTATTCCCACAACGGAATGAAAACCAATTTAAATCTCACACATATCACATAAATAGGTGAGAATTTTGATCCCCTTATGAAAGGAATCATTCTGATATCACTGTGCACCATAGGGTGAAGAAGAAACTACACAGAAGTGACTACTACAGAAGGAACTTCCAGATCTACCTACACAAAACTGAAGTGTTTATAGAAAATTAATCTACTCACACCCTAATACAAAACCACACTACTATTTCCTATCTCCCAATAAGGAGAGAACCAAACCCATGGGAATGAGAAGAAAATTCAAAACGTATCATCAACAATCATCCATCAAAACATAAGGACCAAAGAAAGGAAGAATATGGATATAGGACCAACTAGAGGTTCATAGGTTTTATTTGGAATGTGATAGGAGTGGTATAGACAAATGAATGAGAAAATAGTTGAAAGGGTTATAATAAAACATGGAACCTAATAATTATTAATTGTGTAACAAATTTATTACATGAATTCCAATTTTCTAAAATACCACTAAAATCTATGTTGACTTAGATAAAATTATTTACATGTTTTTAATTCATCATTCTTGATGGGAATTTATTTCATACTACACACCTAATCAGAACACACAATATAAAATTTAAAGCTTTATAAGATGAAAATCACCAATTCACATCTTGTAAACTAATCAGGATGTGAATATCATTGAACATCTCTATTACACCTCTATACATGATGAATCGTGTTGTATCTTCCGTTAAAATACCTTTACCACCCAGAACCGCAAATGTAATTGACCAAGAAGGCATAAACCATAAAAATCAAAATATCATTTTTTTGAACATTTGATTCAACATTTGAAATTACTTAGCAAAATGATTTCATATATACTTATTCCAAGTTCATTTAATAATACATTGATATTTTGAAGGAATGTGATCCCCCATAACATGGGATTCTATATATTGTGATTTTTTCGCACCGAAATTAAAATATCTAAATTCATCCTCATGTTGATCTAATTCATATTCCCTTTTACTCAATTACTTTTTATAAAACATAACATGAATTTATTCTTCATGAAACATTGTTTTTGTATTATATAATCTATAAGATTACTATTAATTTAATATCATATGGAAAATACTTCATTTCTTTTTAAATAAAACCTTTTTAATGTATCCCTAGTATTTAAGAAAAATACAATACAACCAAAGACTCTAAATATTATTATTTTTTCTTTCCCTCTAATATATATACAAATTTTTCATTAATATGGGAATAAAAATAACTATATTTGAAACATGAAAATATGTGTCTAAAGCTTATGCTTTGAAATAGTTATGAATATTAAATTTTTTTAACATGGTCCACTCATTTCATGAATAGTTATAATTGTATTTTCAAAAATACGTTTTTTTGTGGAGATCTAGGAGCATAAAAATTATAAAATTATAAATTTTCATCCAAAAACAATATAAATTTCATATTTTAAAAGTCTCCAATATGATCTTGTAAAATAGTTTTATTTAAGTTATCATTTTAATTTTGAACTAATTTAGAGTAAATGAAAAATATAGATAATGTTTCAAATTTAAATAAATGAATAAAACCACATATATCTACTAATGATATCAACAATAACTAAATAATATAATTTCCCACCAAACCATTTGGTTTTATAGGCCCAAAAATTTTTCAGTGATTAATATCATTAGGAGATACAGTTTCTACCTATTTAAGAAGTTTGAAATAAATTTATTCTCTTTTCCTTTCAAGAAAAGATCAATGATAAAGGTGTTATCTAAATTTAGATCAGTTATGTCCCGAATGTGATATAGCTTGGATTTTTTTTCTAATATGAAAGTGACATGGAAAATTTTCATATGACACAACATGTTATTAAAATTCACACTAGTTAAATGTTTATAAATTTTAACTGACAATTTAGTTAATTTGAATACATAAATGTTTCATTTTTTATTTTCATAAAACAATATAGGTTTATACATAAAAAAATACACTTAACATTTGCAAATTTAAACTATATAAAAACGTCAAATAATTGTAAAATACTTATAATATTATGTTTTCAACCTTCAAAATATAGTAAATTACAAAAAATAGTAGAATTTCAAATTCAAAAACTCACCAAAATGTTTTATCTTTTGTTAAGAATTATCACCACTGGTAACATTACCTACATCAGATTTAGTAAATGATAAAATATTTTTTTTCTTATATAGTCATTGGTTATGATAAAAAACTATCCACATACCAAGTATCATTCTTAAATCTTCAATGAAACACTTCTTAAAAAATTATTTATGAAAATTCTAGTACCCATAGGAGCTTGGGAATTATAAGATTAAAATATAAGTTTTTAGTAACCCAAATAAATTTAAAACAGATATTTATTGGTAATATAGAAGATAAATATTATAAAATAAATGATTTTATTTTTCCCATAGGTTTTAAAAATCTCATGGAATACTCATTTTCATAATGACCATTCATATTACATTTAACATAAATAATAATTGATAATCTCCCTTTACACACTTAATGAAAAATTCAGGTAATTTTTATTTTAAATTTATAACTTATCCATGACTATTTATATTCTTATTTTGTTTCAAACTCATCATTTTATTAATTTCTTCCTTAAATTTTACAAATTAGCAGATATTTAATTAAAATATTATAAATTTTTGATTTGCAGCTTTCAATTTAATCCATATCATTAAAATTTATTACTTTAACCTCTTTGAATTTAGTAATAAAACCAAATTTTCATTATTTTTCTTCCATGAGGTATTAAATATATACATGCGTAGTTTTTAATTATTTATTACTACAACATAAATAATATCAACCATATCCCAAAATAAATCATGTTTAGGTAAATTATGTTTGTCACAATATACATTAGTTTTATAGTTTTTTGAAGATATTAATTTTACATAGGAAATTACATATATTTTTGAAGTGATTTATAAAAGCTAGTGAAATTTTAAATTTTCTGTTCATTTCTCTCATCTTATTCATGTTGTTCATCAATGGTATGTTCCAGATCAAACTCTAAATAAGCTTAACACCCAATTTTTCTTATGTCTTTGATTGAATCCAAAATATAATTATTTAATTATTCCTTTAAAAAACATGATCCAATACATAAATATGAATTTCATGTGTATCTCTATCCAGCTACTATATCTTTATTATCTTCCTTGTATTGTCATCCCTTTTTTGTATTTTTTTATCCTTGTTTTATCAGATTTTATGTTCCCAATTTTTAAGAATTCATAACATGTAAGATCATTGTCATTCTTTTTCATTTCCTCTTTTCCTTAAAAATAGCTCTTGGGGATATATTTTCATAATATTTTAAAATATACCATATTTTTTAGATATACACCCTTTTCTATCCTACCGGATTCTCTGGGGTCACTTATTTAAAAATCAAAATATGAAAATTAATTACACACATTTTACTTAATATAAAATTATTTCAAAAAATAATTTTTTATTAAGAAAAAATTTCCAATTATAAATCATATTTAAATAAGGAATTGATAATCTAATTAAGGATATATTCATTGAAATTAATAATTTTCTAAGTAAAAACCTTCTTAATAGGCCACATAATAGATAGTTATCTAAGAACTATTTCTACTAGAAATTTATTATATTAATATTATCCTAAATAACTATTACCAAATACAATGATAATAAATATATAAAACGTTTTAATGATACATTCATTTTCATCCATTTTAATTTCATGAAACTTATACATAATAATCCTATATTTGTGCTTATAAGTTTATCCTACCCATGTTGTAAAAATTGATTAATTTTTAAAATATCATGATTACATTTTAATGCATATATTTTTTATACATTTTTCTATTCAAAAAAAAAAAAGATGTTCATTACCATATAATTCAACACATACCATTCTACGTCATTACCAACTAATGCTTCAGGATGAACCTCATGTATCATATATTTATTTTTTATGATATTCCAATTATCAATGATAACATATTTTATAAAATATCATATCTAATATTTCCAATATCAAGATTTTATTCCATTAAAATGTAGAGTTATTTGAATAATATATCCACCATTCAAACATGTTCCTACAATAAAAAATTGTTATTTTCCCCATGAAGATTAATTTTGGAATTTTTTAGCACAAAATTAAACTATAAATAAAGAATCTAGTGGTTATGCTTTGATACAAATTATTAGTTCTTAGATATGAGATGACCAAATCATCAAGAGGTGGTGATTTTACCTTTTTCTAAAATTTCAAATGATTACATCATTGTAAATAAATAATTGGTTAAAATAAAAATGAATAATGACAAACGTGATTTTTTAGTAGTTCAGATCAAATATATCAATAATTTACTATTAACGTTTCTAAAAATCAGAGAGAAATGGAACCCACTAACAATTAAATATCTGACTTTTTTTGGGTAGTCTTAATACCAACATTGAACATTTCACACCATCATTCAAAACTAAATTACACAACATTTTTTCAACCACCTTGCCAAAAAAACATTTTTCCTACCCAGAGGTATAAACCAATCTATTCCTATATTTTTCTACCTAGAGGAACTACCTAAAATATTCCTTCTTTTTTTAGCTGAATGCACAAATTTACTAATCTTATCTGTTTTCACATGGATGGATAATTTAAATTTACTTTTAAAGGGGAGTCACAACTCACTCAAACTTAATATTTAATGGGAGTAACAACCCAATGCTATAATAAAAAACATGAACAAAAATATGTAAAACCATTGAACCAATTGAAACAATAATGTTCATAATTTTGAGGTTTCATGTATCACTTCAATAGTAATGGTGTTCAATGATGATTTCTAGAAAAAATGATTGCACCAATAGTGATTAAATGGTATACAATGATGTTGTAATACTTTAAAAAATCATATCATCATTATTACTCACATAATCATCATAATCATATATAAATTAGTCCTATAAAATCTATTTTATATAGATTATTTATGAATAATAGCTTCTAAAATTGAGAATTTCATACATATTGGTTGTTTTCCAAAATTACTTAATCAACCACACACTTCTCTTTCCCGTTATTATGATATGAATTTATCATAATAAAAATAATTAAAACAATTAATACAACGGATAATATACCATAAAATAACATCAGTATTCCTTGGAATACTTGCATAAGAAATGGGACATTGGATCACTATATTTTAAAAAATTACAATTTAGGAATCATAGTTTTCTAATGATACAGTGTGAATTATTAAGACACATGATAATTAAATAAATATGTCTAAAATTATTCCAAGTTATTTTAAGCATATTCTATATAAATAATATATAATTATAAAAGTAATTAAATAAATGAAAACAAGATTCCCAAACATATAGTAAATCAAAATGTGAAATCATATGTAATATATAGAATATTTTCTAGTATTAATGTAATAATTTTATTCACATATCTATGTCTCCCCACATAAGAAAGAATATTTTATAAAAATATTTCACAAAAGTAAAAATAATCATGTAGTAAAATTTATTTATGTAACATATTTCATATAATGAAAAATAATTCATAATATCAATTTTTATACCTAAGAATAATTGAATTATCCAAAATTATTAATGTAAGTGAAATATATCACATAGAATAATTTTATGTAATAAAATTTATCCTTAGAAAAGATATCACATATATGAAATTTTTACATAAGGAAATTCACATATCCAAAATTCCAACATAAGAAATGTTTTAATAAATAATAAATTTGATGAAAACTAAATTTCCATTAAACTGTGTGACCATAATAAAAATAAAAAATATATAAATAAAATAGAAATTTTTTCAAAGGTTTGACAAATTATAATTATTCTATTTAAGAGTAACTAAAATACTATTACTCATAAATTACTCATTTTCTAGGGGAATAAGAATATAATTATTTTTAATTATAAAAACATAAAGATGATCATGGCGCCACTTAACAAAAAAACTTCACTAATCCAAAAGAGAGAATAATATTTAGAATGATTTTAAATAGTACGATAATACATACTCCAGTAGAATATCCATTATAGATACAATGATACAGGTATATTATTGACTCACAATAGATGAATTTCAATATTTTTTTCCCCTGATAGGTATCCAGATTAATTAAGCTATTTTCCTATAATTCAAGGAGGTAGGGAATAAACTTATTCCTTAGATTTTATTTTCCCTAAAAATGTACATCGATTCATGAAGTCTTCTATGAAGATCATGTGTTAATTCATTCACACTTCTCCAACACAAACACAAACAATGGTGTGATGAACACCCTTTCAACGCAAAAACTTTTTTTGTACTCTTCTTTTTATTATTTCGATTCTCTTCTACTCTCTTCTACACCACACTTTTTTATACTCTATAAAATTTTGTTTAAGATTCATCTTTTTTTGTATTAGACCCTTCTTACAATTTGAATTTGAAATAAAAATTTAAAATAAGAAGCTACCTATCAAAATTTTCTTATTAAAATATAATCCCCAATATCATTATATCCTTATTATTCACATTTTTATTTATTTAATAAATTTTTTTGATAGGTTTTGATCCCTTCTATAAAATCCATATCATAATGAGGTAGTTTCGAGATGGTTAATTTTCAACTACATCTCCAATACATAACAGTCAATATTTTGGGAATGTATTTATTTATCCTCATTTATCATAAATACCATCATATATCATAATATACTCTGACATATTGCAGAGTTACCCTTATGAATCATAGAGTGACTGTTATGTATCATAGGGTAACATATACATATCATAGAGTGAACCTTATATATTTTGGAGGTACTATTACATATCACATAGTTATCCTTATATATCATTGAGTTACCCTTACATTTCACATAGTTACCTATATTCATTGAGGACTTTGCCAATTTTTTAGACAGTGTCATTTTAGTACCAAAAATTTATAGACATCATAAAAACACCTCTAGACATTCATAAAACTCCCTATTTCCAACCATCTTTCCCCTCATACGACAAATAATATTTTATGGATATTTAACCTGATTAATTTATGAAAAAATCATTCACTTTAAAACATATCCACTTCTCCCCTGATAAGTCCGATTCCATTTGACAAAAAATAATAATTGAGTGGATTCTTATCCAATATATGGGATCATAAAAACCAACATGAGTCTCAATAATCAATATAAGGTCATAAAAATTAAATATCAAGTCACATTCATAATCAAAATCATTATTAAAACACATTATTTAATAATGAATTAATCTCGAAATATTATAATAATGCCGATAACACAATTTTTACATGAGGAAGTGATTGTGAATATATTATTTTTTATAATATATAAAGATTTAATCCATGACATGTTAATGTAATTTTTTATCTCGAAATATTGAATATATCTAGATAAATATTATATTTTATTACCTCATTGATATTGAAGGACATGAAATTATTTTTTTGGAGTTTTTTCATTTTATAAATGGTTTTTAGTTCAATTTATAGAGTGTGTATAATGGAATAAATCTTTAGAACCATGATTACTCTAATCAACATTGATTATTGATTTTATCATGAATATTGGATTTTTTTGAAAAAATTGTGATACTAATAAATAGATATTACGGAGATGCATAAAATCATTGACTAATGAAGTAAAGATGTTATCTAATTCAATAAGGAATGTTGTTCATATCAAGTTGATTATAGAATTAACAAGGTTTTCCATGTCAAAAAAATCAATTAATAAATGAATTGATATGTCACACTGAAATTTAGAAAGGTGATTGATGATGTGGAGTTTCTATTTAGATAATGATATTTCAACTATCAATAAAGTGTTAAATAAATATTGACACCAACGAAAGCGGAAACAATATAGATTTTACTGACACATCAAATATGGTATTTATTGAAATAGTTCAAGAGACGTTTCTATACAAGGAAATAATGATATCATAATCCATTTTAACATACATACATAATCTCTTATGATATATTCGAAGGCATCATATTCATAACGGGATTACAAAATATATCTTTCAATATACCACTTCCACTAATGCCTCTAAATCCTCAAACCAGTTCACCTTATATTATATCATAAATAATATGTTTTGAAGACATATCCATAACTCCTTTTTTATATCTTCCAAAATTATTTTGAATGGCAATTATTAACTTCAAATTATATTACATCACATGTTATACCTATGAAACCCCATCCAAAACTCGTTTTTTATTATATATAAAATCATTTTAGTGAAACACTCTGATTCGAACCCAATCCCCTTTTAGTAAATAGAAATATGTGACCCGTTATCATTGATAAAATTGGAAAAAATATATAAACTACCAGATCTAAAAATGTATTCAATGTGTTCCCTCTAGCAAAGCATCTGTTCATCCAAACTATAAAGTCATCTGATATGTTATCTATCAAACATATGTATCTATATAATTTTTTTGTGACATCATATGATTGACTGAAAATTCATTTTTTATTTGATTTTCGAAATCCTCTTTAATGATGAGGGGTAACCTACATACAGGCGGGAACAGAAGAAAAATAAACCCATTACACATTTCAAAATTCAAAAACATCTGTAAAACCTGATGAAAAAAATATATGAGAATCACCCGCATCTTCATCTCGATTGCCGATGTTTCCATCACCAATAATCATCACCTGAGAGACATTGTTATCATCACAATCTTTCACAATGTCTCCATCATCATCCTACCACCACACCAAGACCAGAGACCATCGGAAACCACCGGCTTCATCGAAAACATAACACCAAAACAAGAACCAGGCCAGAGCACTTCATCGCAAATCACAAACCATCACACACCACTATCAAGAAAAAAAATAAAAACATTACCAAGAACCGGCAAACGAAAACACAGAGTCCAAGGAGCCACAACTCATCTTGAAAGAAGATCACATCCACCATGAAGCCTTCACCCGTCTCCAAAACTGAAGCCATAATCCCACCTCCATCCCTCTCTTAACCAGCCTCGAACACTATAGGACGGGAAAATAGGATAAGAAGAAAGCCTCCAATGGCGGCGAAGTCACACAAATCTAGACGAACTTCAAACATAAAAGAAAAAATAACGAAACCACTTACTGGAAAGACCTCCAAATACGAACCTATGAGGGAAGAATAAAAATATTGCTACAATATAGGGACAAAAATCTCTTCACTGCCTTCGATACCCCACACAACGACCGGATATGACCAATGTGCCCCCAGCCGACTCTTACACGAAGCATCATCCTTCACCGCAGCAGCAGGAATCTCGAACGATGTATCCTCACCGCGGTGTCATGAAAAGCTATGTCAAGATTGTAGGATATAGCGAGGAAGAGGCCAACAAATGGAGAGAAGGTGAACGAGTACACAAAGACATGCCGCTATAGGAGGGACACCACACGCCATGAGCTGTCTGGACTAAAGCAATAGAAGCCAGCCGATCCGCCGCGGGGGAGAGGAAGGCGGCGGCGGCGGGAAACCCTAGCGTAGAGCCCCTTACGGATTCATTGTGACATCATATGAAAGTATTAATTTTCATATGATCCCTTTTCCTATGGAATCTAGTTTCTATGGTACATTGAGTATTTCAACCCTATATATCTAACTCATACATTGTTGACACTCATAATATGAAAACATTTTGTCAATAGATAAATTATTTTTTATACACCATTATGGATAAGCATATGACATTCCACAAACTTGAATAGACAATCATATCATATTAACTACCTTGGTATGACCAAACTTGTCACCAATTTATCTCAGTTGAAGGACCAAATTTTATTCACTTGATATACGAGGAAAACCCTGCATTCTTCAATTTAAAAATGATGAAATGTTCAATAATATACGCAAAAAACCTATGATTAGATAATATTCAAGGATTGTGTAGGAATGGATGAAAATTATAAACGAATTTTTTCTATTGATCCCATAAAACATAGGTATTGGAGACTCAAAATATTAACCATGCACCCCTATTATGATAATGACATAGTGCAAAACTCTTAATGTTGTATAGAAACCAACCATATTCTCCTAGAGTTAGTGGGCACATTATTAAATTATCATCAGATACAATCAATCACATCTAAAATAAATGAATATTTTAGTAATCATGGTAAAATAGATGTATTCACTCCACATATATTAGATTGTAAAAAAAAGGGTAAAAGTAAATATTATGCATCCTTGAACCCGTTCAAAGATACGTCCATTATATCCTAATGAAAGGAATCGTTTAAAAGGAAGAGATTAGATGATCAATAAGGGTTACATATAATATAAGTAATCAAGATTAAACAATTGATAATCAATATTGAAAGGTAAATAAATGAATAAACATAAAATTTAATCAATAACATAAGCCAGAATAATAATATGCATGGAAAAAATAATTACTAAATAATTCCATATAATTGATCACATGAAATTGAAACTTATACATGGATATCATAACTATTCATATCATCACATGGAAATTTATAAATTATTCCATAATTATTTAATACATAAATCCAAATATTATAAACATACCATCAACTCCCCATGTAATGTGACTATAAACAAACCATTAAGGCATCATTCTAATATGTCAAATATAAATGTGTATAGAGTCGACCAAATAAGAAAAATAGTTTTTCTCATGAGATATATTGAAGTATCATAAAGCTATATTATTCCCTTACATCACTTACTATGTCTATTGGATTAAACATATTATAGGGGAGAATAAAAATTCAATCCACAATTAACAAAATCATTTCCATGAAAAACAAGAATATGAAACGTTAATATTTCCCCAATCAAGATGATTATAAATCATATGGTAAAATAATAATAATGGATTCATCACAACAAATCCCCATTTTTTTATAAGTAAAATAATGGGATATTTTCATTAGTGAAGATAAATACCATACAAATCATCAAAACCATTCAAGACGTTAGTAATATTTTCACTTTGAAAATCGCTTTTTGAAAATAAAATATTCCCAAATATAAGGGAAAACATTTTTTTTAAAATTACCATGGAAAATTGTAAATAAAAATTCAAAACATTGATTGTTCATGATGGTAGAAAATTCCTTTCATGAAATAGAATTTTAAAAAATATCCCTTCCACGCTTTTATAAGAGAATTAAATTTTTTTCCTAATTTAGAAAGAATATGAATAAACATTCTAAAACATGTTATAATAGTAAAATAATGGAAAAATATTAATTAATAAATCATGAAAGAATTGTAAAAATATTCTTTCAATAATTTTAAAAAAAATATATAGATGTATGAAATTTATTACCATCTGAGTTGACAAATAAATGTGTATTTCCGTAAAAAATTAAATCTATTGACTACATAAAATAGAATAATGAAAGGAAATAATATACTTTCAAAAAGTAAAAATAAGAGAATAAATTATATATTTTTTAATATATAATGATTATAAAATTCCCTCAATGGATACTTAATCATAAACATCCCAAATAACAATGAAATTCAATATAAACCCCTATTTGTCAACATTTGAATCTTAATCCCCATGAAAGAAATATGATATAATAAAACATTAAATATCATGAATATAAAGTTAATCAAGATATATCTTATAAAATGTGTAGTATCCACACCATAAGAAAGAATACTGTGGTTAATTTTTCATATGTCTCATCAAACCAAATTGAGGATAGAAAACCTTATAACATTTGTATTATTGAAGTGAGAATTATACAATGAAGAGATTATGAATAAACAATTTAATCCATAGAAAAAAGTAAAATTACAAGATAAATAATCCATAGACCATTTCAAACATAATCATGGAATAAAATAGACATTTAATTTGATTTATATCACAATGAATGGAAATTGAGCTATGAAATCCCTTTCCACTGGTATGAATCATCATGTACAATCTTTATATTCTTGAATAATAAACAAATACTAATTATTTAATTTCATAATAAATTCTTTCAGGTTTTTTATTTATCTTAAATTATTTATTATCATATTATATTTAAATACATAATCAGTAAAGTACATGTGAGATGATTTGGTGATATTTATTTTTGTACCAAATTACATCGGTATGTTGATTTTTGAAAAAATTGGGTGTTTTTCAAAAATATCTAGAATAATAATAAATAAATAATTATCATTCATATAATTCAGTTATAATTTTTAGACCAACCATGAAATATAGTTGTGAAAAACGAACCAAATTAAAATTATGGAGTCGGTAATTCACACACCTGCATGAGTAACATTTCCATCTTCAACGATCATGATGAAAAGATGGGAAGTATTCTTTAATCCTCCAATAATTATAATTATATCCTATGTGAGTTATTATTTATTTAAATAATCTTATATATATCATTCACATGATTTGGTTATGGAAAATATATCTCATCGTTTCATGGAGATGGTAGTCCACATGTATGCATGAACGACGTTAACAATTTTCAATGGATTGAAATTTTAAAAAATAGAAAATACATTATCATTACAAAAATTATAAATTTTTAAATAATATTAAAGATAAATATTAAATATAAATATTAAATATGTCATTATAACATGTAGTTATAGGTTGTTACTGAAATAAAATCTCATCAGTTCGTGTGGTGGTGGTCCATCGTACACATGAATGATGGTGTTGTTCCCCTTAGAAGAAGAAGATAAACATTGGTTATTAAATTATCATAGTAACATCTCCAGATATTGTAAAAAATAATATTATTAAATAAAAATAGTTTAATAATATTTCAATTAGGTGGAAGAATAAATAAAAGCAAAACATTTTGTTAAAAGGTATATATCATGTTCAGACAACCACCTTTTATGTACACCTTAAGTTTTATATGGGTGGTATTTTTCCACAAAATACCATTATAATAGAGGGGTGTGGGTTGGTGGGTATTCTATTAATGTATGTTTGTAGTTATTTGATGAAATTTGTTTCCCTTAATGTGTCAATTGAAGTGGAGAGTGGGTGCCCTTTTTTATGTGATTAAATGGAATACATGGAATTTCTTGAAGTACCGAATTAATATAAATTAACTATCATATTAAAATGGATCCAAAATAAAATATTTTGAATATATGACATGTATGAGTAAACATAATCTCTCCTAAAAATTGATATTTTAGGTGATTTTTTCACCCTTATACTTTTGTTTTGACCCCATGTTAACTCCAACAATGAATATACTCATAACAACGATTTTGAATCTTTGAGGGTAAACGTTGTGACTATAAAAGTAAAATTTTCTGATAAATAGACCAAATATATTATTAAAAATAATATACCAATAACAAGGAAAAATATAATATTTTTAGTAATTTCAAATAATTTATTAAATCATTAGTTGTTATAGAATAATTTTTTTTACATTTTTGGAATTAAATAAAATAAAATAATATAATATTTATGAAACTCATTTCAAATGATTTCAATATGATAAGGTTTTTAATATAAGTAAGATACGATATTAATTTTACCATAAGAGAATTTTTATTGGTATTTATATGATTTCAAACTTTATATATTTTATTAACAACTTGGTTAAAAAATGTTTTTCGTTACCGTGCTAACTACTTTTCTATTGTTATAGGGTTATAATTTTACTTATATAGTGTCATCTAGAGTATAAATGGAAATGGTAAGAAATTTTTGAACATTTATAATCATAATTTTTTTATTTAATGATATTAGTAATTTTATAAAAATTTTAGTAAATATTATTTAACATGAAATTCTGTTAATTTTATTTAAGAACTATTCAAAAAATTTGACTTTTAAAACAACCTTACCTAAATTAAATTTTTATATAAGCCATCACAAAACTAAAATTTATAATATTTAACTTTAATATTATTTTTATAATTTAAATCACACCAAAAATATTATCATTAGTTTTTTGAAAATTATTTACATGATTTTTGTACCGCTTTAACAAACACCGTGTTAGGGTCGCTTAATATTTTATGGAAATTATTTCATCAATAAAAATTAAAAATAAATTATAATGATAAATTAAAGTATTATATCTTTAAAATAAAAATTAATATCATAATATAACATATTTTTATCCCCACTTAAAAAATTTAGTAATAATAAATCAAAGGGAATGAAAATTTTCACTTTACTTTATGAAAAATATTATAATGGAAAAAATACTAGGAAAATTGAATAAAGGTTTATATATTAAAATTTTGGATTATTATTGGTGAAATAAACTCATTACCTATAATTAAATAATCTATTATGGTTACATGTTTTTTCATTATACCTTTATTTTTACACATAATTCACCAAATCTTCCATTACCATTATAATAAAAGTTTCTATGATTATTATATAGAATAACTAAAAATAAATGATAAATATACAAAAAAATTACACATCATGATTATAAATATGCAATCCATTTTTCTCAATTAAACTCAAAAAAATGAAAATTTTATTTGATATTAAACTGACAATATGGGAAGAAAAATAATTGTTCAATAAATGCCCTTTTATGTATTGAAATGTGTTTATACAGAATTCATGTACAAATTCCATTATAAATACAATAATAGGATTATGTTTTCCCAAAAAATGAACTAATTAAATATTAAAACTATCAAAAATATATTCTAAATTTGTACATGCTTTAAAAGAAAATAATATTTTCAATTAAAATCAAAATTTTCACAATTTATTGAAAAAAATTAAAAACCTTAAAATTTTTCCTCATCACAATTTTGTAATTTTTATTTAAAAATTATTTAATTTTTGTAAATAAAATTTATATATCTTATATAGATTAATTATAATATTTCACCCATAGAAAGAAATAAAAATCAATATTTGAAAAAATGAATTTTTAATGTAAAATTACATTATAGAGAATTAAGTGTTTATTTCATAAGAATTAATAAATATATTTTTATAGATTATGAAATTTATATATATTTAAAATTTTTTAATCATATTTATACCCACCAATTTAATTACTAGGTTATAACTATCATAATTGGATAAAAATATTTCATTGATCGTTTAAGATTAGTGTTTTGTGTCATATATGCTATTGAGCATAGTGTCCAATTAAAATATCATCTTGTTATGTTATAATAAATATAATAAATTTCATCCTTGAAATTTTAAATTTATATCTATAATAATGGGTTTGAAATTTTAAATTCTTTTTTTGAAATACCTAATTATAAACAGGGTTAATAAAACAACCTCTTAAAATAGGGAAAATGAAGGACATGTGGAATAAAAATAGGTAGGTTTCAAATATGAGAATATTAGTGGTAATAGAAAATAATTTCTTGGAGGAAAAAGTAAAATTTAAATAATTATTTATTGGGATAATGAAATTTAATTTCTGTAATGTGAATGATCAAGAGAAAGTAAATTGCCACAAAATAATGAACTAAAGTGATGTGAAAAAGGTCCTTGATTTTTTTAAAATGAAGGTAATAGAATGATATTTATACTTATATATCATTTTCCTAGTTTTTTAGAATTACTTTACCATTTATACTAAGAGAATATTGAAATATTATTTCTTATAAAGTATAATTTCATGTGTAACTAAATTTTCACATTAATCTCATCTTTCTCTCCAAATAATGAGCATTGAAGATGGATTTCTCATGAATGATGGAGTAAAATAAACTTCTAAATGATTAAATAATAAAAAAATGGATATTAATATTTTTCTAATATATTTATATATTAACAAAAATTAAAATTTTTAGCATATGGTATGATAATACACAATATGAATAGTCCTACATATGAATAAATACAGCATTAATGTTTAATGCTTCAACAGTAATACATGATGTTCCACTTAAATAATTTGAAATAAAATTGACCGTAAAATGATTCACAATGTTACCAAAAAAATTTAAACCCAAAAAATAGGATGATATTTTTAACACATAAATAATTTTGAAAATATATATTTTTAAAATAAATTAATTGTCTTTGATAGCATGTGTTATATGCAACACTGAGTTTATGGAACTATTATATACTATTAAAATAATATTATTTAACTTTATTGTTATTTCATAGCCATTAAATTAGTGGCTGTGAATATGAATAACTAAATTAAGAAAAAAATTATGGTTTTAACAAGTATAAAAAAATTCTTGGGTAATAAATTAATTAAAAATGAAAATAAAAACCAATTGAAAAAAAATTATTTGTTTCTCTGAAAGATACTTTGCTTACAATAAATGTTTTTTATGTTGATTAATTAAATTAATCACCAATTATGAAATAGTTAAATTTAACTAAAATAATTTATATTAAATAATTTTATTACCATTCAAATAATATTTTTCATAGGCATGAGTTAAGATTAAATAATGTTTTATTCTTTAAAAACTGTATTTTTTTCTAAAAAGTTGTATCACCCTATGTTTCACACTTATTTTAAAATTAATTTATTCCATTTTTATAAAACTTATTATAAAAAAAGAACATAATTTCGTAAATAAAAATTTCAAAATTATATTTAAGTGAATATTTTAGTATTTTTAAAAAAGCTTAATTTTTTGATGAACAGATGAAATACTGATTTTTATTAGTGTTGTATTTTTTGTTTAAGGACTTTTCAAAGTAATATTTTATTTTAAAATATTTTTAAACATAATATTATTTCAATTATAATATTATAAATCATGTTTATATAATTTTAATTAATTTTATGTTTAATTTTTAAATAATTTTTTTAGTCTTATAAAAACACATTCTTTGAAAGATCATTATTTCATCACGATGGAATGATTAATTTTAAAATAAATTGTTCCAATTATATATATATATATAATTTTTTAAAATATATTCCATATTTTTAATAAGTATTATTAATATTATTTAATATTTTCTATATATATATTGGTCATAATGAATGTTAAAAACAATATAATTAAGTTACAATAGTTAATTTTAAAACAGGTTTATCTAGGGATAAAGGAATATGTTATTGTTAAAATTACATAAAAAATATAATTTCTATTATATGAAAATATATCAACCTTAAAAAAACTTACATTTTTTAATATTGCATTTTTAATTTTCTTCCCAGGAATGTGATTTGAAATTATTGTAAAATTAGAAAAATTAAAATTTTTCCACTCACCTAATTTATAAAAGGAAACCCCCTCTCCTATCCCATTCACACTTCAAGAGACATTTTGTTCTGAAAATAAAAAAAATACATTATTTACATACCTCATCATGACCTAAAGTCCATCATTTGATTATAAAAAAATCTAAAGAAATAATTAAGAATAAACTTAAAAAGGTTTTCTGAAGAAGAGGTATAGTGTTTGCCAGGAATTTTTTTATTTCTTATTATACATCATTAAAATAATATTCAAATATTATGAAATAATAAAAATAATATCATCCTTATAAATATATTTTATCATATAGTTTTAATAACCTATATTAATATCGTATTCTTTATAATGGGAAATGAAATTCCAGATCATGTGTATAATGAACTACTGCCTTGTGAACCGATGCAATTATTTTTCCATCACTTCCTATATTGGATGGATATAATATTATATTTAATATATATATATATATATTAATTAAATAATTATACTATTATAATTATAACCTCATATATAGTATTTTACTTTTTTCATTCTTTGGGAAAAGATAACGTCGCTCTTGCATACATGTGGACAACCGCCTCCACGAATAGATGTGATTAATTTTTCATTTATGATTTACATGATTAGTAATAAAGACATATTTAATGAATATTTAATGTTACAACATGGATTCCACTAAAATATTTCCTCAAGCTGGTTGGTTATGTGGCCTCAAGAACACCTCCATGTACGCCAGAGGTTGTCGACTTGCAGGGAGGGCATAGGGTGTGATTGTGGGGATACTATGACCTCATTTAAGAATAATAAATTATTGTAAATAGCTGTGTAACATAAAAAAATGTAAGTGAATAGTGTTTCAAATTAGTAGGTAACTGAAATTAATATGTCGTACTAATGAATGAAAAATATATAAAGTCTTAAATATCAATGCCATACATTCAACACTGGCCACACACTAGGATGACCATATTGATACTAGAGTATGAATGAAATTGAAGAAATAGTACTTAAATATACTACTTACTCCATGATAGAATACATACCATATCTCCATACATTATCGAAATCCACCAGCTTGATTAGTATAATCCACAAGAAAAGCTCTACATGATCATGGAAATCGGGAACTCATCCATATCCACCATGAAATGGTGATCAACCTGAAAAGATGACATAAGGTCTAGAGATCCTATGCAAGTGCATCAAGCTAGAAGTAATTCCACTCAATCCATATATCATAATTCTATATCTCAGTCTGTAATCCCAGTGGACATATACATGCTTCTTCCAATGGTGGAAATGTATGTGAGTAAGCTACATCACTACAAGGGGATACCCGTCTGAACCCTAGGTTCACTTGTACCCACCTAAAATAACAATAATATTGGATTCCAGGGAAGTAGGCCTAGAAATAATATAATTAGACACTAATCTATACACCATTCTTCTCATGCCATGTATATCTAGTCCAATGTATGATCCCTAGGTACAAGTTTGTAGGCAGTCACTACATTTTCGTATTTGATATTACCTAAGGGGATCAACCTTAGAGGACCTATATATGAAATTTCATATAGACCCAAGTACATTATCAACATCCATTCACAATAAAAGCATCACTAGTGTGTCCAAAAAACCCTAGTATTCATCTATGGAATCACTCTAGGAGAACATAATCATCAATTGAGTACAAGTCACATAAACTGCAAGGAGTTCGACATCCATCACAATGATCTATAAATCGACCATGGAAAACATAACCACCCCATCACTCGGAAGATCATAATCATCCAAGAGTATATGTCAACAATGTGGAACTCCATGTACAAAATTGTAATCCTATAAATGATCATGTTATTTTTCTTCTTTCATATCCCTTAGAAGAGTTTAATCATCTAGTATAATCATTTGATCAAAGAGAGAATAATAATCCTAATAACATATAAAATAAGGGAGATAAGAATCATTCTTATCACTTAGGAGAGCATAAATATCCACAAGTATCATTACCACAGACTCTATTCTCATATATCGTAGTCATAGGCTCAATAACTGTATACCAAGAATCTTCTATTGAAAACCCAATAATATAGTAACCAAATATACATTCTCAATAGATAGATCCCAAGTTTTATTTATGGGTATACCAGTAAGCATAATAAATAACATACCATAGAATTCATATCCTAAGAAAATGTATGGTCATCCTAAAGAGAAAGAAATTCACATTGTGTTAGGCTTAATAGCCACTAAAAAAGAACAACCATTGGAAATAACTGTTACATAAACAATATATAAGTGAATGTATAGAAAAAATGAGGGTAGAAAAATTCCAAAAACATCCTATATTTCCACAAATTCCTGGGATTACATGTTCAACATGGGTTCTAAGGTGATGACCGATTCCATCTCTGCCCAAACCTAATGTACTAACTCAAGGTCGGTCAAACAATGGGCCACCCCTGGGTCCCTCAGGTCAAAACACTAAAGAGGAATCCTACTTAGGATCCTAAAGGTCTAAATGAAATATAATTCAAGCTATATGAGATCCTTCTATGAAAAGTTAAAAGTTCTAATCCTACATGGGATCCACAAATGATAAGTCTATAGTGGCCCCTAATAAGGTATCCCTGAGCAACAAGTCCATATTGTAATCCTACAAGGAATCCATAGAAAGGTACATAGGATAATGGTTTATTATAGGGTTTTTCTAGGTCAACATGTAAACAAATTCATCACATAGGTGACCCCTAATAACAAGAAGAAGATAAAGGAATCCAACATGAGACCCTCCAGGTAGAAACATATCATGTGGAATCCTACTGTTGACCCTCAAAAGAAACTGGATGCACATCCTCTTAGGATAAAAAGGAACATATCACAAGGGATATCTCCTCAAAGGAAGAGCTATGAAGCCATGGTATATAGATATAACCATTGGATTACCTCAGATCAAACAGTCACTATCAGACGATAGTGGATTCCATTATTTGAGGAAGAAACTATTTATTTTAGTAAAAGACCAAAACCACCCATTAAGAGATCTAAAATCACATTAAGGGATTCACTAATAAGATATACATGGAATGATACTCATAATTGACTGATAATGGGGTCCAATTACAACTAATGGTAAAAATATATGAAAAAACTAAAGGAAAGTGAAAAAAGAGTACACGATGTTTTTCCCTAATATACAACTTGTACCCTAAGGGGCCCACCTGGTCATGTACTCTAGAAAAACATGGCATGTCAAAACCAAAGTACATTGAATTTCAGCCCTGTAAATGAATTTTACCCTACACTACATACCATCTTGTGTACCTTATATGGCATGGCTATGAATACAGTCTGGTTGTGCATATCTACATAGTGTACAATCCACATGGCGTCTGACCCTATAATCTACACAGTGATGTTACCCTTACATGGGTTTTCAAACCATGTACTTTGATATATGTATGATTTCAGTTAAACGGTGTTTATAACCCACTCACAATGTCCAACTTGGAAATATCATCTTCATCGAATAGGAAGAACACCTAATATGTCTTCCCAGAATCACATGTCATGTAGATGGTTTTTTCGGAATGTAAAACCCTAAAATCTCCTCAAACCAAAATTTTCTCAAGAAAAAGATATAAATGATCCCAATATGGGTCCTATGAAGCTGTAATATGGATTTAAAACTAGAAAAATATTTAGATATGGGGATTAATGGTGAAACATAAAAATGGTCTACCTTTGAGTGGAATCCATTAATTCTTTTCACCATTCCATGGTCCACGGCTGTCAGATGACGATTTGGATTATCCCAAGCTCTATGGAAGTACATATTTCTCTTACCCTATCTCTATCTGCCTCTATCTCTCTCTCTCTCTAAATTTTGTGGTGGAGTAAATCGATTAGGGGTATACATGATAAGAAATATGAGGAATGTGGAAAAGAAAATTAAATGAATGAAATGAAGAAAATGAAACAATAAAAAGAAAATGAAAGGGGGGATTCAACCATCCCCATAACCAAACATGATTTTACACACCATTATGAAAAAAGTACCCATTCCAAACTAAAATAATGAAGATATAATATCAATACGACTCTCTATTCAAAACATAATTCCGAATGAACCTAAATGAGTATATTAATATTTATTTAATTATCTCTTGATTATTAATTTTTCTATTGAAATACAAATGGCTCATATATCTACAAAAATACATTTCTAGGATAAAAACCATATTAAGGGACTAATATTGAGGTCGAAAAAATTATATGATACTATCTTTTAGGGAAAAATGACCATTTTATCACTTGCAAGCATGAGATTCAAAAATTTTAAATTTATGTTGAAAATTATCCATGTGAAAAAAAAGAAGACCTTAAAATCCTCCCCACCATAAACCTTCTCATCCTTGAGAATCCCGGTTCTAAGAATTGATGTTAATCGACCATCCCAAGAATCCACAATACCAAACAATATGAACTTTACAACAATGATCTTTATAGAGTATAACAAGGTCTCTTAAATGAAAGACACTTAACTATAACCAATATTGTACTCCCCTCAATAGGAATACACATATAAGTGTCTCAAAATAGATGTCAAGTTCAATGGATCATGAAAAATTCATGATTCCATCTAAAATGAGGTTCACTACCCTCAGATAGATAATGAAATACTCACGACCACATGGCTTACCTTATACAGCTCTATAAGCGTAACCTCAACAGGTTCTATTTCCAAATAAGGAAATACATTTAGAGGGAAAAGAATCGCTACATGGGGATGATTATCTCTTAGTAAAGTCAATATTATTTCATGATATATCATGATAATATCTAATTAGTATTACACTAAAATACTACAATATAATTGTATAGATCCTCCAATCCAAGATCATAATAATTAGGCTAACTAATCATTAAAGAACACATGAAAACAAGTCTCTTAAAAAATCATTCCAAGGTCATGCCATGGGTTGACCATCTTGTAGTACCCAAAAATTCATGATGTCACATATACCACAATGGGTAATTTTTCACATAACCAAAACTCACACAAAACCATTCCTTCAACAATTCATTGAAACCATCAGTCCTTGGCTCGCACCTGACTAGTGACCGATTTATGATTCTATAGTACTATAAAAAAATAGATTATACCTTTACCACTTGAATTAGAATCCAATGAGTGTCCCATTATATGAATAATGTGACCATGCTACACAGAAGAATAGTTTCACAAGAAATAAGCTCCTTGGGAACTCCTCTTCAAAATCGAGAACCTCACATGTTCCATGATTTATACTACAACCCCCTATCATAAAAAATAATTCCAGTCATGTGATTCCACCCACACTTTGACTTTATTAACAAAAAAAGAAACAATGATTGACCAGGACTGGAAGCCAAAGAGTCCTTCCCATCAAATCCATTCTTGGAGAACATGAACCCCGAGTTTTTTCAAAAGACTAATGCATCAACATTCCTATAATTCCAAAAATGATCAAATACCATGACTCGATAAAAAAACAACCATAAAAAATACTATAACCCTAAAAAGGAATTCATAAACATAGTATAAACTCACTCATGTTGGTTTCCCATGAAATCATATGCATCTATCTACATGGTTTTGATTCAAAACCAAGGGTCTTTAGGACTCACACAAATCCCTACATGTCATGTCTCAATACTGGATCTGAAGTTGTAACCACCAATATTAAAAGATAAAACTCTCTAAATAATGTGAATATCACAATGATATACAAGGTAAAAAACTAAAAACATGGACTATAAGGTCATAATACTCACCAAGAATCCCCATAAGGAACTTCTCCAAAATGGTCTTGATACTAACAAAGAAGAGAGAATAAACTAACACACACTGACCATTCATATATAGTAATACCCCTAGAGGTCAAGCTCATTAGAAACATATTGGTACCTATTAGAATGGAGCTCAAAAATATGACCAGATAACTATGATCGAATATACAACACCCTATAAGGGGCACAATAGAAAGTCATCATGTGTGATATTGACCTATAACGATCATTGTATCTCCCTTCCCGGAGGACCCAGTCATCATCCTCAATTTAGATCCACATAACCATCCATAATATGAAAATATGTATGTATATAAGTGGTCCTAATTAGATTTCCCTCATTCATTAGTTGAAGTCACACACTAGAATGGATATATGATGTCAATTTTATATTCCAAATAGGATTCTTAAGAAAACTATTTCATTTTCTAGTCAAGAGTCAAAATCCATCCCTAGCCTCATTCCAATGTGAAAATAGAAAGATATCCACAATAAATCAGAAAATCGATATAAAATGTGTGCCACTCAATGTGAAAGTCATATAAAGCTATAACATCATAGATCTGAATAGAAATACCATACAATGGAAACCAATAATTCTTACAAGAACATGTTTTATCATCAGACTCATATGATATCCATAATAGGTTCCAAAACATTCTTAATACTCCTATTATAACGACCCTTACTTTACATACATTTTTAATACTTCAAAAATTGAAGCACACTTATTACAACATATGACAAAACCACAAAGGACCGTATAGGTATAGTGTCTTTAGAAACTGGGAAACATAAACAACTGCTTCATAAATCTTCTACAGTGTCTCCCATTTATTTCATCATATCTAGGGTCCCTTTTAGCATATTCTACTTAATATCCATCTTCCTGACCTGGGGAAAAGAAAACATAAAAGGGTGAGCTCAAATGCTCAGCAAGGGCAAATAAAGGAAATAAAAATCATATCATATCTTTTTGAAAATCAAAACCTGCAAAAGAGATCATAATATCTTAACATGGAATAAATCATAGAAGTGAAAATGAGATCCCCATAATCATAACATAAAACTTGAAACTTTGTGGCATGCACACATAATCATGGAAAATCATTTCTTGTTAGTCATGACTCATTGCGAAGACTATCTTAGTGGACAAAGTCCCTTTCTGAACCGAGTTCACTCCTCGTTTCAGTCCTGTATCACTGAACCGAAATAACCTTCCGTTCCAGCCATATCTATCTCATGAGATATAAAATCATTACCCAATGCATTGGAGGGAGATATAGGTCCCACCCATCTTATAATGAATCCTTTCTTATGTGTGCCACATAATCATAAAACATACATCATCGCATAACACATGTAACAAAAATGGGATTCTTGAAACATCATGACATCATAAATCAATTTATATAAGATAAAGGAATTCATAAACATAATTCCATCACAACATAGTCAAATCAATGTAAAAATATGGGTAGAAACAGAACCCTTTATTATCTTAGATGGAAAATAATTTTGATAAAACACTTGAATTGAATTCTTGAGGAAAATATCCTTTCTTCTTCAAAATCAATTTCTTTTCACAAAACATCATGCAATTTTAAAAGAAAGAGATTTTATTGAAAATAGTCATGAAATCTTTTAGAGGAAGCTTCATGAAAATAAGGCTTTATAAAACAGTAGAAATCCGTTCGTGCCGTATAAGTTAAAAAAAACATTCTTCGCACTTTTGTCGGAAAAGTCAAAAAGTACCTCGTACAAAAACGATAAAAGATTCCTTTCATTTCTTTTACTAAAACTCACCGAAGGTAAAAATGGATTTAAAAAATTGTAGGTGGATGGAAGTAATATTACATATTGATGAAACATGGACGTGGATGATAAAATACACCCCAGTAAATACTTACGAATAAACAATCTCGGATAAAAATGAGATTGTGATATTTCCCTTACCTTAGGTCTGATTTGCTTTGTTCGTGTCCGAAGCTCCTGTATAATGGTTTAAATAATGTTATTGACTTATTCCAGAATCATACATATTGATATGATATCATATATGGTCATATTATTAGCTTCTTGTTAGTAATATTTCATTGTTACTTGTTACTCGGGTCTTTATAACTTTTTGTTCTTATGCGTGTTTTGTCGAATAAATTCTTATTCTTATCTTTAGGTTATAGATAATTCATTTCCAGAATGGTATTAGTGTATTATATACCATATTCATTCATTCAATTCATTTATATAATCATTACAAAATGAAGATCATGTAGAACGAGTCGCATCACATCGTGGAGACGGTATTCCGTACGCACGAGTGATGATATCATTCCTATGATCGTGGAATTGTATTGGAGTATATATATATCATTTCAGTATCAATATTACTTAATAATAATCATATTTAGTTACTCATTACACCATTATACCCATCCTTGTAAGGTGATGGTGGAAAATAGATTACACCATGGCGTGGAGACGGTATTCCGTACGTACGCACGCGCGGTGATTTCATTTTTCCGTAGGATGGATAGAAGGTGAATTAGGGTTGTTTCATATTTATAATAACATATCAGTATGTATGTAATACTGATGTTATTACTTTATCATGAAACAACTAAAGAAGAAGAAGTTGAAGAAGAAAGAAATTGAAAAGATCGGTAATGGATATTACCTCTTCTTTGGAACGCTTCTTTGAATACTCCACTTAAGGAACTAAGATTGGTCTTTGGAGAAGACCAGGACCTCTAGGATTATTCTAGGGAAGTGTAGAGGAGAAAATGGCAGGGGTTGGCCGAGCTTGAGTGCTCAATTTGGTGTGAGGAGGAGGGGGAGTAGGTGCCCTTTTATAAGGGAGGAGAGGGGCACCTTTGGAATATCTCAAAATATTATTTTATATTAAAGTCAAAATCGGTTTATAATGGTTCCAAAGGGTCTTATTTCGAAGATAAAGTGGGGAAGGGTCAAAATCCTATCAACCAATAGGATTTAGACAAGTTTAGGTTATTATTTTAACCTTATCAATTAGATTTAACTCTAAGTTAAATAATTTAACTCTTACCGTGTCTTCTTGTTTTCTTTCACTATATGGTTAATACACTTACTATAACATGACAAACGAACCCCAAATTGTTTATTATTAATATATATATCCTTATCTAAGTCATTTGGCCGAACCTTAGATTTTTAGGAATAAAATAACAATTAATAATATAATATTTGATTTAAAAACTATTTTGTGTCAATTTTGACACTATTTGATATATGATTTTTGTGAAAGTCATAACAGAATTATATGTTCGAACCAAGTTGATTAAATCAACAATAATATATCATAGTAACCTAGAAAATTAGTGGAATTCATAAAAAGTCTTAAATTACATTTATTTTGGTATTTATATTATCAATTTTGTCAATATTTCATTAATAAGATAATTACTGCATCATCTTTGTGTCATAAATAAATTAAATTATTTGATGTCTAAAAATTACAAATAAAATACCATCATGTAGGAAATCTTTTTATCTTTCTAATGAATATTTACAATCGAATTTATCTTATGTATAACCCCATATTAAAAATGATTTACTTATTAAACTTTGATTTTAACTATTTTAACCCTTCTTTAAATAAATTAATAATAAATGTCCTCATCTAATCCAAGTGGGCCTAAATGGTCATATGTTATTCCTAAGTTTGTTTTTGGTCGAATTACACTTGTCCAATAGAATTAGGACATGTGTTAGGGTAATATTAATATCATATTTACCCTTAGTTACCCTATTTACTATTAACCGCGGTAAAAATAGTAAAAAGTTACTATTCACCAAAAAATTATTTTCATCTCATTGAACCACATTTTAGTCCTTGATATTAACCGTGTCTCTCGGATTTTTGAAATTCCATTCACAGAAGCGGTAAAATTAAGTTTTATGCAATATTCAGTTTTTAACCTACCACTTAGTGGTTTCACTATTCATCAAAAATTGAAAGTTTTCAGAAAAATACCAAAATTTCACCCTAGGCTAATTTCGATATTCTGAGTCCAAAAATGAAGTCCCTTTTCAAAAATAAAATTTATAAAATTTCAAAAAGTTGTTATTACTATTCATAACGGCTAGTTTTAATAGCATAATGTTGTTTAGTGAAACTCGGTATTGCGTACGACGCAAGCTATCGAGGAAGGTCGCGATTGCGTGTAAAGCAAGCCAAGCAAGTGTTGTGTAAAAAAAAGATTCCTTTGATGATTTATATAACATAAAAGTCTCGGGTGTTACATTCTACCCCCCTTAAAAAGAATTTCGCCCTCGAAATTCGTCACTTTGCAACAAACAAATGAGGATACTTCTCCCTCATCATATCCTCAAGCTCCCATGTAGCTTCTTCAAGTTGGTGGTTTCTCCATAAAACTTTCACCAAGCGAGTGGTCTTGTTTCGTAGGACTTTTTCGCTACGATCCAGAATCTCTATCGGATGTTCTTCATAAGAATGATCTTGCTCCAGCGGTACAACTTCTGAGCTGAGTACATGTGAAGGATCTGGTATGTACTTTCTCAGGAGAGATACATGGAACACATCGTGAACTTGAGAGAGATTCGGTGGAAGCACCAATCGGTAAGCTACCTTCCCAACACGATCCAATATTTCGAAAGGGCCGATATATCTAGGGCTCAACTTCCCCTTCTTTCCAAATATCATAACCCTCTTCCAGGGAGATATTCGTAAGAACACTTTATCACCCACTTCAAACTCTAGGTCTTTTCTTCGGTTGTCGGCATAGC
Source organism: Viscum album (assembly GCA_963277665.1). Classification (NCBI taxonomy): domain Eukaryota; kingdom Viridiplantae; phylum Streptophyta; class Magnoliopsida; order Santalales; family Viscaceae; genus Viscum; species Viscum album. Next base: position 1,978,793,964 of record OY728127.1, on the reverse strand, counting down.
TTTTCTGTCGACTCTGAGCTGCTTTTATGTGTTGTTGAATAGATCTGACCTTTTCTGCCATTTCATCAACGAGATCAGGTCCTAATAGCTTTCTTTCCCCAACTTCATCCCAGCAAGTTGGAGTCCTGCATTTCTTTCCATAGAGAGCTTCATAAGGAGCCATTTGAATACTGGAGTGAAAGCTATTATTATAAGAAAATTCCACCAAAGGTAGGTGTTGATCCCAACCTCCTTTGAAATCCATAGAGCAAGCTCTCAACATATCTTCTAGGGTTTGAATTGTTCTCTCAGACTGACCGTCTGTCTGGGGATGATAAGCAGTGCTGAAACTCAACTCTGTATCCAGAGTATGCTGAAGACTTCGCCAGAACTTCGAGGTAAATCTCGGATCCCGATCAGATATAATAGAAAGTGGTACTCCATGTAATCTTACCACTTCCTTTACATATATCCTGGCAAGCTGATCTAGAGAGAAATCCTCTATAATAGGAATGAAGTGTGCAGACTTTGTGAGACGATCAACTATGACCCAGATAGCATTATTGCCTTTGGATGTTTTAGGAAGTCCTGTGACAAAGTCCATAGTGATGTTTTCCCATTTCCATTCGGGTATGGGTAATGGTTGTAACATCCCCTTAGACTGCTGTCTCTCAGCTTTAACTTGTTGACAAACCAAGCATCGAGAGACAAATTCAGCAACATCTCTTTTCATGACATCCCACCAGAAGTACTCTTTCAGGTCTCTATACATCTTCGTGCTTCCAGGATGAATAGAGAATGAAGAACTATGAGCCTCATCCAGCAGCTCCTTCTTTAATTCGGGGATGGGAGGAACACAAACCCGATTCCTAAACTTTATTATCCCATCACAATCAAGGTTGAATTCAGGAACATTTCTCACCTTCTTTTGTAACTCGACATCTTCTTTCTGTGCCTCTTTAATCATCACATGTATAGATGGTTGAACATTCATTTGAGAAAGATAAGATTTTTCCCCTTCCATTATAATTCCAAGATCCATCCTTTGTAAATCCATAAATATTGGATCTTTTGTGATCCTCATCATGGATAAACTAGCATGGTCTTGTCGACTTAATGCATCTGCCACCTTGTTTGCTTTCCCAGGGTGGTAATGGATTGAGCAGTCATAATCCTTAATCAGCTCCAACCATCTTCTTTGGCGCATATTCAGCTCCTTTTGTGTGAAAATATACTTTAAACTTTTATGATCAGTATAAATATCACACCTTTCACCATAAAGGTAATGCCTCCAAATCTTTAATGCAAAGATTACCACAGCCATCTCCAAATCATGTGTTGGGTAATTTTGCTCATGGATTTTCAACTATCGTGAGGCATAAGCTATCACCATATCATTTTGCATAAGAACACACCCCAATCCCTTCTTGGATGCATCACTGTAGATCACAAACCTTTCTCCACTACAAGGCAATGTGAGCACAGGTGCACTGGATAACCTTCTTTTCAACTCCTTGAAATTCTCTTCACATTCCTCTGTCCAGAAAAACTTAACTCCTTTCCGAGTCAACTTGGTGAGTGGATTAGATAATCATGAAAAATCTTTTACAAAACGTCGATAATATCCAGCCAATCCAAGAAAACTTCGGATCTCAGTTACTGTTGTTGGTCTTGACCATCTTTCGATAACCTCTGTTTTTGCTGGATCCACAGATATCCCCTCTTTTGAGATTATATGACCCAAAAATGCAACTTTTTGAATCCAAAATTCACACTTGGTAAATTTGGCATAAAGCTTCTCCTTTCTCAGGGTCTTCAATATAATTCTCAAGTGATCTTCATGCTCTTCCTTGCTCTTTGAATAGACAAGAATATCGTCTATAAAGACTACCACAAATTGATCAAGATAGTCTCTAAAGACTCTATTCATTAGATCCATGAAGATAGCAGGGGCATTAGTAAGACCAAATGGCATCACTATAAATTCATAGTGTCCATACCTTGTACGGAAAGCCGTCTTTGGTATATCCTCCCTTTTGACCCTTAATTGATGATACCCTGAATGAAGATCAATCTTGGAAAAGTATTGAGCTCCGCATAGTTGGTCGAATAAGTCATCAATGCGTGGGAGAGGATATTTGTTCTTGATAGTGATCTTGTTAAGTTCTCGATAATCAATGCAGAGTCTCATTGATCCATCTTTCTTCTTAACAAATAGAACAGGTGCTCCCCAAGGTGACGCACTAGGGCGTATGAATCCCTTATCAAGATTCTCTTGGAGTTGCTTCTTCAATTCCTGCAACTCAATTGGGGTCATTCTATAAGGTGTCTTTGAAATAGGCAAAGCACCCGGTACGAGTTCTATTGAAAACTCAACTTCACGATTTGGTGGAAGACCCGGCAATTCCTCCGGAAAGACATCATCAAAATCCCGTACAATGGGCATATTCTTAATCGTGAGTTTATCACCAACCATTTGAGATAAATAACCTTCATTTAGTGGAATCAATACCCATAATATGGAAGAAATTTCCACTGGAAGGTTATGTTCATCCTTGCATTGGTATACGATCGTAGATTGATCTGGAATATGAAATGTGACTTCCCTTCTTTGGAAATTGATATGAGCTCCATGTAGAGAAAGCCAATCCATGCCAAGAATCACATCAAATTCCACTAAAGGAAGGATCACAAGATTTGCAGGAAGCACTTTCCCACAAACTTCGATTGGATAAGAATTATAAACTTTTGATGCGATTGATGTGCCATTAGGTGTTGTCACGGCTAAATCAACATCTAATTGTTGAGGTAATACGGTGATACCCTTAGAAAAGTCTTCAGAAATAAAAGAGTGGGAGGATCCAGAATCAAATAAAACATTTTCTACTTTAGAGTGGATGGTAAGTGTACCTTTCACCACATCGTTATCGTACTCCACATCGCTGATAGAAATTGCATGTGACTTTCCTTTGTCTTTAGCCTTAAGATTTTGTTGACGTCGACCATCATCATCAACCCTTGGATTTGGGCATTGATTGGAATAATTCCCCATCTCCTTGCACTTGAAACATTGAAGTGTAGTAGGTTCATTCTGTGTATCCCTTCCTTTGTTTTCATCATTAGACATCTTCTTCCCATTATCACGGCATTCAAATGCCCGATGACCTTCCTTTCCACATTTAAAACATTTACTTGTCCCTTTAAGACAACTCCCTCCATGTTTCTTTCCACACTTTGAGCATAATGGAAAGTTCATCTTCTTTTCAGTGTGCTCTTTAGAGTTTCCTTTGAATTCCATCTTCCTCTTCTTATCAAACCCATGTGACTGATGGGTTACTCCAATCTCCATCTCGACTTTGAGAGCACATCGAACGATTTCCTCGTAGCTATTGAAGTCCCTTATGGCTAACGCCCTTCGAAGACTTGGTTTTAAGCCACTAACGAATCGATCGATCTTACTCTCAGGTTGGATAATAATACCAGAAGCGTACCTTGAAAGTCTTGTAAAATTTGCTTCATAGGTACCAACAGATTCATCATCCCTTTGCTTCAGTTCAAGAAACTCTTTCTCCATCTTTGTTCGGAGAATACGAGGGAAGTACTTATTGAAAAATAAGTTCTTGAACTCGTCCCATTCCATAGACTCAATTTCATCCCTTTGCCTCGTATTCTTAACAAGATTCCACCATTGATCCGCATCTCCTTCCAAATGGTACACTGCTAGGATGACTTTATCATGTTCAGAACATTGAAGAACTGAAAATATCTTTTCAGTAGTACTAATCCATTGTTCAGCAACTAATGGATCAGTAGACCCGCTGAAAGAAGGTGGACGCTGCCTCATGATGGATTCAACAGAATGTTTCTCCCTCCTTTGCTCGTTTGGAAATCTTGCATGATTCATAGCTTGAGAAAGTTGTGTGAGCATGGCTACAAGATTTTGCATTCCAGCTCCCATATCGTTTGGTTGCTCAGGGGGACAATCATTGCATTGCCCATCGCATTCCGCATTAACACGGTTCCTTCGGGTTCCAGCCATTGACTAAAACCAAGAAGAATAGTGTGAGCAACACTAATTATAATAGGAAACCACATAATTCAAGAATAAAATTTTCATGCTTATGGTCTTATCCTAGGTTATTCATGGCCATTTCTAAAACACTAAGATTGTGTTCTATGCTTAGACTTATCCTTAGGGTTCTTACTAAGGCTTTCACATCCTAGTTTCCAAAGGTTGACTATACCTTTCCTCTGATACCAACTATAACGGTCTAGAATTACTTCTAGTGGACTACAATTGATACCTATCAGGGCACTCCATGGGCGGCTACACCCCCTGGGTGGGACACACCACCATCCCCAGTGGCAGCCATTTCCTCATGAAGCCCTTGGGCGGAGAGCCATGCTTCGTCCAACGCTCACATGTGAGAGTTCCCAAGGATCGGATACATTCCTACCTCCTTTTCCTCTGATACCAACTATAACGACCCATACTTTACATACATTTTTAATACTTCAAAAATTGAAGCACACTTATTACAACATATGACAAAACCACAAAGGACCGTATAGGTATAGTGTCTTTATAAACTGGGAAACATAAACAACTGGTTCATAAATCTTCTACAGTGTCTCCCATTTATTTCATCATATCTAGGGTACCTTTTAGCATATTCTACTTAATATCCATCTTCCTGACCTGGGGAAAAGAAAACATAAAAGGGTGAGCTCAAATGCTCAGCAAGGGCAAATAAAGGAAATAAAAATCATATCATATCTTTTTGAAAATCAAAACCTGCAAAAGAGATCATAATATCTTAACATGGAATAAATCATAGAAGTGAAAATGAGATCCCCATAATCATAACATAAAACTTGAAACTTTGTGGCATGCACACATAATCATGGAAAATCATTTCTTGTTAGTCATGACTCATTGCCAAGACTATCTTAGTGGAAAAAGTCCCTTTCTGAACCGAGTTCACTCCTCGTTTCAGTCCTGTATCACTGAACCGAAATAACCTTCCGTTCCAGCCATATCTATCTCATGAGATATAAAATCATTACCCAATGCATTGGAGGGAGATATAGGTCCCACCCATCTTATAATGAATCCTTTCTTATGTGTGCCATATAATCATAAAACATACATCATCGCATAACACATGTAACAAAAATGGGATTCTTGAAACATCATGACATCATAAATCAATTCATATAAGATAAAGGAATTCATAAACATAATTCCATCACAACATAGTCAAATCAATGTAAAAATATGGGTAGAAACAGAACCCTTTATTATCTTAGATGGAAAATAATTTTGATAAAACACTTGAATTGAATTCTTGAGGAAAATATCCTTTCTTCTTCAAAATCAATTTCTTTTCACAAAACATCATGCAATTTTAAAAGAAAGAGATTTTATTGAAAATAGTCATGAAATCGTTTAGAGGAAGCTTCATGAAAATAAGGCTTTATAAAACAGTAGAAATCCGTTCGTGCCGTATAAGTTAAAAAAAACATTCTTCGCACTTTTGTCGGAAAAGTCAAAAAGTACCTCGTACAAAAACGACAAAAGATTCCTTTCATTTCTTTTACTAAAACTCAACGAAGGTAAAAATGGATTTAAACAATTGTAGGTGGATGGAATTAATATTACATATTGATGAAACATGGACGTGGATGATAAAATACACCCCAGTAAATACTTACGAATAAACAATCTCGGATAAAAATGAGATTGTGATATTTCCCTTACCTTAGGTCCGATTTGCTTTGTTCGTGTCCGAAGCTCCTGTATAATGGTTTAAATAATGTTATTGACTTATTCCAGAATCATAAATATTGATATGATATCATATATGGTCATATTATTAGCTTCTTGTTAGTAATATTTCATTGTTACTTGTTACTCGGGTCTTTATAACTTTTTGTTCTTATGCATGTTTTGTCGAATAAATTCTTATTCTTATCTTTAGGTTATAGATAATTCATTTCCAGAATGGTATTAGTGTATTATATACCATATTCATTCATTCAATTCATTTATATAATCATTACAAAATGAAAATCATGTAGAGCGAGTCGCATCACATCGTGGAGACGGTATTCCGTACGCACGAGTGATGATATCATTCCTATGATCGTGGAATTGTATTGGAGTATATATATATCATTTCAGTATCAATATTACTTCATAATAATCATATTTAGTTACTCATTACACCATTATACCCATCCTTGTAAGGTGATGGTGGAAAATAGATTACACCACGGCGTGGAGACGGTATTCCGTACGTACGCACGCGCGGTGATTTCATTTTTCCGTAGGATGGATAGAAGGTGAATTAGGGTTGTTTCATATTTATAATAACATATCAGTATGTATGTAATACTGATGTTATTACTTTATCATGAAACAACTAAAGAAGAAGAAGTTGAAGAAGAAAGAAATTGAAAAGATCGGTAATGGATATTACCTCTTCTTTGGAACGCTTCTTTGAATCCTCCACTTAAGGAACTAATATTGGTCTTTGGAGAAGACTAGGACCTCTAGGATTATTCTAGGGAAGTGTAGAGGAGAAAATGGCAGGGGTTGGCCGAGCTTGAGTGCTCAATTTGGTGTGAGGAGGAGGGGGAGGAGGTGCCCTTTTATAAGGGAGGAGAGGGGCACCTTAGGAATATCTCAAAATATTATTTTATAATAAAGTCAAAATCGGTTTATAATGGTTCCAAAGGGTCTTATTTCGAAGATAAAGTGGGGAAGGGTCGAAATCCTATCAACCAATAGGATTTAGACAAGTTTAGGTTATTATTTTAACCTTATCAATTAGATTTAACTCTAAGTTAAATAATTTAACTCTTACCGTGTCTTTTTGTTTTCTTTCACTATATGGTTAATACACTTACTATAACATGCCAAAAGAACCCCAAATTGTTTATTATTAATATATATATCCGTATCTAAGTCGTTTGGCCGAACCTTAGATTTTTAGGAATAAAATAACAATTAATAAAATACTATTTGATTTAAAAACTATTTTGTGTCAATTTTGACACTATTTGATATATGATTTTTGTGAAAGTCATAACAGAATTATATGTTCGAACCAAGTTGATTAAATCAACAATAATATATCATAGTAACCTAGAAAATTAGTGGAATTCATAAAAAGTCTTAAATTACATTTATTTTGGTATTTATATTATCAATTTTGTCAATATTTCATTAATAAGATAATTACTGCATCATCTTTGTGTCATAAATAAATTAAATTATTTGATGTCTAAAAATTACAAATAAAATACCATCATGTAGGAAATCTTTTTAGCTTTCTAATGAATATTTACAATCGAATTTATCTTATGTATAACCCCATATTAAAAATGATTTACTTATTAAACTTTGATTTTAACTATTTTAACCCTTCTTTAAATAAATTAATAATAAATGTCCTAATCTAATCCAAGTGGGCCTAAATGGTCATATTTTATTCCTAAGTTTGTTTTTGGTCGAATTACACTTGTCCAATAGAATTAGGACATGTGTTAGGGTAATATTAATATCATATTTACCCTTAGTTACCCTATTTACTATTAACCGCGGTAAAAATAGTAAAAAGTTACTATTCACCAAAAAATTATTTTCATCTCATTGAACCACATTTTAGTCCTTGATATTAACCGTGTCTCTCGGATTTTTGAAATTCCATTCACAGAAGCGGTAAAATTAAGTTTTATGCAAAATTCAGTTTTTAACCTACCACTTAGTGGTTTCACTATTCATCAAAAATTGAAAGTTTTCAGAAAAATACCAAAATTTCACCCTAGGCTAATTTCGATATTCTGAGTCCAAAAATGAAGTCCCTTTTGAAAAATAAAATTTATAAAATTTCAAAAAGTGGTTATTACTATTCATAATGGCTAGTTTTAATAGCATAATGTTGTTTAGTGAAACTCGGTATTGCGTACGACGCAAGCTATCGAGGAAGGTCGCGATTGCTTGTAAAGCAAGCCAAGCAAGTGTTGTGTAAAAAAAAGATTCCTTTGATGATTTATATTACATAAAAGTCTCGGGTGTTACACCTATCAACTATATAGATAATAGTAAAGACCATGAAATGAATAGATTTAATACAACTTTGAAATATCTTAACCCTTATACCACTAAAAAAGTTTATCAATCCAGTTTGTTATGAGGCCTCAAGAGTTCCTCCCCATATATCTTACACAACTGACTAGTAGCGAGGTACTAGGGTGTGATAGTGAGAGACTATTTCCTCATATTAGAGGATGAAAATAGATAAAATAGATATGTATCATACACAATAGTTAATAAACAGTCTGTAGAAGTAGTAAATAACTAAAATAGAACATGATGCAACAATAAATCCAATATTTATGAAATCCCAAATATCTATTCCATATATACAACACTGGTCACCCAATGAGCTGACAATAGAGATACAAGAGTAGAAAAAAAAAGAAATAGAACTATTAGGATATATTACAATCTCCCAACCAATCTATGTTCTAGGTCTCCAGAAACTATCAAACTGCACTAACTCAATCATAAGGACCCACACGAGTAGCTCCACTTGAATATGAAACTCAAGGAATTATCCATGTCTACCATGAAACAATGATAAAACTAAAATTATTACATATTGTCTACTCGTAGACCAAGGATAACATTCATGGGAGTTAAATAATCTCATTAGAATACACTAATTACGATCCAATAAATATACTACTATATGTGCATGAAAAATAAACATACTCACCCTAGCGAGCACTCAATTGAAATATAAGTAGAGAAAATAAATGTGAAACCACATTTGAACCCTCGGTCTATTATCCCTATCGATTGTGAAAATCACTATCATGGATATCCATACTTATATTTTTATATATTTATTGTACCATTTCTATAAAAATATACATAAATATGAATATACAAGAGTATGCATAATGTAATAATATAAAAACTACAACAGTTAATCCTTTGATCTTTAATCCCAATTGTCTAGACATCCTGTGAAAGGGAATTGAGTTGGATGTTGTGAAACTCAATCCATGTTTCATTAAGTCACTCTTTGGATTTTTAATCCCACTCAATATATACCTACTTCATTCAAAATATGAAATGAATCTGCGAAATCTACGTCACTATAGGGGGATACTCATCCTAACCTGGGTTTACACATACACTTCATCAATCACTGTTACAATGGATTCCAGAGAAGTACATATTGACATCCTATATATGGTCACTGATCTAGACTACATGTTTTCATGACTTGTAATTCCACTCCAATTTATGTCACCTAGATCCGAGTCCATTGGTGTTCATAAAATTCATAACTTGGTTAATTCTAAATAGAATTAACCTTTGGTGATTTATAGAAGGAAATTCCTTCAAATCCAAGTATATTCTCGACATCCATTCAAACAAAAAGATCATTGGTCCATCTACCCAACCCTTTGGGGTATCATATGTATCTATCGAGTAGAGAATAATCATCTGTCAAGTATAATTCATATCAATAGTGAGTAGATCCATATCCCCCACTATAATCAAGAAATATACTAGGGAGAGTGTAGTTCATCTTCTTCGCTTATGAGAGCATAATAATCCACAAGTATACGTCAACGATATGAAATTCCATGTCTAATACCATGATCCAATAAATGATCAGGGAGATCATGATCATCCCTATCCCTTAGGAGAGTGTAATAATACTCAGGTATCATTAGATAGACGGGTGAGTAATCAAACTCATCATATATCACATAGAGGAGAGTAGAAACATCCTCATCACTTCGGAGAGCATAATCATCCATGGGTATCATTACTAGGGATTCCATGTCCACATATCATTTTCAAAGTCTCTACAACCGGATACTAAGAATCACATTTAGAAATACCAATAACATAATAATAAAATATAGCGTCTCAAAAGGTGAATCCTAGGTAGAAGCTCTAGGTATACCTATAAAAATAAGAAATAACATTTCTTGGAAGCTAAATCACATGAAGATCATCTAAGTATCCCAAATATAAATATAGACGTTTCACATCTGGCTCAATAATCACTAACCAAGAATCACCTTTGACTATCACTGCTGCATCAACAATAAACAACTAAAATAAAAAAATAGAGAGTTGATGGATGAAAACCAAAACCCACAACTATTTCTATAACTTCATGAACTTGCAATTTCATCATGGGTTATAAGGTGACCCTCATACAATCTCTACTCGAACCTATCATACTAACTCAGGTTTTGATCAAACAATGATAATCCCATTGTTATTCAAGTCAAAAAACTATAGAGGCATGATACTTTGGATAATAAAGGTCTAATCACAAGTGAGTGATTCCTACTTTGGATCCATATCTAAAAATGTAAAAGAAAAAATCCCACATGGGATCTGAAAATGAAAATTTGATACATGAATCTAATAAGGAATCCTTGAGAGGAAAGTCCATAGAGGCATCCTAAAATAGATCCTCAGAGTTGTACACAAGTAGAAGGATCATACCATGGATTTCTTAGATCAACATGTAATAAAAGGAATACCAAATGGTATCCTTGTTAATAAGAATTACATGGATAATGACCATGAGTGTGAAGAAGTTATCCGATCGTGTTGGCAGGGTGGAAGTGAACACATCAATTTTAACCTCAAGAAGGTGGTTGCTAACCTGAGATCAGGGAGCAATAAAAAAATTCGCCAATCCGAAAAGCTGTGTAACTCCCTAGAATGAAAACTCACTGTCCTTCTTTCCCAACCCCCAACGGATGATATTCTCTCAAAAATTTCTACTCCGCAAAGTGAACTAGATGCAACTCTTCGCATTAAATAAAGATTATGGGCTATGCACGCACGAGAAATCCATATCAAATAAGGGGATGCAAACACCTGATACTTTCACCAGAAGGCTTCTTCCAGGCGCCGAAAAAAAAACATTTCGGTCCTCACCCACCCTAATTGGGGAACTTTGTCCAAAATTGAAGGTATCCACGATATTATTTCATGTTATTTCCAAAAAAAACTCTACACCGTAGGAGATTCTAACTTATCTTCGGAGGTTGAGTCCTGAATCAAACATGTGATTACCGATGAGATGAACCACCAGCTCAGAAAAGACTTCACGGATGATGAGATTCTCCGAGCTCTCAGTCAATTCCACTCCACAAAATCCCCTGGACCTGATAGATTCTATGATATATTCTTTAAGAAATATTGGCACATTGTCGGCCCTGACATATGCGTGCTAATGAAAGGAATTTGCTCTGGGGAAATTAACCCCTTCTCTATTAATGAGACAATTCTCACCCGTATCCCAATGATCACGAAACCACTAGCGGCCTCAGACATCAGGCCTATCAATCTTTGTAATGAATCCTATAAGATTTTCTCAAAGGTCCCGGTTAATCGTATGTGCACGTGGTTACCTACTATTATCTCTGAAAAAAAAGTTATTTAATAGAAAATATTCTTATCACCGATAACGCCATAGTGGCCCATGATGTGTTTCATTCTATGAAAACGGGATCTTTTGAGAAAAGTGGTATTATGGCCTGGAAACTGGATATGACTAAGGCATTTGATTGAGTGGAATGGGAATTTCTCTAGGATGTCATGAAAAAATGGGCTTCTACCCCAAAATGGACAGATATGATCATGCAATGTGTTTCGTTCATCTCTTTTTGGATTAACATCAAGGGTGGACTCACCCAAGACTTCTCACCCACCCATGGACTCCGCCAGAGAGATCACCTTTCCCACTTTCTCTTCATCATGGAGGTTTTTGTCTTCTCTAACCTCATTTCCTTGGCCACTTCCTCAAAAGGGATACATGGGGAAAAGGTTTATCAGGCCAGCCTACCTGTCTCACACCTCTACTTTGATAATGAATGCCTTATATTCTCCAGAGCTACTCATAATGAATGCATCTCTATCTTCCAGGTGATCCTCATTTATGAGAGGGCATCTAGAGAAGTGATCAATCCAGCCAAGTCGGAAATCTCTTTTAGTTCTGGCGTCCCACCAACCAAGAGAGCAGAGCTTTGTCTTACTATAGGTATTCAAATGGTTTAAAAACACAGAAAATACCTTGGGCTTCCAACTTTTGCTGGTCGCTCATAAAAATAAATCTTCTCATCTACGGTGGATATAATCAAGAAAAAAAATACAAGGCTGGACTTCGAAAAGAATCTCTAAATAAGGTAAGTAAACACTCATCAAAGCCTCTCTTCAGTCTGTCCCTAGCTATATTATATCCCTATTCAAGATTCATGGAATGCTTGTTGACCATATCTAATCCCACATCGCTAACTTCTAGTGGTGTCATAATAATGGCAGAAAGAAAATTCACAGGATTGTTGGAAGTCACTTTGCACCCCTAAAACAGGCGGTGGAATGGGATTTCGAGACCTCTAACTCTTTAATGATGCTCTTTGGGCTAAACAGGGATGGCGACTCCTGATTCATCCATATTCTCTTTGTGCATGGATTCTTCGTGAAAAATAATTTCCCCACTCATATTTCTAAAACTCCTCTCTTGGCCCCCGCCCCAGCTTTCTATGGAGAAGCCTTTGGGGATCACAAAATTTACTTAATAAAGGGATGGGATAGAGGGTCGGAGATGGTAGGAATATTAAAATTTGGACCGATCCCTATCTGATTGATAAAGATAGATTCCAAGCTACCTACCATGCCCTACCTAGATATGAGAATGCCACTATTTGCTTCTTGTTCAACGATCATGGTTCTGGGTGGTGTATGGATAAAATCAACTCATGGTTCAATGAAAGGTACAGAAGTATCATTCTTAGCATCCCATGTGTCATTTATGCGGGGTCAGACTGTCCCTTTTAGAGTAATGATTTCTCTAGATCATATATGGTGAATTCACGGCACAAGCTTGCTCTCGATACTCAAATCGAGGAAATGGGAGGGCTCTAGAAAACCCTTTGGCATCTTAAGGTCCCCCCGAAAATCCTTTTTTTCTGGTGGGAGGTTTGCACAATTATTCTTCCCACCATGGACTTCCTATCCATCCAACATGTCACGAATGACAAGAAATTTACCATCTACTCGGGTGTACATGAATCCCCTATGCATGTGATCACCCAATGCCTGGGGGTGGAAGAGATCTGGAAATTTTGGGGCTCTGATTTGGAGCTTATGCTGGATACGGTGTCGGACCTTCCGACACTACTAATGATGCGGTCGTTTTCTTTCATTGTTGACAAAGTTTCTTCATTATGAATCATGGCAGGGATTGTCTGGACGCGACGCAATGACTTCATATTTAATAACATAGAGAATCCCCCCAGGTTCTAGATTGAACAGGCTACATCCTGGATTGAGGGGTGGAATCGAGACTCTGACCATCATGGGCTCTCTGGAACTCACACATCTTCTTCAAGATGGTACCATCCCCCAGAAGGGATCCTCTAGATTAACATTGATGCATCTCTCTCCATGGATGGAATTGTCAAAATTTTACTTGTGGAATGGGATTTTCATGGTCAAATAATTAGTGAAAAACATGAATCAAACCACGCTCTCTAAGAGCCCATTGTTGCTGAAGCCTTCGATGTCCTTGTCGGGATGACGTTCGGAAAAGATCATGGATGGGAAGCTATTCAAATTGAATCTGATTGACTTACCATAATCAATGCTATCGGGATTATCAATGGTGGCCTCCATTATTTTGGCCCCATTATCAGTAACATCCAGTCTCTCAGTCAAAGCTTCACAATCTGCTCCTTCAACTTCATTAAAAGGGATGGAAATGAAGTAGCCCATCACCTGGCTTCCTTCAGCACGCCCGACATGAATCATCTCTGGATTGATTACATTCCTTGTTGGTTTCATGAATGTGTAACTATTGATCTTTGTGATTAATATATCATCTTCCTTTAAAAAAACAATAATTACATGGAGGTATCCTACATGGGATTTTATTGGTTGAAACATAATTAGAGGAATCCTACATGATATCCACAAAAGTAACTGGACTCCCATACTCTTAAACCATATGGTAACATCTCCCTATGGATACATCCTAAAAGAAAGATATATAAAAAATTTGACTATATATATAGATCATGGATCATCTCATATCAATTTCACAATCTCAGGAGACACTGGATTTTATTATTGGATGAAGAACCTCTCTATTTAAGTAAATAACTGAATCAGCCATTAGGATTTATCAAATCACATCAAGGGTTTCACCATCATGATATAATATTAAATTCACTCATAATTGACTAATCATGGGTCTAATTTTTACTTATGAGATACAATATGCGAAAAAACCAATAAGGGTATCAATGGAGGAGTATATGACGAGTTTTCCCTAGTACATGACATATACCCTCAAGGCCCCACTTGTGTGTGTACTCTAGCCCGACATTGTGTGTAAATTCCAAATTGAATGGAGTGTTATCATGGTACACATTGTGTACCCTAAACAGGGTACCTCCCCATCATCATCACCTGGTATGTCCCTGTATATACTTTTTCCATGTATAGCTACATGGAATGCATCCCACATAGGGTGTGGCCATGTAATCTACATGGCCACATGCCCCATACATGGGAATCATTTCTAGGTACTCGAATATAAGGATGAGCACCTATAACCGACATATATAAACCATAAATGGAGTGAACATAAAAAATATCATCTTACTAGAATTGTTAGAGAATATTTCATGCATTCCGAAAACCACACGTTGTGTATATGGATTTTTCTCGACGGGGAACCCTCAAATGGCCCTAAAACCCTCATTTTCTCAGAAAAGGGTATAGGTTTTTAATTAATCATTGAAACTTATTTCATTGTATAAATAAATATTCATCTTTTTCCTATAAACTATGGGTCTCATGAAATTTTAATATGTATTTAAAACTTAAAAAAATATTAAAAATATCAGGATTTATAGTGAAATTTATGAATAGAATAAATTTCGGAGGAAGTTTTTGCAGCTTCACCCATTTCTATAGTCCACAATTGTTGCACGATAATCCAACGCGTCTTGAGCTCCACATCGGTACCTCTATCTATCAATATCTATTTTTCTATCTCCCTCTCCCTCTATCTCTGTCTCATGGTAGAGGTAACCCCCTTGGGGATATATGAGAAGCTAGAGGAGGAAATATGAAAATATAAAAAATAAAAGAAAGAAAAGAGAAAAATAAAAAAAAGGAAAAAAAAGAAAAAGAAAAAGAAAAGGAAAAAAAAGAAAAAGAAAAAGAAAAAGAAAAAAAAAGAAAAAGAAAAAGAAAAAGAAAAAGAAAAAGAAAAAGAAAAAGAAAAAGAAAAAGCAAAAGAAAAAGAAAAAGATAGACTTAGATAATCCTAACACGCAACTTTATTTGAAACCTCTCCTAGGTAAAAACCCCCATTATAGTCTCAATTTATAATACATAATTTTAATTGGATTCTTAGTTCAAAAGATAAGTATGAAAAAACCTATTCACATATATTAATATTCATTTAATTAATTATTAGTTGTTAATTATTAATTATTCCACTTAAATTTAGACGGCTTGAATATCTGACAGTCTCCTATCATTTTATAAACACCCTATTATGGGACAAATATAGTGGTCAAAGAAATTATATATGATCACCTTTAGGGGAAAAATACAGTTTTACCCTTGTAAACATCTCATTGAAAAAATTCATATTTTTCACCAAATTATATTATAAAAAAATAGGACCTTATTAAACATATATGAGAGATATATATATATATATATATATATATAATAATGTAATTATTATGGAAATTTTATTTAATACTTATCATTATTTTTTCCATATGTTTAAAATTAAAATCAACTATCATGCATGTTTATGACATACCATCTCTAGAAATGGTGTAATTAATTTTTATATCTCCATCATTTATGCTTGAATATATATATATATATATATATAAAATATTTGATATATATATCATGATTCAAATTCTGTATATTATGTAACTATGATCAATGAACAAGGACCAGAACAACCAACCGGAATATCTCCTAAAAAACAACTGTTAAGACCCTAAAGTAATGATTTCTTAAGGAATTATTAATAAATATATGTTTAAATATTATAAGTGAA
The DNA here is from genome assembly GCA_963277665.1 of Viscum album. Taxonomy (NCBI): domain Eukaryota; kingdom Viridiplantae; phylum Streptophyta; class Magnoliopsida; order Santalales; family Viscaceae; genus Viscum; species Viscum album. Next base: position 1,978,777,837 of record OY728127.1, on the reverse strand, counting down.
AATCCAAAGTGGTTCATTTGTGTTAAAGTTTAATTTTTTATAAATAACACGTGACGTTGATTGTTAGTGAGGTGTTAATGTGATGATTGTGGAACTGATCCATAGTTCAAAAGACTTGTGTCATTCATTATTTTAATTGAAAAAATGTTTATAGTAGTTAAAAAATTAAGAGGAGCTAGTGGTGTTTTTAATTGGTTTTGAGAATTTTATCATGGTAATAATTTGATAAAATTTATTATTTATCCTTATTTATAATATCTCTATCCTCAAATAGACCAAAATGAGAGACCGAAAACCACTACTAAGTTAGGAAGTTCAACCTCTCGTCAGCTTTTAAAGTGATTGAAAAGAGTGTGCATGACATGACTAGATGTTTATGGAACACATGTCTTCCACCATGGGGGGTGAAATGGTGGATTAAGAGGTTTCCAACATGGGGTGGGGCTAGCCAAACGAGGCAGTAAACCCCATACACACATCTAGTATGATGAGGATGCACATTATATTATAAATAAGCATGATGAAAAATAGATTAACTGATACGGGGCTTTATAAATCAGGATATATTAATATGATTTTAAAAATAAATATAGAACCAATGTTGTTTGATCATATCAACCTCAGCATACCGATCGTCACTGAGCATCATCTTCCTCCTTCAATCGAATGAATTTTCATGCATTTTGAGTTCATCATGGATAAATGTCTGATGGATTGAGTTGAGTCTTATGAGATGCATTTGATCATTATGAAGATTCAAACATGATCAAATTCAAATGTAAATTCATTTCCATGTTAAAACAAAGTTAGATCCAATGAAATAAAGTGTGAAGAAAAAAATGATATTTATAGTGACAATGATTCTCATAATCACGAAGCACAAACTAAGGAAATGCACACTTGAAGTATGTTAGTGAACACGAGATAAGTTAGTGATGTTTTTTCTATATATTCCCTAATAACTCTCTCATTTTTTGAATGAGACAAACGATTATTTGAGAGAGTTTTTGAGATAGAAATAGATCATAGGATGTTCAATGAGTTTGCAGAAAGTAACCAAGTGCTCATGCTATGATCTCCAAAGCCTACACGTTCACATGATAGTGGTATTGATTCTGTGAATAAGTGTAGATATACACTGAGTTATATGATTAAAAACCCATGAGATCCATGATATTAGGGAATTCATGTTGTTATTTTATTTTTGAGAACTATTACAGGATATAGTAATAGAGGATGTCTGAGGTTTTGGAATGAACATCTAAAATCATTTGGTTTTATGTATTCTTGAGGTTCAGTGAGTCAATAATAAACCTCTAATGAGTTACATGAATTAGTAGTTCCATTTTTGAAAAGTATTTTATATGATAAAGGTGATTACTTATGTTAATCATACTGAATAGTGTGTGGAAGGATGTGAGTAAGCTCATGCACATGTGATTACTTAATCACTTTAATAAACATGGTGTTAGTAAACCTAGTGAGGTATTGTATGGATTTTTGGGAATTATAGAACATTTAATAGAACATGAAATAACACTATTATTCTATGAAACCTGTGCATGTGTGTTATTATACAACATAATATTACCCTGAATTGTTACACATGCATGGAGAGGGAAACATATATGAATTTGTGATCAAGGATGAGGGTTTAATAATTGAATATTAATTATAAAATTATTTTTTAGTGTGCAGTGTTTTCAGATTAAATCTATGATATAATTCCAATCATTATTTCATAAGGAATTCATATATGAGTTTTACGTATCTAGTGAGGCCTATTTTTCTGAATAAGAAATAATTATAATTTGAGAAGTGTTTCACTAACAAATATGATGATATACTAGGATCAAAAATTGTTTAAACAATATTAGCATTAGTGAAAATGTACTTGAATATATATATGAACCTATGTGATCAAGAAAAATTATAGAGGTTGATATTTAATGTATCTCTTTTACAATGTATCAATCCATCTAATGATCATGTTTTAAGATGGGGGGTCTAATTAGTTATAGGAAAATTGTGATTGGGGGGGTGTTAGCTAAACACTTGAACGAAGGTATATTTGGAGGGCTCTAACCAAATGATGATGGATGATTGGTGATGGGGGTATAAATATATTGTAATTTTGGGGTATAACAAGTTCCTTTTGTAATCACATTCTGTTATAGTGAAGAATTCATGTTGCGTGCTCTGACCAACACAAAAAGATGTTTTCCTTTTTACTGAATCATGAATATCCCTATGTGTTTTTATATCTATGTTTTACAAAAATAAGGGTGAGTCTAAGGATTAAATATGAAAGAGAAAGATAATAATTAGGTACATAGAATTAATAAAAAGAAAAATAATATGTAAAAATTGTGTTATATTGATTCACCAACCCTCTCCTTATGGTACTTAACTGATCCCAAGTCACTAAAATAATTGTATAATTTATGAAATCATAAGTCTGTAAATGATTCTATTATATAATTATAATATATATAAATTTATTATATGGGAGGTTAATGTTATTTCAATGATAGTGGAACTTGAAGTAAGGTGTTTTCATTCCCACTTTTATTTATATGAGACGCATTCCATCATTCATACTTGTTTGTTTTATATGGTGTATATAGTGTCCATGAATTAATTTTTTGATCATTATTATGATATTTATGGGAATTTACATATCCAAATAATGTTTTTAACTTTATAGGGGATATGATTAAAAAATTACAAAATTTGTTAGGGTCTTATGTTAAATTATCATTGTTTATTGATTATATTTTTTATCATTCTTATAATGATGAAATTTTATGATATTATTCACAATAATCTCATGAATTTTATTCAAATATTTGTGTTTCTTTAAATTACAAGTCATCCTTTTATTTTTCTCTATGTATGTACTGAAGATTCCAAAATAATCTTTTTATGGAAATCTGAATTTATATATATCTTCCGTTGAATATCATTTTTATTCTATATCTATGTTTTCTAAACATGTTTTTAAAATTTATTTTTGCATTTATTAATGATTATTTAATGTTATATTTACTCATGACTAAGTTTATTAAAAAAATTAAAATTATTCTTCCTTTGAATTTCCAAATTATTTAATTTCGATTTTTTACTGAAAATATGAAAGGAATCATTATTTAAACATACATGAAATGAACATAAATTTACTATATCTTGATTAATATATTTTTTGAATCTCCCCATAAAATTTTCTCGGAGTATTTTATTATAAAATTTCTTCTTTAAAAATTGGGATTTTTCTTAGATTTTAAATACTTGATTTTAATGTGGAAGGGATATTTTTCTTATAAAATATACCATGTGGTCGTTTAATATCATTTTCTATCAAATATTAAATTCATTGATGTTTCATAATACTTAATGGGGCTCTGATCCAATGACAAAATCCGTATTCTTCTCTATAATTTTTATGAATTTGATGATAATATTTTTATAAAACATGTTTCCTTAATATGGGTTATAATATAATGAACCGATGAAATGTTTATTAAACTTATTGATTTTACCTAATTTATTTCCCGATGAAATGATTACTAAACCCATTTCTTGTCACTGGTTAGGATACGATGACTTTTATGACGTTCTGTAACAACTCTATATGATTTTAAATGTATGATTGAAGGGAATGGAATTATAAATTCTTTGAATGAATTTTTTAATAATAGATATATCATGAGATAAAAGTGAATAGAATGGAGAGTGAACCTGGTTCATTAGGCTAATTTATCCACTAAAATAGTCATGGGAGTGATCCTAGACTAATGTGTTAGTTTTTGAAGAGAACCCATTCCACTAGGATTGTCTTGTAAATAACCCTTGAAAAATAAGGAAATCAATATTTATTCTTATGTGCATGACATAAATCTATGTCTTGTGCTAATGTTATGTCTCGCAGATCATGATCTTTTATTCCTTTGGGATTCATGTTCTATATACTTACAAGAATTAATCCATGACATGAGAATATGATCTATGATATATAGGGGATGGTTTTCAAATGTTATTCTCATGTTCTCACATACATATACTGATTTTATGTTTATGTGATCAATGATATCTCCCTTGTTCACCCTTATTAATCATTTAAAGACAACTTTTCTTGGGTTTTATTTTTCTAGGTTAGTAAGTATGTTACTATGTATGATATTTCAAAGAGGGGTGATAGTTATGATGAACATAGTGGGAGATGATATAGTTCAATTATGATTATGTCTTTTATGTAACCAAGATTCCAAATTCAATATACCTATTTGATTTTTCAAATTGATAATTATATTATTTAATAAATATTCATCTATTAATATGTGATATCTATGTATGAAAAGTAATATTCACTATATTTGGTATCATAGTAAGGTTTACTCACATTTGGAAACTAGGATGTGTAAAAAATAGTAGAAACCTTGGGGATAAGTCTATTTTTATGATAACATCCCAACTTAAGGGTAATTATCATTTATAGAGTTAGATTAACCTTTGAATTCTTTGATTTGAAATTACATATATTTATATTGATATCCTATAAATTCATTTTTAATAATATATTATTTCCCAATATTATTATTGTTTCTCGCACTATGTGTTTGGATTTTAGTTGTCCAATGGACCTAGATGAAATTTTGTCAATGCTAATTTTGATGGATAATGAAATTATTCTCCTCCTAAGAAACCATATAATTAAAGTCATGGAATAAAATATATTATAATTATTCACACACAAATTTCTCAATATATGAATTATTCTAATCATTCAATTTATCCATGTAAATAACAACATTTTATTGAGTAATTCATAATATTACATCTACCTTCCATTTCTGGTTCCACTAATCCAATAGTCACTGAGAAAAGAATCAGTAACACTGAAAAGATATATTCTATTCTCTAGTGTAAAAAACATGAAAAATTAATTTTGGGGGTTTATCATTTTAAATGAGAAGAAGATAAATGGTGGACACTTATCAAGAATACAAACTAATATGATGAAATTGGCTATATGAAGTGGGATGATTTTATGATATTATTTTTTAATATGTATATTCCTTATAATATTCATATGAAAATGGATATGTAATAACTTGATATGAAGAAAAAGGATGATTAATCCATTGATACCAATGAAAGAAATTCTATAATACCTTTTAGGTATGATTTTAGTATTATCATCATACCAAAAAGTAAGGTTGATCAACACTTCAATAGATTAAAATCATGTCTCTTAAAAGAATTATCAATAATATAATTTAATAGATAAGAATAAATCATTCTATGTGCTATCAATTTGGAAATTGAGATCGTATTTACCCATCAATATAATCATTTTGTTATGTGAGGAAATATTTAATTCAATGTAAAATCTAAAATCCATCGAGAGGAGAAGATGATACTTCCATTTTTCTCAAATGGTGGATGGGAATATAGAGGAAATTCTCTTACTGAGACTGGTAAAAGTTTCAATTGAAGAATGGAAGGTCATCAGTAAATCAAATTAAGAAATTATGGGAACAAGTTAGTAAAAAAATGTGAATAGAGATAAATCTCCGAAGAAATAACCAACCGTACTTTAGTGTTTCAAATGAATGGATTATGGGAATTATGCTAACAAGTACTAAAATTCAATGGTTAATGACCATGAAAAACTTCATCAACCTCTTATGTTGAGAGATATATACAAATCTCATTCACCAACTATTTTAGATAAGGGATATGATAATGATGTAATAAATAGAACACACACCATCCACTCTAGAATTGTTAATATCTTACTTTACTATAAATCTACCCACTATTTATCATCTAATGAATTTTCTATATGTATCAAATTACCTCCCCAAAAAATAAAAGTTTAATTAGTAATGGGAACCCATAATATTATGATGATTTAATAACTAGTCTTTGATTATTTTTCAGTTTATGTTTATGGGAATGTGCATCCTAAAAATAAAATTATTCTCACTATGGATGAATTTTATGCTATCATAGTCATGGATTATCTAATATTACATAAATCCAAAATCAATTTTGAAGGAAGCGTAGTCAAATTTTACATTTTTAACAAACCTATGATGATCTATCAGTTCAACAATAAATATGAACATATAATGGAAATTGTATCCATTTTATAGGTATTTATTCATATGAAAATGGTGTGTTTTTCATAAAAGGTTGGGGAGAAAATAAATATTGATGAAACTTTTATTGTGTGGGTGTTTTTATGGATTTACAGAAGCGTTTCCTATAATTCCACTAAATCATTATGTTGTGTTTTTAATAGAAATCACACATAATTATTTTCATGTTTTAAAAACATTATATATAATAGAGCTAATTAAGTTATAGGAATTGTAAAAGAAAATCCATGATAATTTTGAAAAGGGATTTATTCAGCTAATTGAATCACCTTGTGGTTCAAATATATTTTTTTAATGAAGAAGAATTGATTTATTTGAATTTTAATTGATTATTTGGAATTTTTCAAGATAAAAAAGTATCATGTACACCAAATTGATGATTTTTTATTAATATTATATAGCTCAATACATTTCTATGACAGAAGATTATTCTAGAATCCATTATTTGTTAGTCAAGAAGGATGATATACCCAAGACAGTAATACATACAATGTATGGACACTATGAATATATAGTGATGCCATTTTTTTACAAGTAAACCAAAAATTATCATTTATTTAATAAATAGTGTCTAAGTGATTGCCTTGATATTTTATGGTAGTGTTTAACGACAATATTCTTATATATTTGATGATATTTAATAATTATGAAGATCACTTGATAATTCTTCCCTATTCCCCGAGAAAGTGAAGTTGTATGAAAAATTTACCATGTTTGAATTTTGGAAACAAAATATTTCATTTTTGGTTTATATTGTCTCAAGAGAGGGTATATCTGTGGATCCATCAAAGACTAAATTCATTGAATGTTAGTCCAGACATACAAATATGACGAATATCCATTGATTTTAGAGTTTGTACGTAAATTATTAAAACATTGTAGAAAATTTCACATAACTATCTAACCCACTCACTATGTTAAATTATAAGGGAGCCATGTTCCATTGGATAAATTAATGTGAATAAAATTATAATGAAATTAAGGTAATGTTAATTAATGAACTGGTTAAAATATTTTTCTATAGTTGATATAGGGTTTATAATCTACAGTGATGAATTAAATAAGACAATGGAACATATATGTAATGGATCACTTTGTGTGGTACTCCCATCCGTATCCTTAGATGGAGATGGGACCTGAGCCAGTCCCTCCCCTTAGTGGGTAAGTGACATTTCCCAGCCTTCATGGGACTCCAAAATCTATTCTCCCCCTTCTATGACCCATATATCCTTCCTAAATTTTCTCAGATTTGGATTTTTTTTCAAAATATCGGGATTCATTTGAGGGTTTACCACAACTTTAAATTCTACTTTAGATGTTTAATGATGATTTTTCTCTTCTACACTTGACAATTATCGCTCCATTAAAACATATTTATATTTTGGTTGACTCATTTGAAAGGTTTATTTTTGGGACCTGGGGTTTTTAGGTTCGTTCAATCATGTGTCTTATCGATAGACATAACATCATGATTCTGTTTGCAATAAAGGAATACATAATTCAAGTGTGGTCTAGTTACCCTCACATCTTCAAAATATGAAAAATTTTCATAATAAAATGGAACTAAAATTTTATATTATGTGTGACTCCATGACTACAACTATTTGGGTTAGATTTCATTAATTATCACTCCCACATCAAAAATCCTTAAATAATTCATTTGTAAGGGAATATCATGGGTCGATACCTATACTCAGATAGTATAACTCAGTCAGTTAGTAATACAATTTCTCCAAGATTCTATGCTTAAATTCACATGTCCAGTGTGTTTAATGACTTTGTGTAGATTTTTGTTTAAGACATTTTACTGTATAGGCAAAAATTTGTCTTTGAATCTTGGGTGGATTTTTTTTCATCTTGTAAGAAATTAGGGAATTCAATGATTGTGTGTAGGCATGGGGGAAGGAATAAACATGTTGCATGATTCGAAATAGGGTATTTAGCTTCTGATGTTGGTTCAATTGAGCTAGTCTAAATCAGTGATAATATTGAAAAAAGAAGGAAGTCATAGGTTGGTTTAGTTTCGATATGTATATAGGAAAATACTATAGGAGATGAATTGAATTCAAGGAACTTATCTGAAAATGTTATTTCTGGTTCCGCAAAGGATTTTATCATTCATAAGGAAGAAAAATAGTTTCCCCTGGATCTGAATGTGGTCGAAATATTAGGATGATTGAATCATTATTTTAAAATAGTACATCCTAATAGGCTTTTGGATACCCCACATGTATCTCCATCAATAATAATTACGGAGGTAGTGGAAGAAAAAAATGGTGCTAAGGTAATGCTGGTGTCTTGGGAAGAAATCAGGAGAGAGGCGTTTGGCAGTGTTCCTGTTAGAGGCAGCGGGGAGTGGCTGAAGGTTACAATAAAGTCAAGATAGATAATAATAGTCCCATCCATTGTGGTTGGTAACCATTTTTATAACATGGATTTATAAGGTTCATCACTCGATCATGGGTATGAAATTCTAGAAAACATACTTACCTCATTTACAATGAAGATCCCCTCAGATCACAGCTTCATTGGGACCGATACTGAGGATGATTTTTATGGAAAAGACAATATGGATAGTTTGATTGAAGGGCATGACATAGGTCTTCATATCCCTAGGAAGAAGAAATGGTGTAAATTAATCTGATATGTTGGTAGATACATTGTTCTAAAGAAAAATAAGAAAAAAATCGTAAGGACTACACTAATTTATTGGCGATAATGGAAACTAGTTCTGCCAAAAAGAATAAGGTAGGGTAATTTTATCCCAAGGCCCATATTAAGGATGAAAATTATAGTTCAATTGTTTAGAATAATAACCAGTTGATTGTGTGTGGTGAAGTCAAGGAAAGAAAACAAGGTGGTGACAATATGGAGGATCCATTTCTAGAGTATGTGGGAGGAAATGCTATTCTCATAACAAATGATGAGGTGTTCTAAAAAGGAAGGGAATGAAGGGAGCTCGAAATTAATTCCATGTATGATATGTTTAAGGAGGAATTGGAGCTCAAATACACAATGGATGAATATATAAGGATAATGGTAGGCTTCTTTGATTAGACCTCAACTTATATTTGAGTGTTTGGATCAATAAGGAAAGCCTCAATTTTTCTCTTGGACTAAAAAGACATGATATTTATGTTGAGTAATTTATTCAAGAGTGGGAAAAAATGGACAATAACATTGAATACCTCATTATGGATGACCAATACACTAAGGCCTCTACACTGTAATGGAGGATTTATTGATGTAAAGGTTCAAATAGACTTCAAATTGACTTTAATAATTTGGTCATTTCGTTTGCCTTCAGTTATTTCTTGTCTTAAAATAGATTGGTTTTCCACGTTTTCATTCAAATATTCTTGAATAATAAAAAGTCAATTTTTAGACAAATAAGGTAGTTAGATGAAATCTAATAAATAATGACAAGATTAAAGCTTATACCTCACAAAAATTGATGGATCATGATAAAAATTAACTAACTCATAAATTGGTGTTAGCTGTGGTAGTTTATTCATAAAATATATGGAGGAATTATCTTTACAGAGAAATTTGTTATATTTAGAATAATCGTAAAATTATAATGTATATATTTACCTAGTAAGAGTTGAATATGATCTAGAAAATTTGGATGGAGTTGATTTGTAATTATGTTTTCTCAATAGACTACCACCTCAGGAATGTGAACAAGGTGAAATATTATCTATGTCAAAATAATAATTCTAGATTATATATGATAAGGACAAAAAAAGATCAAATATTTCTCAATTTAAAAAGGATGAATATTAAAATCGTGAAATATGGGGAAAAATCAAATCTTCCTTAAATTTTTTCAAACAATCTATTCACATGAAGATTAAATAGGTGTAGAAGGATAATGTATATCTATAGAAGAATGTGAGAAATGTTTTTTCATTCATCCTTGCTTGTGATATAATGTCATGGTTCATGAAATGGGTCTGTGTTTTTTCTATACCAGATTTGAAGAATGAGCTATTGGATGATTCTCAAAGTTCATCATTATCATTGAAACCTAGAAGTACAAAGATGTATATAAATTTGATGTTGTATTTATTGTGAGACAACATGAAGTGATGTATTACTAATGTTATGAACCATCCCAATTGGGATTGGGATATTACTATTCCATGACCACCTCCAATATGATAGAGTCTAGGGACTAGAAACGTTTAGGTATATCACTCACATGGGAGGACTTTTCCAAATGTACTTGTACACACACACACAAACTAATATCCTAGACCATACGATACTAAAATTTAAAACAAATGATTGACCATGAATTCATACATCTAAATTTCCACCATTAGAGTAAGCCAAAATATACAAGAAAGAAAAAGTTCAAAATAAAAGCACACCAAAAATATGCTAAATGAATTTCAAACCTAAATTTATAGAAGGGAAATGCTATTAAGGAAAAATTGGAACAAAACATGTTATATTCAGATCACTAAGGTATACTTGATCCTAGTCTCTATTGAAATCTATCAAAAGATAGATCATCTTCATAAAACATGACACATGTAGAAAAATCACATTTAGGGGTGAGTATAACAATACATAGTAGGAAAACCCAAAATAAAAAATAATATATCATCATGAAAAATAGTCAACTAATCATAGTTATTTTTCTATAACACATATGATAATAATATCTTGATAAACTAAAAAAAGACACACAATCACATGGTAAGCTCACAACTATAATGCCAACCTTAGAATCATGTTCAATGGTTCCACGTAGATCTTATTTATGATAAAAAACTCTAGGAATCACATAACACTGTTTTCATCTATCCAAGATATCATGATTTCAAGGATTTATATAGGAACATCATTCTAGAAGTCTAAATAGAATAATACACTTATGTGGATCACAACCAAGGTTATGAGGTATACCAACAAATAAATCTAAAAGAACCTACTATGTTGAGGATTGTAGCCCACTTAGTATTGGTCATGATGATAAAAAGAACTCCACTAAGAGTAAAGATGATGATAGAGGAACTAACTCATGGACTCAAAAAATGGGTTCCGAAAGCTCTATCCAATATTGCAGTCCCTTCGAATAGATCACCATCCTATATATAGGATGTGATTCTATACTAACCCTCAGGGAATAGATCAAGGGAACACACCCTAATACAACCATTAAAAGATGAAGGAGAAAAGGTATCTATGAAATGTTCTATGGATTACACTGTATGTACTAGATATTCATGGAATGTACCTTTAGCACAAGGTCTTTCATATGAATTGTGGTCTGTGGCCATGTCCATGTCTGAGTACACGACATGTACAATATCATTTAATACTATCCATGTTTGTGTTCGATTTTCTAGGTACAAGAATGGGTTTTCATTATAGTGTCAGTGTACCATCCCAGTACGCACTGAGTGTCAATGTAAGGGTGACATGTTGTGTGATAGTTATCACACACCATGTATTATTTATCATCTCTATAGAACCTTAGTTCCACATATGAGTGTGCCATATGACATGTAATACCTGATGAAATGACATGTGACCAGTAATTTTCTATTAATATAAATTCCTCCTCTTTGTTCTACTCCAACATCAACACCACATACACTTAAAATCTCACCTAGAGGTCATGGATCTATTCTGACCGAGCTGCAATGTCACATGATCGCTGGATATTGTGCCTCAATACACTTGAAAACCATCCATTTTGTCACACCATCATCTCACACCAAAGATAAAAAGAATGGCATACTTGAATCCACACCCTATCAGTCATCCAACATCATATATCTATCCCATCAATGATATGAACCCATATCTGATATAGTAATATGTCACTCTAAGAAACTGTTGTGTAACGATTTCTTATATGGTAGTTATTAAACCACGAGCCCAAGGAATTTCACCTAATGAATGAAAAATAGTGGAATAAATCCAAGAGACAAGAAAAGTAGTAATAAACCATAACCATGTAATATTGAAATCAATACATTTTTATTAGAACAAAGGATGAAGAACCATATAAAATAAATAATTTATCATATTAATCCCCACAGATAATCCCGTACTAATAATTAGATTGATATGTTAATCAATCCTTTGGTTGATTTATTCAAATCCAATATAAAAATATAAAAAACCAGGAATTAATTTGAAAAGAAAAGTTTCCCACCTCGATCTGGGTCTATTGATGGTGATTTATGGTTTCATGTCATTTTCATTGGCAAGATTCTTGAGTTCCATCACACATCGATCAATGATCAATGATCTGATTATCACTAAAGAATGGAATATCCTCCACCATTCTCCAATGACTCCAATCAATTTACAAGGATTTATGGCAAAAAATATAAAAAATATATATCTAATTTATATAGAAAAAACCAAGGTCTTGGAGATTAAATAAATAAAAAAATTTACTCAATTAATTTATTTAAACGTCTTCCTATGACAATGACTGACTCAAACACCCGGCACCTTCCGAGGTTATATCAGGCCTAGTGTAAAATAAATGCTTTAAACTCAATGAAATCCTCAAATTTATAATCTGAGCCTCCATTTTAATGTTATTTTAGTTTTTCTAGAAAAGTATACACACATGATATTTAATATATTTAATATATTTAAAAATTAATTACTTGAACAAAGGTCCATTAAATTTTATTTTCTATTAATGGATATCTCCATAAATATTCCACATATAATTCCAAAAGAAGACTTAAAAAATTTGATTAGTTGCATTCTCACCACTTTGGGGAACTGTATCTTGGGATGAAAAAACAAAAGGACACACAAAGAGATATTGGTACTGATCATGAATTTCAGTTTCCACTCCCATATACCCTCCTAAAGACTCATTTGTTGACACTGGACATGAAATTGGGGAATCAATGTCCATATTCCACAAGTCAATGACATGTGAAGGATCATGCATGTTATACCTCAGTTGTGACAAGTGGAAGAAAAAGTGTATCATTTCTAACTATGGATGTAGAAAAAATGGGTATGACACCTCACTAACTCTATATAGAATAAGGAAAGTTTCAATGAATCATAGAGATATCTTGTGGTTCCCTAACCAAGCCTCATCAGCCACATTGACACAAGACACTTAAGAACACACAGTCTCCATTCTAGAACTCGAGAGGCCTCTATTTTCTATCGACATAGGATATCAAATGATTATGTGTAATCCTCATTCAATCCTAGATGATATTCATCTTCTCTATAGTGGATGTCACGAAATATGATCCCATATGTTCTGAATCTCCATGGTCGGTCCACCGTAGAAGTGGCCTATAGGTTCTCCCATATAAGGCCAGAATAGTTCCATATCGGTGGTGCAATGGTATTTTTTGTTTTGTGAAAACTCAAACAGTTGTTGTATATCCTCATAACTTTAGAAAAAATCTAACATGAAATCCCACAATATGTCCTCCAAGACCAGAACTATTTCTCCTTCTGGCCATCATCTTGGGGGTAAAATTCTATTATCAAACACAACTAAGTCCCCAAATATTTCTCTAATAATTTCAATAACCATGATTTGATGTGAGAATCACCGCCATAAAGGTTTGTTGATAAAACTGCATGGATTCAAAAAATATTTTTTATGCAGAATTGTCTTAGTATTTATACTAAAATATTCTCTCAGTTAGATAGGATGTGAGATTACATGGTGATCCAGTCTATTATCACCTTACTAAAATCTTGTCTCCAGGTTGTATTTGGGAACCCCTTCACAAATTCCATGGATATCCAATCCAAAATAGACACTGAAACATAAAGGGGTTAAGCTAAACCATATTGAACCCAATGTTCATCCTTCACTTACTGAAAAGTTTGACATCGAGAGAAAATCACTAGAACTCCCTTCATCATCCATGTCCACTAAAACTAATATCAGAGGTCCTAGTATATCATTTACACACTTTTATGAACTGAAAATGGAGATACATGAAACCCTCATAGAACCTCCTTGTACATTGTCATGGGTTCTATTATCTATCCATTGAAAAGAACGACATACTCCCAATGTTCAAAAAATCCATTAGTTTCACGTCCAGTGGATATATGTGCATGCAAGGTATCATAGTCACTATCCCCAAGACATGCCTCCCTAAATAATTATAAAATAGAAATTATAACAAACATAAACTATATGTTGGATGATCCATCCCCATACACAAAGTATAAACACAATAAGACCAACTGCTCTAATGCCTTTCTCAACAACTGTAAACAAGATATCTTATTAAGATAATTTTCTACCATGTTTCCATTCATATTATTATGAGCAATATCGAAGTCATAATTTTAGAGGAAAATTTCCCATTTCCTCCACATAAATTTATGATTATTCTAAGAGAATATTCACATGAGACTCTTGTGTTCAGAAGAGGTGATAAATTACTACCCCACCACGTAGTGTCACCAAATTATCCATGGTAAGACTATTGATACTAACTCAATATCATAGGTAACATAGTTCTACTCACATGAACTCAATCTTAGTCAACAATATGAATCCATTTCTTTACAATATATTATAAAACAACTCTTCTTGTTCCATGAGACATCCCAAAACACAACATACTCAACAACAACCTTTAAAAATCTTGAAATGGGAGTTCTCATCAATCTATGTCTCAATTCAGAGAAAGCTTGCTGGAACCTCTCTATCCCTATGAATGGATTCCCCTTACATGTCAAATATATTAAGGGAGATGATACCCTATTGAAATAACCTATGAATCTAGGATAGTATCCTATAAACCAAAATAATATTCACACCTCCATCATGATATTGGGTGGCTCCCATGATAACATTACTGTGAAAATTTTTAGGCCCATTGCTACACTATATATAGAGATAACATGTCTGGAAAATCAGGCCTCCAAAATAAAGAACTATAAAATTTAAAGATGACCATAAATATTTATCTCTTAGAGTTTTTCCATAACCATCCTGACATGTTTTATGTGCTCCTCCTCAGACAATGAGTAGACAAGGATATCATAAATGAATAATACTAAAAAACCATCTAATAAATGGTGAGATATCAAATTCATGAGTCCCATGAACATTTCTAGGTAATTCATCAATCCATAGGGAATCATCAAGTATTCATAGTAACTATAGAGAAATAATGATCCCATCTTCAGAATATCCATATCCCGTACTTGTAACTGATGATAACAAGATCTAAGGTAAGTCGTAGGGAACCATCATTCCCCTATTAATTGATCAGAGTTTTCATCGATCCTTGATAATGGATATTTATTCACTATGGTAACCGTTTTTTGGAGAAAATTATATATATAAAACCTCGTGATTTCAGCCACATTCTTGGATAACAATACTAGGGCTGCCCATGGTCAAACATTGGGTCTAAAAAATACCTTCCTCTATAATTCCTCTAACTACATCCTCATCTCATGAAACATTGAAGGGGATATTTTACTTGGTGGGGTAGATATTATGGTCAACCATGTGTGTAGATAAATACGGAATTCTATATCTTTATTGGGAGGTTAGCCTAGAAATTCTTTTAGAAAGATGTCCCCACACACCAACAACATTACAAGAAACTAAAAACTCATAGAATCCATTGAAACTATGACGATACTATCCAACCAATGACTTACTAGATACACATTCCTATGAATTATTCCATCATTCTCTTCTTTGGTTTTCTTTTCTCCCACAAAGGAAAACCTCATTACATCACTATGGACCCACCACATACTCTACCTAAAGCAATTAGTTATAAAATCTTCTATAGTTACCATGTCAAAAACAATGATAAAATTTTAAGGCATAATTGATGTAACAAATAGATCCAAATGAAACTCATTTATCCATGATTTGGGTCACATTTTTTGTATAAGTGTCTGATCGTTGAGTCACCTCCCGTAGGGGTCTCTACGTGAAAGGTTTTAGCTAATGGATCAATATATATTCCCATGTCTCAAACATGATAAGTGGAAATAATAGAATGAATCACACGTGTGTCTATCAGTACTATAGATAAGGTTTAAAATATAAATATCATGGTGGATTTTAACAGTGGAGCCTATAGATCCTATGTCTCAACCACTTGAATCTTCCCTCACCCAGTCCCGCATCTCTCAATGCCTTGCATGGACCACCTTGGGGTAGGGGTGGTAATAAGTAAAAACCTATACCACCTCTAACTACACTACCATATCATCATCAATTTCCACCAACATTCTAACCTACCTAATCATATCACTTACTCTACCTAGGTGGCCCATTCATTTTCCCTTTGATAGATGTATGATGGTTCGAGCAATCCCACAAAATATTTCCCCTCCCATCACATGAGTAGCACTGCCTATCTCTAGGCTGACTAGACCCATCATATATGAACATAAACATATAACCTCTATCCTGAGATTCCCTATTAAAACATTTTTCACTTCATCTTCCCTAATCCTGACATAGGCTCCTTACTTAGGATATATCTGCTACTATGTGTGCACTATTAGAAGAACCTATCTATGACTACTCACCTTGGAAAATATTGACTACTAAGTCATTCTATATAACACCAACATTTGTATGTATGAATTATGGATTATATTCCTCTCCATAGTCCTCACTCTAACGTCTGAGTAAAAAAAACTGATCACAGACCATATTCATTAGGTACATAGAGAGGTTTCTAAACCCAAATGAATACTCATCCATAGATGTAAAACCCAACTAAATTTGTCGATGTTATTGAATAAAAAGGAACCTCATTTTTTGTAGATAAAAATATTATTTGAATAGGTTCTCAATCTTTAGACAATAAAGAGTCACCTCATCATACAATTGTGTCATTAAGACCTAAAATCATCTTACAAAGCTATGAAGAAGGCTAAATTCAAGGGATACAATCTAATCTTCTGGATTCCAAAAAAGATGAAAAAATCATGTCACTAACTCCATCCAGTCCTCAAACACCAATGGGTCAGGATAACCTCAGAACCTAAGGGGTAACAGATGCTAAAATGCCTGAAGTGTGATCAACCAACAAACATAATTCCCCGATGTTTTCAGTACTAAATACTTCTCAACATGTGGTGGTATGAAAGGTGCACCAACTAGTGGGAAAAACACTTGAACATGTCCCTATATTAAATCCTCTTTACTGAGGGTATCACCTTCTTGATGTTGATACAAAATTACTGATTTCAAATGTCATGAAAGAATCCTAAAAAAGAGATGATGTACCAATTTCAATGAGTATATCTTGATAAATGATTCAAGAAGGACATCGAAACCAAAAAACATTACAATTTGATACATGTAACAATTTTTTACCTACAAACTATGTATAAAATTACCATTTTAGAAGGCATGTTATCATAATATTAGTGTATGGGTAAATCAACCACCAAACTAACTATGGAGTCTCTGACATGGAATATTAACTTGAAACACATAAAAATAATTCCCCAACCCAATCTTAAAAACTCTGGTCCAAAGGATGAATTGACTCCTCTGCTACCAATTTTTCCTAACCCATCCAAATGGGGAACATTCCATGACTACCCCATGCTTGTATCCAATAGTTCGGGGCATGTGGCTAACACTGAGTAGGTGTATCATTCACATGGAATGAAATATCCTAATAAAATTGTAGACACTAACACATATCCATGAATATAAAATAATGAAATTTAAAACAACATATAAACCATTCATGAATATATCTAAATAACACCACCAGAATATAAAAACATGAACTCAAAAAAAAAGGTCCAAATACATGCCACCATAATGAAAATGAAAATAATTCTATCATGAATGTATAAAAAGGGATTATTTTTAGAGAAACTATTAGGCCAAAACTCAGTATTTCCTAATCACCAATCTCCTTCTAGTCATAGTCCCTCTAGGAATACTTCAAACAGTCGATATTCTTCATAAGACACGACCCATGTGGGAAAATCCCATGAACGAGTGATTATAACACAACCTAGTTTGACACCCTGAAATCACTAAGCATATGAAATCAATAATAATAGTAAAAACATCATTATTATATATCTATAACACATATAACAATAATACCTCGATATAATCATACAAAAACCATAGTCCCAAGGTAAGGTCACTACTATAAAACCATCCTTATAATCCCACTCTAAGGATCCACATAGATCTTGTCTAGGAGAATGAACTCCATGAATCACATATCAATTTTTTTCTATCTAATGTTTCATACATGTCTATTCTCACCATTGGAATTTAATGACAGAAGTAAAAAGTGAATAATACACATATGAGGATCACAAACAATTACATGGTGTATACCAAAAAATTGAACAATAATAAACCACAAAGTATATGATAAATTCCCATATTGTGTTGTTCATGAAAATATCATGAACTCCACCGAGGGAAATGATGATGATAAAGGATCTCACTCTGAGCCTCATAGAATGATTCCAACTACTCTATCCATGAATGGAGACCCTATGAAGGGATCACCAAACTATGTATATGACAAGATTCCATACTAACCCTCTAGGAACAGATCAAGGGAACACATCATAATGAAACATGACCAATCAAAAATGCATAAGATCTCTAATCCATGTTTGAAAGATTACACGACATGTACTAGATGTACATAAAGTTTCCCATACGCACCGGGTGCTACCCATGTATCATAGACCATGCCCAGTTATGTGTTCAAGTAAATATCATGTATGATATCATATATTTCTGGTCATCTTCAGTTCTATATAGGTGTTTAAGTGTATTTCTATTTTTCCATGTACCATCCCAAGTACACACTAAGCTACCATGTAGGGGTCACACTCAGTGTGATATTTAACTTCTCTACAATACCCTAGAATAATCTAGGAGGATCAGACACAACACGTGATCCCATATGAAATTATGTGTAACATATAATTTTAATTTAATATAACTTTTTAATATAGATACTATGTTTTTTCCTAATAATACTTTGAAATATTTCCAAACATTTTTTTAGAGATAGGTGTTGAGACGACGTGTGATTCTGAATCCCGGTGTGCCCGAAATTAATTTTATAAAAATGTTATGTGTTTATAAACCAAGAACATGTTGGAAATGGGATATATCTTAAAAGAACTCATGGATCAGAAATATGAGTCTGCGATTGGGTTTGGAACATGGTGTTTACCCTAGGAGCAACATAAAATGAGTCATCATGGGACATTGGAACCCCTCGCTGGTTGGCAGAGGACTTTATGTGATTTTTTTAATTAAATATATCAATTAATTAAAACTATATAAACCTATATTGTGAGTATAAATTCATATTTTTGATGATATCTCTCACAATTTAGCTTTCTATAATGATGAAAAAATGACTTCCTCTCCTCTCATCCCTATTTACGAACAATTACGAATGAACAACAAACCCTAGGATCAAGGCGGGTCAATGAATGTCGAACACAACATAGCATGTTGAATGTGTTCCCACCAAATATTGATCCAATCTATAAGTAGGACTCAAATTTTGGTGATTTACGCCTCTAGATTAAATGTTTGAGTAGATTTATATTAGTTCATCAATTTATGCCCCTCACTACAACCTTTGCGTGTTCCAACATATTGAAATTGAATTTTTTTTAATGTATGTTCTAAACTCGGTGCCCCATTATTATTAATTAGCCAAGAATTTTTGGACAATAATTTTTAAACCATTGTTTTTTTTTATTTTCCCCCACCGTCCTTCACATTCATCATCTTTGGACCATAGGGAAATGATTCAACTCTGTCAAGGTGGGATCGAATATGGTCGAACCCCTAGAATCGTTATGGTGGAATGGACGACATGCAAATTCATGATTTGGGGATGGATTTATAAATGAGTGGTATGGTGTTTTATTATTGGATTAGATTAGTGCCTTGGGTGTGAGTTTGTTTTTGGATGTGGTCAACACGACAATAGTTAATTATTATTTATAATGATAATGGTGACACAGAAATGTGTGTGGTTGGTATATGAAATTAAATTGTTTTAATTTGTCAGGAGTTGTTCTGTTATTATTATTTTAATAATAATAATAATATTTTATTATTATTATTTTAATTATTTAATAATAAAAATAACATTTGAAAAAAATGTGTGGCTAACAAAATTAAAAGGTTTTAATTTTGGTTATTAAATTAAAAGATTTGAATTTAATAAAGGAATATAGTTTTAATTAATTTTTTAAAATTAGTATTGCTCTAAAAAATAATTAAAGACGAGTAGAGAATTTATCCTCAAGGTGAGTTGGGCACGCATAGGGTTTGGGGCGTCAGATTTCCCTCCCCTCAAGCATTAAAATTTGTTATTAATTTGTGAGAATTATTAATATCATTTTTGGTTTATTAAAATGACATTTTAAAAGGGTGGTTTTTCCATTATGAGGTGATAGAAGCATGATGCAAAAGTAATATCCACATCAATTTTTTTACTCCAATTAAATTTTTAATAATAAAAAAATAATATAAAATATTAGAATTTATTGTTTTGGATGTCAAACAAAAATTGTATCGTAAAATATTTGTACGACGTCAGATTGAAGAATTGTTAGTAGCTGCACAACCCTTAAATTGATTCAGAAATTTTATGACTGATGCTGGATACATTTTACACACACCTGACTCATGTAAATGAAACACCCCATAGCAATAAAATTATATTTATCTTAGGATCCCGTATCAGACACATCTCCCTCATACGGGGTTGGAATGATGAACCGTTAGTGATGCTACGACCCTAAAATTAATAAATATGTTTCAAGAACAATTTTCTTTATTTAAATTGAAATATATTTTCATGTCCCATGAGGCCCGGTTTGCACGTATTACAGTGAAATGAAACACTTTCACCGGGTATCCGTTTTGGAAAAATGAGTAGTCCATATTGTGTGTTTTTCTGTGAGGGCCGTAATGGCGTGATCTGTATAATTTTTTTCGGACCAAGGCACTGTCCCCATGTAATGTAATTCAAATCCATTGCAGTGATATATAGACTTTCCATCAGATGTCCATTTAGGGTGAATGAATAGTCAATATTGTGTTTTATTCTCTAAGGATCGCAACACTGTGATCAGTTAGGTTATCTATTTATGTTTGAGGAGGAATTCTAATAAAATTATGTTTTCTCCCATCAGTTTAGAAATGATAAATGCACGCTATTCCACCTTTTGGCTAGAGATATCATTTACACTAGGAGTAAAATATCACACCCAGGGGTACTTGATTTTTAGTTTAGTAACCAAGTATGGATAGGTACATGTCTAGCCGATGAGGTGGGGAAAAAAGAGTGGGACCCACATGCACTTTGTTCCACTTTAGGAATCTTCTATCTCTCGTATCTCCTTTTTTTGGACTTAGACATTGGAATATGAGTATCATATGATGACTGTTTTTCTATGTAGAATGTGATGTGCCACTTCTATGTGGATTCTAGTATACGTTGTGAGATGTTCAAGGTGTGATGCCAATTTGAGGTGAAACCTGATGGACATATAGGTGTTTTTTATGAGAGTTACCATCCATCAGTGATGGATAATGTTCCTAAGTTCTTTTCTAAGAGTTACCATCCATCAGGGATGGCCAGTGTACCTCATTGCTTCTTGAGAGGTACCATCTAGTTTGGATGGACAGTGCAGTTTCGAGCCGACCATCCCCCTAGGACAGATAGAATAGTCCCCCAATATATACTGGGATGACCCAGAGAGTTGTCCCAAAAGAGATAGAGGGATGACCTAGAGAGTAGTACCTGAGGAGATACTGGGCTAACTAGAGAGTAGTCACTGAGGAGATATTAGTCTGAACTACAGTTTAGTCCCCTAGGAGATACCAGGCTGACCCAGAGTGTAGTCCTTGAAGAGATATCAGATTTTCCCTCTCGTTGAGCCAGGTAGCATAGTCCACAATGGTTCAGAGAAGACCCTCGACTGTGTAGCACAATGGTGAGGTGTGGTTCGATTTACCTAAGGACTCATGATAAAGAAGGGCACATTCCCCACCGAGATGCATTCTTGTGATGTGACTTAACAATTTTCAGGCGATTCAGTGACTTCGAAAGTAGATAGTATCTTAGTGTGGTGATTTGAGCCACTTTGACATGTGACTCATGGGAAGAAACATGAGGTATTGGGATTTACAGATGACATTTTACTTTGTACTATTGGATACTAACTTTATAGGGCTGAGCTTGTGATATGGATATCCACTTACTATCTCATTTGGGTTTTATTGAATCAGCATATATATCTGTCCTATTACAGTACCCACTCCATGGGTTTGGTTACTCTCCTTCCATGAGAGGTGAATATGTGTGAGGTATTCCACAAACTTTCCGTGTCTAGATTATCGTGGTTGGACTAGCCTACCCTCATGCTATAGGTAATGTATATTCGCTGATGATTTTATATCCTCACCATTTATTCATCCTTGTGTTTTGATGAGTCTACTTTAACCCTCTTGTTAGGTTTAACTATACTCATTCCATTCACTTTTATTGTACCTCGTTCTCCATACTGCTTCTCTTTAGTGTGTCTCTTACTGACCCCCTTCCCCTTTTTGGGGTGTCCTACTGGTTATGTATATACTCAACCCTACACGGTCTTCTCCAAACACATGACATGACTATTGCAGCTAATGTATAGGTTGATCAAGATTTCATAGATGCTTAAGGATAGTGGCTGTGTAGAATACATATGGTGGTCATCATTAGAATACCAGAGCAGGTATCTCAACAGTTATTTTTTTTGATTTCCTTCAGGTTGGGAAAAGTTTCTAGTTTGGGGTACCCTAGTATTGTCTAGAGGTTCATTCCTGTTCACTTTACTTTATAATAGATTCATTTTTTATGCTCTTCCCCTGCACTTTTTGATTGATTGGGTTGTGTGCGTGGGTATAGGTTTTAGGAAAAGGCCTCCCCAAATTTAGTTGTGTCTTTAACGCTTGTCTCCAACCCCTAGACTATGGAGGCAGGCTTGGGGTAGTTGCGGCTTGAGCCCTGTCTTGGGTCAGGTCGTATAAATGATGTATTTGAGGATGCTCATTCCTTGGTACATTGTTCAGAAATTTTCCCATCAAAGGATTGGATACATATAGGGAAACAATTTTGAAGTGTCATGAGAGAGGATCTTAGGCTAGGGAGTCCAGTGATGGTATGAGCAACCGACATACCCATTCACCAGGGCCCAGATTACCCGCTTGTCCACTAGGCACCCTGAGACACTTGTTGGAGGGAAAAATGGTACATGAATCATAAAGTATTGACTCTTTGTATTTACTTATTGAGTCATCTCCCCACTTCTATTGATATATATATGCTCATCCGACCAAGATATTCCTTGATAAAATTCAGGATGTCTCAGTGATGATAGCCAGCTAGGGTACTAGCTCCGGTTTGTGACAACGATTCTGTTAGAAATGATAACTCAGTTTAAGACCCATCATGTGATCCATTTCTTATAGGTGAGAAGGTAGAATCACCTCCACCTATTAAGAATCATACAACCCCAAGAGAGCTAGCTGAGGATGTGCACAGGCTGATCATACTTCGCGATTTCCAGCATTAGAGACCGCTGAGGTTTTGTGGTGAGCCAGACCCTCAAGTAGTAGAGGTTTGGATTGATTTGACGGTCCACCTCTCAATGATTTCATGGACACCGACAGATCATATGGTGGATTTGGTAGTCATATTTTTACATAGAGCTATTGGATGTTGGTGGATCTTGGTTACTCAGATACATGATGAGTCGGTACAGTCTTGGGATAACTTCTAGCACTAGTTTCATGAGGAGTTCTACCCATTCTATTTCCACTCCGTTCAATATCAGGATCTTTATTAGTTATGGCAGTGATGGATGACGGTGACTGAGTATTAGACTAGGTTCACAGACCTTGTTCACTACTCTATGGACATGTTCTATAACTGTTACTTCAAATAATTGAAATTTGAGCAGGGACTCCGTAGATATATCCAAGTGATCATAATACCCTTGTGCATCCCAACTTATGTTTGGGTGTAGGAGTAGGTGACAGTGACAGAGAGACTCTAGTTATGCCATACAAATGGTTATGTCTGAGGGCATAATGTAGCTTATATGTCTACCATATCTAACAGACATCAGTCAACAAGATCTCGACATATGAGATCTTCTCATATTTGGTCTCAAGAACATAGTAATATGGGGTTGTATAAACACATAACGTAGATAGAACCTAAAGAGTTTTGGTTATATGCATGTGATGACTGAGGTCACATGGCACGAGACGGTCTGACAAGACGTGCTGAGAATCTCAGGAAATCTATAGGTGGATCACCATGGAAGAGAAAACATCATGATCATGGTGGTCCCTAGGGAGGTCTTGTAGGAAGTGAAGATAGAGGTGCGGAACAACGTTATTTGGTCTTTCCACCACTACCAAGAGACCCACATCAATCTTAAGAAGATGAAATCTAGTTCTACAGGTAGCTTCAAGCTTTATACGTCTATGATCCTTCAGAGCATGAGATGATAAGATGGGTACCTTGAATCTTTTCTACATTTTACTGTAGAATATCATGGAAACTGTGTTGAGTTCTATTTTCTCATTGATCCAAACATGAGTTTTATCAGGGTGACCCATGGAGTCAGTGAAATGACATGTCAGTTGTTTTCAATGTATTTTTGAGTGTACAGGGAGTAGTGGATGAGTCCCAATGACTTGTGTGTTCAAGGAAAGGTCAAGCGATGGAGTTTCATAGTAGGTCCTAGCATTGCCAGCAATGTTTTTTTTACTTGACATCCTTTTTCATGGAATTCCCCTACTGGGTATGATGGAGTGTCTAGTTTGGGGCTACCCTCCTTCCAAGAGGGGCGAATACATGTGGGGTATGCCACATGCATTCTTCCTTTAGCCACTTGTGGTTGGATTAATTCTATCACTTACCCTGTTCGTAGGTAATTTTCATGCTAAATGTCAAGTCTTGAGACTACAATTATAAAATAATGGTCAAGGTGATATACACCCCATGTAAAAAAATATTAAACTCACTATCTGGTGCTAAATCCTTTGCCTCTCAAGATTTTAAGAGGGTATCAGTTGTGACACAACGACTGGGAAATCTTGTCTGACCAGATATCCTTGGGTGTTTCACCATATGAGTATTCTAATAGATGGAATCATGATACCATGTGCTAGGTAATAACAGTGATTCCAGTCATGCTGTGGGGTCTAGAGATTTGGCTAATGAGGAAAACAGTCCCTCGAGTTCTATGATGTCGTTCAAGACTATACAAAGAGATTGAGAGGTTGCATACCATGTTTCCCTAACCCAAATAGTTGGAGCATGCACATGACATCCCCCACGTGTTGCATTTGTGGGGATACATCTATGTTGTTATTTATGTCATAAAATGAAGAAAAACATATGAGGTTGGACCATCCCTTTGGTCCAGGTGAATAGAAAAAACATAAACGTATAGGTTTCCATCAAAGTGGATGATTTATGTGCATGCTCAGTTTTGGAGTTGTTGATTAGTTTTTCATTTCGAGGACGAAAATCATAAAGAATAGAATGATATAGAGAACCCGTTTTTTCCTAATAAGACTATTAAATATGTCCAAATATTATTCCAGAGATAGGTGAGAGAGAGCGTGCGATTCTAAGGCCCAGTGTGACCAGAATTAATTTTAAAAATATATTAATGATTTTTATATTATGAATGTGTCAGAAATATGATTTATATTAAATGGTATATATGATTAGAAATATGAGGCCATGGTTTGGTCCAGAACATGGTGTTTACCATAGACATGACCTAAAATGATTCAGCATGGGACGTTCGAACCCCTCACTCATTAGTGTGGGATTTTATGTGATTTAATTAATTAAATCAATCAAATAATTAAAATTCTCAAAAGTTGGATTGTGGGTACAAATTCATATTTTAGAGGATTTATCTCACAAATGTGATTTTCTCAATGAAGAAAAACCCTATTCCTCTACTCTTCTCCCCATTTATGAACTATGAAAAATGAATAACATACCCTAGGATCAAGGAGGTCAAAGAATGATGAATGCAACAAAGCTCATCAAATGTGTTCTCACCAACGATCGATCCAATATTTATATAGGACTCATATTTTGGTCTTTTCCCCTCTAGATTAAATTTTTTGAGTATATTTATATTTATTCTTCGATCTTCACCCCTCACTACAGCCTTTGCATGTTACAACCTATTGAAATTGAATTATTTCATTTTGATTAATGTATGTTCTAACCCCTATGCTCCATTCTAATTCATCTCACAATAATTCTTGGTCGAATATGTTTAAACCATTATTTTTTGGTGCTTTCCCCCCATCGTTCTTCATGATCATCATAATTGGACCACAATATCAAGATTCCACTATGTCCAGGTGTGTTTGAACGTGGTTAAACCCCCAAACCCATTAATGTGTAATGAACAACATGTGGATCAATGATTTTGGGATGGATTGAAAAATGAGAGGCATGGTGTTTGGTGATTAGTTCAAAAAAATACCACAGGTGCATGTTTGTGGTCGGATTTGGTCAACACAACAAGCATTAAATATTATTATTAATAATGATAATGGTGACACAAAAATGTGTGTGATTGGTAAATGAAAATTAAATGGTTTTAATATGTTAAGAGTTATTATATTATTATTATTTTAATAATAATAATATTTTCTTATTATTTATATAATTATATTATATTAAAAATAGTGTTTGAAAAAATGTGCATCTTTTGACATTAATTGGTTTTAATTTTTGTTAGTAAATTAAATGATTTTAATTTATTAAAGGAAAATGGTTTTAATTAAATGGTTTTTAATTAGTAATGTTTTCAAAAAACTCCAGGCGAGTGGGGAATTTCTCCTAAAGGTGAGCTGGGCGTGCATGGGGTTTGGGGCGTTGGGTTTCCCTCCACTCAAACATCTAAATTTTTTATTAATTTGTGAAAATTAATAATATCATTTTTGGTTAATTAATTTTTTAAAACAGTTGTTTTTACATTATGATGCACTAGAAACATGGTGGCAAGGGAGTATCCACATAATAAACTTTACTCCAATTTATGTTTGATAATAATAAAATAATAAAATAATATAAAATATTATTATTTGTTATTTTGGATATCGATCAAATATTTGATAGTAACTTTCTTTACGCTATCTTATTGAATAATCGTCTGTGGTAGTGTGACCCTTAAATTGAGATGGTCATTTTAAGAATGATGCTTGATAAATTTTACAGAATTGTGCCTTGTGTTAACAAATCACCCCATAATAATAAAATTATTATTATCCTAGGTTCTTGTATAGAACGCATCTCTCAATATATTATCAGAATGAAAAACCATCATCAATGATACAAACCTGAAATTATGACGTATATTTCAAGATTATTTTTTAGTATTTAAATCGAGTTTGAGGTGTGGGTCCCATGAGGCATGGTCTGCACCTGTTGTAGTGAAATCCTACTTTCTCACCGGGTATCCATTTTGGACAAATGAGTAGTCCATTTCATGTCTTTTTATATGAAGATCATAATGGAATGATCCATGCAATTTTTTAGAGACCATGGAATGGGACCATTATGACACCATTCAAGTGCAATGTGGTGATATACAACTTTTCCATCGGGTTTCTATTCAGGGTGAATTAATAGTCGATATTGGGCATTTTTTCTCCAAGGATCGCAATGTTGTGATCCGTTTGGTTATCAGGTGCCATTTGAGGAGGCATTAAAGTAAAATTATGTTTTCCCCTTTTATTTAACAATATGAAATGCAAGATTGTAAGCCTTTTGGCTAGAGTTATCATTTAATATAGGAGTATGAAAACACTCCTAGGCTACCTAATTTTCAGTTTAGTACCTGAATATAGATAGATACATAGCCAAATGAAGTGGTGGGGACACACAATCAGTGGGACCCACATGCATCGTGTAACACATTACGAATATTCTATATCTCATATATTCTTCTTTTGGACACAGAAATTGGAATATCACTATCATTTCCAGAGTTTTTTCCATGTAGAATGCGATTGTTCCCTTCATAGTGGATTCTGACATAAGATGCGAGATGCTCTGGGTGTGATGCCTTTCCGGGGAGACACCTAATGACTGCGGCCGCGTGCTTTCAGAGAGGCACCATCCATCAGAGATGGCCAATGTTCCTTAGTACTTTCCGAGAGGTAATATCCATTAGGGACGGCTAGTGTTCCTCAGTGATTCTTAAGATGTACTATCCAATAGGGATGTACAGTGAAGTTCTGGCCGAGCCTCATGCCGGGTCAGGTAGTGTAGTCCCCGAAGAGACACCCATCAGACCTATAGAGTAGTCTTCAAGGAGATACTGGGCTAACCCATAGAGTAGTCCCTGAGGTGATTCTAGGGTAACAGAGAGAGTTTTCTCTAAGGAGATACCGGGATGACCCAAAGTGTAGTCCTCGAGGATATATCAGGCTGACACTCCAATCGGGCTGGGTAGAATAGTCCCTGATGGTTCAAAAAAAACCCTTGACTGTGAGGCACAATGGAAAGGAATGGTTCAATATACTTGAGGACTCATGAGAAAAAGGTATGTGATCCCCACTGAGACGCATTCTTATTACACGACCTAAAATCATGCAGGTGAGTTAGTGCTGCCCAAAGTGGATAGTATCAAAGTTTGGTGATTTGATTCCCTTTGACTTGTGACTCATAAGAAGACACATGATGTATTCGGATTTGAATATGAAATTTCACTTAGTATAGTTGGATAATCACTTTCTTGGGCCGAGCTTTTGAGATGGGGATCCCCATACTCTCTTGTTTGGGATTCTTTGACTGATCATATATATCTATCCCTTTATAGTACCAACTCATTCGGTTTATTTATTCAACTTCTAGGAGAGGTGAAGATGCATGCGGTATGCCACGTGAATTACATGTATATAATCTCATGTTTGGATGATTCTACTATCTTTATATAGGTAGTGATGATTTGACAAAGAGTTTATCTCCTCACCATTTCAAGATCCATATGATTGGATGAGACTAATTTCAATCTCTTGTCGAGTTGAGATACACTCCTTCTGTTCACTCTTATTTTACCTTGTTATCTTTACAGCTTCTCTTTAGCGCATCTCTTATTCCCCCCTTCACCTTTTTAGGGCGTACTACTATTCATGTATATACTCACCCCTTCATAGGATTCACCCAACTTGTTTGATGTATTTTGCAGATGAAGGAATGTCCGATCATGATTTTAGATAATCTTAGAGATATGGGTTGTGTAGAACACATTCGGTGGTCATCGTTGGAATACCGGAATGGGGCTCTGGGTAGTTACTCATTTTTAGTTTCCTTTTGGTTGGGAAAACTTTCTAGTCTTGGTGTCTATTTTTCCTCTTTTCATTCCAATTAACACTTACATACCCTTCTATGATTTATAGGTTTATTCATTTTTACATTAAATTACAATAGTTTCACATTTTTATACTTTTCCCCTGCACATTTTCATTGAGTGTGTTTTGTGCGTGTGTACAAGTTTCAAGAAAAGGCCTCCTTGAGTATAGTTTTGCCTTATATGCATATTGCCAACCGTTTTCCTATAGAGGTAAGATTGGGATAGTTTCAACTTGAGCCATATATTGGGTCTGGTCATGACATTTACTCCATGTTTTTCCACTCCTTCATCACCTGTTCTACCACTGATCTCTTCCAAAGATCATAGATTTATTCTAGTCGAGACTCCCCACCATCCTATCACTAGAGATCATGCCCTAAAACACTCATAAATCATACATCAAACTGTACAACCTTCACCCTAAATAATATGAATAACTATATCATTAAATACTAACCTAATTAATCATCATATAAAATCATAGCTTGATGTTATCATTGATCAAAAACTGGATTTGTGATAACAACAAGTTATTCCATGTAATAGGTGGGAAATGATTGTTTATCATGTTTTTATTGAACTGCAGGCCAAAGGAATTGACCCTGATGAATGGTGAATGGTGGGAAAAATTCAAGAACCATGAAAAAGAGGATCAAATATAACTCAAGTTTGGTTTTGCACAATCGGATTCTATTAGAAAAATGAATTAAGAACCATAGTAAAAAAATAATTCCTCCCAATAATCCCTTACACATGATATGATCATTCCAAAAAATAAATCCATTGGTCGATTGATTCATGTTTATACTAGAAATAAACAAACATGGAATAAATCAAAAAATATCCTGCCAAGATTTAAACAAATCATTGGTGAAGAATGATTCGGTGTCATCATCATTAAGTGGTTCTAGAGTTCCATTACACACTGATCAATGATCCCTAATCCATTCATCTCTCACAAATGGAATCTCCTCTAATGCTCTCCAATAAATACTCTTAATTAGAATGGTTATATGGATAAGCCTAAATATTTGACATAATTTTATTTATAAATAAAAGGATGAGGTCATGGAGATTAATTAATTAAATTAATTTATTTAAAAATCCTCCAACAACCATTCCCAACCAAAACATATAACTCTTTCTATGGTTATATCACACATAGGGTGAAATCTGAGCTCAAAACTCTGTGATGTCCTCGTATTTTTTATCAGAAAATTCATATAGATTTTATTACACATTTTTAGAGAAATTAGGCAAGCAATATATTTTATATATTTAATATATAAAATATATTTACTGGCACACTGGGCCTTATAAATTATTATTCAATCTTATAACTTTTACATTTCTCTATGTTTTGAAAATCACAAACACTTTATCATAAGGTAATTTATATTTTTCTTAATAATTAATTTTATAAGTAAAATTTTCATTCTATGAGGAATGTTTTATCCTTATTTTTTTTATTATTCATTTCATTGTCTCTATATATCTAAATAATTTTATTACTAAGTATAAAATTTAGATTCATATGTAAAACCTTGGAATATTATAAATCCTTGAATATAGAGTGTTCTGTTTTCAGACTCTGAATTCACTGAAATTCAGATTCTGAATTCTTTAAAATTTAGACTCCGAATTTTAAAAAATTTAGATTCTGAATTCTCTGAAATTCAGACTATTAATTCTCTATAATCCAGACTCAAAATTATCTGAAATTCAGAATCTGAATTCTCTGAAATTTGATTCCAAACTCCTCATAATTTGGACTTTGAATTCCTCAAAATTCATACATTGAATTCCTCAGAATTTAGACTCTAAATTCCACATAATTCTGATTTCGAATTCATTGGAATTCAGAATTCAAAATCTATTGAATTCAGATTCAAAATTCTTTGTAAAACTGAATATGAATATCCATGTCTTATAGACATCGAATGATTATTTAGTTAGATTCCAAATTTTATTTTTTCCTTAGACTCTGAAAAATATATTTGGTTATGTAACCTCTTTTTCCTTACACATGTTATGAAACAATGTCATACAATATGTTTCTAACTAACCATTGATAGAGTGACATGTGTCTAGGTCCCTATGATATTCAAGTAAAAATATGGCCTTTGGAGGAGGGTTCCAACCATTGGTGAAGTAACTATAAATAAGAGCTCATTTGAACAAGCTCAACAACTGTTGATCACTCTAGAGATTGAATGCTACTAAAGTGGTTTCTAGAGATAGATACTATCATGCTTTTTGTGTTTATGAAAATATTTTTCTGATAGATTTTTGTGACTCTGGTTGTTAATGGGTACAATTGGGGTCTTCTAGGGATAGAAACACAGAGGTGCCAACTAACTTAAAGTTCTAGGACTTCTTGGGATAGGAAGATAGATGTACCAACTACCTTAAAGATCGAGGGCTTGGGAGGATAACAGCGAATATTACAATATTCCAAACGAGGGACTACCCTAGTGTGGGTAATACAAACTCTCTTGAATGTATAAATTAAGGGACCTTTATCCAAGGTTTTTGGATACCCTACTCTTTGGGTTAAAAGATTTCATACTTGTTATATGTTTTGTTTCAAGTTTATTTATAATATATTTTGATAAAGGAAGAAATTATAACCTTCTTATACATTCATATTCATTTATGTACTCTGATATGTAAGATTTTATCCGCTTTAAGGTATAATATTTTCTTTATAAACTTTCCTTAGGTTTCATTTCTGGAACCATATTTCCAAAACCTATCAAGTATAATTTATATAACTAAAAGATTTATTGTGAATTTATCTTGTTTAACATTGTTAAACATAGTTTTACTTGAGGTTAAAAATTAAAGTTTTTAATCGTACAACTCACCCCCTCTTGTAATTGAGCATCTAAATTAATATTTTTATCCTACAATTAGTATCATAGAATGGTATCTAAAATACTTATATTCACATATAAGTTTTCATGCGCAAGTTTCCCTTGTTCAAAATTTTATTACATAACATTTCATTCTTTTGTTTTTATTATAGGGATTTTATTATAGGGTTTTTATATTTGGTAACAAAACTTTTCTATTGAAAAGTTTTTGTGGAAAAGTGTTTTTATTATAGAATGGAAGGAATGAATGTTGGTTCGATTGATAATCTAAATCCAAATATACCACCTAATTTTTATGGTAATGATTATTAGTTCTAGAGAGATCGAATGAAGAAATTTATTATTAATAATGGAGTGGAAAATTTTGTAATGCATACTGGAGATTACAAAATTCATGAAAAGGATGTCAAAACCTTAACCAAATAATAAAAGTGAGAATATCCATTAAATTACAAGGTATACAATACTTTGTTGTGTTCTATTCCCAAGAAAATATATAGTCAAATTTATTCTTGTGAAGCTGCAAACTGTATCTGGAAGAAACTTGAGGTTACTCATTTTGGTACTTCCAATGTTATAGAAACTAGAAGAGGTATGCTTAGAGTAGAATGTCATGGATTTCTATTTCCCTATAGAGAACTAGTTTCCAAGGATCAAAAAAAGGTTTTGGACTATCTTCAACAACTTACAATCTATAGGAGAGAAATATTTAGATGAAGAATATATTATAGACAATTATATTGGTATTATTCCTAATGAGGGTAAATCTAAGAGAACAACTATTGATGAGAATAGGAAAGTATCTCAAATTAATCTGGATGATATTTTTTAACTCTTCTTCAACATGAGTCAAGAATGAAAATATATGTTGATATGAATAAGAAGAATAATGTAAATAGAAGTGTAGCCTTTACTACTACTAAATTCAAGACACTTGAAAGGGATACAAGATCTAAGTCTAATAAAGTCACTTTTTTATCTAAATCTAGAGAAAGTGGAAATTATGAGAATGAGCTTTCTAATCTTTCTCGAAGGATGAATAAGATAGTTAGAAAGAAATAATTTCAGTATAGATTAATGAAGAAATAAATATAGGGAAATAAAGACTCAGAAACCACTTTCTATGAATATAAATAAGATACTGGAATATAAGTCCATATTGTCATATGATTAAGAAAAATGATAGGAAGGAAATTAATTTTGAGATAAACATAAATAATTAGTACAATTATAAGGCTAATAAAGTCTTAAAGTCTAATGATACATGCAGTGCCAGTGGTGGTGACTCATTTGATGAATATTCAGATTATGAATCTTCTATCCAGAAGAATATTGGTGTAATATCCAAAATACCCATTGAAATTATTATCTAATGGATAAGGTACACAATGAAGAATCTATTAAAAGAGTGTCTTTGAATGAAAATTATACTTAATGACAAATATTATGAGTATTCAGATGAAGAATCTTATTCTAATGAAGATAATACATTACCTTCATTTGAAGAAGTATATTGGTTTTCTAAACTTCTTGAAAATGAAAATTCTAAACTCATGAAAAATCCTGATAAACAAATTCTATAATTTCCATTTTATCTAAAGAAGTATCAACTATTTTTAAAGATCTTGATAAGAAATTTTTTGATTTTTAAATTTTTTCTAAAAACCATGAGGAAGTTAATTCCTAGAATGAAAAAATTTATAAGGATCTTGAAAATATAATTTATAAGAAAAATATTTTAGAAGCTAAATCTAGTTCTAAAAAAAATGTTTTTGAGTATAAAAAATGGATATTAAACAAAATTCAGAAATATTTTCCTTAAGGAAATTCATTTAAAACTTTACATCTGGTAAGGAAATTTTTTACAAGAAGTATTCCCAAATTCATCCCTTATGAAATAGTCCTGGATTTGGTCATACTCATTCAAAACTAGTTTTTAGTAATAATTATTTTCCCATAAAGTTATACATTTTTCACTAAATTTCAGTGTGATGGAAATTGGGAGAAATTTTTTTCTTTAAACAAAACAT
Organism: Viscum album; assembly: GCA_963277665.1. Lineage (NCBI taxonomy): Eukaryota > Viridiplantae > Streptophyta > Magnoliopsida > Santalales > Viscaceae > Viscum > Viscum album. The sequence continues at coordinate 1,978,743,334 of OY728127.1, read as the reverse complement.
AGTATTTAGGTTTTCATAAAGATTATTTTTTGAGAAAATTTGGATTCCTAAAATATTACTTTATGAAATTTCTAAATCCAATAATGTTTGGATTCTGAAAGTATATCTATTTTATTTTCAAGAAAAAAAATAAAGTACCAACAACAATACATGGTACATGGATAGTGGATTTTCCTGAAATATTACTAGAAACAAAAACTTCTTTGAATATATTATCAAGATGAAAGGAGGAAAAGTAACTTTCGAATATAATGCACTGGGAGAAATTTTTAATACATTGTTCATCTTGTAAATTCTTTGATTTAAAATGTATTAATTTTTAAAGGTATTAAGAACATAAAAAAAAATATAATTAATCAGTTTATCAGAACTCAAGATCAAGTTTATGATATTTTTACAAAATCTTTACCTTATGATAGATTTGAATACATTAAACAAAAGTTAGGCATGATCACCAAAAGTTAATCTTCTAGAGTATCTTTTTTTTTTGAAAACTATATCCATACACTAAGAAACTCCTTTTCATAGGGAGAGTACATTTTCTTGTTAATCAAAATTTATTGTAGTGAAAATTTTTATTAATCATATTTTTTTCCTCAAAACCCAAAATGTTCCAGAATCTAAAATTTTAATTCATTAAGAAAATTTTCCAGAATCTAAATTTTTTGCTTTCTTAAGGAAATTTTCCTGAATCTAAAGCTCTTCAAGAAGGATTTTCCTCATTAATGAAAATCTTCCTAGAAATCCAGACGGTATGTTTCCTTACATAGTTTTTTATATTTTTTTCTTGTTGGTGTTTTATCATGATTTAATTTTTTTGAATTCAATTTCGTTAAATCCGAATTTTTTTACTTTAAAACTTCAAAAGATCAAAACCTATCAAAATTATTTATTTGGAATTCATCTCAATTGTCATATCTTATCAAACTTTCTTCAACTACTGGATCAATCTGGGAATATAAACCATCACCTCAACACCTATATAAATCCCCCTAATGGTTGTCCCACATCATTTTTCATGCTTTTGTGTTCCAAAGCTCTGCTGCTCTACTTAAGGGTCATTTCAAATTTTCTGGTTTGCTCAAATCTGAATATCTTTGAATGCATCCCCTTAGAAGAAAATTTCATCAGTTAAAGAAATTTCTAAATGCCAGATCTATAGAGAGAGGTTAATATATTCAATGTTTTTTTTCTAATTATTATTCTCTAATTTCAAAAAAAATCAAGTTGAATGGTTGGGAGAGTCTATTTTTATCCAAACCAAACGCACATGATCCAGTTTATCTGAAGTCTGCTAGTATAATTTTATGAGACTGTAAGTTTCTTTAATGGAGGGAGAGAAATGTTTTCTTTTAAGGGTTATAGGAAAACCTATTCCCTTTCCTACAGTATGGAATCCAACATAATTGGAATTCCTTATAAGGGGAAATATGATTTCTACACCCACAAGATACTGGATATATCAGGAAGTATTTATAAGGAGAGGGCCATAGAGTGACTTGGTTTATCAGGGGTAAAGAAACTAAAGATTAATAATCTCTCTATAATTTTTCAAATTCTAGAGTTGTGTGTTCAATGATTTCTTATACTGAGAAAAGTTGATAAGTTTAACTTGAAAAAAAAGTGATATATACATTCTATATTTTCCAGTGAACCTTCAGAAGATTAATCTATTGAATTATGACTTTACTAAAATTATGAATATGAAGAATGGGAACCTCAAATCGTAAATAATATTATATCCAGTTATTATTTCCAAGATCATAGTCCTCTGTGTACATTATTTCAAAATTCCATGTAGTTTTAGGCCATATAATTTGAAGGTTATGTTGCTAAGTAATGATACACTGAGAAGGATTAAGGTTGGATTTAACAGCAAGTCCATATAATTTTATGAGTTGTATGAAAGTGAGATAAAAGCCTTAATCAAGAAACTAGAAGTAGTTGAGAATTCCAAGAAGGGTGGAAAGAAGAGAAAGCATAATGAACTGGTAGTCAAAGAAAAAACTCCTACAGTTCAGGATACCCAATTAGAACCTCCAAAATACAAGAAGAAAAAGACTTATCCAGATGATGTTATTGCTAATTGGAGAGAAGATAAAAATAATAAGAAGGAAGGAGAGACTATCATCGGCTTGGATCTTTTCGAGGAAAAATCATTAAAGTTTAAGGGTGTTGAGGAGTATGAGAATAAAGAAAAAGTGAAGAAGCACAAGAAGATGTTGTCTGAGGCTAAATTAGTACATGGTCTTCTTAGAGACATCGAAAATTCCTTTGAAAAAATCCAAGTACCAGAGTCATTTTTACAAGAATCACTTCCAGTGACTCCGGGAAAGAAAATGGCCATTCTAGAACCTGATGAAGAAGAGGAAATTTTCTAATAAGAGGAAGTGGAAGAAGAATAAGTGGAAGGAAGTAACGATACTAATGATGTGATAAGACAGTTTGAATAATATCATGAGAAATATTGTCCTTCTAAGAAATTATCGATCCATAATTTATAGGCCAAATCATCTAAACATGCTTCCCCAGGAAAAGAATAATATGGCCTGGAAGAATTAAAAAATCCATCAGAAGATGGGAGAAGAAACCCTGAATTGGTTCAACGAAAGTATCTGGTGGAAGATTCTAAAAATGAGAAGGATGAGGAGTATAAGATAGTCCAACTATCAGATAGTGGACAAGAATTTCCAAAGGATTCTTTGATCATACCGATAATTGATATAAGAAAACAAATATTATTTGATTCACCTAATAAAGTAGTGGTGGATAATAAAGATATTTTTGGATCTTCTAAAAAATGACTGATGAGATTGACAAAGAATCCTCACTAACAATGGAATCTGATTCAGAATCGTCTTCTTTGGTTCATGATTTTTTTGTCAAATCCATAAATAAATTGGTTGATACAACTTCCTTGGTTCCAATTATTGACTCAAGATGTCATATTCTTAATTATTTTTTTAATCAGAAATCAGATTCTATTTCCATGCTTATGGAAAAATTCATCAGGATTGAGGCTGATTTTAAATCATCCTACATTGGGTATGATGCTCATATGATATCATGTTTGGAAATCATTAAGTGTTAAAAGAATACAATTGAAGAGCTAAGAATCTTTGATAAATTTCAAGATAATGAGAAGGATGTTTTTGATACCAAAGATAACAAGAAAAAATATATTACAAAAAGTTTCAATGAGTAGCTTAATCTTGAACAAATAGCATGGAAGCAAGAAGACAAGGATCTGAATGAGAAACTTAATTCAGTTACTTTGAATCTGAAAAGAGAAAAAGATCTCAGAATTGAGTTTGAAAAATAGATTAGTATTCAAGAATAGATTTTGAATACTTAGGGAGAAATTCTTATGGACAAGGAAGGAAATATCAATGCTCTGGAGAAGAAAAATGAAGACCGGGATCAACTACTCAAACATTTTAAGGAGGATCATAAGGAGCATAAGAAGTTGAATACCATTTTAAAAAAGCATATACCAAAGGAAAAAAGAAGGATGATTTTTTTTCTTAACTCCAATAATTTGATGTACTACCTCTCTTGTACATATTTTTCCAATCATAATGAAAATTTTGGTTGTTGATCATGTGTTTTGTTTTATAGTACTAATATTTCAAGTACCATATTTTTTTCCATTCTCTTTATTCCTTTCTGAAAATCACAAAGGGGGAGAAAGGAATGATAAAAAGAATACTAAGTATATAAGATAATTCTCTATATAAGGTGGGGTTTTATCAATGAGGATTTCATTAAGCAAGAAAAATAAAAATCTCTTTAAAGAATTAAAAAATACAATCATTAGTATTTCAAAACCTAAAGGGGAGTTAGTCATATTCACTATCACCCATAATTAAAGAGAGTTATGTTTTTGTTTTATGTTCATAATGCAAAATTCTAAGTCCTTATATTATTTTTCATAAGGATTTTTGTGATTTCAAAAAAGGGGTAGATTTTTGAGTTAATAAGTTTTCCTTATATGTTTTCAATTTCTCTATGTTTTGTAAATCACTAACACTTTATCTTAAGGAAAATGATATTTTTTCTAAGAATTATTTTCATGAGGAAATTTTCCCTAATCTAAGGAATTTTTTATCCTTATATTTTTTTTCATTATTCATTTCATAATTTCAACAAATATAACAAATTTTATTAGTAAGTCTAAAATTCATATTTTTATGTAAAACCTAGATATATTATAATTCCTTGGATATAGAGTGTTCTATTTTTATACTCGAAATTCTCTGAAACTCAGATTTCAAATTCTCTAAAATTTAGACTTTGAATTCTATGTAATTCAGATTCCAAATTATTTGAAATTTATTATATTAATTATCTAAAATTAAGATTCTGAATTCCATAGAGTTCAGACTCTAAATTCCTCAGAATTCAAACTCTGAATTTATTTAAATTTAGACTACTAATTCCTCAGAATTCAGATGCCAAATTTCTCATAATTCAGACTTCGAATTCCTCAGAATCCAGACTCCAAATTCCTTGGAATTAAGACTCCAAATTCTTCAGAATATAGATTCCAAAATCCTCAGAATTAAGACTCCAAATTCATCAGAATTGAGACTCCAAATTCCTCAGAATTCAGATTCTGAATTCATTGGAATTCAAACACCAAAATCTATTGAATTCAAATTACGAATTCTTTATAAAATATAATCTGAATATCCATGTCTTATAGACTCCAAATTTTTATTTGGTTACATTCCAGATTTTATTTTTTTCATAGAAATTGAAAAATAGATTATGTTTAGTAAGCTTATTTTCCATACACTTTTTACAAAATGATATCATACAATCTATTTCTAACTAACTGTTTATTGAGTGAATGGTGTATAGGTCCCTCTGATATTTAAGGAAAAATATGACCATTCGATGAGGGATCCAACCATTGGATAAGTTCCTATAAATAAAAGTTTATTTGAACAATATCAACATCTTTTGATCATTTTAGAGATCTCATGTTGCAGAAGTGATTTTAGAGAGAGAGAGAGAGAGAGAGAGAGACTCTCATGATTTGTGTAGTTCTGAACATCTTGTTCAGACAGCTTCGTGAAACTCCAATTGTTGATGAGTACAATCAAGGGCTTCTAGAGATAGTAAGAAATAGGGGACAAATACATTAATGTTTGAGGACTTCCAAGGATAGTAATACAGAGGTGCTTACTACATTAAATATCAAGGGTTTGCAGGGATATAAATATAGATTCTGATATTCTTATCGAGTTCTTACCCTAGTGTGGGTAAGATATACCTTCTTGAAAGTATATATCATGGGACCATTATCCAAGGTTTTTAGATAAACTACTATTTTGGTTGACATATTTCATACTGGTTACTTGTTTTGTTTCAAATTTATATCCCCTGTATTTTGATAAAGGATGAAACTATAACCTTCTTATACTTTCATGTTATTTTATGTACTACGATATGTAAGATTCTATAAACATTAAGGTAGAATATTTTCCTTGTAATCATTCATTATGTTTCATTTCTGGAACAATATTTCCAGAACCTAGGAAGTTTTATTTATATAACTAAAAGAGGTATTATGAATTTACATTGTTTAACTTTTGTAAACATAGTTCTCCTTAAGGTTAAAAATGAATGTTTTTAAACTTACAATTCACCCCCTCTTATAAATAAGAATCTAAATTAATATTTATATCCAAAAAGAATCTTACATAGTCTCAGAACCTATATATATAAGAATCCATATAATATTCTAAAAAAGAACATGAAAAAATAGGGCTCATTCTAGCGATATATGTATCTTGGTTCTTGGTATGTTATAATTTTAATTCTGATATAAAAAATTCTAATGGTATGTTACAACCATTACCCACACCAGAATGAAAATGGGGAAATAAAATGGTGGATTTTGTCATCAAAATTCACAAAATTTCAAAAGACCATAATGCTATTTGGTTTGTATTCAACCACCATATAATGTCAGCACACATCACTACTATTAGATAAGAGTTTACTCTTACCAAAATTCTAAAAAAATCATTAAATAAGTGTTAATGTTGAATGGAGTACCATATCTTATTTTCTCTGATCATAATTCTAGGTTTTTCTTGATGTTTTGGTGAGGTGTTTGAGCATGTAGAGCTAAGTTTTAGTAATTCTTATCACCCAAAAAGGTATGGTCATTTTGGTAGAACAATTAAAACCCTAAAGGTTATATTTATTACCTTTTCTATATAATTCAATGGTGGATGAAAAAAACACCTTCGAATAGTAAACTTTTCTAACAACAATATCATTTACATTAGAATTCATATGGATTGTTATAAATGCCTCTAGAGATATAAGGGCATAACTAAAATTTTCTGAAATGATGTTGGAGATAAAAAAATATTGGGACCTCATATATTTTGGGAATTAGAAGATAATGTTAGATCCATTAAAAAAACAATAAGGTAGTTCAATGTTCAAAAATTATATTCTTACAATCAGAATGATATAGAATTTGAAGATGGTGGGAAGGATTTTCTATGGATATATCTATGAGAAAAGGTAATAAGATTCAGAATTAAGTTAATGTTGAACCTAAGGAATATTATAACCTTCAGGACACGTGATGGAGTAGGAAAATTATTTTATTTATTGGTGCATCAACTAAACTTCTCTCTATTCCATGATGTTTTCCATGTATCTATCCAAAGGAAGTACATACATGATCCAACACATGAACTAAAATCACATGCCATAAAAACGAAGAATGTTATTTTATATGAGGAAAAACTATTATAAATCTTATATTTTATAGAGAAAGTAAAATGGAATAATTCTAACCATCAGGTTAATGTTCTCTATAGGAATCTGAAATTTGATGAAGTTATGTGGGAACCCTAGGATGTGATGAGGTATAGATATCCTCATTTTTTTGTATCATAATAATATAATTTTTATGAATAAATTAATTTTACTTTTTTTATAATGTAATTCCTGGATAATTTATGAAATATATTTTCTCATATTAAATTGAATTTTATTGATAGCTTGTCTCAAAATTAACATCAATTTTAAATAAACAATGATAAACTATTAAAATAATATTATTTAATGTGATGCTTATCACATAGCTATTAGATTTGTTGGTATGAAAATGACTGAATAACTTATGAAAACCATATGGTTTATATATTTATAAACTTTTATTATCAATTAATTAAAAATGAAAATAAAAAAATTGAATATAAAGGAGATGTTTTTCTAAAAAAAAGTTATGCTTGAAATGAGTGGTTATCATAGAAAATTAAATTAGTCACATTGGTAAATGATATTAATGAAATTTATATATATTAAAATGAATGAAATGGTTTATTATTCATCTATTATTTTTATCTAGGAATGAGATAATAAAAAATAATATTTTATTCTTAAAAAACTATTTTTCCCTAAATTGTAGTTTCATCATGTTCTGTGCAGTTATTTTGAAATTAAAATTTTCCAACTTTATAAAATTTATTTTAAAAAATAAATGTGTTTTAAAAAAATCATCATTTCGAAATTATCTTACCATGCATTTTTGAGAAGTTTCTGAAAAGTGTAGTTTTTCGATGAATAATGAAATATAATGTGTTCTATTAAAATTTTACTTTCATTTAATGCATTTAAAAAGTTACAGAATATTTTAAAATAGTTTTAAAATTAAAATTAATTCAAAAATATTATTAAAAATCCAATTTATATAATTTGAATTAGTTTTATTATTAAATTTTATATAAATTTTTTTAATCATAATAATTTTTTTTTGGAAAACATGTTTTCCATTGCTATTATACGTTTAATTTTAAATTAAATTACTAAAATAATGTTAATTAATATTGATTAGACGAATATAATTTTTTTAATCATAATTTTTATTACTATTTAATAATTCAAACCTATTTTTCTCATAATAAATTTTAAAAATAGTAAAAATATTTTACTATGATAGAGTTTTAAATTGGTTTATTAGGAGCTGAAAAAAATGAGAAGAGTTGAAATGACATAATAAATAATATAATTTATTTTTATGGTTATATAATCAAACATTTCAAATTGAAATATCATTAATGTTCCATTTTATATCCATTTCCCCAAGAAAGTGACTTGACATTATTGTAAGATTTTGTTAAATTAAAAGTGTTCAGCTAGCCTCAATTATAATATGGAACCCACTCTCTGATCCTTTTCACACTTCATGATACATTTGTATAAATGAAACTCCAAAAAAAAATTTACACACATCCCTCCCTGTATCCTATAGTTTATAGTTTATCATAAAAAACTCAAGGAAGGATTTATTAATATACATAACGATGTTTTTCAAACAATAGGTATAATTCATAACCATGCGTTTTTTGTATTATTTCTTATTCTACCTCATTTAAAAAAAATATACTAAAATGAGATTATAACAGTATTATATACCATATATTTAAATTATAATTTTTTAATGACATAACCTCTATCCATTTACTCTTCCATCATATGGGAAACAAAACCGTAGATCATGTGTATGAAAAACTATCATCTCACCAAATGATGTAATTTGGTTTAAATCATCACCTATAAAAGATATATATAATGATGGATTTAGTATATATATACACACCATATTCATGAAATATTTAGATTAATTTAAATAATATAACCCTTCTACCTTTTTACCATCCAATCTGTTGAAAAACAATAATGTTTCTCATGCGAATCTATTGACTACCTCATCCATGCAGTGATCTGATTTGTTTTTCATTTATTATTAAAATATATGTTAATAGGGAAATATATAATGAATATATTTGATAAAATTATAATATAAATTTTTTTCTAATTTTTAATTAATACTTACCTTTGTTTTATTCCATTTGTTGAAACGTGAAACTGGTGGTCATACATATGTACGACTTTCTATCTCCACAAATGGTGTAATTCATTTTACTGTCTTTATAAATTTCTTATGAATAAAAAATATATATAATTAATATCTATGATATGTATGTCAGGACTATGAATTTAGATATTATTGAATTATGATCAAATCACAGGGGTCAAAACTACCAAACAAAAAGTCTATTGAAATAAGATACAATTAATAACCAAAACCAATGATTTTAATAAAGAAATATTAATAAAATTATGTTTAAATATTATAAGAGGGTATTTATTAATATCATAAGAATGTATAAAATTCTGGTATAAAATTATAATAAATTTAAAATTTTTATATTTATATTTAGAGTTAATTTTATGCATGTGAACCTTTAGGTAAGGCATTTTCATATCACTTTTATTTCGATGAGACATGTTCCATATTCCGTACTTATTAATTTTATATTGTGTATATACAACCTGTTATAGAGTTTTATAATCCTTATCTTAAAAATTAGTAGTATTTAAATATACATAAAATATTCTTTACTTGATAGGGACTATGATTCAACAATTACCAAACTGTTAAGGGATTAATGTTACATTCTCATTATTTATCAAGACTAATTATGATTATTCTTCCAATGATGAAATTTCATGATTCACCTATAAATATTGGGATGAATTTTTATATCTGACATTTATTTATGGAAATTATATTATTTATTTCATTTTTCGCTCTTTATATAATCAAGACTCCAAAATAATGTTTTAGGAAAATTAACATTAATTTTCATTCATCCAAAAATCATTTTTCTTCAATATCTATGTCTTATGAAAATGTTTTCAAGATTGATTTTAATTTCCCTATATCATTTTTAAGTTAATTTTAACCATGTATGTTTTTTTTTGAAAAGAAATTTTTTAAAATAATCTTTCTTTCCATTTTCCAAACAAGGTACTTTACCTTTTTTCTTAAAATTGGATAAGAATATTTAATTTAATGTACATACTGTGAACATTATTTTCCTCCATAATGACCACTCAATTATTTGATTCCTTATTTATAAGTTTACATTTTTATTTTAAAATAATGTTTTTAATTAATATTTGGGATTTTTTATATTTAAAATAATTTATTTCAAAGGGGAATGAATATTTTCCTCTAGAAATATTCCATGAAGCCATTTAAAGAAATTTCACATCTAAGATGAATTAATTTGATGTTTCCCAATACATAATTAGGATATCATGAAATGATATTATTCATATTTATTCACATGAAGGTTTATTATTATGATAAAAATATGTTTACAAAACATGTTTCCGTACCATGGGTTACAATATCACGAATTAATGAAATTTTTAGGCAACCCATTTATTGTCATGGGTTATGAAATGATTAATGTTTTATTACATTTTGTAAAGCATCATTATGTTTTTAATTATGTGGTAGTTGGGCCTATAATTATATATATCTATAATTCATTTGGTAGAGATGGATATCTCATGGGATTAACTTTACTGGAACGGGGATTGAGATAAGTTTAGTAAGGGACAATATCCAATAAGATAGCATTGAGAGTAATCTATAACTTCCATGATAGTTTGGGGAGTGGACCCAATCCACTATAATATTCAGTGAAATCATCATTAACTATTGAGGAATTTTTTTTGTTTTTAAATATAGGACACACAACTAAGTTTTATGACAATGTTATGTTATCATGGATCAATTTCATTGATTCCTTTTTGATTCACATCTTATAAACTACCATGCCTTATTCCATGACTCAGTATTCTGATTTATTATATGAATTTAATGGTTTCAAAATATTATACTCATGATATCATTCCATTATGCTCATTTTATATTTATTTGATCAATGATATCTCTCTTTTTTACCCTTAATAAGCATATACGATCATCATTTCATTGTTTCATTTACATAATTAATGAAGAAAGGTATTAATTATGACACATATAGAAGGGGTTCTAGTTATGAATAACTTATTGGGTGATTACATAGTTAACTTATGAACATGTATTTTAAGTATCAAAGGATCCAAATGAACTATACTTATAAGATTCCTATTTCGATAGGTATGTTATGTAATTAATATTCATCTATGAAGATGTGATATTTATGTATAAAAATTCTGGGTTTCTAAAATTTTATCCCATATACATCATATATTGATTTAACACTTTTCTCTAATATATATTAGTCCTTAATATACCAAAACATGTATATTTAAAAATCATAAAATCTCAAAAACATAGTAATAATTTTAAAAAAATAACCTCATTATGATATTATTTTCTTACAAAAGACAATTCAATATTTCTTCATCAACTAAAATATAGTATTATATAAATGTATGCAATTTAATTTAATTATATAATTCCTCCAAATATATTGTGATCTCCTTCAAACATAACATTAATCACTTAGTCCTTAAATTTGATTTCAAAACTACAATTAAATATATGATAAAACATATGTTCTGAAATTTTAATAACCAATAATAACCATGATTTTAATGATCATATAATCCCTAAATGTTATAAATATCTGAAAACATAATTTTAGAAAATAAATAATAATTATTACTCAAAAAACATTTCAATAAAACACATGTTATAAAAAAATGGTTAAATGAAACTCTAATATATTTTAAAACTCAATAAATATCTCCATGATAATTATATCATATAAATCCATAGTACTAGTATTCCTACCTTAAAACTTATAATCAGCCTTATGCTTATTATCTTATATTTGTATTTTAAAATCATAAAAAATACACATTTTAGTCATAAATATAGTGTCTTTGTAGAATGTCCTCAATGTTTGTAATATGGTTCTACTTCCTATTATTTTATCTCTTAAATCTAGTTCCAAAAATTTCTACTAAATACCCATTGATACCAAATATAAAGAAAATGTCCCTAGTATCCCATATTTTGTGGTCACATTATTACATTGGCCTCAAAATCAAGAGATCACATCTGGAATGAATTATTAGTTTAATATAATTTATTAACTAGATACATATATTCCACAATATTACATTGGAAATAAAGTCTGAAATATTGTGAATGTAAATATTTTTCATCATTGAACTCATTTGAAAACCTTGTATTTATATCTTGGGAAAGGAACATAAGAAAGGGTGAGATTTTATATTCAATAGGGGTTTGTATAGTGGATTATACCACGAGAAAACAAGGAATAATCAATATGGGAAGGTAAATAACATAAAACACATAACATTTAATCAATATCTCAAGGAGAAAAAAATAGGGATGGTATAAATGATGATCAAATAATGATATATAACTAATCACTTGAGCTTGAAACTTGTCCATTGATATCATAACTACTCAAATATTCAAATTGGAAACAATATCTGATTTCATAATTATGGAATTAATAATGATGCACCTCATAAACATACCACATAGGCCACATAAAAAAAACATAAACATAATGTTGAGGCCTCCTACAAATATATCTTATATAAATGGGTAAGGACATAAAAAAATATAGAAACCAGTTTGTCCAATGAGACATACTAATGCGTAAATGGGATATATATTGGACACTACATGTCACATACTAAGTAGTATTAATTAATCATATTGATGGGGGGAATAAAAATTCAGTACTAATAGACATAATAATCATATTTTAAAAACTCGGATAAGAAATGTTGATATTTCTGCAATCAAAATGATAATTATCTATCCAAAAAATAATTAGTATGTTGTCGTGATAACCTTTCCCTATATATTATAATTAAAATAACTGTTAACTATTTTTTGATGAATATTAGTACTAAAAATATAATTAAATACATTCTTTAGGAAATAACCATTTCACATTAAAATTTAGTTTTAAAAAGATTATTTTTTCAAAATATTAGGAAAAAAATTTTATTTGAAAATAAACATGTAAATTTTGTAATTAAATAGTCACCACATTGAGTTTCCATGATGGTTGGAATTATTATTCATGGATCATATATTAAAAAAATTCCTTCCGCACTATTGTAAGAAACGTAAAAAAGTACCTCATTAATGGAATATTAATTTAAAACGAATTTTTAAATGTAGAACATGGGTTAAAATTTATTTAATAAACCATGAGTCAGTTGTAAAAATATTCTTAAAACTTTTTTATATAAAATATGGATATGGACTAAAAATATTACCGACTTAGTAGAAAAACAAAGTATATTTTCCCTAAAAATTATTTTGATATCATGAGTACATAAAACAATAAAAAACAATAAAACATAAAATTTTCAAAATTTACCATAGCAGAAGAAAATATATTAGGTTTACTAAAGAAGGATTATATAATTCCCCCAGGAAATCATAAATAATGTCAAATAATGATGATATTGTGAAATAAGCCTTTACCACTTTTGTAACTTTTGAATCATGATAACCAGAAATGAAATAACATAAAATGAATCATTAAATACTCACAAAAACTAGTTTAAATACAATACAATATAATAAAATATTATTTAACAAATAATCATGGCATAAAATAATCAATGGAGTATTTGTATAGCCCAATTAATGGAAATTGACATAAGAACCTCCTTACTTAAGGTCCGAATCATCACATACATTCTTTATATTCTTGAATAATTATTTTTGTTATTTATTTAATTTATTAAGAAGCTTTTCACTGTTTATTATTCCTTTGATTTTATTTTTTTACCATGTAATATTTATTACTTAATTAATTCAGTTCCCATCATACATTTTGACGATATTCGATTAATATATAAAAAATGACTTCGATAGGATGACTTTGGTAAAATAGGAGACTATTACATAATCTACAGAATAATAATAAATACATAATTATCTTTTTTATACATTAATTGTATTTAAAAAACCATGCATGAAATATTGTTATGGAAAATGAACTGTGCAATAATCATAGAGACAATAAGATGTACGAACGTAAGAGCAACATTTACATTTTTCAAAGATTATGATGGAAATAAGGTAAGTATTATTTTATCATTATAAAATCTTATTAATATAATAAATAAAATATTATTAATTTATTTAAACATATATATATTATTCATGTGATTTTCTTATTTAAGATTCATCACATCCATTCATTGAGGTGGTATTCCACAAGTACGCACAAACGATGTTATGATTTTTAGTTGATGGAAAGGTAATGAATTTGATGAAATAATATATTATAAGAATAAAAAAATATTTCCTAAATTTTCTATATAATCCTTTAATCCATCATTATGATAAGTCTTGAGAGGAAGTGATGGAAAATGAATCACATCAATTCGTGAGTTAGTAGTCTCCCATACAAAAGATTGACAATTTTCTTTCCCAAAAAACAAAGAGACACATATTGGTTATTATATTAAAATAATAAAATATTAATACATTTTATATAATGATTTTATTATATGATCATGGATGAATAATATTTGAAGGATATGGAAGGATCAATAAAACCAAAACAATTATTTAAAATCAATTCACTTCTTCAAAAAATATCTTTTTCTTTAAACAATAAATCCTATGAGGTTGGTGTTGTGACTAAAAAAATACATCTAAAATTAGGAGAAGGATTGTAGTATGGTATTTGGGTAGGTGTTGACTGAAAAATAACCCTTTAGGTTTGGATATAAGAGGAGAGTGGTTTCCCTATTATAACTATGAGATGTGAATTCGTTGAATTTCTTAATGTATTAAATTAATATAAATTAATTTTCATATAAAAATGTTTCAAAATTAATATAAATCATATATAATATTAAAATTAGTCAATATCAACTCATACAATTAAAATAATACATTTTTAAGTTATTTCATTACCGTTATATTTTTGTTTTTACCCTATGTTAACACCATTTTCAATTACCATGGTAATAATTTTTGTTACTATTTAAGAGTCATGATAGTTATTATAAAACGTAAATTGGAATATAAAAGGACCATTTTTGATATTATTAACCATATCCTAATAACATAGTTTATTATATGATTTTTATAAATTTATAATTATTTAACTAAACATTATTTATTATAAAATATCATTATTTCATTTTTTGAAATTAAATAAATTGTTATAATTTAATATGTGTGTGCATCATGTAAAATGTTTCTAAAAGTACAAGAAATATAATATAATGAATATATTATATAAATATAATCATCAAATTAAATTTTTATTGGTTTTGGTTTTATTTTAAACCATATCATTTGGATTAACCCCTGTTTAAATAATTTAATCCTTATCTCGAGTAATGAATTTTCTAATATTAAAGGGTAATAATTTTACTTATAAGGTGAAAATTTCACCTAAATTTCCAAGTGATTAAACATGATACCATTTATAATCCAAATTATCCCATTTCATGATTTCTATAAATTTTTATTAACTTAAAAAACATTTTTTAAAATAAAATACAATTAATGTCATTTATATAAGTAGTCACATAATTTGACATTGAATATAAATTGAATATAAAAATATATTATAAATCTTCCAATCAACTAAAATATGGTTGATTTACCTTCAATATTCGTTTATCCCTTTAAATCAACCAAAAAATGTTATGGTTAGAGTTTTTATGTAAATTTTTTTAATTTTTCAACGGCTAGAATGATCATAGTGTCAGTGTTGTGTATGCCTAAAAATAAAAAATATATTATGAAAACATAGATAATATTTCTATATAAAAAAATTTATAACTAAACATAAATTATTTTTATTCATGTGATTAAAAATTAATGTTAATAAAAAAAGAGAATGACATTTTTGGCATTTCTGTACATAAAATATTATAAAGGTCAACATCAAGGATGAATGGATGAAAATTATCATTTATTGGAAATTATTAGGCTTATATATGAAATATAATCATATAATAAATGTATTTCAAATTTTTGTGTTACTTTTTATTTTTTATCACATTATTTTTCCCATAAATTAATCTATTTTACCTGTACCAAGCTATTAACATTTTCTATGGTAACTTTTCATTATGAATAAATATAGGAGGAAAATATTTTAAAAAAAATTATATTTATAGTTATATATATTGAATTATTTTTTCAATATTAAATTTAAAATATTTCATAATTTAAATTAAAATCAAACATTCCAAATATGATGGAAAACAATTTTTTTTTCAGGAAAATAGATTTATATGTATAAAAAAGTATTGATATCGAATTAACATATAAAAGTCATTAACAAGATTATAATTGCATTATGATCAACCAAATGGTACTAATTAAATTTTAATTCTGACTTGAAATAGAATCTGACATTGTAAATATTTTTATAGAAAATACAATTTTCAACTAAAATTAACATTGTTCACTATTCATTGAAAAATAAAAAATTTCAGAAATATATCAAAGTTTCCTCATATTATATTTTTATATGATATTTTTAAAAATAATATAATTTTTATCAAATAAAATTTCAAGATGTTATATAAATTAATTATATAATTTTCATGAAAAATGAAATAAAAAACATTTTTGAAGAAAACATATTTTCAAATAATAATATTGATTTTGTAAAATGTGAATTATTATTTACTAGTAATTAATTAATATATATATATATTTTGGTACCATTATATATATTTAATAATTAATTTAATACTATTTATACCAACCAATTCCACGCCAATCTAATAACAATCATATTTAAATCTTAATATTTTGTGGTTCGTTTTAGCTCGGTTGTGTGTGTTCTATACGCTATCGATCATAGTGTTCTTCTAAAATTATGTGGCATTGAATTTATAGTATAATTTATCATTAATACATCACAGAAAACTTGTTTTTTGGTCCTTGAATATATTTCATATCCTGATAATAAAATCATAATCATTTTATCCTTAACATTTTTTAACATGTAATATAATTTGATGAACAATAGTTATGGATAACATAAAGTCACAGATTATGAGGTAAATTATAATTTCAATAAATAATTTTTATATAAATATTTTCATATATGGATCAAATGTGAATGAACGATAAGTTATTTTTAACACCCAAGACTTATATGAGAAATATTTTGTTTTTAAATAATCAATGGAATATTTCACTACACACAACACTAGATTGGCTTTCTTTACAATCGCGGCCTTCCTTGATAGATTGCGTCGTACGCAAGACTGAGTTTCACTAAACAGCGATATGCTCTTAAAATATTATTAAAACTAGCCGTTATGAATAGTAATAACTACTTTTTGAAATTTTGTAAATTTTATTTTTCAAAATGGACTTCATTTTTGGATTCGGAATAGCGAAATTAGACTAGGGTGAAATTTTTGTATTTTTCTGAAAACTTTCAATTTTTGATGAATAGTGAAACCACTAAGTGGTAGTTAAAAGAACTGAATTTTTCATAAAACATAATTTTACCGATTCTGTGAGTGGAATTTAGAAAATCCGAGAGACACGGTTGATGTTAGTAAGTAAAATGTTGTTTAATGAGATGAAAATAATTTTTTGGTGAATAGTAACTTTTTACTTTTATTTACCACGGTTAAAAGTAAATAGGGTAATTAAGGGTAAAAATGATATTTTCATTACCCTAACAAATGTATTAATTCTATTGGATAAGTGTAATTCTACCAAAAACAACCTTAGGAATAAAATATGACCATTTAGGCCCACATGGATTAGATTAGGACATTTATTATCAATTTACTTAAAGAAGGGTTAAAATAGTTAAAATCAAAGTTTAATAAGTAAATCATTTTTAATATGGGGTTATACATAAGATAAATTATACTATAAATATTCATTAGAATGATAAAAATATTTTCAACATAATGGTATTTTATTTATAATTTTTAGACATTAAATAATTTAATTTATTTATGACACAACGATGATGTAGTAATTATGTTATTAATGAAATATTGACATAATTGATGTTACAATTACCCAAATAAATGTAATTTGAGACTTTTTATGAATTGAAATAATTTTATAGGTTAATATGACATGTTAGTATTTATTTAATTATCATTTTTCGAACTAATCATTCTGTTATGATTTTCACAAAAATCAATTACTAAATAGTGTCAAAATTGACATAAAATGGTTTTTAAAAAAAATACTATATTATTAATTGTTATTTTCTTCCTAAAAATCTATAGTTCGGCCAAATGACTTATATAAGGTTATATATATTAATAATAAATAACTTGGGGTTCTTTTGGCTTGTTATCGTATGTTTATTAACCTTATAGTGTAAGAACACAAGAAGACACGGTAAAAGTAAAATTATCTAACTTACAGTTAAATCTAAATGATAAGGTTAAAATAGGAACCTAAACTTGTCTAAATTCTATTGGATGAGATTATTTCGACCCATACCCACCTTATCTTCTAAATAAATCAATTTGGATCTATTTAAAACAGAATTTGGCTTTATAATAAAATAATATTTTTAGTTATTCCAAAGGTGCCCCTCTCCTCCCTTATAAAAGGGAACCTCCTTCCTCTCTTCCTCACACCACATTGAGCCTTCAAGCTCGTCCAACCCCTGCCAATTTCTTCTATCCACTTATCTAGAGACATCCTAGTGGTCCTGGTCTTCTTCAAAGACCATTTTTAGTGCCCTAAAAGGAGGTCTGAAAGAAGCGCTTCAAAGAAGAGGTAATGCCCGTTACCGATTCTTGCATCTTTATTTCTTCTTCAACTTCTTATTATTTATTTGTTTCATCCTAAAGTAATAAAATCAGTATCACTCATATAGTTATATGTTATTATAATTATGAAACAACCCTATTTCACCATCTATCCATCCTACGGAAAATGAAATCATCGCGCGTGCGTACATACGGAATATCGTCTCCACGTCGTGGTGTAATCTATTTTCCACCACCACCTTACTTGGATGGTTATAATGGTCTAAATAATGAATATATATGATTATTGTAAATTTATATTGATTCTGAAATAGTATACATACACTGCAATACAATTCCACGATCATGGGAACGATATCATCGCTTGTGCGTACGCACGGAATACCGTCTCCATGATGTGATGCGACTTGTTCTACATGATCATCATTGCATAATGATTATATAAATGAATTGAATTAATGAATATGATATATATTACACTAAAACCATTCTGGAAATGAGGTATCTATAACCAAAAAAGAATAATAAGAATTTATTCGACAAAACACGCATAAGAACAAAATGTAATAAACACCCGAATAACAAGTAGCAATGAAATATTACTAATAATAGGTTAATAATATGACCATATATGATATCATAACAATGAGTATGATTCTGCAATAATTTAATAACATTATTTAAATCATTATACAGGAGGTTCAGAGACTTACGAAGCAAATCGGACATAAGGTGAGGGAAAATATCACAATCTCATTTTATCTGAGATTGTTTATACTTTGTTATTTACTGGGGTGTATTTTATCATCCACATACATGCTTCCTAGATATGTAATATTGATTCCATCCACCTTAAATTTTTTAAATCCAATTTTACCCTTCGGTGAGTTTTTATTAAAATATATGAAAGGAATCTTTTGTCGTTTTTTGTATGAAGTAATTTTTGAGTTTTCCGAAAAAAGAATGAGAAGAATGATTTATTTTAACTTATACGGAATGAATGGATTTTTAAAAACATTATTTCCAAGATTCTTCCCTTACAGGTTTTCAAGTTTATTTTTAATCAACTTCTTTTAGTTTAGAATTGTATGACATGTTAAGAAAGGAAAAGTGTTTTTGAAGAAGAAAGGATATTTTCCTCAAGAATGGAGTTCATGCGTTTTATCAAAATTATTTTCCATCTAAGATAATAAAGGGTTCTATTTCTATCCCAATTATTACATTGATTTGATTATGTTGTGATGGAATTATTTTTATGAATTCCTTTATCTTATATGAGTTGTTTTATGATTTCATGATGTTTAAGATTCCCATTTTTTACATGGGTTATGCTATGATATATGGTTTATGATTTTGTGGAACACATAAGAATGGTATCATTATGAGACGGGTGGGACCTATATCTCCCTCCAATGCATTGGGTAAAGATTTTATATCTCATGAGATAGACATGGCTGGAACGGCAGGTTATAACGTTTCAGTGAAACAGGACTGAAACGAGAAGTGAACTCGGTTCAAAAATGGACTTTGTCCATTAAGATAGTCTTGGCAATGAGTCTTGACTAATAAGAAATGATTCTCAATGATTATGTGTGTATGCCACAAAGTTTCATGTTTTGAGTTATGATTATTGGGATTACATTTCACTACTATGATTTATCCCATGTTATGAAATTATGATCTCTTTTGCAGGTTATGATTTCCAAAAGTTATGTTCTTATGTATATGATGTGATTGAGATTTCTTTTGTTTACCCTTACTGAGCATTTGAGCTCACCCTATTGTATGTTTTTTTCCCCAGGACAGGAATAAGGTTATTAAGTAAGATATGCCAAAAGGGACTATAGATATGATGAAATAAATGGGAGACAGTGTAGACTCTTTATGAACCAGTTGTTTATGTTTCCCAGTTTCTAGAGACACTATACCTATACGGTCCTTTCCTGGTTTTGTTATATGTTGTAATAAGTGTGCTTCAATTTTGAGGTAATAAAAATGTATGTAAAGTATGGGTCATTATAATTGGTATCAGGGGAAAGGTATAGTCAACCTTTGGAAACTAGGATGTGAAAGCCTAGGTAAGAACCATAAGGACAATTCTAAGCATAGAAAAAAATCATAGTGTTTTATAAATGACCATGAATAACCTAGCATAATACCTTAAGTGTGAAATTTTATTCTTGATTATGTGGTTTTCCTATTATAATTAGTGTTTCTCACACTATTCTTCTTGGTCTTAGTCAATGGCTGGAACCCAAAGGAACCGTGTTAATTCGGAATGCGATGGGAAATGCAATGATGGTCCCCCGGAGAAACCAAACGTTATGGGAGATGGAATGCAAAATCTTGTAGCCATGATCACACATCATTCTCAAGCTATGAATCATGCGTGACTTCCAAACGAGTAAAGGAAGGAGCAACATTCTGTTGAATCCTTCATGAGGCAGCATCCACCTTCTTTTAGCGGGTCTACTGATCCATTAGATGATGAACAATATATTACTACTACTGAAAAGATATTTTCATTTCATCAATGTTTTGAACATGATAAAGTCATCCTACCAGTGTATCATTTGGAAGGAGATGCTGATCAATGGTGGAATCTTATCAATAATACGTGGAAAAGGGATGAAATTCAGTCCATGGAATGGGACGAGTTCATGAACTTATTTTTCAATAAGTACTTCCCTCATATTCTCCAAACAAAGATGGAGAAAGAGTTTCTTGAACTGAATCAAAAGGATGATGAATCTGTTGGTACCTATGAAGTAAATTTTACAAGACTTGCAAGGTACGCTTCTGGTATTATTATCCATCCTAAGATTAAGATCGATTGATTCTTTAGTGGCTTAAACCCAAGTCTTTGAAGGGCGTTAGCCATAAGGGACTTCAATAGCTACGAGGAAATCATTCGATGTGCTCTCAAAGTCGATATGGAGATTGGGGTAACCCATCAGTCATATGGGTTTGATAAGAAGAGGAAAATGGAATTCTATGGAAAATCTAAAGATCACACTGAAAGGAAGATGAGCTTTCCCTTATGTTCAAAGTGTGGAAAGAAACATGGATGGAGTTGTCTTAAAGGGACAAGTAAATGTTTCAAATGTGGAAAGGAAGGTCATCATGCATTTGAATGCCGCAATGATGGGAAGAAGATGTCTAATGATGAAAACAAAGGAAGGGATACACAGAATGACCCTACTACACTTCAATGATTCAAGATCAAGGAGATGGGGCATTATTCCAATAAATACCCTAATCCAAGGGTTGATGATGATGGTTGACGTCAACAAACTCGTAAGGATAAAGAAAAAGGAAAGTCACATGCAATTTCTATCAGCGATGTGGAGTACGATAACGATGTGGTGAAAGGTACACTTACCATCCACTCTAAAGTAGAAAATGTTTTATTTGATTCTGGATCCACCCACTCTTATATTTCTGAATATTTTTCTAAGGGTATCACCATATTACCTCAACAATTAGATGTTGAGTTAGCTGTGACAACACCTAATGGCACAACAGTCACATCAAAAGTTTATAATTCTTCTCTGATTGAAGTTTGTGGGAATGTGCTTCCTGCAAATCTTGTGATCCTTCCTATAGTGTAATTTGATGTGATTCATGGCATGTATTGGCTTTCTTTATATGGAGGTCATATCAATTTCCAAAGAAGGGAAGTCACATTTTATATTCCAGATCAATCTATTATCGTCTATCGATGCAAGGATGAACATAACCTTCCAGTGGAAATTTCTTCAATTTTATGGGTCTTGATTCCACTAAATGAAGGTTATTTATCTCAAATGGTTGGTAAGAAACTCACGATTAAGAATATTCCCATTGTACGGGAGTTTGGTGATGTCTTTCCGGAGGAATTTTCGGGTCTTCCACCCAATCGTGAAGTTGAGTTTTCAATAGAAGTCATACCGGGTGCTTTTCCTATTTGAAAGACACCTTATAGAATGGCCCCAATTCAGATGTAGGAATTGAAGAAGCAACTCCAAGATAATCTTGATAAGGGGTTCATACACCCTAGTGCGTCAAACCTATTCTTTTTGTTATGAAGAAAGATGGATCAATAAGACTCTGCATTGATTATCGAGAACTTAACAAGATCACTATCAAGAACAAATATCTTCTCCCACGCATTGATGACTTATTTGACCAACTACGTGGAGCTCAATACTTTTCCAAGATTGATCTTAGTTCAGAGTATCATCAATTAAGGGTCAAAAGGGAGGATATACCAAAGAAGGCTTTCCGTACAAGGTATGGACACTATGAATTTATAGTGATGCCATTTGTTCTGACTAATTCCCCTGCTATCTTCATAGATCTGATTAATAGAGTCTTTAGAGACTATCTTGATTAGTTTGTGGTAGTCTTTATAGACGATATTTGTTTATATTAAAAGAGCAAGAAAGAACATGAAGAGCACTTGAGAATTATATTGAAGACCCTGAGAAAGGAGAAACTTTATTCAAAATATACCAAGTGTGAATTTTGGCTTCAAAAAGTTGTGTTTTTAGGTCACAAAATCTCAAAAGAGGGGATATCTGTGGATCCAGCAAAAACAGAGGTTATCAAAAGATGGTCGATACCAACAACAGTAACTGAGATCGGATGTTTTCTTGTTTTGGCTAGATATTATCGACGTTTTGTGAATCTTTTTTCACGATTATCTAATCCACTCACTAAGTTGACTCGGAATGGGGATAAGTTTGTTTGGACGGAAGAATGTGAAGAGAATTTCAAGGAGTTGAAAAGAAGATTATCCAGTGCACCTGTTCTCACACTACCTTGTAGTGGAGAAAGGTTTGTGATCTATAGTGATGCATACAATAAGGGATTGGGGTGTGTTATTATGAAAAATTATATGGTGATAGCTTATGCCTCACGACAATTGAAAATCCATGAGAAAAATTACCCAAATCATGATTTGGATTTAGCTGCAGTAATCATTGCATTAAAGATTTGGAGGAATAATCTTTATGGTGAAAGGTGTGATATTTATACTGATCATAAAAGTTTAAAGTATATTTTCACAAAAAAGAGCTGAATATGCGCCAAAGAAGATGGTTGGAGCTGATTGAGGGTTGCAACTACTCAATTCATTACCACCCTGGGAAAGAAAACAAGGTGGCAGAGGCATTAAGTCGACAAGACTATGCTAGCTTATCCATGATGAGGATCACAAAAGATCCAATATTTATGGATTTACAAAGGATGGATCTTGAATTTTAATGGAAGGGGGAAAATCTATCTTTCTCAAATGAATGTTCAACCATATTTACATGTGAAGATTAAAGAGGCACAGAAATAAGATGTCGAGTTACAAAAGAAGGTGAGAAATATTCCGGAATTCAACATTGATTGTGATGGGATAATAAAGTTCAGGAATCGGGTTTGTGTTTCACCCATCCCAGAATTAAAGACGGAGCTGCTGGATGAGGCTCATAGTTCTTCATTCTCTATTCATCCTGGAAGCACGAAGATGTATAGGGACCAGAAAGAGTACTTCTAGTGGGATGGCATGAAAAGAGATGTTGCTGAATATGTCTCTCGATGCTTGGTCTGTCAGCAAGTTAAAGCTGAGAGACAGAAGTCTAAGGGGATGTTACAACCATTAACTATACTCGAATGGAAATGGGAAAACATCACTATGGACTTTGTCACAGGACTTCCTAAAACATCCAAAGGAAATAATGCTATCTGGGTCATAGTTGATCGTCTTACAATGTCCACACACTTCATTGCTATTAGAGAGGATTTCTCTCTAGATCAGCTTTCCAGGATATATGTGCAGGAAGTGGTAAGATTTCATGGAGTACCACTTTCTATTATATCTGATCGGGATCCGAGATTTACCTCAATGTTCTGGAGAAGTCATCAGCATACTCTGGATACAGAGTTGAGTTTCAGCACTGCTTATCATCCTCAGACAGACGGTCAGTCTGAGAGAACAATTCAAACTCTAGAAGATCTGTTGAGAGCATGCTTTATGGATTTCAAAGGTGGTCGGGATCAACACCTACCTTTGGTGGAATTTTCTTATAATAATAGCTTTCACTCAAATATTTAGATGGCTCCTTATAAAGATCTCTATGGAAAGAAATGCAGGACTCCAACTTGCTGGGATGATGTTGGGGAAAGAAAGCTATTAGGACCTGATCTTGTTGATGAGATGGCAGAAAAGTTCCGATCTATTCAATAACACATAAGAGCAGCTGTAAGTCGACAAAAAAGTTATGCCGACAAACGAAGAAAATACCTAGAGTTTGAAGTGGGTGATAAAGTGTTCTTACGAATATCTCCCTGGAAGAGGGTCATGAGATTTGGAAAGAAAGGGAAGTTGATCCTTAGATATATTGGTCCTTTCGAAATATTGGATCGTGTTGGAAAGGTAACTTACCGATTGGCGCTTCCACCGAATTTCTCTCATGTTCATGATGAGATCCATGTATCTCTCATGAGAAAGTACATACCTGATCCTTCACATGTACTCAGCTCAGAAGTTGTACCGCTGGAGAATGATCTTTCTTATGAAGAACAACTGATAGAGATTCTGGATCTTAGCGAAAAAGTCCTACAGAACAAGACCACTCGCTTGGTGAAAGTTTTATGGAGGAACCACCAATTAGAAGAAGCTACATGGGAGCTTGAGGATATGATGAGAGAGAGGTATCCTAATCTTTTTGTTATAAAGTGATGAATTTCGAGGGCAAAATTCATTTTAAAGGGGGTAGAATGTAATACCCGGGACTTTTATGAGAAATAATTTGTTTTTAAATCATCAAAGGAATCATTCACTACACACAACACTAGATTGTCTTGCTTTACAATCGGGCCTTCCTTGATAGCTTGCGTCGTACGCAACACTGAGTTTCACTAAACAACGATAGGCTATTAAAATATTATTAAAACTAGCCATTATGAATTTTAATAACCACTTTTTGAAATTTTGTAAATTTTATTTTTCAAAATGGACTTCATTTTTGGATTTTGAATATCGAAATTAGCCTAGGGTGAAATTTTGGTATTTTTCTGAAAACATTCAATTTTTGATGAATAGTGAAACCACAAAGTGGTAGTAAAAAAAACTGAATTTTTCATAAAACATAATTTTACCGCTTCTGTGAGTGGAATATCGAAAATACGAGAGACACGGTTGATGTCAGTAAGTAAAATGTGGTTCAATGAGATGAAAATAATTTTTTTATGAATAGTAACTTTTTACTTTTATTTACCACGGTTAAAAGTAAATAGGGTAATTAAGGGTAAAAATGATATTTTTATTATCCTAACACATGTCCTAATTCTATTGGAGAAGTGTAATTCTACCAGAAACAACCTTAGGAATAAAATATGACCATTTAGGCCCACGTTTATTAGATTAGGACATTTATTATCAATTTACATAAAGAATGGTTAAAATAGTTAAAATCAATGTTTAATAAGTAAATCATTTATAATATGGGGTTATACATAAGATAAATTCGACTATAAATATTAATTGGAAATATAAAAAGATTTCCAACATAATGGAATTTTATTTTCTAATTTTTAAACATTAAATAATTTAATTTATTTATGACACAATGATGATGCAGTAATTATCTTATTAATGAAATATTGACATAATTGATGTTATAAATACCCAAATAAATGTAATTTGAGAATTTTTATGAATTACACTAATTTAATTGGTTAATATGACATGTTCGTATTTATTTAATTAACTTTTTTTGAACTAATCATTCTGTTATGATTTTCACAAAAATCAATTACTAAATAGTGTCAAAATTGACATAAAATAGTTTTTAAAACAAATACTATATTATTAATTTTTCTTTTATTCTTAAAAATCTAAGGTTCTGCCAAATGAATTATATAAGGTTATATATATTAATAATAAACAACTCGGGGTTCTTTTGAATTGTTATAGTATGTTTATTAACCTTATAGTGTAAGAAGACAAGAAGACACAGTAAAAGTAAAATTATATAACTTAAAGTTAAATATAAATGATAAGGTTAAAATAGGAACCTAAACTTGTCTAAATTCTATTGGATGAGTTTATTTTGACCCATACCCACCTTAGCTTAAAAATAAATCAATTTGGAGCTATTAAAAACCGAATTTGTCTTTATAATAAAATAATATTTTTAGTTATTCCAAAGGTTCCCCTCTCCTCCCTCATAAAAGGGAACCTCCTTCCTCTCTTCCTCACACCACATTGAGCTATCAAGCTCTGCCAAACCCTACCAATTTATTCTATCCACTTCCCTAGAGACATCCTAGATGTCCTGGTATTCTTTAAAGACCAATTTTAGTGCCCTAAAAGGAGGTCTCAAAGAAGCGCTTCAAAGAAGAGCTAATTCCCGTTACCGATTCTTTCATCTTTATTTCTTCTTCCACTTATTATAATTTAGTTTTTTCATCATGAATTAATAACATCAGTATCACTCATATAATAATATGTTATTATAAGTATGAAACAACCCTATTTCACCATCTATCCATCCTACGGAAAATGAAATAACCGCGCGTGCGTGCGTACGGAATACCGTCTCCACGCCATGGTGTAATCTATTTTCCACCACCACCTTACTTGGATGAGTATAATGGTGTAAAGAATGAATATATATGATTATTGTAAATTGATATTGATTCTTAAATATTATACATACACTCCAATACAATTCCATGATCATGGGAACGATATCATCACTCGTGTGTACGTACGGAATACCGTCTCCACGATGTGATGCGACTCGTTCTACATGATCTTCATTGCATAATGATTATATAAATGAATTTAATGAATGAATATGATATATATTACACTAATACCACTCTGTAAATTATGTATCTATAACCTAAAAATAAGAATAAGAATTTATTCGACAAAACACACATAAGAACAAAAAGTAATAAACACCCGAATAACAAGTAGCAATGAAATATTACTAATAATAAGCTAAGAATATGACCATATATGATATCATAACAATGTGTATGATTCGGGAATAAGTCAATAACATTATTTAAATCATTATACAGGAGGTTTAGACACTTACGAAGCAAATCGAACCTATGGTGAGGGAAAATATTACAATCTCATTTTATCCGAGATTGTTTATACTTTGGTATTTACTGGGGTGTATTTTATCATCCACATCCATGTTTCCTTGATATTTACTATTGTTTCCATCCACCTAAAATTTTTTAAATCCAATTTTACCATTCGGTGAGTTTTAGTAAAAGATATGAAAGGAATCTTTTGTCATTTTTCGTATGAGGTAATTTTTGACTGTTTCGAAAAAAGTACGAGAAGAATGCTTTCTTTTAACTTATACGACATGAATGGATTTTTAAAAAAATTATTTCCAAGAAGATTCCCTTACAAGTTTTCAAGTTTATTTTTAATCAACTACTTTTAGTTTAGAATTGTATGAAATGTTATGAAAGGAAAAGTGTTTTTGAAGTAGAAAGGATATTTTCCTCAAGAATGGAGTTCAAGCATTTTATCAAAATTATTTTCCATCTAAGATAATAAAGGGTTCTGTTTCTATCCCTATTATTACATTGATTTGATTATGTTGTGATGGAATTATTTTTATGAATTCCTTTATCTTATATGAGTTGTATTATGATGTCACAATGTTTAAGATTCCCATTTTTATTACATGGGTTATGCTATTATGTATGGTTTATGATTTTGTAGCACACATAATAATGGTATCATTATGAGACGGGTGGGACCTATATCTCCCTCCAATGAATTGGGTAACGATTTTATATCTCATGATATACACATGGCTGGAACGGCAGGTTATACCAGTTAAGTGAAACAGGATTAAAACGAGAAGTGAACTCGTTTCAGAAATGGACTTTGTCCACTAAGATAGTCTTGTCAATGAGTCTTGACTAATAATAAATGATTCTCAATGATTATGTGTGTGTATGCCACAAAGTTTCATGTTTTAAGTTATTATTATTGGGATTAAATTTCACTACTATGATTTATCTCATGTTATGAAATTATGATCTCTTTTTCAGGTAATGATTTCCAAAAGTTATGTTCTTATGTATATGATGTGATTGAGATTTCTTTTGTCTACTCTTACTGAGCATTTGAGATCAACCTTTTGTATGTTTTCTTTCCCCAGGTCAGGAAGAAGGTTATTAAGTAAGATATGCCAAAATTGACTATAGATATGATGAAATAAATGGGAGATAGTGTAGATGCTTTATGAACCAGTTGTTTATGTGTCCCAGTTTCTAGAGACACTATACCTATACGGTCCTTTCCTGGTTTTTTATATGTTGTAGTAAGTGTGCTTCAATTTTGATGTAATAACAATGTATGTAAAGTATGTGTTGTTATAGTATTGATTACATTTTTTATAACAAGATATATTTAATATTCTTAAACTCTATTAAAAATACTTAAAAATAAACATATAAAAACCTTTATAACTTATCATATGTGGAATTATACAAGATCAAACATATGTTTTACAAACTATCCAAGGTTTTTTAAACTCAACACATATTTATGGGATTTCTGATACATATATTTGTGATTTTTTTAAAACACTCTCACTAAACTCTTCAGTGCGTAACATATATGAAGTACCACAATTTGAATAATGGAGATACTTAGAAATAAGAAGACCAATGTTAAAGTATTGTTATTTATTGAAATTCCATAAATTCAAGAAATACAATATTAAAATGTTCATAACTTCCATTATCTACTTATAACTTTTTTTATGTTTCCATCATTAATATTATTGATTCCCCTTCCATTAAATTTCTCATTTATATCCTCTCAAAACTTATGTAACTATTTATATTATTACATTTCCAAAACACTGTAAAATTATTTATAATATCAATTGTAATTGACATTTAATTAAAAATATAATAATCAATTATTGGTAAAATTAAAAATCTCAATATCTGAATATTTTTATATTATGATATTAGATGATATATTCTTCTTTTGAATTTCATTCTATGATACCAAAATTATTATTTTTTTTCAGAAATAACCCTTATTTTAATTTAGTAGTAATATTTTAAAAATAAACTATTTAATATATATCATATATGGTATTCCATGTGATTGGATCATTTTATTTGAATTAATTTTATTCATTATAATATCCACTAGTTGGGGAAAAATATCTATTTATCATATTTTAACAAACATATATATTAACACATTTGTCATGGATAAATTAATTTATCATTATATACGTATTAAAAATATGTTATAGAATCTGATGAATCATAAACCATATATATTGAATACATTGTCTCATATACTTTATAAATACTCCTTCTTAATAAAAAACTTCTCTTATCAGATAAGATAAATGTGATAAAGGTATACAATCTTTACTATGATATACCTAAGCATGATATATCCATTTACATTCAAATATTCTATTTAGAAACTATTTTTTTCCTTATTTGAATGGAAACTAAAATCATTATCAGTTCATCCCTTTATTTTGAACTCATTTATATTTAATATAGTTTGAATTTATATATTTGATATCAAATATCCTTTACAATCAATGAAATAATTTCTATAACAATTATACATGATTAATAAATTATGTGAAGTTTTCTATGTCATTTTTTCAAATTCTAACATAATGGGGTGCCATTCGAACTAGTGACATGCAAGAAGGGACAATAAAATTCCGCATCCAATAGTCCATGTTTTCACTACTACCATTGAGTATGGATAACAATCAAATGAGATGCCTCAAACTAATCTAACTATACACATTAAAAAAATCATCATACACACCAGAGTAATGTGGAATGTAAGAAATTAGAATAATAAATTCAATTGAAACATCTAAAACTACATAAAAGACTGTGAAAATACATAAGGAATGTAAAGGGGGAGAAATAATGGATTAATAATAGAAAAGAATTTACAAACCCACAAGATGTGTGGAAGTAGTTTCAACATGTTAGCACCAACCTATCAACCCATCCCAATATCACAGCTTCAAAGATCTACTAAGCACATCCTACACCAGGTCCTCCTCGATCTCTTTCAAATATCCTATAGTCTTCATAAGGCATAAAATTCTAGTGTACATCCCATACAGGGGTGATTATATACATACCCAATATGAAATCCAAAATCACCATGTAGTTAAGAATTAAAGTTAATGCCAACTGAAGACCATAACTAAGGAGGTAAGAAAAGGGGAAAACCCATATATGCACTTTAGAGGGTTATCCTCCCAATATGAATTATTATGTTCATAGCCAACCAAAAAATATAGCATCCACAAATTATAATCCACAATTACCTATAATATCATAGTAATTATATTAGATAGTGATCGGAGATTCATACCCCATGGTATGGGTGAAATAAAAACTCCATTAGAGGTTCCTTGTCCTGTAAAAACTGTATTGGAAAAGGAAATACAAACTCAATAGATATATTATCATTTCCCAAAATATATGGATGAAATACATTACTCAATATATGTATGCAACTATATGATCCCAAACTCAATATCTCATTAGTGAAATACCAATACTTAGGAATATCCACATACCAAATGTTGGGATACCAACTCCAATTATGGATGAAGATGTGAAAAATCTATAACTAAACAAAGCATCTCCAGTACATAGGAAGTAAATGATGTGTCATTGGGTTCCACTATGTTTCAACAAAATATGGATTCTAGGTAATGTTTTATCAATCCACATGGAATTTGTTATCCTCACCAAATTATGTATAGAATGGTTAGACGACATGTCTATCTACTAGGGTACTCAACATATACCTTGTCTACACTTGTTGTTTCCCCTAAGGGTACATGGGTATTTCCCAAAACCCATGATATGTGTGGAATTATGAGTCCTTAGGAATCTACTCCTATTACACATGAATCAAATAGGTATGAGTCACATGAAAAAGTGATATATAAGTCCCCTAGAATCACACCAATAACTCTAATTAATTGAGTTGAACACTATCAACAGAGGACTGAAAGTCAAATTACAACTCATCATAACTGGATAATAATATCATATCCACTTCCCATCATAGATTCTGCATTCCTCTTTCCATGGATTTTGATAAAAATATCTTGGAATCCTTCATCAAATTTTCATCATCCACATCACATTCCTATACCCAAAAAATCCATTATTCCTAACCCATAACAATGATCCATAGAACTAACAATAAATTTCACACTGAAATGGGTTCCCTGTTTTGTTCAAACCACTGGTAAATTTAATATTAATATTGAAAAAAATAGAATAGAGTGAGTAATTCATAAAATATAAAATCAAGGAATAATTTTGGTCATGTATGTTTGGGCTTCCTTTATTTATTGAATATGAACGGAAATAATAAATATATAATATTTTTAATAAAAAAAATAATGAATTAATAGACAGATAATCATTGATCCTAGATTAGTTTGGTGTTAATTTAGTTTCCAGGAGATTCATAGTCTTAAAAAGATTAAAATGAATAAATTAAAAATCATGATCATTCTTAAAAGTTTTCGAAGGGGTCAAAACTAAAAATAATAGTTGTTACATTCCCTTGACAGTAATAACATTCTCCCATGAATTTATAACTCATGAAAAAAGGTGAGGTTACTAAGATCATGTCTAGTTTTTGACACCCCATTTATCTCTCATAGAGTTCCTAATGTCGAAATAGAAAAGGCTATAGGGTAATCACTAACCCATAAAGGATCATCCACTACTTATCCTTGATTTATGATAGTTATTCCACAATGTTTCCTCTATCATTAATGATTTTATCATCCCATTAAATGATGTGGATTAGATTATACTATTTTATCATCACATATGAATTTCAAAACACAACACAAATTTCTTTCCACTTTATGGGTCAATCCATGCATTATGTAACCTTCATATCCCAATTAAAAAATATAGAACATAATAATGTACCTCATAGATAGATTGCTAACCTAGATAAATATCTATAATCCACATTGTTGTGATACCATTAGGAACACCTGAACACCGTATTAAAACTCCAAGTGCCTCTTTAGAATATATGAGTAATAATTTTGATTGATTTGAGTTTTCCAATTCCATTCTTGAATTATTAATACATTCTAGGTCATCACCTAAAATAAATTTATCCCCATGAGTTCTATATCCCTCAACCCATACCAAATTAAAAAAATCGTCAAGGACATCTAGAGTTCCAGAAATGTTTCTACACCAATCATAGAGTGATGTATATTGTTATATAGAAACTCATATATTGGAAAATGTTTCTCCAATTAACAACCAAATTCCAGAACACAATCCCTCAATATATGCCCAAAAACCAAAATGGTTCGCTCAGTCTAGCCTTCATTCTTTGTGTGAAAATTCACTATAAAAAACAACTAATTCTCAAAATCCTAATATGAAACACTCCACAATGGTTCGCTCAGTCTAGCCTTCATTCTTTATCTGGTGTTTGTGGATGTTCATGGGTGTTTTGTGGGTTCAGGAAATAAAAAAAGGAGAAAAATGGCCATCCAGTGCTTGTTTCATGATTGGTGCATGGTTAGGGGTAACTGTGCTCCCAAAATGTGATAGCCAAAGGAAAAGGGTAGATAGTTAAGTAAACCATGAAAGGGGAGTCCAAACCATGTGGTATTGGATAAAGATTATCTTTAAGGTCGGGGCATCATTTGTTAAACTGTGTGGGGATATCCTAGTAACCATTTGATTTATCCCCTCTTAAACATAGTCCGAAGCATGGTTGGTGCACGATTTGGCAGACCATAATTCTCATTAAAATATATTTTTACCTTCCCCCTTGGTATTTTAATTATTTCAGTCAATGTTTTTCCCCATTCCTATCCCAATATCCTTAGTGATGAACCTAGAAACACTAATATTCCCAAGGATCGATCTCCATCGATTTTAAAGAGTTTGGAGTGTCTTTGGGTGCACATAAAAGATCCGTGTAAGTAGAATGCTCATATTGTTTCTCTTTTCTGAATTAAGGATTCTTGATTTGTTATTCGTCTTCTAAATCCTTAAAAACCACTTTTTCTAGTGGATCCTAGGTTAGGGATTCAGAGTGTTCCTGCATATAGTTCTATGTCTATAGTTAAGTGAGTGTTAATGTATGGATTTAGGGAAGATTGTGTATAAGTTATAACCCATAGTCTTGAAGTTTATTTTTTAATGTGTGGTTGTGTTAATGGTGTTATCTTGATTTTAATTTCATGAAATTAAATATATTTGGTAATATGGTTGTATACATGAATAATTGATCCCCTCACGAAACTTATGGGAAGCATTGAAGATGACTAGATAGATTTAGGGACACCCATAGGGTGTGTGAAGATTCAAGAAAATGGAAAGTTGTAATGTTAATCAAAGAATTGTCTTCAGATAAATTAGATCACATGGTGATAAAGATGATGTGTTATTTGAGTTGTAAATAGAAAATAGATAGTTTTTCCTAAACTTTGATAATGGAAGAAGTTATTGTTTGGCTTAATTTAAATTTCTTTTGGAATAAATAATGTTATTTTTCTAAATGAGATATGAATTTTACTTGAAATACGTAAGCGGGTAAATGAATGTGAAATGATGAACATGTTAAATGAATAAATTCTTGATAATTGCTGAATGTGTTAAATGGGTTAACATATGGGAATTGATGAATATGTTAAATAGGATAAGGTATGGATAATTTTAATTATAAAAATGGATTAAGGCACGAGAAAGGGGAAATGGGTTAAATGGACTATGTAATGTAACTGGTAAAAATGATAATGGGTAAATTCATGATGTTAATTAACTTGTTGAATAATTATCATATGTGAACGATATTTTTATTTATTTGTGTATGGTTTTTGGTATGGTATATGAGGTAAATGGAGAAGAATCATGTCTACATGTCTTGGTAGTTGTTGTGTAATGGAATTAAGGATTTATTCCCAATGGTTGGTTTATACTAAGGCTCTAAACCCCACCATATAATGCATAGGTTAGGGAATGTAACCTAGAGTTTATGCCCCTAAAAGTTACATTTGATGAGAGTATATGGATTGAAGAGACATGGTACATGTGTTGAAATTATTTATGAAATGTTTATCCCTAGTGAGATAGGGATCATGAAATATTCCATTATGCATAGTAATTTAATTTCATAGGTGACGTATGCCTGTCATAGGTAGTGGAAACAAGAAATTTTATTTTCTTAATAAAGCGCAGAGGCTGACCAAAGATGTCTCACATGAAGAGCATAAAAGTTGGTTCAAAAACAAATTCTAGTTAACATAATCTAATTTTTTTATTTGTATATTTTGTATGAAAATTTCAGTTTTGGGAGTTTTAAAAATTTTGGATTTACAAAAATGTAAATAAAAATTTAAATATAAATAAAAATTTTAACAAAATTCGTATTATAAAGAAAGGAATTAGTCCTAGTTTTGGATAACACGAGTTTAATTGTTATTAATTTGTTGTTTAAATTTAATTTCAAAATTCTTTTGATGAAAACTAATTAATTAATTAAATTTTATTAATTTATTTAGTGTATGATTTTATCATTCCCTAGGTACACAAAAAAAACCTCCTCTAATAATCAAATAGCATAATACCTTAACCGATAATTTTAGTCTTGAAATAACCAACTCCACCATATATTATTTCATCTCTTCAAGAAACCCCGTCTTCACTACATGAAGGTTCTTCTTGAGATAAAAGAGGGAAAAATAATTAATCAATGAAAATAAATGTATTTAAAAATAATTTTGTGGTGAACAATCACAACACCCATGTAATACTCTTGCATCAACTACAAACAGATTTAAAACATGTTCAATTGAAGCGAAAAAATTAAAGACACCATGAAACCCCCTCCAACACCAATATTTGGGTTAGTCGCTTTATATTTCAATGTGAATTGATATAACTATGGAAATATGTATGGGAGAATGATATTTAGAGTTGCAATTGAAATAAGGATTGAAAAAGGAAAGGGAAAAAATAATAAAAATATGAATTCATGTTACATGGGAAAATAAAACTAAAATAAATAGAAATGAAAATATAAATCCTTATTAATAAACATGGTTGTTTCATCCTCCCCTTGGTGAAATGGATGGAATGGGATGGATTGGAATGATTAGGGAAGGAGGAGTTACCCTCCTTTTAAATGCCAGAATTTATCTTTGAAATTCAATGCATGTTAGGCCTATTTAATTTACTATTCACATGTGGACCCATTCATAAAAGTTCTCCATTTTCTTGCGCATCTCCACTCAAAATTTCGGCATATTAAAACTTGTGGAGAGAATGTTATGAATATATTAAAATAAAAATTTAATCAGCATAGACTGCCTCACAATATTCCTTTTATCTAATTTCCCATGATTTAATGGATGTTCTAAAGGATGATTCATGCATTTCCCCCTCAATGAAAGTTTTCAATAAATATCATATCTAGATCCATGTTGAATTGAGGCTTTACTGGTCCTTACAAATATGAGATATAATATCAAATCTAAAACATTCCAAATATGTGAATAATTTTAGTGGATTCTGCTCTGAGATAATTTTGGGCCTCCAATTGATGGATTAAAATTGTGGTCCCAATGGATGAAATGTAGAAAATGGTTTCTGTGTTCCTAAAAAAATTTAATTTCACAATATGGATTAGTATAGAAAATGTTAGGGATGAAATATATAAATTATTTAAAACTGCTAAAATCCAAAAGAGCCATTTTTCTGATTAATATCCAAATACCTCTAAAATACTAAAATTTAACAAATTATCTTTAAATAAAACTTTTCTATGTCTAAAAACATTAAAATTAAATGTAAATTTATTAAAAAAAAGATTCAATCATTAAGGAGCTATACAAATGATGTAAATTCTTAACCCACAGAATAAGTGATGAGTGTGAAAAAATGATGCAATTAGTTTAAGTGAATATATATAAGTAATGTCACTTGAGTTAAATTTTATAACCTTTAATTTTATTTAGTAATTTCACGGACTATCTATTTAGACCGGATATTTTTTGGACAACATTTGTGGTTGCCTACTTAGTTGTACTCACACCCTCCTTGGTCTACCATTAGGTACCTGAGTAGATTTTATTATTTGAGGTCTGTAAAAGGGAAAGGGAACCATACTAAGGGGTTGATTGGGTAATGGGTTATGAAGTATGAGTGATCCAAACTAGCTGTGATGACATATTTTAGGGATTTTACTATTTTTTTTATTTTGTGTTTTTTCTATCACTTAATACTGTAAGACATAACATAGAATATTTATATTTTGGTTGTGGGACTATACTATGCATTTAGAATTGGTAGTTAATGCATTTTTTCTGATTTTTTATATTATTTCCTCTATTTCATGTGATTATTTGATATGGATTAATGTTATAAAGAGGATATAGTCTCCCCACATTCACTTTCATACCCTCACAACAAGTTAGAAGCCTCTAACGTATAGGGAGGAATGCCTGAAGTCATGTAGCGACCCAACCCAAGGAACCAGTTTACTATATTTTGAGTTGGGGATGTAAAAATGTGGTATTAGAGTGGATATTTTATATGATATTCTTATTTGGGGATGGTATTCATGATATTATGATTTTTTAGGTCATAGAAATGAGTATGTGGTTGGTAGTAGCTTACCCATGTATGGAGGAAAACCCGAAGTTCCCAGGGTGGAATTATTTTTCTTGGTGTGTGTTATTACAGGTGAATGATACTTTTTCGTTGGGTGATGCAATTGTTGTGTGATGTGACTATTTTATGATATTTTTCTCTTGTATTGAATGGAACATAGTTGTGCATTCATACATCATTATAGGCACCTAGGGATATAGTTTTCATACATCATGATAGGAATACATGAGAAGTGAGTGTGAGACATGAAGTGTATACTGAATATCGTAGTCCTTAAAAATATAAAGAAATTATTATCTATTAAAGTGGATGAGAATGGGTTAACAGAAAAAACGGTTTGTGCTAAATGAAAAGTTCATATTGAGTTATAATTATGTTCGTATCATGTTGTAAATAATGAAATGTGACTAAATGAGGAGGATTCATGTTTTGAAGGTATAATGTCTTAAAAATAGTGTAAAATAAAGACTTGTGACTATGTATGTTAGTTTTCCCATATTTACCATTACCCATAGTGGGGATGGTTCAGGGTAGTGTTATAGGTGTGGAGAGAGTCATTGTAATATTGAATGCTATATGAGTTTTTTATCGCTAGTATAATGCCTTCTTTTGTCCAAACTATGGATGTTTTATGTTAATTGTTATGAGATGTTTGTTTGGAATTATAGAGAAATACAAGAAAAATGATGGGTTCTATTTGGGAGATAAGTGGTTATCAATAAAAATGATCCTCCTGAGGTGGGGAAATAAATTCAAGTAGATAAATTTAATAGATGAGGCGAGTATTTTCATGGGAACCTTCCTCATTTTATGAGGATGATGGAAAGGTACCTAGGGTTTGTCATGTGGATTATGTATGATCTGACTAGAGAGTTTCAGTTCCACCACTCTCCAAAATTTTATATATAGGTTGGACCTAAGGTATATGAGTTGTGGATAGAGTCTATGTAGATAATTTTCGATCATTTGGAGACTCAATAAAAGTGAGCCATGTTGGAAGATTATATGATGTGGGGACCAGCTTTACTGTTGGGTGATTCTCGTTTAGACATAGTAAGCTAATTGTGTACTATAAAAGAATTTTAGGACGAGATAATTTAACACTTATTTCTAGATACCATGATTCATGAGCCTTCTA
The DNA here is from genome assembly GCA_963277665.1 of Viscum album. Taxonomy (NCBI): domain Eukaryota; kingdom Viridiplantae; phylum Streptophyta; class Magnoliopsida; order Santalales; family Viscaceae; genus Viscum; species Viscum album. Next base: position 1,978,704,915 of record OY728127.1, on the reverse strand, counting down.
TGAAGTTTAAGTGGTTAAAAAAGGGAAGGATTTTAGTGATATATTATACAGGGCACTTCACGGATGTGAATTTATTTTTCTGGCATCGACAGGGGACACAACTTTTATGGAAATATGTTTCCAGGATGGAATTAGACATGAGATCAATTACTAGGTGAATAAATTTAATTTAAATATGTTTTATGAGCTGGTAAATCAATCCCTTATTTCATAAGGTAACTTATGGGAGGCTATATGAATTGGGTTTATCGTTCCTGATAGATAGAGTAGTGGTGTGACTTTCTAGGGAAGGAAGCATCATTTTTGGAATCTTCAATTGGGTGGAATTGTGAAGAGTAGTCTTAAGAGAGGATCACCCTCTTAAGGTGACAACCATATTATTTTCTATCAGTTTGTCAGGACAGAGCACATGTGTGGTCCGTGCACCGGACCACTAGTTGAGTGTCAAGTGTGCAGAAGAATGCAGCATGTACAAAGGTTTTGTGTGTAGCACACCAAAAATTAATATAATTCATTTTTAGAATAATATTAATTTTTTTCTATATTTATTTATACAATACACCATTTTTACCTTATGGTAACACATCATTGAGTTAGTTTTGCATTACATGTAAAACTGAGTATAACCTCCTTTTAAATTAGCATTAAATTTATAATTAAATTTTAATATTTTTGACATTTTTTTTTTCAAAATAAAAATTATTTTTGAATTTTCAATGTAAAAATTATGTTACGGTGAATTTTTGGTATTTTTCTGGGATGTTTCATTTTAGATTAATGGGGAACAATACAACATTATAGTTAAAAAACTATTTTATGTTTAAATAATTACTAAAGATAAATTATATTACAAATTGGATTTAATTTCAAAATAGTTCCATTAAAAATATATTAACCCAATTTAGGTCATTATAATTATTTTTATATTTAAATTTGATATAATAACATATAGATCTTTATGACATTTTTACATTAAAAACCCAGTTTCTCTCCACCCCTATGGCAATATTTTTATTGTTAATTTTACCACTTATTTGATTTGAATTTTGAAAAATAGACATAAAATATTATAATCATTATAATATGTGTGTTATAATTATTTCAACCTAATTTTTAATTAAAAGGATTAGTGGTAGTGATTAAAATTAATTATAGTTATTAAGGTAAAATTAATCATTACAAGGGACTAAAACATAATCTTAAGGTTAACAATGACCTAGAAGCTTGTCCCAAATCCATTGGATACAAATATTTATACTATATCCCCTATTGGATCTAATATTATGTTTTATTGGAATAATATTTAATATGTGTTCCCTATATGACACGTTATGTAAGGAAAAAGGCAGAGGGAACATTCCTTACCATTAACATTTAGAAAACATAGAGATATGTACAAAAAAAATCATATTCTCAGTTATACATATCCTTTAGAAAGATAAATAGAATAATTTTATCATAATAATTTATCAACAATTTTCAGATATGTATTATTATTTAAGAATCTAAAGAAATTCTAGAAAAATGATTATTATATTAATAAATGATACTATACATATTAAAATTGAAGAAAATAGAATGATTTTTTGTATTTAATTATTTTTTAGAAGAATATATAATTTTATATATCTTTGAAATTAATATATTTTGATTCAAATTTTTTTTGATACTTTTATATTTAAATTAAATAAATAATGTCAAAATTTTCATAAATGTTATTTTATATTTATTATATTTTTTTAAATGATTTATGAATAATAAAAATCCTTAATTCGGAAAAGTTATTTTTAAGTGATAATTAATATTAAATTTGGTTTGTTAATTTATCAATTTATGTTTCATAAATATCCTATTTACCCATAGTTTATAAAAACATTGTTATCATGGTTTGGGTTAAAGTAGTATTTTTCCACATTGTATGCTCTTGTTCAGAAATTAAGATTCAAATCACATGAGTTTTTATTTTTTAAATTATATATCTTATTTATAATTTAGTGTCTTTATATATTTTTATAAATATAATATTAATTTATTAATAATTTTTGAATTACATTGGTTAAAAAACTAGTTTTTTTAATAAAACCAAAATGATAAAATTGTGGAATCCTAGAAATTAATGAAGAAAATCATAAAAATGCAATTATTGTTATGTGGTGGGATTTTTATCGACCATGAATCCCCTTTAAAAAATTATTTTTCTATTTTTAAGGGATGTTATCTAATGGATACCTCCCATTAATGTATATATATTAGTATTTACAAGAGTGTCACTTCTCCTCCACTATAAAAAGGCCTCCTCTCCTCCAACTTACTCACACATCTCAATCCACTTTATCTCAAACAATATCAGAACACATACCTCATTAATACCCCTCCCCTAAATATAGTAGCATCACCTTTTTAATAAATCCATCCAAATAATCGCTTTGGTTCAATCTAAAATGAGTTACCCGATTAAGAGGTAACATCTTTCCTTAATATCTCTAGTTTTATTTCCATTTTTACACCCCCTAAAATCTTCATATTACATGATTATATTACAATAAAAAACATTCTCAATATACTAGGATGTCATAATTATATTTTTAGACCTAAAAACAATCACACTTCCATCTAATGTGTGTCAAATATATTCTTTATGTGTATTTTGATTTACCACCTCACAAAATGATGATTATTCAATTTCATTTACCACCAATCTTGGTTGGAAATTATGATCTTCAAACTATTTATATATGATATATATGATATATATATGATATTTTTAATGTCATTATGATTATTTATATCTTATATAACACATATAATTCCACTTTCCATTTTGTGTTAATATGATATCATCATTTTTTGGAAGTATGGATTACCACCTCCTCATAGAGATGTGGCACATTCAAGCTATACATGAAATTTATAAAGGACAGTTTGAATGAACCTATTTAAAATATAAGACATAAATACTCCTATTATATTTTAATTTACATATTAATAATTTAATTTTTATACTTTTAATATGACCATGAAATGGAATTAGCATTCTATCGTACATACGACCCACCGTCTCCTTGAACGGTGCACTTCATTTCTTACCTAAAAATATTATGGATTTTTATAAATACATATATAATGAATAAAAGAGATAATTACATAATGTTTTAAATTTTAGGTTTTATTAAATCATGATCTATTTAATATTAAAAATAAATAACATGTCAAAACATACTTGAGATAACTAGGAAATTAATAACCAAATTGTAAAAATAATGAATGATTGTTAAGAATCATATAATAAGATACTATAAGAAGATAATATATGATATTATACACAGTATTATGGTTCTGGTATAAGTTAGTTACATGTTTTAAACCAATATAAATGAGGGTAAAGATTATAAAAAACTATGTTTATGGTAAGGGATTTTTATCTCAATCTACATTCCATTAACACTAATTTTTTATTTATGAACCTAGTTTTTTCAGATGGTGTATATACTACCCATTGATGAGTTATATCATGTATCAATTTATATTAATTATATTATATGTTTAATTTTATATCATTAATTCATGAGGATTATTATTATAGATGTTTCAATGTGGCGTGGAACATTTTGGGATTTTCACAAATTATTTTCATCCAGAATGTTTTTAATGATATTTCACTGGTATCCCCATTTATTACCTATCCCCCACTAGGGAAATATGGATAAATATATTAAAATTATTAAAAATATATATTTTTAAATGAATATTATTTATTGTATATGGGGAATTCTTTGGAAAGTTAAGACATAGGTTTGGAATTTTTTAAGGTTAGCCCTACTAGCTAGGGACCTGATAATGAAATCCCCTTAATGCATCGGCAGTCTCAGGGGACAAAATTAAGTTGGAAATCCTTTTTCTGTATGTATCTTGTATTTTTTACAACATATTGTTAATGGTATTGATTATTGAGATAAAGTTGTCCAACCTAAATCATATTATACTATGTATGTTGTAAACCATATCATGAAAGGTTTTGATGAAAAAAGTTCCATGTACATAGGAAATATGAAATCCAATAACTAAGAATTTACCTCATATATATATTAGTTATTATTGGTATTATGCATGAGATTTTCCATAGACATATCTATGGATGAAATATATTCTCATTTAATTGAATTAGTGGAATGTGTTTGAGTTTCTTACCTTTCTATATCAATATTTCCTTATCTAGTTAATTTAATGGTATGTGATATCAGTTATTTACCATTCTATGTTAGTTTATACCTATTGATTCATTATTTATTCCCCATTTATACCATTAATTATAATTTGAGATCACACTTATTATGTATTATTTCCCTAGGTTAGGATGAAGACTTATTTGGATAAGCATTCAAGTATTATGATTATTTATTTTTAGTGTGCATCATGTTTGTATTTCCTATAACCAAACATATTATGGGTATCAAGTATTTAATATGGATTTCAAGACAAATAAATTGATCAGTATTGTAGTATTTGATCCCTCTTAACTGTGCCAATATAATAAAATAATGTACCAAATCTCAGAATCAGGGGTCAGGGCATTAAAATTGGTATCAATGGATGTTTAGTAGTGACCATGAAAACTAGATTTAGAAAACATAGATTACGGAACCAAACCCTATGATATAAATTGAGGATATGTTTCTAGTAACATCCTTGATTTGTGGTATGATATGTATTTTGTGGGTATTACTTGAAATACATTCATGTTTGGATAATACATGTGGATGGGTTTCTAGCATAGATGTACCTAGAAGTAACAATTATGACAATGTTTTTTCTGGCCTGACTTGGTATAAACTGATACATGACAATGAGAGATACTATGCACCTCATTTGGCACTTTTTGGGTATACAGTTATGATAATTTCTACTTTCTTTAAAAACAATTAAGATAGATTTAAAAATAAAAATATCAAAAAAGAAACCATTTTTATGATTGTGAGATTAGATATGAACAAAAATTTCAATTTATGATAAGTTTTTCACAAGTTTTTGGATTGTAAATTAGATTATGATTTAATCTAGTATATTCCATTATTTATAAATGGATCCTAGAAAAAGGAGTGTGAAATTTACTCATACACATCATCCATAGAGTAAGAAGGATCATATATTTTATGGTCTTAAGACAACATTTCAATGGTAAATAGTATCCCCTGTTTTCTAATCATATGATTAAATATTATAATATTCTAATGAGATAGGTAAAAAATTATCCAATTCATATGGATTTGAAGGGATGTAAGAGAATAAGTGTATGGAAAATAAAATGGTGGACAAAGGGAAGAAATTACTGAAGTACATTCCCTCATGTGGTAATTGTGGAAGGAAACACTATGGTACTTGTTTAAATGGTAAGGTAGTTTTCTTAAAGTGTGGAATGAAGGGTCACCATTAATGTGATTGAAATGTTAAGAATATGGTTTCAAATATACAATATTTCAATTAGAAGGATATGAGACTCTAAAAAAATTAATGGCTCATGCAATTGAGTAATTTACCCCAAATGATGATAATGGATAATGGTCAAGTTATGATACATTCACTAATGAGGGGGAGGGTTTAATATGCATATTCAGGAATTTGTTCATTTGACTATTTTATTCACGATGTACTATTTATATGGATTATGGAATGTATGTGGATTATATTATATTTATTTTCCGTTAAAGATTTGAAATCATATGCTGAATGGTATTATGAAAATTTATTCAATAAAAAGTGATTATTTATGAAAAATATATGGCTAAGGGAAAGATAATCTGTAATATATACCTATGGTTAAGAAAACAATGTTTGGATAAAGAAATTAATAGTGTGTATAACATAATTTTGGATAATTTCAAACTACCATGGAACTGAGTAATCATTTATTATTTGTTTTATGATATCATTGATGGAGTTCACATAATTTTTAGACGTAAGGAATATATCAAATTACAAGTTTCTAACATAAAAAGTAAGGAATAATTCATGTTTATAATAATGTTTTCTGATAAATAATGTTTTTATTTTATCTCAAGAGAATATACGATGAAGGTGTTCACATTTTAGAAAGCTAATGAATAAAGATCCACATCATACTGATTGAAGTCTACTAATATATTCATTTTTACCATCCATATAAAGTGTTCTATCATAATATTTTGGAATATTTGACCATTTATGAAATGATTTAAGTTTATATTTGAATTATGTTTTAGATATTAATGTATTACTTCACTATATGACACAACTTAGGATAAGATATGCATTATAAATAGTTCAAGTTATAATAAAAGGAAAATATTACGATTACAGAAATTTATATTTACTTATAATTCTATAGTGTGAAATAATTTATTTTCTCTATGAAAAAGGGTATTAAAAAGAAATTTTTTTTGTATTATAATCATTTATAATGATATCAATGCATTTTATTCACACATCTAGTTAATGTTTTTTTATTCGACATGTTTCAGTTAAACATGTTCTTTATAGCTCTCAATCACAAAATGATTGTTGGATTTTTCCTTTATATCTATGTTTCTATTTCCCACATATGTTATCCTACTATAGAACCTAGTTAAGTTAAAATTTTAATTTCCATTACATATTATTAATTATATTTTTTATTGACCTTATTTACAATGTGGATTTTCAACAGTAATATTTTCAAATATCAAAATCTGTATTACCATGACCAAGCATAAATTGCGAGTGGGAAATTTAATTATGGTTGGTAGAATGTGACACCTAAATAATTTAATAGATTTTTATTTATAACAAAATAACTATTTTTTCAATATTTATTTATATGTGACACCATGTTAATATTATGCTACACACAACCCCAATTTAGTTTGCGTTATATAAAAAATCATGTTTTACTGCCGTTTAATTTAACACATATTTTAAAAATATATTTTTACAATTTCAACCTATTTTTTTGTAAAAATAAATATCATTTTTGAATTTGTAATTTCAAAATTATCTTAAGGTGATTTTTTGGAATTTTTTCTAGGAAGTTTCATATTTTATTAATAGTAAAAAATAATGTATTTTAGTTAAAAACTATCATTTCATCTAAATAATTATTCATGTAAAATTATAGTATAAATTGTATATTAATGTAAAATTAGATCTATTTTACATATATTAACCCAATTTAGGTTGTTATAATCATTTTTATTTTTAAATTAGATTTAAACCTTTTTGAGTATTGAAATATTTTTACTTTAAAAAACTGATTTCCACCTCTACAGGATTAGCGTTAAAAATAATTTTCCCACTAATGGGATTTTAATATTGAAAAATATAGATATACTATTTTAATAATTATAATATTTTTGTTATAATATGATTATATTTTATATAGAAAAAAATATTAGAGAATGTAATTAAAAATATTTATCGACATTGAGGTAAAATTTAGTTTAACGGGGTACCAATCCTTAATCATAAGTGATAAATGACCTAGATACATTTCAAAAATAATTTTTTTTCCAATATTTCAAACATATACCCTATATTTTATAATTTTTAGGTTAATTGGAATAGTATTTAATGTTATTTACCTATATTATAAGTTCAATAAGGAGAAAAACAAAAAGGGAACTTTCCTTACCATTACCCTTTATAAAAAATAGAGATATGTAGAAAAATTATATTTTTGGATATAAATGTCCTTTTGAAAATTTAATGGGATATTTTTATCATAATAAATTGTCATTATTTTTTATATATGAATTAGTTACTTAAAATTATTAAGAAACACAAAACATTGATTATTCAGTTAATAATCAACTAAAATAATTGGTGCAATAAAGATTAAAAGTGAAGTAAATTTATTGAATTATTATCTATATTTTTTTTGTAGAATATATAATTTTTAATATTTTTGAACATAACATATTTTATTTCCAACAATATTTAGATACCCTTATATTAAAATTATATAAATAATTTCAAAATTTACATTAATGTTATTTTATAATAAAATTTATTTTATTATATGATTTAACATTAATGAAAATATTATATTCATTCAAGTTATTTTTATGTATGAGAAAATATTAAATAATACCTATTAATTTCACTATTGATATTTTATAATTAACTTATTTACCCATAGTTTGTTAAAACATTGTTAGTATAGTCTGGGTTAAAGCTGTGTTTTTGCGGGTTTCATGTTCTTATTTTTAAATAATTTTGAAACACACATGAAATTTTTATTTTGTAAAAAATATATATTATTTATAGTTATATTTCTATAAATTTTTATTTAAAACTAAAATTAATTAATTTTTATTGGTTATATTACATAGGATAGAAAGTTAGTTTATGTAATTAAAACCAAAATGATAAAATTCATGAAAAAAAAGTTTATGATCCAAATAATAAAAAAGAGCATATTTTTGTGTAGTTGAGGTCTTTATATACCATTAATCCAATTAAAACCATTATTTGTAAATTTTAGGGACATTTAGAAAATTTGACCTCCCATTAATTATACCATTTGATATTTACAGGAGTGCAACTCCCCCTCAACTATAATATGGCCTCCTCTCATCCAACTTCCACATACCTGTAATGAAACTTTTGGATTGATCAAGATCTACACAAATAGATTTTAAAAAAACTCCCTTATATATATATGAATATACTTGGTTATAAATGGCTACATGTAGTCCCTTTGGTTCAATCCAAGAGGAGTAACCTGATTAAGAGGTACTCACTTTGCTTAAGATCTTTAGTTCAATTTCCATTCTCAACCCACTAAAATATTCTTATTCAATGATTATATAAAAAAATAGTACCCTAAATATAATAGGATTTTTTATTCTATGTTTTAGTCCTACAATCAATCAAAATTTCATCAAATGGGTAACGAACGTACTGTTTATGTGGACAACAAACAACCACATCATGAAACTATGATTATGTGTTTTCCTCTACAACTTGTCATGGATGGGAATTATGATGGAAAAAAGTTTTATATATGATATATATGATATTAATTATTTCATTATTCTTGTATAATTCATTTATATCTCCTACTTTTATATTTTCCATTTTGTATAAATACCATAACATTATTTCTTGATGTATGGACTGTCGGCTCTTTAAAGAAATGTGACTCGTTCATGCTATACATGAAATGTTTCAAGTATGGTTTTAATAAAACTATATAACATATATTCCGTATATATGATACTATAATAATACTATACATATTTATCATTTATTTTTCAATCTTTGAATAAGATAAGTAAATGGATGTAGCGTTCATGCGTACGTATGGCCTACCGTCCAATTGAACGGTGCACTTCATTTCTTATTTAAAAGTATTATGGATTATCATAAGTAAATATATATAGAAAATATATTATAATTAAATCATGATTTACATTATTCATATGATTAAATCATGATCTATGAAATATTAACATGAAATAATAATTCAAAACATATTTGAGAAAATAAGGAAATTAACACCTGAAATAGAGATAATAATAAAAGATTGTAAACAAATGGCTAATGAGATAACATAAGAATATGATATATGATATTATAAACATTATTATGTTCATATTATATGTTAGTAACATATTTTAAACCACTATACAACTGTATAGTGACTATATAACAAAATGGAAGGTTAAGGTAAGGTATTTTTGTCTCAATTTACATTCCATTGAGAATTATGTTTTATTTATGAACCTAGTTTCCTTTATTTGTTTTTATATAATATTATTTAACATGTTATATCATTAATATATTTATTATAGTGATATTATATATTTCATTTGATGATATTCCTTCATGGGTATTAGGTTCTTAATTGTTTCAAAGTGGTATGGGACACTTTGGGACATTCAAAGATTATTTTACATAGAAGTGTTTTTAATGATATTTCAATGGTATCTTCCTTCATTATCTATGCACAAGTAGGGAAATATTAAAAAAAATATCCTTTATTAAATTAATATATTCAAATTTTCATATTATTTATTTGATATGAGGAATTCTTTGGATAGGTAGGACACAGGTTGGGGACCCTTTATGGTAGGAGCTATTGTTTTTGGAACAGTTAATGAATGACACTTATTGCATTGGTAGTCTCATGAAATTAAATTAGGTTGAAAAAAACCTTCACTTTCTTAACAAGTGTGTTATAATATAAATTTTGAAATCCCCTGACATTATATATAAGGTTGGATAAACCAATTTAATTTGTACCATGTATGTTATAAACTATGTTGTGAATGGTTTTTACGATAAAGGTTCCATGTACCTATGAAATAGAGAATCCAATAATGATGAATATACATCATAGATATTTCCGTTATAATTGTTATTATCCTTGCGAGTATTAAGTGAAATTTATATGGATGAATTCTATTCTCAATTTATTAATTATGTGGAATGTGTTTCAGTTTCCTACCTTTCGAAATTTACATTTTCTTATATAGTTTTTTGAATGTAATATGTTAGGAGTTATTTACCTCGAAATGTTAATTTATTCCTTCTGATTCAGTATTTAATCTGTTTTACTTACCCTTAATGAGAATTTGAGCTCATCTTTATTATGTTTCCTTCCACCATGTTATAAAGAAGAAATATTTGAATTAGTGTTCAAGGATTCTATTTATTTATATTTATTATGAATGTTTTTTTGTTTCTAATTTCCAATTATATTATTGGTATCATGTATGTAATTTGGAATTCTAAGAATTCTAAACTAATTAGACCTCTGGTGTTTGATTCCTTGTAATCAAGAGAAGAAAATAAATAATGTTCTGACATTGGGATTCTAGGGTAAGGGTTTTTCACTATAGGAACCCGCTATAATTAGGTACATATAGAGGATTTAGGTTGATTCCAAGTGCAGAAAGGGGGTCATTTACTTCTTATTATGTAGGTAGTTAGATCTCAAATAACCGTATAGGTCCAGGTGGTAGCTTTGGTACTCCATGGAAAGAGTGCCCATGTCAGCAGTGTAGTATAGTTCCATAAACACAAACCAATACCTAGGTTAGAGGGGTAGGTCAAATTCATAATGCTAATAAAACACTTAGAGATAGTGATGACAACACATCAATAATATTAATTATCATTATTATATATTGCACACTTTCTAGTGATTTATTTGATATAAGTTCCTTACATTCTTGTATATATTCTTCTTTTGTGAGAGTGTTGGGACTAGTGGTGGAACATATATGTTGGTTTATATTGATTGACACACCATTAGGGGTGTTAACAGAAAATATTTGACAATGTAAGGAGTATTCTCTAGAGGTTGGTTGGTATTTTTTTCTTTGGGGCGTTTATATTATAGATATTTCATTATTTGATCTAATTTTGTGGATGGATTGTTTAGTGTTATAACAAGACAACATTGAATTTTACCACCATAGGTTAAACATAAAATCCCTAAAGGGGAATTTTTATGTGCACTATAGGGAATGGGATATTTGAGTTGGTCATGTAGGATTAGTCAGTTTGTATTTGGGTGAACTCACTTCCCAAGTATCTTGTCTTGTTCTTGATGACGAAGTAGAATATATTTTCCTTCCTAATATGGAGGATTATTTTAAAGATTTGTTTCCTAATAAATTCTTGGGGTTTTGAAACTCGAGGGAGGTTGATTTCATTATAGAGTTATTACCAGGGAAAGAAGCAGTTGCTATTTAAACATATAGAACAAAACTAGTAGAACTCCAATAATATGAGGATTAGTAAGATGAACTATAGAATAAGGGGTTTATTATCCTAAGAAAATCACTATGGGGATATCTAGTGCATTTCCCCCAAAATTATGATGGGTCCTTGTACTTTTCAGTCAATTTTAGGAACCTAATTCAAATGATGGTTAAGAATAAATATACACTTACAGTAATTAATGATTTATTTGACCAATTGAGATTTAGTAAAGGGTTTTCTTATTTTAATATGATATCAGGGTATCATCGGCTATGGGTGTGACCTTCTGATATTTTGTGGACTTCCTTTAAGATTACGTTTGGATTGAATGAATTTTTGTTATGTCGATTAGATTGAACAATTCACCAGTTGTGTTTATTTATGTAAGGAACCAAAACATTAATTCTTACCTATATCAGTACATAGTTATCTTTGTTAATGACCAAGTGGTTTTCTCAATGACATAAGATGATAATTCTAATCATATTGACGTCTTCCTGAGTACAGTAAGTTATCCAAGATATCCAAATCCCATTTGTGGTTTGACAATGTGAATTATTTAGGTCAAATAATCTGAGAGGAAGGTGTTTATATGGACCCTGAGAATGTGTAAGCTATTTTATCTTGGGTTAATCCCATTAATGTTTCTGATATCCTTGGTTTTTTGAGCTTATAAGTCTATTAACGAAGGTTAGTCAAAGACTTATCCCATTTTTTCCACATCTATTTGGAGATTGACCAAAAATGGAATCATATTTGAATGGTTGGAGGCATGTTAGAGTTCCATACAAGAAATAAATAAGTAGTTTACTAATAATCTTGTTTTGATCTTTCTTGAGATGGGAAAGGGGTGTACCTTATTTTTGGATGCATTCGGTGTTGGTATTGGGGTAGTGTTGATATATAAGTATCAGGTTGTGGAATTTGGGTCTCTATAGTTGAGGCCTCATGAATGAAATTAACCTATGCATAATCTGTAATTGGATGAGATGGTTTATGACATAAATTTTTTGTAGAAATAATTGTTAGGAGAATGGTTTACTAAGAGCACTGATAATAAAAATCTTAAGTATATATTCTCTCTACATGATTTGAATATTTGTTTGGGAAAATGGGTTGATAATATTTAGTTCTTTGATTTTATGTGGTCATAAATGTTGGAAAAGTGGAATAATGTTTCTAATGTATTGAACCAGAAGACCCAATACTATATATTTCAAGAATATAGTTCTATGTGGAGGATGGTGGTGTTTTTTTGGGAAAATGCACCTAGAGGTTTAGGATGGGAAATTTCAGACGACCCATTCATCATTGGTAGTTGATTCTACCTTTCTAACCCTAATCAAGGAGATAAATAATGAGTATATGTAGTTCTTAACTGTGAGGGAAATTCTTAACGGCGGGGACCCACCTTCCTATTGTATTGCTATTGATGATGAGATTGTTCAGGCCTGTCTTTGTGTTGTTGTTCCCACATGTATGCGAGAATATTTCCCATGTGAGTTCCATGCCTCAAAGTGGGCAGTGCATCCTAGTTTGAAAAAAATGTTTTATGATATTTGTATTAAGTATTGGTGGCCCGATATAAGGAAGGAACTTGTTCATTTTGTGATCCGATTAAATACCTGTCAGTAAGGGAATGACCAACATCAGTGGAAAGGTGGTTTGTTACCACCTTTACCCATTCTTGAATGAAAATTATATGACGTGATGATGGCTTTTTTTCCGGGTCTTACAATGATATTTTTGGTCAGAGTGGATACTCAAGAGGTGGGGGGGATGAATTGAGTTCCAATTAAAATTTTTGTTAAAAATATTTCTTTTAAAATCCCCCAAATTAAAAACAATGTTAAACTGTAGTGTATCTATACAGAATGTAAAGGTTCAATCAGTTTGTCAAAGATTGATTAGGTCTCAGTAAACTTAATATGAAGATTAGATTAACTTTTGAAACTGACTTACTGATTTTAAATAAGTATAAAAACATTCTAATTTAACTATCAATGTAGCTTTAAAATAGTTTTGTATTTCAAAGTAATAGCAGTGGAATAAATATATAGCTTTCTTATAGACTTAAATTAAAATTTACAACAGAGTTAACCTAGAGGTTAAATCTCAAGCCGAGAATTAGTCCTCTCAATAATTTAAATAAATTGATCCACACCCTGGATCAGGGTTAACAATAGTGAACAACTATCCAGGCCACATAGGGACCTCTACCACATTTCTCTGTGGGAAAATCAAACAACAACACACAGGTTGTTCAGGTCTAACTCGACTTGTACAACTATCCACAGTGGGAAGGAAAGAGTTATGAAGTTCTAGTGAGGATTTAAGAATCCTACAGTCTAGCTTAGGAGATAGTGTGTGTGTAAAATAAACAGGGTATACACACTGCTCAAAATGTAAATATAGAGTCACTAAAGGAAGAATATATTAGAGTTTATAAAGATATAGTGATTGTTAGTGTAGCTCTGGACTCGTTGGATTTAGCAGAGATGCTCTTGAGTCCTTATGTGGTTTTGCTGTTAAAAATAGAGTATCGTGATTCATCTTGATATCCTTCACATGCAAGGGAGTTCTCTGATTTTCAGTGTTCTTCGTATGTTCTTCAGTAGTTCTGGATTGCGTTCATAAGAGTTTTCTTTAGATCTTGAAAATTCCCCTTCTTCCACTTTTTAGCGAGTTCTTCAGTCTCTCATGTATATTCATGGAATAATTCTCTCTTTATGCCTTTTCACACATCCATTATTTTACTATAGCTCGATCATCCTTTTTATTCCGCGAGCTCTGGCAATGGGAATGATTACCTTTCCATAGGTACGAGGTATGATCTCCTGACATGCCAACAACTAACATTAAATATCATTAATTTCATTAAAAACATCAATTATGACCATTAGAATTAAATACAAATATATAGATATTAAAACAGTTTTCATGACTATCGGTGAGTCATGAGATCGGTGAGACATTTTGAATATGCATCAGTTTCAGTTGCATCAGCATCGGTATCTTAGCAGTGGTGTCATAGCATCAATGTATTAGCATCGGTGTCTTAGCATCGGTAGCTTAGCATCGGTAGATTATCACCGGTAGCTTAGCATCGGTAGATTAGAATCGGTTGATTTTCATCGGTATATTACCATCGGTAGATTAGCATCGGTAGCTTGGGATCGGTAGATTAGCATCGGTAGATTAGCATCAGTAGATTAGCATTAGTAGACTAGCATCCATAGATTAGCATTGGTAGATTAGCATCAGTGTCACTTTGGACCTTTTATAGTTAATGGTGCGACCGTTCATCATCAGTACGACCGTTCATCATCGGTGACTCCGGAAAATGACTATCAGTGATTCAAGACATGGAATTCTTACAAAGTTTCTGTTCATTCCAGAATGCTTCTAGGTCAACCATAACCATACATTGATCCTTGATAAACATTTGTAGATATTATTTAAACACATTTAGAACAAGTTGATCAAAACAATAAAAGGAAATAAATGAAACTAAGATTTGTGATTATTAAATCAACCATTCCACAGAGAGTTCAACAAAATCCCTCTTTTTGATAATGACAAATCAATGACATAATTGAAGAGAGAATATAGTATGTCATTCATTATGCTCCCCCTGTAAAAAAGAATATATGCCGAAAGATAAAACATGGTTTGAATAACAATGGGAACAAATATATATAACTGAGGAATTCTCTTCTTTCAACATTTCTCCACCTGTGTATACATGCATGTGATAAATAGCCAGCATGGGCTCGTATGGACATTCAGTTCACCCATCCAGACATGATGCATCTAGAGTTCGCATATGCATGCACGATTCACCTGTTTTCTCTCTGTGATTTCTCTCCCCCTTTAGGATTATCAAAAAGAAGAGATAAAGAAAGATAAGAAAGAAGATTTCATACCAAGAAAGAGTACACATACTACAAACAAAAGGTAATAGTTCAGGAAAAAAACACCCTATCAAAAATTGATTGTAACAGCTATTTCGTGGGGTGAAAGGGAGCTTTCCCTTTAGTAGTAAGAGGAATTGAAGGTCCAGAATGTTGTTGGGTGGAAGGTGGAATTGGCCTTATGGATAAAGGAGGTAGGAAGACCCGAGCAGGGCGAACTGTGGGTTCCAAGGTCACTTTCTGTGAAGATGGTCATTCTGAAGGTTGCTGTCGAAGGACTGGTCTAATACTGGACAGAGCTTGAGAAACAAACATCTGTCCAGGAGCAACATCTGATGATTGCAGAGTCTCAGCTGTATGAAAAACAATTTCTTTTTCTTGCACATTAATGTAGGGTTTTAGCATGTTTATTAGGTCCTGAATGTCTTCTCCACCTTACTTCGTTGATTTTTTAAAATCATCCTTATTTTTCATGAAATTTTATAAAGTGGGGGTAAAATCTTTTAACTTCTGAACCTGAGCTTCAAAATATTGAGTCACTGGAGGGAGTCTCAAATTATCAGCCAGTACTTTAAAATGATGATTCAACTCATGATTTGTGTAGATCTTAGAGATATAATGATCAGCTTTCTCCTTAATCTCCTTTTAAGCTTTTGTAGCATCAGTCGAATAAAACTGTACCATTTTATACACATGATCACTATGATCTTTCATTTTCTTCAAAGAATTTAAATCTAAAATCTTCCCAAGAGATTCAAGCTCTTCTCTAACAACATCTCTTAAGGTATCTAATTCATGAACAGTGATCTTGGTCACCATGGCATTGCCATCCTGAGCAATAACCTGAGTAATCCTAGATTTTAACTTCCTCAAATCTTCTTTCTTCAAATGTTATATCATATTTCTTAAAACTTCCATCATACCAGAGATGTTTGTTCTGAACTCACCTGACAGAGAAACAAGATTGTTTCCTAACTCCATAAGTGTTTGATTCAAAGAGTTAATATTCCTTCCAATCGATTCACTGTAATTTCACAGGTTTGGTTTGATAAGGCTTGCCACTCATGGAGCCAAATCATTCATAGCAGCATCAGATAAAGTCAAGGGAGTAGGAGCAGGAATGTGAGATAACTCACTTTTCATAGTCTCCCTAACAGCTTGAATCAATTCAACCTTCAAATTATTAAAATTTGACTAAGAAATGTCGGATCTGGTCTACCTTGAGATACTGAAGGATCAGGTCTGACCTCTGTTCTTTTCAAAAACTCGGCCACAAGTTGAGCCTCAACGGAATCACTTATGCCTACAATATCCACTTCTACACCTTCCTCTTCCTCTGTGTAGTCAAATCCTAGAACAACAAGACCTGTATTCTCTTCCCATGCCGCTTTACATGAAGGGTATACAGGTTTCACAAACTGAGCTCATCCATAATTGTCAGGAATGACTTCTCCATCCTCATTACACACCAACTGTTCTGTCCTCTTAGCCTCAGGGAAACATTATTGCTAAATAGGTTGGGGTTGAGGATCATCTAGAATCACATTCTGACCTTCAATAGGTTGAGCATCAGCATCATCATCATCACCATCATCAGCATTACTTTCATTGTCACCACTACCACCATCACCATCAGCATCACCCTTATCACCATCACCACCTTTATCATCATCATCATCATCATCATTAATAACTGATCTCTCACTTGAACTGTCTGTACATCCAAATTCATACTCCTTAGAAGTTGATTCAGTAGTCTCGCCTTCTTCTTCATCATCTAAAAGCGGTTCAATTTCTAGAAAATTGGGAGGAGGACTTACTGAACCAAATTCCATCCTTCTTCTCTTTGGGCTAACCGTATCAGGATCACTCCTTTCATCAGGAGATGATTCAACCTCTTCTTCATCATTTAGATTCTCATCAGCTTCTTCTTATTCTTCTATTCCTTTCTTACTGGATTCAGAAGTTTCTTTAGGAACAACCACTTCCTCTTCTTCATCCGAATATATCACTTCCTCTACAGGTTTTAAGCTAGGATCTCTTACTTCTCTTGGTATCTTTGGATGATCAGTAGGATTGAAGGACTCATATAACTTCTCTTCATCATAAACCCATGATTTCTTCCCTGGGTTCTAATTGATTTTTATTATCCTAAAAATAACTTTGTTGAAACAAAAGATAACTGATGAGATCCACACATCTCTATCATCCACACAACCTAAGAATTTCAGCATGGCAAAAATCTGTTTAGAATAAAATAGAGTATGAGCTTTATTTGAAGGTTTTATCATCTCAACAATATGCTCTGCAAAATATCTACATAAATAGATATTTTCACCATTCAACAAACGATATAGCAGAAAAACATCTTGATACTTTACTGTATTAAAATAAACTTTTCTTGGACATACCTGATGTTGAATAAATTTGAATAGGATTCAGTTCTCACCATCCAACTCAGCAGCAATTATCCTTCATGATTCAAGCTTCCCAGTCAAAAACTCCAGGGCTATCTCATAAGAAAAGTAATCAGTTTTGGGATGAATATTACCATAATAGTCCTGTATGTTCCACTGTGAGGTACTCCTAGACATTCAACCCATTGTTTTGATGAAAACGTAATCTTTTTTCCTTTTACTATAAAAGATAGTCTCGCAACCTCTACTCCCTCCAAATATATATCCATGTTCAAATAGAACTCGTGCACCATCTTCGGGTAAAAGACTATATCATTATTACAGAACCACTCCTTCTATCCTTGAGTTTCCAAAACATTCAAGAGAACAGACTTCCTAGATAAAACCCATTACGAACAAATTTCATTTTCAGCTATAACTTCCCATTTTTCTAGCTCTGGGTTCACAGACCTCTACGTCGTACTGCTCGACTCACCTCGAGCATGCTTTCCCGGTGAAGTTCTTCCAGATTCCTTACTCTGTCTCTTTTTAATGGCCATTTTGAGGTTTTGAGACAATCTAGAGGCTTGTAAAGATTTAAAAGACTCGGGTTACAGAGAAGAGAGGAGAGAGTTCAGTGAGAAATGGATGGTCAACAGTCTTTAGAGAATGGAATAGCCGCATGTCATTATTTGTATCATTTAGGGTTATAAATAATAAAATATCGATTAAATAAAACAACGTCATTTTAAACAGACAAAACAAAAAAATAATTATTTTGAAAAACAGTACGACCCAATCGGTGTCACTAATCGACAAGACAGATCAGTTTGACAGATCGGTTTGATAGATTAGTTTCATAGATCAGATTGAAAGATCGGTTTCACAGATCTGTTTGATAGATCAGCTTCACATATCAGTGTGACAGATCGGTTTCACAGATCTATCATACCTAGCTCTTGTTTAATTGAGTTTAAACTTTCATAAATTAAGGGCCTGATGAAAATATAGGCTAATTGATGTTCAGTACCTATAAAATCAAGAGTAATATCACCTTTTTGGTATTGATCTCTCAAAAATTGATGTCTGACATCAATGTGTTTGGTTATAGAGTGAGACACAAGGTTCTTTGAAATGTTAATTGCACTAGTGTAATCATAGTTAATTGAAATATAATTAAAATCATATCCATATTCCAAAAGCGTGTGTTTCATCCACAGAATTTGTGCACAACAACTTCCAGTAGCAATGTATTCTGCTTCAGTAGTAGATAATGCAACAGAGTTCTGTTTCATACTACACCAAGATACTAAGTATTTTCCCAATAAATGACATGTTCCAGATGTGCTCTTCCTATCTTACTTGCAAACAGCAAAGTCAGCATTTGAATAACTGATTAGCTCAAAAGATTGTCTTTTTGGATAAAACAAACCTAAGTTTACATTGTGTTTAAGATACTTAAAAATTCTCTTAACAACAAGTAAATGATATTTTTTTGGGTTAGCTTTAAATCATGCACACATACACACACTAAACATAATATTTGGTCGACCAGAAGTAAGGTATAGTATGCTTCCAATCATACCTCTATAATTGGTTTGATCAACTGGTTTCCCAATTTCCTCTGCATCCAATTTATAGACTGTACTCATAGGAGTATCACATTCCTTATCACTATCCAAACCAAAATGTTTTAGAAGATCCTTCATTTATTTTCATTGATTCAAAATAATACCATTTTCATTTTGAAAAACATGAAATCCAAGAAAATATTTAAGTTCTCCCATTAAAGTCATTTCAAATTCATTTTTCATACAATTTTAAAATTCAGTACATAAAGAATGTTTAGAAGATCCAAAAATAATATCATTAATATAGATTTGTACTATTAAAACATCTTTAGAAATTATTTTAATAAAAATAGATGGATTAGCAATCCCATTAGTAAAACTTTTTGAAATAAGAAAATTACTAAGTCTATCAAACCAAGCTCTTGGAGCTTGTTTTAATCCATATAAAGCTTTAGAAAGCTTAAAAATTCGATTTGGAAAATGAGGATTAATAAATACAAGTGGTTGTTCAACAAAAACATCTTCAACAATAAAACCATTTAGAAAATCACTTTTGACATTCATTTGATATAACAAGAAATTCAGATGAGCAACATATGCAAGTAAGATCCTAATGGCTTCTAATATAGCTACAGGTGAAAAGGTCTCCTCATAGTCTATACCTTCTTCTTGACTATATCCTTGTGAAAGTTGCCTAGCTTTGTTTCTAACTATGTTTCCAGACTCATCATCTTGGTTTCTAAAAACCCATTTTGTGCCTATTTTTAAAGTGTCCTTAAGTCTGCCAACTAATTCCCAGACATTGTTTCATTCAAATTGATTTAACTCTTCTTGCATATCCATTACCCAAAATTCATCATTGATAGCATCATTGACATTTTTAGGTTCTAGATGTGATAGAAAAGATTGATGTTCAACCTGATTTCTTAGAGAAACTCTAGTCTATGTCCGTCTATCAAGATTACCAACAACAACATCCAAATGATGATTTTTTAGAATCCTTGTTGATCTATTAAAGGTAGAACTAGAAATTTCAGGTTCATTTATAGGTTCAGGTTCAACAGATGCATATTCTGAATATGTCCAGAATTGGATGTTTTTAAAGAAGGTTCTTAGAATTTGTCATTAAGGTCCAGAATAGATTAATCTTCTTCAAGATGTTCAGGGGAGGTCTTAAGCTCATGTGGATCAGATTCATCAAACTTGATGTGAACAGATTCTTCCAAACATTTGGTTCTCTTATTAAAGACTCTACATTCTTTTATAGTTAAATAATAACCTTGAAATATTCCCTCATCACTTTTATAGGAAAACTTTTCTAGATTATCCTTTTTATTAAGAATAAAAACTGTGCAGCCAAAGACTCTAAATTAACTAACTTTAGGTTTTCTATTATTCCACAACTCATATGGGGTATTCTTAAGAACTGGTCTAATTAAGAACCTATTAATGATATAACAAGATGTATTTACAGTTTCATCCCAAAAGTAAATAGGCAGGTCATACTCATTAATCACGGTTCAAGCTATTTCTTGCAGGGTTCTATTTCTTCTTTCTACTGCACCATTCTGCTGAGGTGTTCTAGGAGCAGAAAAGGTGTGACTATATCCATTGTGTGAGCAATAAGATTCAAAGTATTTAATTTCAAAATCACGGCCATGATCACTTCTCATGGATTTAATCCTAAGTCCACTATGATTTTCTACAGAGTTGGAGTATTTAACAAAGTAATAACAAGCTTCACTTTTGTAAGCTAAGAAGTATACCCAAGTATATCTAGAAAAGTCATCTACTAGGACATATACATAGTGTTTACCATTTAAACTAGAAACTCTTGATGGTCCAAACAAGTCTATGTGAACCAACTAGAGAGGTTGAGAAGTAGAAACTTCTTTCTTTTATTTAAAAGAAACTTTATGTTGCTTTCCATTTTGATAGGGATTACAAACTTTCTCAATTGGGAATTCAAGTTTAGGTAGGTCTCTAAAAAAGTTCTTCCTAGTTATTTTTCTAATTGAATGGATGTTACAGTGTCCAAATCTTATGTGCCAAAGCCAAGAATCTTTATGAAAATCATTTAGGAAAGTAACATTTTTCTTAGCTAAATAATTTAAATCAACTGCATAAAAATTTTCATTTTTTAAGGCAGAAAAGACTAAAAAAATTTAGAATTATAAAATTTTAAAAAATAATTTTCAAATTTTACATTAAAACCATCATCACACAATTGAGAAATACTTAATAGATTATATTTCAGAACATAAACAAATAAAACATTAGGAATTATAACTGAATCAGTGTTACCAATTTGGCCTAGTCCGATGATTTTTCCTTTAGAATTTTCACCAAAGGTGACATGGCCTCCAAAAATATTGATTAGATTTTTAAAGCATGAGTAATCTCCAGAAATGTGTCTTGAACATCCACTGTCCAATTACCATTCCTTCTTGTGAGAACTCTTCAAACAGGTTTCCTACAAAACAGATTTAGATAGGAAATGATTTTGGTACCCAGAACTTCGTGGGTCCAGAAAGGATAGCAATCAAAGATTTTGGTACCCACATTTGTCTTATGGATTTCATACAAATTAAAGAATTAAAATATTTTGAAAGATAAAATTTATTTGATCTATATATATGTGAATCACTAGTTGACGCATATGAATGTCCAGAACAAGAATTACCAATATTCTGTCCAGATTTAGGAAAAAATTTATTCCTAGTAATCTATCTATGTCCAGGTTTGTAGCCTATTCTAGTAGTGTATTTAGGTGACACTTTCTTTCATATCATTTGAGTTAGTGTATCCTTTTCATTTGTAAACTTCTCTAAGTCTCTTCTAAGTTTCTCATTAGACATTTTCAGTTCATTGTTTTTCTTTAACAGTTGAGAATTCTTCTCTTTTTTAATAGTAAGTTTGGTTTTAACAGTAGTAGTGAGAGCATGCTGTTTATTCAAAGATTTTTATTCATCCTTAAGTTCATTACATGTCTCTTCCAGCATATTACAGTATTAAAATAATTCTTTACTAGTTATGTTTTCAGAATCAGAATCATATTTTGCATCATCTCCAGAATAATAAGAATTTAAAATAAGAGTATCAAAGGTTATCTCTGATGTGTTGGTCATGAAGCACATGTTTGCATGATTCTTCTCAGAATCAGACATTTCATATTCACTTGTACTGTCTTCAGATGCACTCCAGGTAGCCTTCATAGCTTTCTTCTACTTATTGTCCTTGTAATAATATTTCTTCTTGAATTTTATCTTTGGCCAGTCAGCCTTGATGTGTCCTTTTATTTTTCACTCAAAGCAAACAACTTCATCACTTTTATCTGGATTTTTCTAGTCCTTCTTCCAATATCCCTTATTTTCATACATTCCTTTGTAATTTTATTTTCTTAAAAATTTCTTCTTTCATATAAAATTTCTTAATCCTTATGGCTATTTGAGCCATTTCAGCATCATTATCTGAATCGGAACTTTCACTTGTTGGTCTATCAGTTTGTATTTGACCTTTTCCTCATCCTTTCTCTTTGAAGTAGTAGTCTTGAAAGCCACTGATTTCCTTTTTGGTTTATCATCTTCCTCTTTATTTACCTTGAGTTCTTCCTCATATATCATTATTTTTCCAATAAGTTCATTGACATTCAGAGCTCCAATGTCACATGATTCTCTGATTGAAATAGATGTTCCCCTCCATCGGTCTGGTAGACATCTCATTATCCTCATGATTTGTTCCTTTGCTGGAATAGCTTTACCAAGTGAATTCATTGTATTAACTATCTCATTGAACCTGATATATATATTAGAAATGGGTTCATCATTTTTCATTTTAAAATTATCATATTTAATAGTATAAGTATTCAATCGCATTTATTTAACATTAGTTGTTCCTTCATGAGAAACACCCAAAGTATCCCATATTTCATAAGCAGTTTTGAAAGAAGATATTATTTTAAATTCCTCATCTCCTAGAGCACAGTACAGATCATTCATGGCTTTGAAATTATTATTGTAAGCAGTCTTTGTAGGTTCATCCCAAGTCGTTCTTTCAGTTTTTGTAATTTTATATTGAGACTCTATAGCAGTCCAGATATCAAAACCCATGCTCTCTAAATGAACATTCATTTTCAATTTCCACTGAGCATTTTTCGTACCATTAAATAAAGGGGGCCTGTTAGTAACAGAACCTTCTAGTCTATTATCCATAACTAGATTTTAGAGAATAAAATTTAAGGAGATAAAATTTAGAACTAACATAAATTTAATATCCTTAAAGATGAAACTAATATCCGAATTGAAAAACAGTGTATTTAAAAAATCCTTTAACAAAAACACACCCTTTGATACCAAATTTTGGTTAGAGTGGATACTCAAGAGGGGGGGGGGGTGGGTTAATTGAGTTCCAATTAAAATTTCTATTAAAAATATTTCTTTTAAAATATGTAAAATTAAAAACAAAGTTAAACAGTAGTGAATCTATACAGAGTATAAAGGTTCAATAAGTTTCTCAAATATTGAATAGGTCTCAGTTAACTTAATCTAAAGATTATATTAACTTTTGAAACTGACATACTGATTTACAATAAGTATATAAACATGCTAATTTAACTATCAAATTAGCTTTAAAATAGTTTTGTATTTCAAAGTAATAGCAGTGGAATAAATATTTAGTTTTCTTATAGACTTGAATTAAAATGCACACCAACGTTAACCAAGAGGTTCAGTCTCAATCTGATACTTACTCCACTATATAATCTAAATAAATTGATCCACACCCTGGATTTGGGTTAACAATAGTGAAAAACTGTCCAGGCCACACAGGGACCTCTACCACAGTTCTTTTTGGGAAAAGAAAACAACAACACATAGGATGTTCATGTCTTACTCGACCTCTAACACTATCCACAGTAGAAAAAAAAGAGTTATGAAGTTCGAGTGAGGATTTAAGAATCTTCCAGTTTCGCTTAGGATACAGTGTGTGTGTAAAATAAATAGGGTACACACACTGCTCAAAATGTAAAGATAGATTCACTAAAGGAAGAATGTATCAGAGTTTCGAAAGCTGTAGTGATTGGTAGTGCAGCTCTGGACTCGTTGGATTTAGCAGATATGCTTCTGAGTCCTTCTATGGTTTTACTGTTAAAAACAGAGTATCGTGATTTAGCTGGATGTCCTTCACAAGCAAGTGAGTTCTCTGATTTCCAGTGTTCTTGGTATGTTCTTCAGTAGTGCTGGATTGCGTGCATAATAGTTTTCTTTAGATCTTTCAAATTCCCCTTCTTCCACTTTGTCACGTGTTCTTCAGTCTCTCATGTATATTCATGGAATAATTCTCTCTTTATGCCTTTTCACGGATCCATTCTTTTACTGCAGCTCGATCTTTTTTTTATTCCCTTAGCTCCGGCATTGGGAATGATTACCTTTCCATACGTACGAAGAAAGGTCTCCTGACATACCAAAAACTAACATTAAATATCATTAATTGAATTAAAAACATCAATTATGACCATAAGAATTAAATACAAATTTATATAGATTCAAACAGTTTTCATGACTATCGGTGAGTCATGAGATCGGTGAGACATTTTGAATCTGCATGAGTTTCGGTTGCATCAGCATCGGTATCTTAGCACCAGTGTCTTAGAATAAGTGTCTTAGCATTGGTGTATTAGAATCGGTATTTTATCATTGTTAGATTAGCATCGGTAGTTTAGCATCGGTATATTAGCATTGGTATATTAGCATCGGTAGATTAACATCAATTGCTTAGCATCGGTAGATTAGCATCGATAGATTAACCTCAGTAGATTAGAATCGGTAGCTTAGCATCGGTAGATTAGCATCGGTATATAAGCATCGGTGTCACTTTGGACCTTTGATAGTTAATGGTGCAACCGTCCATCATCGGTGCGACCGTTCATCATCGGTGCGACCGTACATCATCGGTGACTCAGGAAAATGACTATCGGTGAGTCAAGACATGGAATTCTTACAAAATGTCTGTTCAATCCAGAATACTTCCAGGTCAACCATTACCATAAATTGATCATTGATAAACATTTGTAGATATGATTTAAACACATTTAGAACAAGTTGATCAAAAGAATAAAAGGAAATAACTGAAACTAAGATTTGTGATTATTAAAACAGCCATTCCACAGAGAGTTCAACAGATTCCATTGAAGAATGATATGATCTGGGTAGTTGTTGATCAAGTGAAAAAAGTATTCCATTTCCTACATATTCTAGAGACCTTCACTATGGATCTGTTGGGTGATTTGTTTTTTGGGATATAGTTGAATTCCACAAGGATTCACAAACTATAGTTTTGGTTTTTGATTCAATTTTTTTCCTTTCTCTTATGGTAGGGGTTAAAAAAGGTGCTTGGTACCCAGGTGTTTTTGAGTATGTATTTCCTCCCACAAATAGATGGAAAATTAGAACATATGATTTAGGTACAAGGGGATGTGTCGAGATCTTTTATCTAAGAATGTGACGGAATGTGGGAGAAAGACTTGTTTCTTGTTGGGTTCTCCTATATAAGTATTTTCTAGGTTACAATTCCGATGGAACTGTATGAAGAACTCTATGGTTGACCCAGTAGATCTATGATTTGATGGACTAATGGTTGGGTATTTGAGTTATTGGGATTGAGTCTAATGTAGGATACATCGAAGAAGGTTTAGTTAATCTGGATGTAGATGGATAAGGATCATAGTAATAAGTAGTCATATGTGTATTGTCGTCTTATACCTACCAGGTTTATGGTGGTGGATAACGTAATTATTTA
Source organism: Viscum album (assembly GCA_963277665.1). Lineage (NCBI taxonomy): Eukaryota > Viridiplantae > Streptophyta > Magnoliopsida > Santalales > Viscaceae > Viscum > Viscum album. The sequence goes on along the minus strand of OY728127.1, from coordinate 1,978,678,518 downwards.
TGTTTCTCCAAGTTTGGGTCACCATCTGCTTTCATGGAATGGTAATTTGGTTCCTAGGTATGTGGGTCCATTTGAGATTATGGAGAGGATCATACTGGTGGTGTATCGATTGGATCATACACTACAGTATATCGATATGTTTGATTGTTTTCATGTTTCACAAAATTAGAAGAATCACCTAGAACCATGTCATTTTATTGATGTTGAAGATTTGTAGCTTGAGGTATGCACTCCCTTAGGGGAGCATCTGGTTTGTATTATGGATCATAGTGAAAATGTTTTTTGAAGAAATACACTACCCTTGGTTCATGTTTTGTAGAAGCATGGTAATGTTCAATAAGAAATTTGGGAGTGGGATACAGATATATAGGGACAATGAACTAATCTATATTCTTTGGAAGATTAGGGATTCTTAAGATTACAGCTTAAGGAAGTGTCTTTATATGTTGTGGAGGTTTTAAGATCCCAATATTCATGGAGGTGTGTTCTTATATAAATATTTATATAAATCCATTAATGTTGGTAAATTAAATTTTTACCAAGTGTGTGAGGAGGTACCGGGGTGTTTTAGGGGTTTAGGACAAGAAATAATGAGAAAAATGGCCATCTGGTGGACATTTCAGGGTTGGCACACTATTATGGGTAACCGTGTTCCCAAACTGTGATAACTAAGTGAAAACGGAACACAACTATGTAAAACATACAAGGGGGAGGAAAAACCATGCAGTCTTGGATAGATCTATTCTATAAGGTTGGTTCATAGTTTTTTAAATTGTGCTGGGCTTCCTAGTTAATCGTGAAACCTAGACCCTCTTGAATAGAGGTTGGCATATTTTTGACACACGGTTTGGGAAACGGTGCCGTAAAACCGAAAAACACATTGAAAGTGTAATTTTACCATTTCCCCTCTAGGTTTTATGTGTTTCACCTATGAAATTTACACATTATTCTTCCAACATATGTACTAAAAAAATCTAAACTCCCAAATATTCCAAAGTGTCAATCTACTTCGATTCTAGTCTGTTTGGAGTGTCGTTGGGTTCTGATCAAAGATTCAAGTAAGTCTAACACTTCTCATTATTATATTTTTATGATTAGGGGTTGTTATTTCGTTATTCTTCTTACGAATCCATAAATATGTCATTTTATAATGGATATTTTGTTAGGGATTCAATGGGTTCTATAATACAAGTGTATGAATGTGGTTAAGAGAGCATTAATCTTCAGATTTTTGGTAGGTGATCTACATGTTATATCCCACAATGCTGAAGATGATTTGTATAATAAACCTAGTCTTAATTACACATTTAATTATGATTTATTACATAAACATGCTCTAAATAAAACCCAAAATATTGGAGGTCTAGTGTCTTTTGGGATTAAGAACATTACATGAAAAATTATGAAATAAAATACATTATCATTATTTAAAACTTCTTTTACATTACCACAACATTCTTATGTACTTCACTTTTATTTGGATAATCTGAGGAAAAACATAAGAAAATGGTTAGATATGAATCTTGTTAAGGGTGTAAACAAGTAATAACATATATAATACAATAAATGATGTGCAATAGGCATATAAATGGAGCACGCTAGAAACATTAACAGAAGTACATGATATAGCATGGTTATCATAACATTGAAATGTGGAAACAACATACAACTTGATATTATCGTATGAAAAATATGATTACACATGGATTAACATGAGTAAACCCTCATTTCACATGAATTATTGTTAATAAACCCACATTTTACAAGACATATTATGATACTAAACATTACCAAATGCATTGGAGTGCTATCAGGGCACACCCTTCACAAACATTTAAATCTCATTCTTAAGTGTGCCACATAGATCATAAAACATAGATTCATTCAACATCATCGTTTATTACTTGATAATGTAATGTTTGGTACACACACGAATTTATATAATCAATAATTATATATGCATAAAGGTGAATACCCTTGTTAGAGAGATGGGTATGGTATACCCAACACAAGGATTTTGGCTTGGAAAATCATAATGCAATTTCGGCAGCACAACACAATTAAATGGAAAGTAATAAGTAGGGTTGATGAGAGAAAAAGGGGTCCCTAATAATTTATACATGATATAGATAGTAACAGTATTACGTAACATAATATCACAACATATGAAATATAATTAAGATGCATAATATGGAACAAATGCTGGAATCGAAAAAAGAAGAGAGAAAACCCTTATGGAATTTTAGCATGGTAACAAGTGTGCACATAAGGCATTAATGGGAGCTAAAGTGGTATGGTATTATGGGGGAGGTTCTAAAACGTACTCCCAATATTTGAAACTGAAAATAACATTGTATAACAACATAAATAATCTTCGATAAAAATGTGAGGAAGGAATCCCTTAAGAAACATTAGTACTAACGAGTGTACATAAGGGTTCATAAGTGGAATAAATGAGAGTGAAAGGGGATATCATCATTTATATATAAAATTTTAATTATGAAGCATATTTAACAAGACATGAAAACATAGTAATAAAAGATATTAAAATACATAACAGGAAAAGAATTTTTGATAAAACTGGAGGGTAGATGATCCCTTACTTGGATGTGTGAATCCAATGGATTGTGAGTGGTTTCATGGGAGATTGGAGGAAAACATGGGGAATTGTAGGGGGTGCATAGAAGAATTTTCATGACCTCAAAATTGTTTTAATGAAGAAAAATAAGATAATGGCATGGTTTATATAGTAAAGAAGAGGGAATTCATTATTATTTAGGTTTTGGACACTACACACTAAAGTATTCAAAACCAAAAACCATCCCATGCATTTTTTCCATTTTTTTCTGCCAAAGGGGAGTGGTATACAATATTTTATAAGTCCAAGGACCAAAAATATTGAAATATTAGACATTATTATGTAGATGTGAGTCACACTCTCCTGAAAATCATTTTAAAATGGTAAAATATTTTATATGTCTTGGAGTGTCCACTAAATAAATATTATCTTTATCAAACAGATCTAAAATCACAATATTTTAAATTTAAAACATGTATTGGCATTATATACCTTTTATTTTATTTTATTACATCACTATTGGGTCATCATGATGTCAAAAAATGCATTATATATTTATACAATATTTAATTTTTACCCAAAAATTTGATTTTCATAGAAAATTATGAAAAATTAACCATTTGATAATTTTGAAATCCTGATTCCCAAAATAATACATATTTTATCATAATTATTTTTAAAAATTTTATTTCTTACTTTTAAAATAATAACCGATATTTATTGAAATTTTATGAGTTTTGACAAAAATAGTTTTCAAACCTTAATAAAATTTAAAATTGACTTCATAAAATATATATAATCAATTATTATTCATTAAAATAATTTGATAAAAATATTTTTTATAATATTAATTATTTCATAAATTCATTTATTGCGTAAAATAAATTCCAAAAAAATACACTTTCTGTTTATGGAATAAAATATAACTCTTATGAAACTTATTACCTAATAATTTATAGATAAGGAACTTATATAATAATTATTTATAAGAATTGTTTTTATAATATTATTAATAAGAACCATAGGTTAATATAATGTATACTTTTCTCAAAATAACATTTTTTACCTGAAAAATCAATTTATCATTTTTTATGAAATACTATTCCCATAAAGGAATTGATGGAATAAGACCTTTATTTATAAAAAGGTATTACACAATAAGTAACTAATACCTTAATACATGACCCCTTATAACACCTGCATAAGACCTTAGGGTGTGGTTTCTGATGGTGAAAGACTCTTGGGGAGGCTTAGATAACATCACCCAATGGTAATCTCTATTAACATGAACTTCACCCATAGGTAATTCTATTCATGATTAACATGTTGAAGCTCAGCATGGGCTTGGTCAAGAGAAAATACTAGTGACACTTCAACCTTTCAGTTATCCAAATATCAGATTTGTATGTCCTGAGTCTACAGGATGGGGCCATCCTCTCCATTTTCATTCTTGAAAGGATTCGTTAAAACCTTATATTTATTTTATTCATGTGATCACTATTCAACTACTATATCATAAAGGGTAATTATACATAACTATCATTTAATCCCACTAATAAAAAAATTTCATGTGTTTCCTATATCCATAAGTCATTAAAATAAATAGAATTTTATTCATAAATGATTGGTCCATTACAACCTTCCCCCTTTATGAAATTTTTCCCTCAAAATTTCTTTTTCTCACACTAAAACAGATGAAGGTAATTCTACCTCAAAACAACCTCCAGTTCTCACATTGCTTCTCAAACATTTGGTTTCTGCACATCACATTGAAAAGGGGCATCATCATATTTTTTAAACATTTTCCCAATGATCTAAGATCATCACTCACTTATCTTCAAAGGGGAAGTCATTCTATAATGGTACCATCTCTGGATTGAGTACATGCGATGGGTCCAGTATGTATTTCCTCAAGAGTGATATATAGAATACATCATGTACTTGAAACAAGTTTGGTTGGAGTGCTACTAGATAGGATACTACTCTGATGCGATCAAGGATCTCAAAAGGGCCGATGTACCTTGGACTAAGCATTCCCTTCTTCCCAAATCTCAGCACTCTCTTCCATGAATATATATGGAGGAATACTATATATGCAACATCAATCTATAGGTCTCATCAATGGTTGTTAGCATAGATATTTTTCCAACATGGAGAAACATTGATTTTCTGCTGGATGGTCTTAACCATCTCAATCATTTCTTTGACCATTTATGGATCGAGAAGTTTTCACTCCCTAAAATCTTCCTGACATGTCAGTGTTTTTCACCTCTTCCCATAAAAGGCTTTATAAGAATCCATTTGTATTATTGAGTGGAAACATGTTTTGTACGAGAACTCAACCAGAGTAAGCTATTGATCTCATCCTACAATGAAGTCCATTGAGCATCTTGTCAATATTTCCACATGTATTGGGATAGTCTTCTCAAATTGGCCATCAGTTTGAGGATGATAATCCATACTAATTTTTATCTTAGTATTAAGAGCATGTTGGATGCTATTATAGAACATATAGGTGAATCATAGATCTCGATCGGATACAGTAAATAGTGTCACACCATGTAGACTTAACACTTCCCTAATGTATATTTGTTCAAATTGATCCAATGTGAAATTCTCCAAAATTGAAATGAATTGGGCAGTCCTTGTAAGATGGTCCCCAATAACCAAGAAAGCATTGTTTCATTTGGATGTCTTTAAAATTCCAGTGAAAAATTACATGGTGAATTTTTCCCATTTCTATATTTGTATGGTTAATGGTTACATCATCCCTTTATAAATTTCTTCTCATCCATCAGTTGCTGACATACTAGGAACTTTGATGTATATTTAGTGATATCCTTCTTCATGACATCGTACCAATAGTGCTCCTGGAGATATCAATGCATCTTTATGTTTCCACGGTGAATGGATAAATTTGAAGTATGTGCATCATCCAAAATTTTTTTCTTTAACACTGTATTTGATGGATCACATAGTCTTGACAAAAATATTACATTTCCTTCTTCATTAACATTGAAATCTAAGGATTTCCTTTTTTTGATAATTTCCACTTTCTTCTAAATTCCCACTTCATATTTTTGAGAAACCTTTAACTATTCCATATGAGTTAGCTAAGAAATCATTTTTCAAATTATTTATAATGTTCACTTATTTATGATTAAAATGCCAATATTTATCAAATCTATGAATATTGGATCCTTCTAAATTCACATCAATGATAGAATCACTAATTCCTTTCTACTTAGAAAATCTTCCACCTTGTTCGCTTTCCTATGGTGGTAATGGATTGAGAAATAATAGTCATTAATCATATATAATCATCTTAGTTAGTTTATATTCAAATCCTTAGGGGTGAATATACACTTGAGGATTTTTTGATTCATATATATTTCACAGTACTCCCTAAAGTGGTAATGTCGCTAGATTTTCAAAGTGAAAATTACAGTATCCAACTCCAGATCATGTGTTGGATAGATTTACTCATTAATTTTCAACTACCGTGAGACAAAGGAAATGAATTTTTCATTTTTAATTAAATTAAATAAAAGGAATACCTATAATATTTTCAAGAAGATAATTCCCTAAGACATCAATATGTGATTAAAAGCTTAATCATATTTTCCCAAATTATTTAATATCATTTCTGATGGGGACTCAATGTTCAGAGAAAACATAAATGATATACTAATAGGGCATGAATTGAAATACATTATGACATACACTATATTGATGTAGTGGTCACATGTAATTCAATCATTATTATCAATATTTTCATAATACTTTTCGTGATACCTTGATGATGGAGGTTGTCGATTCTAATCATACTTCTCAGCCCTTACAATAGATCATTATCTTGGATAATTCGTGACTTCTCCGCATTTATGACATAGAATTTTGTATGATTACTTAGATGGAACTTTTTTCCATCAATCACATTATCCATTATTTCATGGATGTTTGATACTTTGTTCCCTACCTTTCCACACTTAAAACCTCTCCTAGTCCCATGTGACATTTCTATTTGTGCCACATTCCACACTTGTTGCAAGGAGGAAATTGGGTCTTCTTTCCCTTATCAACTTTATCAGATAGACTTTCAGGAGATTTAATCTTTCTCTTCATTAATTCCTTTGGGAATTCAAAAATGTACAAAATGTTAATCATGATTTTTGATAGCTTGTTTTTCATAATCACAATATGTCATACTTGAGATCCTATTTGATTGTGAATATCATTGATAAATTCATCACATTTCCCTTTGCTTTGGTTGTTAGCTTGATTCCTCATATTACCAGCCATTGGATTGAATGAAAGAAAAATTAGGGATGAGTATATTAAATATTTTAACACATAAAGGGTAATCCAATGACATTAAATGGACAACATATAAATTAAATTTATTTCCTTAACTTATAAATTTATATTCTTCAATCTATGTTATCCATGATCAATCTACTAATGTATATTCTAATGGGATATTTTTTCTCCCTTAATAATTGTTTGTACTAAGATTATGAATTTCAAAAAATAATATCCCCTAGGAGTATCGAACCAAGAGTGTATCAAGGCCCATTTTCAAGCACTACTTCATGTTCAAGTCTAGCTCAAAGCAGTGCTTTTGGGTTTTACCAGTAGATACATATGTGTTAGATCCACCTCCACCTTTTCATATCCTGACAGGTATATAATTTCTTGATAAAAAACTTAATCTATAATCACCAAAATTTAGTGATTATTTTATTATACACAGTCTTATCTCTAAGGCTTTCACTAGGGTTTTCAAATCCAAATCCCAAAAATAAATAAACTTATCCTCTGATACAAATTCTAACAATATTGGTAATTATTACACATTTAAACATTATTTACTACATAAAACTTATCTTAATACAACCCAGAATATCTTGAGGACTAGTGTCTTTTGGTATTAGTAACATTAAATGAAAAATTATGACATAAAATACAACATCTTTATTGAAAAATTCTTTTACATGACCACAACATTTCTTCGTACTTATCATTGCAAGAGATAAAATGAGGACATACATAAGAAAAAGGTCAGATATAAATCCCATTAATGGATTAAACACGGAATAAATTGAAGAATAAATAAATTTTAGTAAATATTTATATCAATGGATCAAAAGAAAATCATGAACATAAAAGCATGATATAACATGGTTATCATAACATGGAAATGTGGAAACAACATAAAACATGATTTTATCATGATCCAAGGATCATTTCACATGGAATATCTTGATTAAAACCTCATTGAATATGAATTAGCATTAGTAAACCCTCATTTGACATGGCGTGCCATGATACTGAACATTACCCAATGCATTGGAGCACTATCGAGGTTCACCCTTCATAAAAATTTTAATCTCATGCTTAAGCGTTCTACATAGATCATATATCATGGATTCAATCAACATCATCATTTATTACAAGATATTGTAATGTGGAATAAATAAATTAAAGTTTATGATGAATAATTATATGTTCATAAAGGTGAATACCCTTGATACAAAAATGATTATGGTATTCACTACACGATGAATTTGACTTGGAAAATCATGATGCAATTTCGACAACATAACGACAAAATATGGAAATTCATATGTTGGGTTAATGGAAGAGAAAGGGGTCTGTAGTAATTAATAAATGAAATAGAAAGTATGGGGATCTTGGAACATATTATAATAACATATGATATTGAATTGAGATGCATAATATGGAAGAAATGCTTGAATGGAAATAATAAGGAGAAATCCCGCAAAGAATTTTTGCATGGTAATGGGTGTACATGGAAGGAATTAATGAGAGAGAAAGTGGTATCACATCAATCAAAAATAAGGAGGGTAGTATGAGGTAGGGGATAAATCATTCCCCATTATTTTTAATTTAAAATAAAAGGATATAACAACATAGTGGAACATGGATAAAAATGATATAGGAAGGAATCCCTTACGAAAGGTTGGCATGGTAACAGGTGCACATAATGGTCCATATAAGGAATAAAAGAGAGTGAAAAAGAATCCCAGTATTTATAGATAAAATTTTATTTAATTAGGATATTGAATAACATATCCTAATATATGAATAAAAGATATTAAAAAAATATAACATGAAAAGAATGCTAGATAAAAGAGGAGGGTGTATGATCCCTTAAATGGATGTGTGACTCAAATAGATTAGGGGAGACTTCTTGGAAGAATGGGGGAACCTTGGGAAGACTCTAGGGAGTGGATAGAAGAGTGTTAATGAGATAAAAATTCTTTGAGGGAAGTGTAATGGGAGATTTTGTGGTTTAATATAGGAAGGGCAATGAATTCTTTAATATTTATTTTTTTGACACTCTACACTAAAATATTCAAAACACAAAATTTCACATGATTTTTCCCACGGTTTCTATGAAAGGGGAGTGTTATAACATATTTTATATGTCCAAGGGCCAAAAATATAAAAATATTGGGCTTATTATGTGGAGGTGTGTCACACTCTCAAGGAAATCATTTTAAAATGATAAAATATTTTATAAGTCTTGAGGGGTCCACTAAGGAATTAAAAAATTAATCAAAAAATATAAAATCACAATATTTTAAAGGAATATATTTATTTGTGGAATATACATTTTGTAGTATTTTATTACATCACTATTGGGTCATTTTGGATCTATAAAACACATTATATATTTATATGGTATTTAATTTTTTACCAAAAATTTGATTGTCTTAGAAAATTAAGAATAATTCACCATTGGATAATTTTGATGTCCTAATTCAAAAAAATATTCTTCTTATCTAACTAATTTTCAAAATATTTGAATTTCTACTTTTAAAATAAAAATGAACTTTTATTTAAAATTCACGAGTTTTGACAAAAAATTGTTTTCAAACATTAATAAAAATTACATTTGACCTCATAAAAATTATATAATAATTTATTATTCGTAAAATTAATTTAATAATAATATTTTTTTAAAATTTTTATTATTTCAAAAATTCATTTATTTTATAAATTAAATTCTAAAAAAACAATTTTTGTTTCATCGTAAAAAATATAATTCTTATGAAACTGATTAACTAATAATTTTAATATAATGAACTAATATAATCAACATTTCTAATAATTATTTTTATAATATTATTAATAAAACCATAGATTAATGTGATTTATATATTTCTAAAAAATACCATTTTCCCCTGAAAATTCAATTTTTTAAATTTATCATTTTATTTAGAAATAAAATTCCCATAATGTAAGGGATGTAAATTTTTTTTTATAAAAAGGGATTACACAATAGGTAACTAATACCTTATTACATAACCCCTTATAACACTGGTATAAGACCTAAGGGTCTGGTATCTGAAGGTGATAGACCATTGGGGGGCCTGGATAATGTCGCCTAGGTGGTAATCTCTATTTACTTCAACTTATCTCATAGGAAATTCTATTCAAGATTAACATGATGAAGCTCAACTTGTTTTTGGTCAAGAGAGAAGCCCAGTGATGCTTCCACCTTTCTGATCTCTGAATAATGAGTTACATTCAGCCTGAGTCTGCTGGATGAGGCCCTCCTATCCATTGTCTGGGTCGAAAGGATTCATTAAAACCTTATATTTATATTAGTCCTCTGATCACTGTTCAACACCTATATCATAAACAACAATGATACTTAACGTTCATTTAATCCCAATAATAAATAATGTCCATATGTTTCGTATATCCATAAGACATCAAAATAAAGGCAATTTTAATTATAAATGATCGGTTCATTTCAATTTGTGCAGATGTGGTTGTTTTAATGGTTATCTATTGTTGTTCATTTGATTACACTAAATGGATTTGGTAAAAATGTTTGGATAAATTTTGAATTGAACCCCCATGATCCTATTGGGATGAAATAAGGACTACTATTCTGATTTAGGGCCACCCATAGGGTGTTCCAACATTACCGAACAAGTGAAATTTTCAGTCCACGCATATAATTTACTGGTGATAAAGTAGATCCCATTATGATCATGTTGATGTGTTAATTTATTTGAAAAGGGAATATTTATAGTTTTTTATATATATTGATAATGGAATAAAGGATATATTTAATTAATATGAAATGGTTTGGATGAAATGAAGTGGTTGTGCTAAATGACTTATGAATTGTACTTGAAATATATAACTGGATTAACTCATCCCTGTCGTGGCTTTTTTCGAGACACAATCTTCTTCACGAAGTGGCATGGATAGGGTTCAGAGGCATGATTTGGATGGATTGGGTTCATACGGGGGTATGGATTTTGATCCAGATGCTTGTGGTGTTTCAGATCTAGGATGGCCTTCGGCTTCTTCTTGGGGAAAAGGACGACAACGTATAGGGTTTTCAGTGTTGGCATTTCATTCTGTTCGTCTTGATTCAAGGAGGTGAGGAGTTTATCTTGATTTCTGCAGTTTTTCATGCCTGATTTTTGTCTTACTTTTGGTCTTGTTCCTCACATCCGCTGAGGTGAAGGAACTCTGGTTCCCATTCGAGTTTATGACGTCGATGTCTTCTTTCAAGGTGGTTTCAGATCCCGAAGAAGGTCATTTTTCATTCAAGCCTTGGATTCTCAACAATTTCTGACCTCATGTTACTCTGTGCCTCTCCAAGTCGTATATGGGGCAGAGGTAACATAGGGTTTTTTTTGTATTTTTGGTTTGATGATCGATGGGTTAAAAGGTGATAACTGAGTTGGCCTTCTATCATTTTTTTCTACTTGTTTTCTGGGTCTTTGTTTATGTTGTTGTGTGGAACCCTAGGATTCTTTATCCCCTTCCCTGGGCTCACGTTACTCTGCTTATCTCCAAGTTGGACCTAGAGAGGAGGTAACAACGTGGATTTTGGGATGTTTTTTGGGGGGCCTTTATTCCTGGAATGAGTCCTTCGATGACGGAGACTCTCAGTGTTGGCATTGGCTTTACACATAGTGAATTTTCTGGACTGTCAGATTTGTTCAGTGTTTTGAAGGGAGATGTTTGTTTTTAATTTTGGTGGTGGATGTTGTCGATCTATGATGGTGGAAAGCTATTTTTTGTGGAACTGTGTTGTGTTTTTATTTTCTATACTGGTGGTTTGGATTACGATGTTGATGGGGGTGACGGTGGGACAGTGAAATCCGACAGATGGATAACTCTTGTGATCTGGGGTGAATTTATTGGGGGCATGGGATGCACATGGATGAGGGATCCTAAATCTATGAAAGGACCCATTTTGGGGGTTCATATATTTGTTTTTATTTGTTTTTTTAATCTATCACTAAACATTTTATGAAATGACATTACATATTTACTATTTTGTTGTGGTCTTGTCCATAGTTTTGGGAAAAGGTAGTTAATGAATGTTTTTTGTTTTCTTCCTATTGTTTACTTTATTTATTATTATTATATATTGTGTCTTAAAATGAATAAGAGGGTATAGTCATCCCACATTCTCTTTTAGACCCTCTCTACTACTCGAAAACCTCTCATGTACATAGAGGTGGGATTGAGGTGATGTTGTGACCCAACCTAGGGCACCAGTTTAGTGGATTTACTAATTGGAGATGTTTCATATTATCAAACACTATGAAGTCTTCTATTCATTTATATATAAAACCGTCTTATTATTTTCAAAGAACTCATATCCATAATGGAAAAAATAAGTTTACATTGTGATTCGTTTAACAATCACCTAAATAGAATCATGAAATTTTGATGAACACATACTTCCAATCACAAAATCCATAGCTATACAATCTAATTTCCACTACTGATCCTTAATGGGTTGGATCAAACACCTCATAACTAAATTACCAAACATTTCCTCTTGAGAGATAACATATCGAGATAAAAACATTCAAACACTCATATTTCTCACTAGCCATTAAATATACTGCTAATGATATTTTTACAACTTTAAAACACTAGGATATAACACTAAAAGAGATATATATAACAATATTATCAACTCCTCTCAATGTGAAATTAGAAACACAATATTCTATTTAAAGAGAATTAACTTCTCCCCACCTTCCTATAATCCATTAATAGATTTTTACAATGGATATATGATCATGAAATAACTCATAATATCCATATCCAAGATATGATTCCATCATAGGATATATAATTGGAGGGGTTACAATCATTTATATAATGTATAATTTTCTATCCACTAATTATTATTAAAATGAGGTGAACATATTCGAAGCCTCGCTTATTAATTATGAATGAGAGGTTTTTACTAAGTAAATATATCACCACAATCCCACTTAATAGAGTATATAATTATTAGAGACATAATCCTTTATGAAATCTGACCACTACATCTATCTACCGTTATGATTTATTTTGGTGAGTATGTATCTATGACTCTTGTGGTTAGAATAAAGAACAAACCTATTACCAAGAATGTTGTGTCATAAATTCCTCAGGGTGAACACTAAAGTTTCTTGGTCCATGTAATGGGTTTTGTGTTTCTTATCATGATATATTATCTAACTAGATGTATAATATTACCACCATCCTCTTCATCAATACAAAACCAATCCTCACTCAAGTTTCATAAAATTACACTATGTAATCAACCCACTATTCTAAAAACCATTGAATGAGTTTTCTTATCAACCACTTCTATAAATCCTCCAATGTTATCCATGTAATACTCTCACTATATTTATATATTCCTCATAAATTTAAACATAGTTTATGGATATTAAATAATAGTGTTTCAAGGAATTAAATTCTAAAAATAGTTAGCGAATCACTGGAATCTCCATACCTTTATCACATTACCGAGATTATCTAAATCAAGAAGTGGTTCAATAATTACAAGTTCCTTGACTAAAAAGTATTATAATATGATGTGTCTCAGAATTTATACCACTCTAATCTATAATTTAAATATTTAGTGTTTCCATATGTCTTATTCTCATGAAGAATGTTGATTACCCTCCTAAAATGATCTTCATTTTTAGCCCTCAATTATAAGTAATTGAGTATTTGATCAGTAAATACTAGCTTGAAATGTTCTAATAATGTTTAAAATATCCCATTATTGGATCCAATAAACTTTTTTTGTGGAATTATTCTTAACAATGTGCATCATTAAATAATCATAATGACCAATGTGGCATCAAAATATTGTCTTTGATATATCCTCCTCACACTCCTATAACTAGTGATAGCCTGACCAATGTTCAAACATTATGAAGTAAATTATTCCATTCATATTACCAAATATTTCATAGATATTTAGTAATTTAGGTGAAAATAATGTACACCTAACCCATCCTCATATCCACCTTCTTCAAAGACAATATTGAATCTTTCCTATCGAAACATTAGTTCTGAAAAATCCTTTACTCTAATGGTCCCCCAGTTATTCACTAAACTATTAATCCTAGTAGGATAATTTTTAATTGAGATAGATTGTATATGATCTATCCCATTATGTAAATAAATATATATGTTATCCACTTTGTGATGATGTAAACCAAGTACATATTTTTGAATGATTTTTGGGTACTCATTTACTACATAGGGGAAGCAAACATCAATTTAGTCTATTGAAACAAGTGCTAGGCCATCCAATGGATGGTGGATTGGAACTAATAACCTACACATTAGTCTAAATTACTTTTACAATAATTAAATATCACTAGTGAAATAATGTTCCAAATTATATTTTCAATCCCACTGTATCCTTCGATGAAATCATTTAATTTTAGTATGAGTTATATAGAACAATTACATTCCATGAATGATATGATAAAGTCTCACCAAAACCATAAAAAAGTTACTTGAGGAACATTCAACACCAAGTTCCTAGTCAAACTACTATCAAAAGACTATGATATTAGAATATCATCTATTAAGAGTCTCTAAACACAAGGGTTAAGATTAAGGATCTGATAGAATATCCAATTTTCATAAAAGGGATAAGGCCATGAATTAATGACTAAAAATGTGTCTATCATAACTAAATATAAAGATGAGAAGGAAAATATTATTCCCCATATAATTCAATGTTCATTTGCATTATAATCATTTCTTGACTGTATCATCCTAAATCCCTAACTTCTAGAATCTTCAGCCTAATGTTAGTCTAATGGAGGTGGTGTTTGCGGTATCAGATCATAGTGTCAGTCACCTCCTAGTCCCCTCTGAGCTCATGTACCACGATAGCCATATTTATGTTCATCATTCTCACATCACTACCTCCATCTAAATGATCTATCTATATGATCCCTATCTAATGCTTTATAGGGGATAGTACATTCTCTAGTGATATGAACCATCCCATTATATGAATAATATAATCTATCCCTTTTATGAATATAATTTGTCTCTAAAACACAGGATGCAAACCTCTAGTATGAGAATAGATATGAAAACTCTTCATGTTTCATGACCCTAAATCCTGAGATCTTCAACCAAATAATTATGTATATTTATCCATGTAACTATTATCTTCACAATCATTCTATAATTACATCAAAAAAACATCTACATCACCAAAGAAATCTACAGTACCGCAACATACGTGGGGATTCAAAGGGGAACAACTCCATATTGAATATCACCATATAGTTTTTTATAACTGATTAAATCTAATAAATTATGAATTAAATTCAATATTATGAGATTATCATGTTTTTTCATTAAAAAATTATGCATACTAAACTATTGACATGTATCCATGATGAAGCTAGGGAAGCTCTTTGATGCATAATAATATTAGATTAACCCAGACATACTACACCTTGATGAGATGAATGGACTCAATATATGAGAGGTTCACCTTATACTAGGTTTTCATCATAAATATACACTACCATCCTAATTATCCTTAAAAAATAATTGATATAGGAAATAAATTTTTATATACAGTGTTTTGAAATACACAAAATGTTCGTACCATGGACTTTAACCAATCCTCTTCCATGAAAAATTTTGGATCCACGTACGACCTCAATAATCCATTCTATAGGAACTAAAAGAGCATGCCCAACCTTATCATTTTGTCATTTGGAACTGTAAACATTATTTTATCCCTAGTAAGAAGAATAATGATGGCCTACACTACCCGGGGTAGGTTATCTCATTGATCAACAGGTGGAAGTGCCACTTGATATCAAACTGGAGAGAACACCTCTTTAACATGCACTTGAAATGTGGCATATTCACTAATTTGGTAATCATTATGGTCCTTCAATGGGATCCTAGAAAGGATTCTATGTGGTGGAATCCTAGAATAGTCCTAATGTACCACATTCAAGATCATATCTTGTGAGATGAAAAATATGGAAATAGAAACCTCAACTCATTCTTATATAATGAATGTACCATTTTTTAATCCTTCATTTTTGTCTTGGTGTAGTGATTCAACAAGTAGGTAATAGAAATCCATTTGAGTTGATATATTATTTTCTGCTCATTCATTAGAGTCTATGAATCAGAATTTAAACTAGAAACACTAAAACAATATTTGGTTAAATACCAATCTAATTATCAATTGAGTAATAACTCCCTACAAAATATCTAGGAAATATCTGGCTTTGATATTACTCAGTCACATATCCTCCATATAGAGCCATATTTGATCTTGTATAATTCAAAAAGAAACACACCAAGCCTACCTAAAATATTCTAAAGAATATCTACCCATCCTCCTAGGATTTGATGACTCTCCATTATTTAGACTCAGAATCGAGCACCATTGGGTGTATTGGAAATGTACTGGTTAGTCTACAATTCCTACTTCCATCATTCCTGGGTTATATTTCCATATTGAATGCTATTTAAATGAGATGAAATATAAGATATTTTCAAGGTGTTTTTCTATTATTATATTTTCTCTTAATCTAGATCAAATCAAGCTCAATAATGGGATAGTAAATAATCATAAGCATGAGGTGAGTAATATACGTATTTTACAATAATGTATACCATGTTTAAGATTACACCATTTTTTCATGCACAATATGTGTAACTTCCAAAATGTGAAATTAATTACATTAATTCTAATTTATGAAATCTGGTAATAGTTGTGAATTTAATTGAATCATTATAAGTCATATGCGTCAAATCAAAAAACCCCATTTTGGGTTTTTTTATATTACATTGACCTATATTTCATGGATATTAAATTAGATCACATTTAATTCTTGTTGAATTAAATTATTATGAGCATAATGACATTCTAAAGCATTCATCACCCTTTTTGGTGTATTGAATAATATAAAATGAAAAGAATGTTAAAATTGAATTAACTGAAATGATATGATAACTGTAACATCCCAAGTAAGTAAAGAAATATTTATTTTCATATCCATGTCTATTTATTAATTATATTGTGTTTTAAGAGGCTTAAAATGAGAATAAATCAAATCTTAAGCATGGAATACACTAATATTTTTATAAGATTGTTTTACTACCTTTTGATGGAAGACCATTTTTAAATTGAAATTTTGGCAATTTTATAAGCTCTATTTGTCAAAATAAACTTATTCATTATGATTAGGACATTTAAATTTACATTGGATTAATTTTTGGTATTTTTCTAACAATGTTCATTTTTTAATGTATAGTGAAAAATACTGCATTTTACATCAAAACTGCTTTTTAAACTAATTTTATTATATGGTTATATTATATTTTTAATTAATTTTAAAGTTTAATTAGAATATATTTTTCCCATTTAATCCAATTTTGGTCATTATAATTGATTTCACTTTGGAATTGGGCATAACCAAGTGCCAAAATTTTCATAGATATTGTTTAAAAAAACCCGCTATTTGTTTTGACAACAGGAATTATTTTTAAATTAATTTTTGAAATTTCTATGTTTGGGATTTGGTAAAATGGATTAAATATAGTAATAAAATGGTCCAAATTATTTAATTAAGACTATCCTGTTTTAGGACATTATGAATTGTAACGACAATAATTATCTTTAATTATCATCATTAATTATTAATCAGGTAGTTAAGCGTAATAAAATAATAAAATAATAATATAAAATGAAATCAAAATCTATCCTAATGCTACTGTTTGTGTCATGGCCGACCATGGTATGCCTTTTTCCAAACTTAGGGACCCCATGGAATCACCTTTGGGTGATAGTGACACTTTATCATTTTATTTTTAAAGAAATGAGAATACCACAAAAGTATGTAACCCCTAAGTAAAACAATTTTAATTTTGCCTACATAAATGATACCTTAGACTATAAATAGTAATTTGAAATATAAAAAGATTTCCTAAATCAAAGAATTTTTTTATATTTTTTAGACATTAAATAAATTAATTTATTTATGACATGATGATGATGCAGCGATTACATCATTAATTAACGATTTAAATAAAATAAAACGATAATGTAAAATATAAGACATAAACTTTTGAAAAACCTATTGGATGAGTATATTTATATCCAATATCACCTTATCCTAGAAATATATCAATGTGGGAACTTTAAAATCCGAAACTCATTTTAATATAAAGTATCATTTCTTGAATTTCCAAGAGTGCCCCTTCTCCCTCTTATAAAAGGACCCCGCCTCTACCTCCTTACCCACACCTCTCAAGAAATTGGATCGGACAATCTCTAATCATTTAATCTCTAAACATCCCTCTCTTCATCATAGAAGCCTTACCTTAGGCATAAATCTCTTTAAGAATCCCATTTGGTTCAAACCAAAAGGAGTTACCCGATTTAAAGGTAATGTCTTCACTTGTGTTCATTTGTTTTATTTTGCTTCTACAACCCCATAAAATCTATTTATTCCTTTATTTTGTAAAAATACCACTATCTTAAATATACCAGGATGTTTTTATGAGAAGTATTCGAGCTACACTTACAGACA
Organism: Viscum album; assembly: GCA_963277665.1. NCBI lineage: Eukaryota > Viridiplantae > Streptophyta > Magnoliopsida > Santalales > Viscaceae > Viscum > Viscum album. Next base: position 1,978,660,050 of record OY728127.1, on the reverse strand, counting down.
CCTCCATCTAATGGTTAAGGAACATACTGTTTTTGTGGATAGAGAATTTCTGCCTCACGAAACGATGATTGTTCAATATTTTTTTAACACATTTAATGGTGGCCATTAATATGTAACTATATTTATATATGATATATATTATGTTTATGTTTTCCTTATTTTTCTGTATTTTTCATTTATGGAATGCCTTTATGGTTTCCATTATGGGTAAATGCGATATCTTCATTTTAGGAAGTCCGGACTACCGCCCCCTCAAAGTGGTTTGATTATTTAATGCCATATTTGGGACGTATAAATGATGGGTTAATGATTTTATATATTATATTATACTAGAATTATAATATACCTTTCTATCATTTTGAATTCATTCCATTAAATATGAAATAGAAATGAATGTAGTGTTCATACGTACGTACGACTTATCGTCTCCATGAATGGTGCATTTTATTTCGTACCTCTAAATGTTATGTAATATTATAAATTCATGTATATACTAGATATATATGATAAATATGATATATAAATCATGAATATAATTCTGGATATAATGGATATTTTACCACATGAACAACTTGTAATTATAAAGAGTTTATTTTTGACTCAAGTACCAATGATCGACAAAACAACCGTTATTAACTTAAATAATTACATAGTGTTCATAACATTGTAATAAGTGATATAAAAGGAATAATGAACTTGAAAAAAGTTCATAAGCAAGTAGAAATTAACTCAAGTTTATTATTAAGGAGGTTAAATAATGATCGAGTAAAGTCAGACCCGAGGTAAGGGACTTCGTCTCAATCTCCTTTCATTGAGGCATATTTTGTTTTATAAACAAGTTTCTTTTATACTGTGTATAAATCCCTTTTACTTTTACGTATATTCAAACTGAATCTTTTTTATATGAATAATTTTACTATATGACAAAAGGAATGTTTTTTTTTCGTACGTATGCGACAACAACGACTTCTCCGCTGCCGTACCCATTATTTGAGTTTCGACTTCCTCTACAAGCCATAACTTTTTTTTAAAATGAAAAATAAATTCCATGTTATACATTTATTTTATTTTGGTATTAAAAATGGTTTTTATAATGTTTTTATTATATCAATGTGTTGAATTGACATCTTGTGATTGAAATGTGGAAATGTTATGTTTCCTTTATGCATGTTTTATATGATACGATTATGTTATGATTCTTGGGAATTGTTATGAAGACGGGTGCTTCCATGATATACTAAGGGTGGGTGAGCCTGATATAGCTCTCCAATGCATTGGGTATTGTGAATGGGTTAATCTTTAAGGTTTCTCTGAAGATATTTAGGGAATATACTATGATGGGTATTCCAAACGTAACCATGAGGGTTACTCCCTAAGTAATAATGTTATGAATGCCTCAATTTACCTTTATGTCTTATGATTTCTACGATTTATTCATGATTTGATTAGGTATGTTAAAATGCTTATGTTTTATGAATAATGTATGATTTCATACATGGACTAATGTTTTCATTTCTTACTTTTATATCCCTTACTGAGCTTTTTATGCTCATCCCATGTTTTAGAAATGTTTTTCCCAGGTCATGGGAAAGGTACATGATGTGATGATAGTTTGAAGGAAGTGTCAAGAAAGAATCAATGTTTTATTCTAAATATGTTTCCATTGATGGGAAAAATTATTACTATCTTTTATGTAACCACTTTGATTAAATTTGGAATGTAATGCATGATTTATGATCTAATTCTCTAAAACTCTAAACCTGAAAATATCCTCAACTTGTATTTTTGAAATAACTAAAGATTAAGTAATGTTTAAGGATGGGGCCTTATAGTTGGCATCAGAGGTCAGTTTAGATAACATTAGGAGTTATAATTCTATTAAATTATTATCCAAAAATATTTTTTTATGGTCAAATGGAAATGATATAGCATTTGAAGATTACCATGTTGTTTCATCTAAGACATGTTTTTTCAGAATGGTTTTTTGTAGAGGAAACAGGGAAGTAGTGCTAGGAAGGCATACAGAAGGAAATGACCTTCTGAATCAGCATCCTGAGATGGTCGGAATTGTAACTGAACTGTTTGTTGTAGTAATGGTGTAGTTGAACCAAGCGATAAATGGAGGTGGTATCCACGCAAGAGATCAGCCAGATCAACCGCAGAGGAACATGTCAGTGGCGGAACATTTCATGAGGCAACATCCCCCATCATTCAGAGGATCATCTGACCCTGTGCTAGATGAGAGGTGGATTAAAGCACTGGATAATATTTTCAATGTCATGGGGTGTTTAGACAATCAAAAGGTTGGTCTTTCAATTTACCATTTGGAGGGTGAACCAGATCAGTGGTGGTCAATGTTTAAAAATATCAGGGACACTGTTGAGATTGATGCTCTCGACTAGGATGAATTCAAAGGTTTGCTTCTTGAGAATTATTTTCCTAAGTTTGTTCGACTTAGGATGGAAAAAAATTCTTGGAATTGAGGCAAGATGACGACTTAGTGGCTGCTTATGAATAAAGGTTCACTCGATTGGCAAGGTATGCTCAAAATTATATCCAAGACCTTGATAGTAAAATCAATCGTTTTTACTCAGGATTAAAGCCAAAATATCGAAGGGAATTAGCTTCTCGCGAGTTCAAGAGTTATGAAAAGCTTGTTCGATGTGCGGAGAAGGTGAAAAATGGAGTTTTCCGATGATCAAGTGTTCTATAACAACCAACAGAAGAAGAGACCAAGGTGGCAAGAGAAAGGGAAGAATTCTTTAAAAAGTCATGATGGTAAGAAAACTATGTTTCCATATAAGGACCCATACTTTACATACATTATTAATACATCAAAATTGAAGTACACTTATTACAACATATAACAAAACCATTAAAGGACTGTATAGGTATAATGTCTTTAGAAACTGGGAAACAGAAAAAAATGGTTCATAAACCATCTACATTGTCTCCCATTTATTTCTTCATATCTAGAGTCCCTTTTGGCATATCCTACTTAATAACCTTTTTCCTGACCTGGGGAAAGAAAACATACAAAAGGGTGAGATCAAATGCTCAGTAAGGGTAAACGAAAGAAATATCAATCACACCATATTCATCATAACATTTTGGAAATATTAACCTACAAAAGAGATCATAATATCATAATCATGGGATAAATCATAGTAGTGAAATATAATCCCAATAATCATAGATTAAAACATGAAACTTTGTGCCATACACACATAATCATAGAGAATCATTTCTTAGTAGTCAAGACTCATAGCCAAGACTTTCTTAGCGGACAAATTCCATTTTTGAACCGAGTTCACTCCTCGTTTCAGTCCTGTTTCACTGAACCGGTTTAACCTGCCGTTCCAGCCATGTCAATCTCATGAAATATAAATCTTTACCCAATGAATTAGAGGGAAATATAGGTCCCACCCATATCTTAATTATACCATTCTTATGTGTGCCACAAAATTAAAAATCATACATCATTTCATAACCCATGTAATAAAAATGGGATTCTTAAACATCATGCCATCATAACATAATTCATATAAGGAAAAAATAATTACATCATAAAATAATAAAATCAATGTAAAAATAGGGATAGAAACAGAACCCTATATTATCTTAGATGGAAAATAATTTTGATAAAACACTTGAATTCCATTCTTGAGGAAAATATCCTTTCTACTTCAAAAACATTTTTCCTTTCTTAACATGTCATACAATTTTAAACTAAAAGAAGTTGATTAAAAATAAACTTGAAATCATGTAAAGGAAGATTCTTGGAAATAATGTTTTAAAAATACATTCATGCCGTATAAGTTAAAAAAACATTCTTCTCGTACTTTTTTCGGAAAATTCAAAAAGTACCTCGTACGAATAATGACAAAAGATTCCTTTCATATATTTTACTAAAAACTCACCGAAGTGTAAAATTAGATTTAAACAATTGTATGTGGATGGAAATAATATTAAATATTGAGGAAACATGGATGGGGATGATAAAATACACCCTAGTAAATACCAAAGTATAAACAATCTCAGATAAAAATGAGATTGTGATATATTCCCTTACCTTAGGTCCAATTTGCTTCATAAGTTTCTGAACCTCCTGTATAATGATTTAAATAATTTTATTGACTTATTCCAGAATCATACTTATTTTTATGATATCATATATGGTCATATTCTTAGCTTCTTATTAGTAATATTTCATTGTTACTTGTTATTCAGCTGTTTATTGCTTTCTTGTTCTTATGCATGTTTTTTCGAATAAATTCTTATTCTTCTTTTTATGTTATAGATTCCTCATTTCCAGAATGGTATTAGTGTAATATATATCATATTCATTCATTCAATTCATTTATATAATCTTTATTCAATGAAGATCATGTAGAACGAGTCGCATCACATTGTGGAGACGGTATTCTATACGTACACACGAGCGATGATATTGTTCCCATGATCGTGTAATGGTATTGGAGTGTATGTATACATTTTCAAAATAAATACAACGTTACAATAATCATATATAGTTATTTATTTGAACCATTATAACCATCCAAGTATGGTGGTGGTGAAAAATTGTTTACACCATGGCGTGGAGACGGTATTCCGTACGTACGCATGCCTGATGATTTCGTTTTCTGGGGGATGGATAGATAATGAAATAGGTTTGTTTCATACTTATAATAACATATCAGTATATTAGTGATACTGATGTTATTACTTCATAATGAAACAACTAAAGAAGAAGAAGTGGAAGAAGAAATAAAGTTGAAAGAATCGCTAACAGACATTACCTCTTCTTTGAAGCGCCTCTTTGAGACCACCTTTTAGGGCTGAAATTGGACTTTGAAGAAGTCCAGGACCTCTAGGATGTTTCTAGGGAAGTGGAGAAGAGAATTTGGCAGGGTTTGGCCGAGTAGGAAGGCTCAAAGTAGTGCGAGGAAGAGATGGAGGAGGTGCACTTTTATAAGGGGGGAGAGGGGAACCTTTGGAAAAACTAAAAATATTATTTTATTATAAAGTCATATTCTGTTTTTAATAGCTCAAAATTGATTATTTTCGAATCTAAGGTGGGGATGGGTCGAACTACTCTCATCCAATAGAACTTAGACAAGTTTAGGGTTCTATTTTAACCTTATCATTTCGATTTAACTTAAAGTTAGATAATTTAACTTTTACTGTGTCTACTTTTTTTCTTACACTATAAGGTTAATAAACATACCATAACAAGCCAAACGAACCCCACGTTGTTTATTATTAATATATATAACCTTATCTAAGTCATTTGGCCAAACCGTAGATTTTTAGGAATAAAATAACAATTAATAATATAATATTTGTTTTAAAAACTATTTCATGTCAATTTTGACACTATTTGGTAATTGATTTTTGTGATAAACAAAACAGAATGATTAGTTCAAACACATTTAATAAAAGCAATACTAACATGTCATATTAATCTATAAAATTAGTGTAATTCATAAAAAGTCTAAATTACATTTATTTGTGTATTTATAACATCAATTATGTCAATATTTCATTAATTAGTTAATTACTGCATCATTATTGGGTCATAAATAAATTAAAATATTTAATGTCTAAAAATTAAAAATAAAATATAATTATGTAGGAAATATTTTTATCCTTCTATTTAATATTTATAGTCTAATTTATCTTATGTATAAACCTATATTAAAAATTATTTAGTTATTAAACTTTGATTTTTAACTATTTTAACCCTTCTGTAAATAAATTAGTAATAAATGTCCTAATCTAATCCAAGTGGGCCTAAATGATCATATTTTATTCATAAGGTTTTTTTTTGGTCTAATTACACTTATACAATAGAATTATGACATGTGTTACGGTAATAATAATATCATTGTTTACCCTTAATTACCCTATTTACTTTTAACCGTGGTAAAAAAAGTAAAAAGTTACTATTCACCAAAAATTATTTTCATCTCATTGAACCACATTTGAATTATTAACATCAACCGTGTCTCCTGTATTTTTCAAATTCCATTCAGAGAAGCGGTAAAATTATGTTTTATGTGAATTTGGAAATTCTCCTAGGAGGTGGGTAAAAGACGGTGAAAAGTTCAATAAAATTTTTATATATCTAAATTTTTTATAAAATGACTCAAATGAATTGCATTGAACTTATATAGGTATTATGTATCAATTTTGACCTATAATAAATTTAAATAAAATAAAAAAAATTAAATAAAAAGTCGGTTTTTAAATAGTAACCCAGTGTTTTCACTATTTATCAAAAATTGAATGTTTTCAGAAAAATACCAAAATTTCACCCTTGGCTAATTTCGATATTCCGAATCCAAAAATGAAATCAATTTTGAAAAATAATATTTTAAACATTTTAAAAAGTGGGTATTACTATTCATAATGGCTAGTTTTAATAATATTTTAATAGCATACCGTTGTTTAGTAAAACTTGGTATTGTGTACAATGCATGCTATCGAGGAAGGCCGAGGTTGCGTGTAAAGCAATCCAAACTAGTGTTCCGTGTAGTGAAATATTCCTTTGATGATGTATATAACATAAAAACAAAATATTTCTTATAAAAGTCTCGGGTGTTACATTCTACCCCCCCTTAAAATGAATTTCGCCCTCGAAATTCGTCACTTTGTAAGATACAGATGAGGATACCTCTCCCTCATCATATCCTCAAGTTCCCATGTAGCTTCTTCTAAATGGTGGTTCCTCCATAAATCTTTCACCAAGCGAGTGGTCTTGTTCCATAGGACTTTTTCGCTACGATTCAGAATCTCTATCGGCTGTTCTTCATAAGAATGATCTTGCTCCAGCGGTACAACTTCTGAGCTGAGTACATGTGAAGGATCAAGTTTGTACTTTCTCAGGAGAGATACATGGAACACATCGTGTACTTGAGAGAGATTCGGTGGAAGCGACAATCGGTAATCTACCTTCACAATACAATCCAAAATTTCAAAAGGACCGATATATCTAGGGCTCAACTTTCCTTTCTTTCCAAATCTCATTACCCTCTTCCAGGGAAATATTCATAAGAACACTTTATCACCCACATCAAACTCTAAGTATTTTCTTCGATTGTCGGCATAATTTTTTTGTCGACTCTGAGCTGCTCTAATGTAATGTTGAATAGATCTGACCTTTTCTGCCATTTCATCAACAAGATCAAGTCCTAATAGATTTCCTTCCCCAACTTCATCACAGCAAGTTAGATTCCTGCATTTCTTTCCATAGAGAGCTTCATAAGGAGCAATCTGAATACTGGAGTGAAAGATATTATTATAAGAAAATTCCCCCAAAGGTAGGTGTTGATCCCAATCACCTTTGAAATCCATAGAGCATTATCTCAACATATCATATAGAGTTTGAATTTTCCTCTCATACTGACCATCTGTTTGAGGATGATAAGCAGTGCTGAAACACAACTCTGTATCTAGAGTATGCTGAAGACTTCTCCAGAACATTGAGGTAAACCTCGGATCCCGATCAGATATAATAGAAAGTGGTACTCCATGCAAACTTACCACTTCCTTTACATATATCCTGGCAATCTGTTCTAGAGAGAAATCCTCTCTAATATCAATGAAGTGTGCAGACTTTGTAAGACGATCAACTATGACCCAGATAGCATTATTGACTTTAGATGTTTTAGGAAGTCTAGTGACAAAGTCCATAGTGATGTTTTACCATTTCCATTCTGGTATGGGTAATGGTTGTAACACCCCCTTAGACTTATGTCTCTCAGCATTAACTTGCTGACAAAGCAAGCATCGAGAGACATATTCAGCAACATCTCTTTTCATGCGATCCCACCAAAATTACTCTTTCAGGTCCCTATACATCTTTGTGCTTCCAGGATGAATATAGAATGAAGAACTATGATTCTCATCCAGAAGATCCTTCTTTAATTCGGGGATGGGAGGAACACAAACCCAATTCTTGATCATTATTATCCCATAACAATCATGGTTGAATTTAGGAACATTTCTCACCTTATTTTGTAACTCGAAATCTTCTTTATGTGCCTATTTAATCTTCACATGTATAGATAGTTGAACATTCATTTGAGAAAGATAAAAGTTTTCCCCTTTCAATATAATTCCATGATCCATCCTTTTTAAATCCATAAATATTGGATCTTTTGTGATCCTCATCATGGATAAGCTAGCATGGTCTTGTCGACTTAATGCATCTGCCACCTTGTTTTCTTTCCCAGGGTGGTAATGAATTGAGCAGTCGTAATCCTTAATCAGCTCCAACCATCTTCTTTGTCTCATATTGTACTCCTTTTGTGTGAAAATATACTTTAAACTTTTATGATCAGTATAAATGCCACACCTTTCTCCATAAAGATAATTCCTCCAAATATTTAATGCAAAGATTACCCCAGCTAACTCCAAATCATGAGTTGCGTAATTTTGCTCATGGATTTTCAACTATCGTGAGGCATAAGCTATCACCATATCATTTTTCATAAGAACACACCCCAATCCCTTCTTGGATGCATCACTGTAGATCACAAACCTTTCTCCACTACAAGGTAGTGTGAGCACAGGTGCACTGGATAACCTTCTTTTCAACTCCTTGAAATTCTCTTTACATTCCTCTGTCCAAACAAACTTAACTCCTTTCTGAGTCAACATGGTGAGTGGATTATATAATCGTGAAAAATATTTCACAGAACGTTGATAATATCCTGCCAAACCAAGAAAAATTCAGATCTCAGTTACTGTTGTTGGTCTCGACCATCTTTTAATAACCTCTTTTTTCGATGGATCCACAGATATCCCCACTATTGAGATTATGTGACCCAAAAATGGAAGTTTTGAATCCAAATTTCACACTTGGTAAATTTGGCATAAAGCTTCTCCTTTCTTAGGGTATTCAATATAATTTTCAAGTGAACTTCATGTTCTTCCTTGCTCTTTGAATAGAAAAGAATATCATCTATAAAGACTTCCACAAACTGATAAGATAGTCTCCAAAGACTCTATTCATCAGATCCATGAAGATAGAAGGGGCATCAGTAAGACCAAATGGAATAACTATAAATTCATAGTGTCCATACCTTGTACAGAAAGCCGTCTTTGGTATATCCTCCCTTTTTAACCTTAATTGATGATACCCAGAACGAAGATCAATCTTGGAAAAGTATTGAGCTCTGTGTAGTTGGTCAAATAAGTCATCAATGCGTGGAAGAGGATATTTGTTCTTGATAGTGATCTTGTTAAGTTCTCAATAATCAATACAGAGTCTCATCGATCCATCTTTCTTTTTAACAAACAGAGCATGTGCTACCCAAGGTGACACACTAGGGAATATGAATCCCTTATCAAGATTCTCTTGGAGTTGCTTATTCAATTCCTGCAACTCAATTGGGGCCATTCTATAAGGTGTCTTTGAAATAGGCAAAGCACCCTGTACAAGTTCTATTGAAAACTCTACATCACGATTTGGGGGAAGACACGACAATTCCTCTGGAAAGACATCATCAAACTCCCATACAATGGGAATATTCTTAATCGTGAGTGTCTCTCTAACCATTTGAGATAAATAACGCTCATTTAGTAAAATCAAGACCCATAAGATGAAAGAAATTTCCACTGGAAGGTTATATTCATCCTTTCATTGATAGACGATCATAGATTGATTTGGAATATGAAATGTGACTTCCTTTCTTTGGCAATTGATATGAGCTCCATATAGAGAAAGCCAATCCAGGACAAGAATCGCATCAAATTCCACTATAAGAAGGATCACAAGATTTTCAGGAAGAACATTCCCACAAACTTCAATCAAGGAAGAATTATAAACTTTTGATGCGACTGTTGTGCCATTAGGGGTTGACACAGCTAACTCAACATCTAATTATTGAGGTAATACAGTGATACCCTTAGAAAATTCTTCAGAAATAAAATAGTGGGTGTATCCAGAATCAAATAAAACATTTTCTACTTTAGAGTGGATGGTAAGTGTACCTCCCACCACTTCGTTGTCATACTTCACATCGCCGATAGTAATTGCATGTGACATTCCATTGACTTTGGCCTTAAGAGTTTTTTGACGTCGATCATCATCATAAACCCTTGGATTTGGGCATTGATTGGCATAATGCCTCATATCCTTGCACTTGAAACATTTAAGTGTAGTAGGTTCATTCTGTGTATCCCTTCCTTTGTTGGCATCATTAGACATCTTCTTCCCATTATTTCGACATTCAACTACCCGATGACCTTATTTTACACACTTATAACCTTTTCTTGCCCCCTTAAGACAATTTCCTCCATGTTTCTTTCCACACTTTGAGCATAAGGGAAAACTCATCTTCTTTTCAGTGTGCTCTTTAGATTTTCCTTTGAATTCCATTTTCCTCTTCTTATCAAACCCATATGACTAATGGGTTACTCCAATATCCATCTCAACTTTGAGATCACATAGAACGATTTCCTCGTAGCTATTGAAGTACCTTATGGATAATGCCCTTCAAAGACTTGGTTTTAAGCCACTAAAGAATCAATCGATCTTACTCTCAGGTTGGATAATAATACCAAAATCATACCTTGCAAGTCTTTTAAAATTTTCTTCATAGGTACCAACAGATTCTCCATCCTTTTTTTCAGTTCAAGAAACTCCTTCTCCATCTTTGTTCGAAGAATACAAGGGAAGTACTTATTGAAAAATAAGTTCTTGAACTCTTCCCATTCCTTGGACTCAATTTCATCCCTTTGCCTCATATTCTTAATAAGATTACACCATTGATCAGCATCACCTTTCAAATGATATACCTCTAAGATGACTTTATCATATTCAGAACATTGAAGAACTGAAAATATCTTTTCAGTTGTACTGATCCATTGTTCAGCCACTAATGGATCAGTAGACCCACTGAATGAAGGTGGACGCTGCCTCATGAAGGATTCAACAGAATGTTTCTCCTTCCTTTGCTCGTTTGGAAGTCCTGTATGATTCATATCTTTAGAAAGTTGTGTGAGCATGGCTACAAGATTTTTCATTCCGGCTCCCATAACGTTTGGTTGCTCAGGGGGACAATCATTGCATTGCCCATCGCATTCCACATTAACACGGTTCCTTCGAGTTCCAGCCGTTGACTAAAACCAAGAAAAATAATGCAAGCAACACTAATTATGATAGGAAAAACACACAATCAAAAATAAAATTTCACACTTAAGGTCTTATCATAGGTTGGTCAAGGCCATTTTTAAAACACAATGATTGTGTTCTATGCTTAGACTTATCCTTAGGGTTCTTACTCAGGCTTTCACATCCTAGTTTCCAATGGTTTACTAAACCATTACTCTGATACCAACTATAACAACGCATACTTTAAATACATTGTTAATACATCAAAATTGAAGTACACTTATTACAACATATAACAAAACCATGAAAGGACCGTATAGGTATAGTGTCTTTAGAAACTGGGACACATAAACAACTGGTTCATAAAGCATCTACATTGTCTCCCATTTGTTTCATCATATCTAGAGTCCCTTCTGGCATATCCTACTTAATAACCTTCTTCCTGACCCGGGGAAAGAAAACATACAAAAGTTTGAGCTCAAATGCTCAGTAAGGGTAAACAAAAGAAATATCAATCACACCATATTCGTCATAACATTTTGGAAATCTTAACATGCAAAAGAGATCCAAATTTCATAATCATGGGATAAATCATAGTAGTGAAATGTAATCCCAATAATCATAACATAAAAAATTAAACTTTGTGGCATACACAAGTAATAATAGAGAATCATTTATTAGTAGTCAAGACTCATATCCAAGACTATCATAGCGGACAAAGTCCATTTCTGAACTGAGTTCACTCTTCGTTTCAGTCCTGTTTCACCAAACAAGTTTAACCTGCATTTCCAGCCATGTCTATCTCAGGAAATATAAATATTTAACCAATGCATTGGAGGGAGATATAGGTCCCACCCCTCTCATAATGTTACCATTCTTATGTGTGCCACAAAATCAAAAATCATACATCATTGCATAACCCATGTAATAAAAATGGGAATCTTAAACATCATGCCATCATAACATAATCCATATAAGGAAAAAATAATTCCATCATAACATAATCAAATTAATGTAAATATAGGGATATAAACAGAACCCTATATTATCATAGATGGAAAATAATTTTGATAAAACACTTGAACTCCATTCTTGAGGAAAATATCCTTTCTACTTCAAAAAAAATATTCCTTTCTTAACATGTCATACAATTTTAAACTAAAAGAAGTTTAATAAAAATAAACTTGAAAACATGTAAAGGAATATTCTTGTAAATAATGTTTTAAATATCCATTCATGCCGTATAAGTTAAAAAACATTCTTCTCGTACATTTGTTGGAAAATTCAAAAAGTACCTCGTACGAAAAACGACAAAAGATTTCTTTCATATCTTTTACTAAAAACTCACCGAAGGGTAAGATTGGATTTAAAAAAATTTAGGTGGGTGGAAATAATATTACATATTTAGGAAACATGGATGTGGATGATAAAATACACCCCAGTAAATACCAAAGTATAACCAATCACAGATATAAATGAGATTGTGATATTTTCCCTTACCTTAGGTCCAATTTGCTTCGTAAGTGTCGGAACCTCCTGTATAATGATTTAAATAATTTTATTGACTTGTTACAGAATCATAATTATTTTTATGATATCATATATGGTCATATTCTTAGCTTCTTATTAGTAATATTTCTTTGTTACTTGTTATTCGGTGTTTTTTTCTTTTTTGTTCTTATGCATGTTTTGTCGAATAAATTATTATTCTTCTTTTTAGGTTATAGATACCTAATTTCCAGAATATTATTAGTGTAATATATATCATATTCATTTATTCAATTCATTTATATAATCATTATCCAATGAAGATCATGTAGAACGATTCGCATCACATCGTGGAGACGGTATTCTGTACGTACACACGAGCAATGATATCGTTCCCATGACCGTGTAATTGTATTGGAGTGTATGTATACATTTTCATAATCAATAACACTTTAAAATAATCATATATAGTTATTTATTTGAACCATTATACCCATCCATGTAAGGTGGTGGTGGAAAATAGATTACACCACAGCGTGGAGACAGTATTCCGTATGTACGTACGCGCGGTGATTTCGTTTTCCGTAGGATGGATAGATGGTGAAATATGGTTGTTTAATACATATAATAATATATCAGTATATGAGTGATTTTGATTTTATTACTTCATAATGAATCAACTAAATAAGAATAAGTGTAAGAAGAAATTAAGTTGAAAGAATCGGTAACGGACATTACCTCTTCTTTGACGCCCCTCTTTGAGACCTCCTTTTAGGGCAGTGAAATTGGTCTTTGAAGAAGACAAATACCTATAGGATGTTTCTAGGGAAGTGTAGAAGAGAATTTGTCAGGTTTTGGCTGAGATTGAAGGCTCAAAGTGGTGTGAGGAAGAGAGGGATGAGGTGCCCTTTTATAAGGGGTGAGAGGGGCACCTTTGAAAAAACTAAAAATATTATTTATTATAAAGTAATATTAGGTTTTTAATAGATCCAAATTGATTTTTTTCTAATATAAGGTGGGGATGTGTCTAAATCCTCTCATAAAATAAAATTTAGACAAGTTTAGGGTTATATTTTAACCTTATCATTTCCATTTAACTTTAAATTATATAATTTAACTTTTATTGTGTCTTCTTTTTTTCTTACACTATAAGGTTAATAAACTTACAATAACAATCCAAAAGAACCCCAAGTTGTTTATTATTAATATATATAACCTTATCTAAGTCATTGTGCCGATCCTTATATTTTTAGGAATAAAATAACAATTAATAATATAATATTTGTTTTAAAAACTATTTTATGTCAATTTTTACACTATTTGGTAATTGATTTTTGTGAAAATATTAACAGAAATATTAGTTCGAAAAAAGTTAATCAAATCAGTACTAACATGTCATATGAACCTATAAAATTAGTATAATTCATAAAAAGTCTCAAATTAAATTTATTTGGGTATTTATAAAATCAATTATGTCAATATTTTATTAATAAGTTAATTACTGCATCATCATTGTGTCATAAATGAATTAAACTATTTAATGTCTAAAAATTAAAAATAAAATATCATTATGTAGGAAATATTTTTATCTTTATAATGAATATTTATAGTCGAATTTACCTTATGTATATACCTATATTAAAAATGATTTTTTTATTAAGCTATGATTTTTAACTATTTTAACCCTTCTTTAAATAAATTAATAATAAATGTCCTAATCTAATCCAAGTGGGCCTAAATGGTCATATTTTATTCATAAGGTTCTTTTTGGTCGAATTAAACTTATCCAATAGAATTAGGACATGTGTTAGGGTAATAATAATATCATTTTTACCCTTAATTACCCTATTTACTTTTAATCGTGGTAAAAAAAGTAAAAAGTTACTCTTCACCAAAAATTATTTTCATCTCATTAAACCACAATTTACATACTAACATAAACCGTGTCTCTATTATTTTTGAAATTCCATTCACAGAAGCGGTAAAATTAAGTTTTATGTGAATTTGGAAATTCTCCTAGGAGTTGGGTAAAAGATGGTGAAAAGTTCAATAAAATTTTTATATATCGAAAATTATTATAAAATGACTCCAATGAATTGAATTGAACTTATATATGTATTATAAATAAATTTTTACCTAAAATAAATTTAAATAAAATATATAATTATTTAAATAAAAAGTCGGTTTTTAAATAGTAACCCAATGTTTTCACTATTCACCAAAAATTGAAAGTTTTCAGAAAAATACCAAAATTTCACCCTAGGATAATTTCGATATTCCCAATCCAAAAATGAAGACCATTTTGAAAAATAAAATTTAAAAAATTTCAAAAAGTCGGTATTACTATTCATAACAACTAGTTTTAATAATATTTTAATAGCATATCGTTGTTTAGTGAAACTCGGTATTGCGTAAAATGCAAGCTATCGAGGAAGGCCGTTGTTGCATGTAAAGAAAGCCAAGATAGTGTTGTGTGTAGTGAAATATTCCTTCGATGATGTATATAACATAAAAAAAATATTTCTCATAAAAGTATCCGGTGTTACATTCCAGTTTGTGATAAATGTGGTAAAACGCATGCTGGGGAATGTCTTCTGAATTCTGGAAAGTGCTACCGATGTGGGAATATGGGACACAAGTCTCGTGATTGCACTAAAAAAGATCCGGGTGATGGTAAGACCAAATTTTATTTACAGTAAGTGAAATGTTTCAAGTGTAATGAGTTGGGTCATTATGCAAACGAGTGTTCGAAAAAGAGCTCAAATGATGGGAAGCAGTCAGACTACAAGAAAAAAGGAGGGGTGAAATCCCTTTTTAACTACTTCAGCAGATGTTGGGCCAGAAAATGAAGTGGTATCAGGTAATTTGTTTGTTTTTTAAGATTATGTCAGTGTGTTGTTTGATTCAGGGTCTACATATTCTTTCATCTCTGAAAAATTTTCTAGTAAATTGGGAATTCCATCTCAAGAAATGACTCGTAATCTTGTGGTAAAAACACATGGGGAAATGTTGAGGAAAAAGTAATTCATAAGAGTCTTCCTATCCTTATTCGTTGAAAGAACCTACTTGAAAACCTTATTGTTTTACCTCTAGTAGAGTTTGATGTTATCTTGGGTATGGATTGGATCTCTGTTTACCATGCTAAGATTGATTGTAGAGCTAAAGAAGTTTCTTTTCATAAGGACTATTAGTTTGTGTACAAGAATGAACCCTTACTGTTTATAACATATCAAGAGGCTTAGAAACATGTAAAAGATGGAAATGAATGTTACCATGAACATATTATTGAAAACAAAGGAACCATTCAGATTAATGATGTGCCAGTGGTAAATGATTATCCTCATGTTTTTCCTGATGAGTTGCTTGGAATAATACCAGATCGGGAAGTTGAATTTACTGTTGACTTAGTTCCTGATGCTAAGCTAATTTCAGAACCCCCTTATTGAATGGCTCAAATTGAACTTTTAGAGTTGGGGTAATTGCAAGATTTATTAGAGAAATGTTTCATTCAACCTAGAACATCACCATGGGGTGACACTGTCTTATCTGTTAAAAAGAAATATGGTTCTATGAGACTTTGCATTGATTATAGAGCCTTAAAAAACATCACTGTTAAGAAAAAATATCATTTTCCTCGTATCGATGATTTGTTTGAACAGCTCCAAGGAGCTCACGATTTTTCAAAGATTGACCAGAGATCGGGGTACCATCAGTTCAAGGTAAAGGAAGCAGATATTCTGATCACCGTGTTTCGTACAAGATATGGCCATTATGAATTTGTAGTAATGCATTTTGGGCTTACCAATTCACCTGATGTATTCATGGACCTTATGAATATAATTTTACATGAGTTCTTGGATAAGTTTGTGGTTGTTTTCATTAATGATATTTTGGTGTCTTATAAAAGTAAAGAGGAGCATGAAAGTCATTTAAGGGTTATTCTGAAAACCTTAAAAGAAAGAAATTCTATGGGAAATTCATAAAGTGTGAGGTTTGGTTGCAAAAAATTTCTTTCCTTGGTCACATTGTTTCTAAAGATGGGATAACTGTTGAATCTGAAAAAACAAAGGTTGTTGAAGACTGTCCAAGACCCAAAAATGTAACCAAGATTTGTAGTTTTCTTATTTTGGCAGGCTGTTACCGATGTTTTGTTAGAAATTTTTCCCTGTTATCTAGTCCAACGAATAAGCTAACTAGGAAGGGTGTTAAGTTTATCTGGACAAAATAATGTGATAATTATTTTCAGGAATTGAAAAGAAGATTGGTGAATGTTCCAGTTTTGGCACTACCTTCCAGGAATGGAGCGTTTATTATCTACAGTGATGATTCATTGAAAGGACTTGGTTGCATCCTAATGCAGATTGATCTGGTAATTTCTTATGCTTCACGACAGTTGAAAACTCATGAGGTAAATTACCATACACATGATTTGGAATTAGCTGCTGTTGTTTTTGCTTTAAAAATTTGGAGGCATCATTTGTATGGTGTAAGGTATGAAAAATATACCGATCACAAACGTTTAAAGTATGTATTCACTCAGAAAGAATTGAACATGAGACAGAGGAGATGCCTAGAATTATTCAAGTTTTATGATTGTACAATTCATTACCATCTGGGAAAATCAAATAAAGTGGCTGATTCTTTGAGTTGAAAAATATTTTTTTAATTTCATTAATGTCTTGTGTTGTACGCTATACCAAAAAGAGTTTGCACAACATGCATCCTTGACTTGCCTTGCATTATATGCAATCACAACCTTCCTCGATAGCATTTGTAGTACGCAATACCGAGTTTCACTAAACAACGATATGCTATTAAAATATTATTAAAACTAGCTGTTATGAATAAGTAATAACCACTTTTTTGAAATTTTTAAATTTTTTCAAAATGGAATTCATTTTTGGATTCGGAATATCGAAATTAGCTTAAGGTGAAATTTTGGTACTTTTCGGATAACTTTCATATTCGGATGAATAGTGAAAATTACTAAATTTTAATTAAAAACAACTTTTTTAATCGAAATAATTAATAGTGATAAATTATTAATTTGAGTGGTTTTAAATTATATTTAGAATATATTTTTACAATTTAATACAATGTTGTTCGTTGGATGTAATTTCACATTTAAACCAGACATAAACAAGTGTCAATATTTTGATAGTTATTATCTCTTAAGAACACGCTATTTGTTTTGACGACGGGAATTAATTTTTAAATTAATTAATGCAACTGATATGTTTTTAATTTGTTAAAATAGACATCATTTTTGAGTTCATAATATCAAATATAGATTAGGCCTAATTTTTTGTATTTTTTTGAAAACATTCAATTTTTGATGAATAGTGAAACCACTAAGTGGTAGTTAAAAAAACTGAAATTTTCATAAAACATAATTTTACCGCTTCTGTGAGTGAAATTTAAAAAATCCGAGAGACCCGGTTGATGTCCGTAAGTAAAATTTGGTTCAATGAGATGAAAATATTTTTTGGTGAATATTAACTTTTTACTTTTATTTACCACGGTTAAAAGTAAATAGGGTAATTAACGGTACAAATGATATTATTATTACCCTAACACATGTCCTAATTCTATTGGACATGTGTAATTCGACCAAAAAAAACCCTAGGAATTAAATATGACCATTTAGGCCCACTTGGATTAGATTAGGCCATTTATTGTTAATTTATTTAAAAAACGGTTAAAATAGTTAAAATCAAATTTTAATAAGTAAATCATTTTTAATATAGGGTTATACATAAGATAAATTCTACTATAAATATTCATTAGAAAGATAAAAATATTTCCTATATAATGGTATTTTATTTGTAATTTTTAGACATTATATAATTTAATTAATTTATGACACAACGATGATGCAGTAATTATCTTATTAATGAAATATTGACATAATTGATGTTATAAATACCAAAATAAATATAATTTGATACTTTTTATGAATTCCACTAATTTTATAGGTTAATATGACATGTTATTTTTGATATATGTAACATGGTTCTAACTTATCATTCTGTTATAAATTTCATAAAAAACATGTACCAAATAGTGTCAGAATTGACATAAATTAGTTTTTAAAAAAAATATGATATTATTAATTGTTATTTAATTCCTAAAAATCTAAGGTTCGGCCAAATGACTTAGATAAGGATATATATATTAATAATAAACAACTTGGGGTTTGTTTGTCTTGTTATGGTAAGTTTATCAACCATATAGTGTAAGAAAACAAAAAGACACGGTAAAAGATAAATTATTTAACTTGGAGTTAAATCTAATTGATAAGGTTAAAATAATAACCTAAACTTGTATAAATCATATTGGATTAGAGTCTTTCGACCCATACCCACTTAACTTCGATGTAAGACCCTTTGGAACCATTATAAACCGAATCTGACCTTAATATAAAATAATATTTTGAGATTTTCCTAAGGTGCCCTTCTCCTCCCTTATAAAAAGGCACCTCCTCCCTCTACTCCTCACACCAATTTGAGCACTCGAGCATGGCCAACCCCTGCCAAAAACACTTCTCCACTTCTCTAGTATCATCCTAGAGGTCTTGGTCTTCTTCAAATACCATCCTTAGGTCTTTAAGTGGAGGTTAAGTGAAGGCGCGTCAAAAGAGGTAATATCCATTACCGATCTTTTTCAATTTCTTTCTTCTTCAACTTCTTCTTCTTTAGTTGTTTCATGATAAAGTAATAACATAAGTATTTCTTATATACTTATATGTTATTATAAATATGAAACAACTCTAGTTAACCTGATATCCATCCTACGGAAAAAGGAAATCACCGCGCGTGCGTACGTACGGAATACCGTCTCCACGCCGTGGTGTAATCTATTTTCCACCACCAGCATACTTGGAAGGGTATAATGGTGTAAATAATGACTATATATGACTATTATAAAGTGATATTGATTCTGAAATAGTATACATACACTAAAATACAATTCAACGATCATGAAAATGATATCATCGCTCGTGCGTACGTACAGACTACCGTCTCCGCGATGCGATGGGATTCATTCTCCACGTTAACCATTCATGAATGATTATAAAGTATATATAATAAGTAGTCATGAAATATATGACATAATAATACTACTGGATTTATGTATATATATATTTATGTCATCTACTTAATTCCACTCAATTCAATAAGGAAACAA
This sequence comes from Viscum album, assembly GCA_963277665.1. NCBI lineage: Eukaryota > Viridiplantae > Streptophyta > Magnoliopsida > Santalales > Viscaceae > Viscum > Viscum album. Next base: position 1,978,640,252 of record OY728127.1, on the reverse strand, counting down.
AAACAGTGTTCATGCGTACGTACGTCCTACCGTCTCCATGAACGGTGTATTTCTTTCCATTTATCGATCCATTATATATATGTATATTATGAATATATATTATATATAAATCAGGTTTTATATGCTGGAATTAAGTAATCATGATCTAAGTAATCATATGAATAATTACAAGTTAAAACACGAACGACAAATGAGACGATTTTACCCAAAACGCTACTTTAACATGAATTTAAAAAAGAACGGGTAATATAATGTCATAAGTGAACCATATATGATATAATAACAATGAATATGATTCTTTAATAAGTCAATGACATTATTTAAATCATTATACAGGAGGTTCGGACACTTACGAAGCAAATCGGACCTAAGGTAAGGGAAATATCACAATCTCATTTTTATCTGAGATTGTTTATACTTTAGTATTTACTGGGGTGTATTTTATCATCCACATACATGTTTCCTCAATATGTACTATTATCTATATCCACCTAAAATTTTTTAAATCATATTTTACCCTTCGGTGAGTTTATAGTAAATAATATGAATGGAATCTTTTGTCATTTTTCGTACGAGGTACTTTTTGAATTTTCCGACAAAAGTACGAGAAGAATGTTTTCTTTAACTTATACGGCATGAATGGATTTTTAAAACATTATTTCCAAGAAGCATACTTTACAAGTTTTCATGTTTATTTTTAATCAACATCTTTTAGTTTAAAATTGAATGACATGTTAAGAAAGGAAAAGTGTTTTTGAAGTAGAAAGGATATTTTCCTTAAGAATTGAGTTCATGTGTTTTATCAAAATTATTTTCCATCAAATATAATAAAGGCTTCTGTTTCTATCCCTATTATTAAATTGATTTGATTATGCTGTGATGGAAATGTTTTTATGAATTCCTTTATCTTATATGTATTGTTTTATGATGACATGTTGTTTAAGAATCCCATTTTTATTACATGGGTTATGCAATGATGTATGATTTATGAATTTGTGGCACACATAAGAATGGTATCATTATGAGATGGGTGGGACCTATATATCCCTCCAATGCATTGGGTGAAGATTTTATATCTCATGAGATAGACATGGCTGGAATGGTAGGTTATATCGGTTCAGTGAAATAGGACTGAAATGAGGGTGACCCGGTTCAGAAATGGACTTTGTCTACTAAGATAGTCATGGCAATGAGTCTTGACTAATAAGATATGATTCTCTATGATTATGTGTGTATGCCACAAAGTTTCATGTTTTATGTTATGATTATTGGGATTACATTTCACTACTATGATTTATCCCATGTTATGAAATTATGATCTCTTTTGCAGGTTAATATTTCCAAAAGATATGTTCTTATGAATATGATGTGATTGATATTTCTTTTGTTTACCCTTAATGAGCATTTGAGCTCACCCATTTTATGTTTTCTTTTCCCCAGGACATAAAGAATGGATTTAGGTTTAAAAAACGAAGATCTTTATGGGACATGTTGAGGATCTTTCACCACGATTAGAAGATTATATTTCGAGTTTCCAAAGACACTAAACTATTACGGTACTTGTGTGTGTGTTTTTGTTATGTACTATGTATTCCGCAAATGTAATGTAATGTCCATGTACATCAGGCTTCGGGTCACTACAGTTGGTATTAGAGGGAAGGTTTAGTCAACCTTTGGAAACTAGGATGTGAGAACGTTAGTGAGATCACTAGAGACATTTCTAAGGTATGTCTAGGGATGTTCCTTAGGATAAGTATATGTATAGGATATAGTCCTAGGACTACGGTAACGATCTAAGAATTTAACCTATGATGTTAGATATTAAGGGTACTCCCCCTTTACTATGTTGTTTTCCCTAGCATGATTTTTTCCTCTCACAAGATTCTTTTTGTATTTTAGTAAATGGAGTGAACCAGAAGGAATTCTAGTAACATTGAATCCAATGGACAAATGGGTGACTATGAGCAAAAAAATTGTGTAATTCCTAGAGAGAAATATATTGTGATTATGCCAAATCAGTCATCGCGATATATGATTAACAAGGTGAAATTTAGTGGTATGCCTAATTCATCAAAGAAGAGGAAGATAAACTATTATGCATGTTCGCATATTGAGGACCATAAAGAAATGTAGATTGAGATTTCTAAAGAAGGGAAGAAGAACCTTGAGGAATACCTCAATGTAAGAGACCGATGTTAGCTGCGTGGAGGAAAGGGTCATAGAGTGACAGACTGTTATGGAGTTCAATGTCTTATTTGTGGAGAATATGGGCATTACCCAACTCAATGCCCGGACGAAAAAAGTTACTTCTAAATCAAGGAAGGACTTATTCCAGGACAATCATTGAAGTGGATGGACTGAAGTTTTTATGTATTGGTATTCAAGAATAATGTTGTTGAGGTACTTTTATGGTGTATTGAAATATTTATGTATTGGTCTATTGTGGTTTTCAATAATTTTGAGGTACCGGTAACCATGAAAAGTGATTCAAATATTTTGGAATGTAGATGATATGCGCATAATTAAGGGATAAGGAGAAAATGAAATGTTTGACATTATTCATGAGCTCATGATTGATATAAGGACTTAGTGATATCATGGTTTGAGTATATATAATTTTTAGGATTTTGGTATGTGGAAAGTGTTAACTTTTAACTGCATTCATGTTTTCACTATGGTTTAATGGGTATTCAAGAGAATACATGATTAAGGCCTTTGAATGTTTGGAATGTAACCAACAAGACATATCTTATATGGGGATCAACGATGGTATTAAATCTCTGATAATCGTTTTCACTATATTATGAGAGTGGAATGCAGTATTATGGATAAGCCTAAAGATTGGAATGGATTACGTTGGACATAATTTAGTATTGTTTAAGGATAAAAGTTTTTTCGATATTATTAATGGGATGTTATAGTAATATAGTTTTAGAAAAAGGACAACCTGCAGGACGGGCGAAAACCCATCGCGTCGGACAAGGCCGTGGGAATCGAACCCACAACCGAAGTGTGACTGGCCTTTATCGCCTACCACTGGCCTACAAGAAGTCCTTGTTTAGTAGAAACTAGTTTTATTATGATATAATAAGTATAAGTCCATTTTAGGAACCATATATGATTAATCTCACTATGGATCGACTTATGTATATTTAATAACTTTTGCTAACCTTTTGTTTGAGACAGATGGAATGTCCCGTCATTCTATCACATGATCTGCTAACACTTCACGAATAAAAAATTCAACTTCATTTCTTTAAGAGATTAAGTGGAAATTGTTCAAGGTACGAAAATCAGTGAGATTGTACCAAAATAAAGTAAGTATTTATTCTAATTAAAATTATTCAACTTTAGGGAAATGATCTTGAAAACCAAAAATGTTGTCCTAGTGCTCATATATCTAATGAATCAGATGGTACCTTAGATCGTCACAAATTGATGGATTTGTGATTGCTGGCTTTTCCATAGCCATGTTCTCTACCACTCTCCATCAAAACATGATAGTTATATTTCTCTTCCATATCCATATTTTAACCTATGTGGAAACCCAGTGATTAGTTTATTTGGGTAACCTTTATGTTTCATACTTTTGTTTTTAAAGATTGGTTTTGGAATTCCTATTTACGATGTGGGTTTCTATCAATGAAACTTTCGAATAGTAAAACATTTATAACCCCGACGAATTTCGAGGGCGAAATTCATTTTAAGGGGGGTAGAATGTAACACCCTGAGATTTTATGAAAAATATTTTGTTAATTTCATTAATGTATTGTGTTGTATGCTATACCAAAAGAAGTTTGCACAACACGCATCCTTGACTTGCCTTGCATTACACGCAATCACAACCTTCCTCAATAGCGTTTGTAGTACGCAATACCAAGTTTTACTAAACAACGATATGATATTAAAATATTATTAAAACTAGTTGTTATGAATAAGTAATAACCACTTTTTTGAAATTTTATAAATTTTTCAAAATGGACTTCATTTTTGGATTCGGAATATCGAAATTAGCTTAAGGTGAAATTTTGGTACTTTTCGGATAACTTTCATATTCTGATGAATAATGAAAATTACAAAATTTTAATTAAAAACAACTATTTTAATCGAAATAATTAATAGTGATAAATTATTAATTTGAGTGGGTTTAAAGTATATTTAGAATATATTTTTACAATTTAATACAATTTTGTTCATTGGATGTAATTTCACATTTAAACCACACATAAACAAGTGTCAATCTTTTGATAGTTATTATCTCTTAAGAACACGCTATTTGTTTTGACGATGGGAATTAATTTTTAAATTAATTAATACGACTGATATGTTTTGAATTTGGTAAAATAGACATCATTTTGGAGTTCATAATATCAAATATATCTTAGGCCAAATTTTTGGTATTTTTCTGAAAACTTTCAATTTTTGATGAATATTGAAACCACTAAGTGGTAGTTAAAAAAACTGAGTTTTTCATAAAACTTAATTTTACCGCTTCTGTGAGTGAAATTTAAAAATTCCGAGAGACACGGTTGATGTCCGTAAGTAAAATGTGGTTCAATGAGATGAAAATAATTTTTTTTGAATAGTAAATTTTTACTTTTATTTACCACGGTTAAAAGTAAATAGGGTAATTAATGGTAAAAATGATATTATTATTACCCTAACACATGTCCTAATTCTATTGTAAAAGTGTAATTAGACCAAAAACAACCCTAGGAATAAAATATGAACATTTAGGCCCACTTGGATTAGATTAGGACATTTATTATTAATTTATTTAAAGAAGAATTAAAATAGTTAAAATCAAAGTTTAATAAGTAAATCATTTTTAATATAGGGTTATACATAAGATAAATTCTACAATAAATAATCATTAGAAAGATAAAAATATTTCTTACAAAATGGTATTTTATTTTTAATTTTTAGACATTATATAATTTAATTTATTTATGACACAACGATGATGTAGTAATTATCTTATTAATGAAAATTGACATAATTGATGTTATAAATACCCAATTAAATATAATTTGAAACTTTTTATGAATTCCACTAATTTTCTAGGTTAATATGACATGTTATTGTTGATATAAGTAACTTGGTGCGAACTTATCATTCTGTTATAAATTTCATAAAAATCATGTACCAAATAGTGTCAAAATTGACATAAATTAGTTTTTTAAACAAATATTATATTATTAATTGTTATTTAATTCCTAAAAATCTAAGGTTCGCCCAAATGACATAGATAAGGATAGATATATTAATAATAAACAACTTGGGGTTATTTTGGCTTGTTATGGTAAGTTTATCAACCATATAGTGTAAGAAAACTAAAAGACACGGTAAAAGTTGAATTATTTAACTTAGAGTTAAATATAATTGATAAGGTTAAAATAATAACCTAAACTTGTCTAAATCCTATTGGATGAGAGGAGTTCGACCAATCCCCACTTTATCTTCGATATAAGACCCTTTGGAACCATTATAAACCGAATTTGACCTTAATATAAAATAATATTTTGAGATTTTCCTAAGGTGCCCCTCTCCTCCCTTATAAAAGGGCACCTCCTCCCTCTCCTCCTCACACCAATTTGAGCATTCGAGCTCGGCCAACCCCTGACAAAATCTCTTCTCCACTTCCCTAGTATCATCCTAGAGGTCCTGGTCTTCTTCAAAGATCATCCTTAGTTCTTTAAGTGGAGGTTAAGTGAAGGCGCGTCAAAAGATGTAATATCCATTACCGATCATTTTCAATTTCTTTCTTCTTCATATTCTTCTTATTTAGTTGTTTCATGATAAAGTAATAAAATCAGTATTTCTTATATACAGAAAAGTGATTATAAATATGAAACAACTCTAATTAACATGTTATCCATCCTACGGAAAAAGGAAATCACCGCAAGTGCGTACGTACAGAATACAGTCTCCACGTCGTGGTGTAATCTATTTTCCACCACCACCTTACTTGGATGGGTATAATGGTGTAAATAATGACTATATATGGCTATTATAATGTGATATTTATTCTGAAATAGTATGCATACACTAAAATACAATTCAACGATCATGGGAACGATATCATCGCTCGTGCGTACGTACAGACTACCATCTCCACGACGCGATGAGATTCATTCTCCACGTTAACCATTCATGAATGATTATAAAGTATATATAATAAGTAGTCATGAAACATATGACATAATAATACTACTGGATTTATGTATATATATATTTATCTCATCTACTTAATTCCACTCAATTCAATAAGGAAACAAAAACAACATTCATGCGTACGTACGACCTACCGTCTCCATGAACTGTGTATTTCATTCCATTTATCGATCCATTATATATATGTATATTCTGAATATATATTATATATAAATCATGTTTTATATTCTGGAATTAAGTAATCATGATCTATGTAATCATATGAATAATTACAAGTTTAAACACGAACGACAAATGAGACGATTTTCCCCAAAACACTACTTTAACATGAATTTACAAAAGAATGGGTAATATAAAGTCATAAGTGAACCATATATGATATAATAACAATGAATATGATTCTTTAATAAGTCAATGACATTATTTAAATCATTATACAGGAGGTTCGGACACTTACGAAGCAAATCGGACCTAAGGTAAGGGAAATATCACAATCTCATTTTTATCTGATATTGTTTATACTTTAGTATTTACTGGGGTGTATTTTATCATCCAAATCCATGTTTCCTCAATATGTAGTATTATTTATATCCACCTAAAATTTTTTAAATCCAATTTTACCCTTCGGTGAGTTTTTAGTAAAAAATATGAAAGGAATCTTTTGTCGTTTTTCGTACGAGGTACTTTTTGACTTTTCCGACAAAAGTATGAGAAGAATGTTTTTTTAACTAATACGGCATGAATGGATTTTTAAAACATTATTTCCAAGAAGCATACTTTACAAGTTTTTAAGTTTATTTTTAATCAACTTCTTTTAGTTTAAAATTGTATGACATGTTACGAAAGGAAACATGTTTTTGAAGTAGAAGGGATATTTTCCTTAAGAATGGAGTTCATGCATTTTATCAAAAAAAAAATCCATCTAAGATAATAAAGGGTTCTGTTTCTATCCCTATTATTACATTGATTTGATTATGTTGTGATGGAAATATTTTTATGAATTCCTTTATCTTATATGAATTGTTTTATGATGACATGTTGTTTAAGAATCCCATTTTTATTACATGGGTTATGCAATGATGTATGATTTATGAATTTGTGGCACACATAAGAATGGTATCATTATGAGATGTGTGGGACCTATATCTCCCTCCAATTCATTGGGTAATGATTTTATATCTCATGATATAGACATGGCTAGAATGGTAGGTTATACCGGTTCAGTGAAATAGGACTGAAACGAGGGTGACTCGGTTCAGAAATGGACTTTGTCTGCTAAGATAGTCTTGGTAATGTGTCTTGGCTAATAAGATATGATTCTCTATGATTATGTGTGTATGCCACAAAGTTTCATGTTTTATGTTATGATTATTGGGATTACATTTCACTACTATGATTTATCCCATGTTATGAAATTATGATATCTTTTGCAGGTTAAGATTTCCAAAAGATATGTTCTTATGAATATGATGTGATTGATATTTCTTTTGTTTACACTTACTGAGCATTTGAGCTCACCCCTTTTATGTTTTCTTTTCCCCAGGACATCAAGAAAGGATTTATGTTTTAAAAAAAGAATATCTTAATGGGAGATGTTGAAGATCATTCACCACGATTAGAAGATTATATTCCGAGTTTCCAAATACACTAAACTATTACGGTCCTTGTGTGTGTGTTTTTGTTATGTACTAAGTATTCCACAAAAGTAATGTAATGTCCATGTACGTCAGGCTTCGGGTCTCTACAGTTGGTATCAGAGGGAAGGTTTAGTCAACCTTTGGAAACTAGGATGTGATAACGTTAGTGAGATCCCTAGAGACATTTCTAAGGTATGTCTACGGATGTCCCTAAGGATAAGTATACATATAGGATATAGTCCTAGAACTATGGTAATGATATTAGAATTTAACCTATGATGTTAGATATTAAGGGTACTCCCCCTTTACTATGTTGTTTTCTCTAGCATGATTTTTTCCTCTCACAAGATTCATTTTGTATTTTAGTTAATGGAGGGAACCAGAAGGAATTCTATTAACATTGAATCCAATGGACAAATTTGTGACTATGAGTAACAAAATTGTGTAATTCCTAGAGAGAATGATATTTTGATTTTGCCGAATCAGTCATCGCGATATATGATTAACAAGGTGAAATTTAGTGGTATGCCTAATTCATCAAAGAAGAGGAAGATAAACTATTATGCATGTTCGCATGTTGAGGAGCATAATGAAAGGAAGATTGAGATTTCTAATGAAGGGAAGAAGAACCTTGAGGAATACCTCAAATGGAGGGACCGATGTTATCTATGTGGAGAAAAGGGTCATAGAGTGACAGACTGTTATGAAGTTCAATGTCTTATTTGTGGAGAATATGGGCATTACCCTACTCAATGCCCTGACCTAAAAAGTTACTTCTAAATAAAGGAAGAACTTATTCTAGGACAATCATTGAAGTGGATGGACTAAAGTTTTTATTTATTGGTATTCATGAATAATGTTGTTGAGGTACTTTTATGGTGTATTGATATATTTATGTATTGGTCTATTGTGGTTTTCAATAATTTTGAGGTACCGGTAACCATGAAAAGTGATTCAAATATTTTGGAAAGTAGATGATATGCGCATAATGAAGGGATAAGGATAAAATGAAATGTTTGACAGTATTCATGAGCTCGTGATTGATATAAGGACTAAGTGATATCATGGTTTGAGTATATAGAATTTTGAGGATTTTGGTATGTGGAAAGTGTTAACTTTTAACTGCAATCATGTTTTCACTATGGTTCAATGGGTATTCAAGAGAATACATGATTAAGGCCTTTGAATGTTTGGAATGTGACCAACAAGACATATCTTATATGGGGATCAACGACGATATTAAATCTCTGGTAAACGTTTTAACTATATTATGAGAGTGGACTACAGTATTATGGATAAGCCTAAAGATTGGAATGGATTATGTTGGACATAAGTTAGTATTGTTTAAGGATAACAGTTTTTTTGATATTATTGATGGGATGTTATAGTAATATAGTTTTAGAAAAAGAAAAACCTGCAGGACGGGCGACAACCCATCGCGTCAGACAAGGCCGTGGGAATCGAACCCACAACCGAAGTGCGACTGGCCTTTATCACCTACCACTGGGCTACATGAAGTCCCTGTTTAGTAGAAACTAGTTTTATTATGATATAATATGTATAAGTCCATTTTAGGAACCATATATGATTAATCTCACTATGGATCGACTTATGTATCTTTAATAACGTTTTCTAACCTTTTGTTTGAGACAGATGGAATGACCCATCATTCTATCACATGATCTGCTAACACTTCACGAATAACAAATTCAACTTCATTTCTTTAAGAGATGAAGTGGAAATTGTTCAAGGCACGAAAATCAGTAAGATTGTACCAAAATAAAGTAAGTATTTATTCTAATTCAAATTCTTCAACTTTACGGAAATGATCTTGAAAACAAAAAATGTTGTCCTAGTGCTCTTATATCTGATGAATCAGATGATACCTTAGATCGTCATAAATTTATGGCTTTGTGATTGCTGGATTTTCCGTAGCCATGTTCTCTACCACTCTCCCTCAGAACATGATGGTTATATTTCTCTTCCATATCCATATTTTAACCTATGTGGAAACCCAGTGATTAGTTTATTTGGGTAACCGTTACATTTCATACTTTTGTTTTTAAAGATTGGTTTTGGTATTCCTTTTTACGATGTGGGTTTCTATCAAAGAAACTTTCTAATAGTAAACCATTTTTAACCCCAACGAATTTCGAGGGAGAAATTCATTTTAAGGGGGGTAGAATGTAACACCCCGAGATTTTATGAAAAATATTTTTTTTTAATTTCATTAATGTCTTGTGTTGTATGCTATACCAAAAGTAGTTTGCACAAAACGCATCCTTGACTTGCCTTGAATTATACGCAATCACGACCTTCCTCGATAGCGTTTGTAGTACGCAATACCGAGATTCACTAAACAACGATATGCTATTAAAATATTATTAAAACTAGATGTTATGAATAAGTAATAACTACGTTTTTGAAATTTTGTAAATTTTTCAAAATGGACTTCATTTTTGGATTCGGAATATCGAAATTAGCTTAAGGTGAAATTTTGGTACTTTTCGGATAACTGTCATATTCTGATGAATAGTGAAAATTACTAAATTTTAATTAAAACAATTTTTTTAATCGAAATAATTAATAGTGATAAATTATTAATTTTAGTGGTTCTAAAGTATATTTAGAATATATTTTTACAATTTAATACAATTTTGTTCATTGGATGTAATTTCACATTTAAACCAGACATAAACAAGTGTCAATCTTTTGATTGTTATTATCTCTTAAGAACACGCAATTTGTTTTGACGACGGGAATTAATTTTTAAATTAATTAATGAAACTGATATGTTTTGATTTTGGTAAAATAGATATCATTTTTAAGTTCATAATATCAAATATAGATTAGGCCTAATTTTTGGTATTTTTCTGAAAACTTTCAATTTTTGATTAATAGTGAAACCACTAAGTGGTAGTTAAAAAAGCTGAATTGTTCAGAAAACATAATTTTACCGCTTCTGTGAGTGAAATTTCAAAAATCCGAGAGACACGGTTGATGTCCGTAAGTAATATGTGGTTCAATGAGATGAAAATAATTTTTGGTGAATAGTAATTTTTTACTTTTATTTACCACGGTTAAAAGTAAATAGGGTAATTAAGAGAAAAAATGATATTATTATTACACTAACTCATGTCCTAATTCGATTCGACAAGTTTAATTCGACCAAACACAACCCTAGGAATAAAATATGACCATTTAGGCCCACTTGGATTAGATTAGGACATTTATTATTAATTTATTTAAATAAGGGTTAAAATAGTTAAAATCAAAGTTTAATAAGTAAATAATTTTTAATATAGGGTTATACATAAGATAAATTCTACTATAAATATTCATTAGAAATATAAAACGTTTTCCTACATAATGGTATTTTATTTGTAATTTTTAGACATTAAATAATTTAATTTAGTTATGACACAACGATGATGCAGTAATTATCATATTAATGAAATATTGACATAATTGATGTTATAAATACCCAAATAAATATAATTTGAGACTTTTTATGAATTCCACTAATTTTATAGGTTAATATGACATGTTATTCTTGATATAAGTAACTTGGTTCGAACTTATGATTCTGTTATAAATTTCATAAAAATCATGTACCAAATAGTGTCAAAATTGACATAAATTAGTTTTTAAAACAAATATTATATTATTAATTGTTATTTAATTCCTAAAAATCTAATGTTCGGACAAATGACTTAGATAAGGATATATATATTAATAATAAACAACTTGGGGTTCGTTTGGCTTGTTATGGTAGGTTTATCAACCATATAGTGTAAGAAAACTAAAAGACACGGTAAAAGTTAAATTATTTAACTTAGAGTTAAATATAATTGATAAGGTTAAAATAATAACCTAAACTTGTCTAAATCCTATTGGATGAGAGGATTTCGACCAATCCCCACTTTATCTTCGATATAAGACCCTTTGGAACCATTATAAACCGAATTTTACCTTAATATAAAATAATATTTTGAGATTTTCCTAAGGTGCCCCTCTCCTCCCTTATAAAAGGGCACCTCCTCCCTTTCCTCCTCACACCAATTTGAGCATTCGAGCTCGGCCAACCCCTGAAAATATCTCTTCTCCACTTCCCTAGTATCATCCTAGAGGTCCTGGTCTTCTTCAAAGAGCATCCTTAGTTCTTTAAGTGGAGGTTAAGTGAAGGCGCGTCAAAAGATGTAATATCCATTACCGATCATTTTCAATTTCTTTCTTCTTCATATTCTTCTTATTTAGTTGTTTCATGATAAAGTAATAACCTCAGTATTTCTTATATACAGAAAAGTGATTATAAATATGAAACAACTCTAATTAACCTGCTATCCATCCTACGGAAAAAGGAAATCACCGCAAGTGCGTACGTACGGAATACCGTCTCCACGTCGTGGTGTAATCTATTTTCCACCACCACCTTACTTGGATGGGTATAATGGTGTAAATAATGACTATATATGGCTATTATAATGTTATATTGATTCTGAAATAGTATACATACACTAAAATACAATTCAACGATCATGAGAACGATATCATCGCTCGTGCGTACGTACAGACTACCATCTCCACGACGCGATGAGATTCATTCTCCACGTTAACCATTCATGAATGATTATAAAGTATATATAATAAGTAGTCATGAAACATATGACATAATAATACTACTTGATTTATGTATATATATATTTATCTCATCTACTTAATTCCACTCAATTCAATAAGGAAACAAAAACAACATTCATGCGTACGTACGACCTACCGTCTCCATGAACTGTGTATTTCATTCCATTTATCGATCCATTATATATATGTATATTCTGAATATATATTATATATAAATCATGTTTTATATTCTGGAATTAAGTAATCATGATCTATGTAATCATATGAATAATTACAAGTTTAAACACGAACGACAAATGAGACGATTTTCCCCAAAACACTACTTTAACATGAATTTACAAAAGAATGGGTAATATAAAGTCATAAGTGAACCATATATGATATAATAACAATAAATATGATTCTTTAATAAGTCAATGACATTATTTAAATCATTATACAGGAGGTTCGGACACTTACGAAGCAAATCAGACCTAAGGTAAGGGAAATATCACAATCTCATTTTTATCTGATATTTTTTATACTTTAGTATTTACTGGGGTGTATTTTATCATCCACATCCATGTTTCCTCAATATGTAGTATTATTTATATCCACCTACAATTTTTTAAATCCAATTTTACCCTTCGGTGAGTTTTTATTAAAAAATATGAAAGGAATCTTTTGTCGTTTTTCGTACGAGGTACTTTTTGACTTTTCCGACAAAAGTATGAGAAGAATGTTTTTTTAACTAATACGGCATGAATGGAATTTTAAAACATTATTTCCAAGAAGCATACTTTACAAGTTTTTAAGTTTATTTTTAATGAACTTCTTTTAGTTTAAAATTGTATGACATGTTACGAAAGGAAAAGTGTTTTTGAAGTAGAAGGGATATTTTCCTTAAGAATGGAGTTCATGCGTTTTATCAAAAAAAAATTCCATCTAAGATAATAAAGGGTTCTGTTTCTATCCCTATTATTACATTGATTTGATTATGTTGTGATGGAAATATTTTTATGAATTCCTTTATCTTATATGAATTGTTTTATGATGACATGTTGTTTAAGAATCCCATTTTTATTACATGGGTTATGCAATGATGTATGATTTATGAATTTGTGGCACACATAAGAATGGTATCATTATGAGATGTGTGGGACCTATATCTCCCTCCAATTCATTGGGTAATGATTTTATATCTCATGATATAGACATGGCTAGAATGGTACGTTATACCGGTTCAGTGAAATAGGACTGAAACGAGGGTGACTCGGTTCAGAAATGGACTTTGTCTGCTAAGATAGTCTTGGTAATGAGTCTTGGCTAATAAGATATGATTCTCTATGATTACGTGTGTATGCCACAAAGTTTCATGTTTTATGTTATGATTATTGGGATTACATTTCACTACTATGATTTATCCCATGTTATGAAATTATGATATCTTTTGCAGGTTAAGGTTTCCAAAAGATATGTTCTTATGAATATGATGTGATTGATATTTCTTTTGTTTACACTTACTGAGCATTTGAGCTCACCCCTTTTATGTTTTCTTTTCCCCCGGACATCAAGAAAGGATTTATGTTTTAAAAAAAGAATATCTTAATGGGAGATGTTGAAGATCATTCACCACGATTAGAAGATTATATTCCGAGTTTCCAAATACACTAAACTATTACGGTCCTTGTGTGTGTGTTTTTGTTATGTACTAAGTATTCCGCAAAAGTAATGTAATGTCCATGTACGTCAGGCTTCGGGTCTCTACAGTTGGTATCAGAGGGAAGGTTTAGTCAACCTTTGGAAACTAGGATGTGATAACGTTAGTGAGATCCTTAGAGACATTTCAAAGGTATGTCTACGGATGTCCCTAAGGATAAGTATACATATAGGATATAGTCCTAGAACTATGGTAATGATATTAGAATTTAACCTATGATGTTAGATATTAAGGGTACTCCCCCTTTACTATGTTGTTTTCTCTAGCATGATTTTTTCCTCTCACAAGATTCATTTTATATTTTAGTTAATGGAGGGAACCAGAAGGAATTCTATTAACATTGAATCCAATGGACAAATTGGTGACTATGAGCAACAAAATTGTGTAATTCCTAGAGAGAATGATATTTTGATTTTGCCGAATCAGTCATCGCGATATATGATTAACAAGGTGAAATTTAGTGGTATGCCTAATTCATCAAAGAAGAGGAAGATAAACTATTATGCATGTTCGCATGTTGAGGAGCATAATGAAAGGAAGATTGTGATTTCTAATGAAGGGAAGAAGAACCTTGAGGAATACCTCAAATGGAGGGACCGATGTTATCTATGTGGAGAAAAGGGTCATAGAGTGACAGACTGTTATGGAGTTCAATGTCTTATTTGTGGAGAATATGGGCATTACCCTACTCAATGCCCTGACCTAAAAAGTTACTTCTAAATAAAGGAAGAACTTATTCTAGGACAATCATTGAAGTGGATGGACTAAAGTTTTTATTTATTGGTATTCAAGAATAATGTTGTTGAGGTACTTTTATGGTGTATTGAAATATTTATGTATTGGTCTATTGTTGTTTTCAATAATTTTGAGGTACCGGTAACCATGAAAAGTGATTCAAATATTTTGGAAAGTAGATGATATGCGCATAATGAAGGGATAAGGATAAAATGAAATGTTTGACAGTATTCATGAGCTCGTGATTGATATAAGGACTAAGTGATATCATGGTTTGAGTATATAGAATTTTGAGGATTTTGGTATGTGGAAAGTGTTAACTTTTAACTGCAATCATGTTTTCACTATGGTTCAATGGGTATTCAAGAGAATACATGATTAAGGCCTTTGAATGTTTGGAATGTGACCAACAAGACATATCTTATATGGGGATCAACGACGATATTAAATCTCTGGTAAACGTTTTAACTATATTATGAGAGTGGACTACAGTATTATGGATAAGCCTAAAGATTGGAATGGATTATGTTGGACATAAGTTAGTATTGTTTAAGGATAACTGTTTTTTTGATATTATTGATGGGATGTTATAGTAATATAGTTTTAGAAAAAGAAAAACCTGCAGGACGGGCGACAACCCATCGCGTCGGACAAGGCCGTGGGAATCGAACCCACAACCGAAGTGCGACTGGCCTTTATCACCTACCACTGGGCTACATGAAGTCCCTGTTTAGTAGAAACTAGTTTTATTATGATATAATATGTATAAGTCCATTTTAGGAACCATATATGATTAATCTCACTATGGATCGACTTATGTATCTTTAATAACGTTTTCTAACCTTTTGTTTGAGACAGATGGAATGACCCGTCATTCTATCACATGATCTTCTAACACTTCACGAATAACAAATTCAACTTCATTTCTTTAAGAGATGAAGTGGAAATTGTTCAAGGCACGAAAATCAGTAAGATTGTACCAAAATAAAGTAAGTATTTATTCTAATTCAAATTCTTCAACTTTACGGAAATGATCTTGAAAACAAAAAATGTTGTCCTAGTGCTCTTATATCTGATGAATCAGATGATCCCTTAGATCGTCATAAATTTATGGCTTTGTGATTGTTGGATTTTCCGTAGCCATGTTCTCTACCACTCTCCCTCAGAACATGATGGTTATATTTCTCTTCCATATCCATATTTTAACCTATGTGGAAACCCAGTGATTAGTTTATTTGGGTAACCGTTACATTTCATACTTTTGTTTTTAAAGATTGGTTTTGGTATTCCTTTTTACGATGTGGATTTCTATCAAAGAAACTTTCTAATAGTAAACCATTTTTAACCCCGACGAATTTCGAGGGAGAAATTCATTTTAAGGGGTGTAGAATGTAACACCCCGAGATTTTATGAAAAATATTTTTTTTTAATTTCATTAATGTCTTGTGTTGTATGCTATACCAAAATTAGTTTGCACAAAACGCATCCTTGACTTGCCTTGCATTATACGCAATCACGACCTTCCTCGATAGCGTTTGTAGTACGCAATACCGAGATTCACTAAACAACGATATGCTATTAAAATATTATTAAAACTAGATGTTATGAATAAGTAATAACTACGTTTTTGAAATTTTGTAAATTTTTCAAAATGGACTTCATTTTTGGATTCGGAATATCGAAATTAGCTTAAGGTGAAATTTTGGTACTTTTCGGATAACTTTCATATTCTGATGAATAGTGAAAATTACTAAATTTTAAATAAAAACAATTTTTTTAATCGAAATAATTAATAGTGATAAATTATTAATTTTAGTGGTTTTAAAGTATATTTAGAATATATTTTTACAATTTAATACAATTTTGTACATTGGATGTAATTTCACATTTAAACCAGACATAAACAAGTGTCAATCTTTTGATTGTTATTATCTCTTAAGAACACGCAATTTGTTTTGGCGACGGGAATTAATTTTTAAATTAATTAATGAAACTGATATGTTTTGATTTTGATAAAATAGACATCATTTTTGAGTTCATAATATCAAATATAGCTTAGGCCTAATTTTTGGTATTTTTCTGAAAACTTTCAATTTTTGATTAATAGTGAAACCACTAAGTGGTAGTTAAAAAAGCTGAATTGTTCAGAAAACATAATTTTACCGCTTCTGTGAGTGAAATTTCAAAAATCCGAGAGACACGGTTGATGTCCGTAAGTAATATGTGGTTCAATGAGATGAAAATAATTTTTGGTGAATAGTAACTTTTTACTTTTATTTACCACGGTTAAAAGTAAATAGGGTAATTAAGAGAAAAAATGATATTATTATTACACTAACTCATGTCCTAATTCGATTCGACAAGTTTAATTCGACCAAAAACAACCCTAGGAATAAAATATGACCATTTAGGCCCACTTGGATTAGATTAGGACATTTATTATTAATTTATTTAAAGAAGGGTTAAAATAGTTAAAATCAAAATTTAATAAGTAAATAATTTTTAATATACGGTTATACATAAGATAAATTCTACTATAAATATTAATTAGAAATATAAAACGTTTTCCTACATAATGGTATTTTATTTGTAATTTTTAGACATTAAATAATTTAATTTAGTTATGACACAACGATGATGCAGTAATTATCTTATTAATGAAATATTGACATAATTGATGTTATAAATACCAAAATAAATATAATTTGAGACTTTTTATGAATTCCACTAATTTTATAGGTTAATATGACATGTTATTCTTGATATAAGTAACTTGGTTCGAACTTATGATTCTGTTATAAATTTCATAAAAATCATGTACCAAATAGTGTCAAAATTGACATAAATTAGTTTTTAAAACAAATATTATATTATTAATTGTTATTTAATTCCTAAAAATCTAATGTTCGGAAAAATGACTTATATAAGGATATATATATTAATAATAAACAACTTGGGGTTCGTTTGGCTTGTTATGGTAAGTTTATCAACCATATAGTGTAAGAAAACAAAAAGACACGGTAAAAGTTAAATTATTTTTCTTAGAGTTAAATATAATTGATAAGGTTAAAATAATAACCTAAACTTGTCTAAATCCTATTGTATGAGAGTATTTTGACCCATCACCACTTTATCTTCGAAATAAGACCCTTTGGAACCATTATAAACCGAATTTGACCTTAATATAAAATAATATTTTGAGATTTTCCTAAGGTGCCCCTCTCCTCCCTTATAAAAGGGAACCTCCTACCTCTCCTCCTCACACCAATTTGAACATTAGAGCTCGTCCATCCCCTTAAAAAATCTCTTCTCCACTTCCCTAGTATCATCCTAGAGGTCCTGGTCTTCTTCAAAGACCATCCTTAGTTCATTAAGTGGAGGTTAAGTGAAGGCGCATCAAAAGAGGTAATATCCATTACCGATCCTTTTCAATTTCTTTCTTCTTCAAGTTCTTCTTCTTTAGTTGTTTCATGATAAAGTAATAACATCAGTATTTATTATATACTTATATGTTATTATAAATATGAAACAACTCTAATTAACCTGCTATCCATCCTACGGAAAAAGGAAATCACCGCGCGTGCGTACATACGGAATACCGTCTCCACGCCGTGGTGTAATCTATTTTCCACCACCACCATACATGGATGGGTATAATGGTGTAAATAATGACTAAATATGACTATTATAAAGTGATATTGATTCTGGAATAGTATACATACACTACAATACAATTCAACGATCATGAGAACGATATCATCGCTCGTGCGTACGTACGGACTACCGTCTCCACGACGCGATGAGATTCAATCACCACGTTAACCATTCATGAATGATTATAAAGTATATATAATAAGTAGTCATGAAATATATGACATAATAATACTACTAGATTAATGTATATATATATTTATGTCATCTACTTAATTCCACTCAATTCAATAAGCAAATGAAAACAGCGTTCATGCGTACGTAAGGCCTACCGTCTCCATGAACGGTGTATTTCTTTCCATTTATTGATCCATTATATATATGTATATTCTGAATATATATTATATATAAATCATGTTTTATATTCTGGAATTAATTAATCATGATCTAAGTAATCATATGAATGATTACAAGTTAAAACACGAACGACAAATGAGACGATTTTACCCAAAACGCTACTTTAACATGAATTTACAAAAGAACGGGTAATATAAAGTAATAAGTGAACCATATATGATATAATAACAATGAATATGATTCTGTAATAAGTCAATGACATTATTTAAATCATTATACAGGACGTTCGGACACTTACGAAGCAAATTGGACCTAAGGTAAGGGAAATATCACAATCTCATTTTTATCCGGGATTGTTTATACTTTAGTATTTACTTGGGTGTATTTTATCATCCTCATCCATGTTTCCTCAATATGTAGTATTATTTATATCCACCTACAATTTTTTAAATCCAATTTTACCCTTTGGTGAGTTTTTAGTAAATAATATGAAAGGAATCTTTTGTCGTTTTTCGTACGAGGTACTTTTTGAATTTTCCGACAAAAGTACGAGAAGAATGTTTTTTTAAGTTATAAGGCATGAATGGATTTTTAAAAAATTATTTTCAAGAAGCATACTTTACAAGTTTTCAAGTTTATTTTTGATCAAAATGATTTAGTATAAATTTGTATAACATGTTAATAAATGAAAAGTGTTTTTGAAGTAGAAAGGATATTTTCCTCAAGAATGGAGTTCATGCGTTTTATCAAAATTATTTTCCATCTAAGATAATAAAGGGTTCTGTTTCTATCCCTATTATTACATTGAGTTGATTATGTTGTGATGGAAATATTTTTATGAATTCCTTTATCTTAGATGAATTGTTTTATGATGATATGTTGTTTAAGAATCCCATTTTTATTACATGGGTTATGCAATGATGTATGATTTATGAATTTGTGGCACACATAAGAATGGTATCATTATGAGATTGGTGGGACATATATCTCCCTCCAATGCATTGGGTAAAGATTTTATATCTCATGAGATAGAAATGGCTAGAATGGTAGGTTATACCAGTTCAGTGAAACAGGACTGAAACGAGGGTGACTCAGTTCAGAAATGGACTTTGTCCACTAAGATAGTCTTGGAAATGAGTCGTGACTAATAAGATATGATTCTATATGATTATGTGTGTATGCCACAAAGTTTCATGTTTTATGTTATGTTTATTGGGATTACATTTCACTACTATGATTTATCCCATGTTATGAAATTATGATATCTTTTGCAGGTTAAGATTTCCAAAAGATATGTTCTTATGAATATGATGTGATTGATATTTATTTTGTTTACCCTTACTAAGAATTTGAGCTCACCCCTTTTATGTTTTCTTTTACCCAGGACATAAAGAAAGGATTTAGGTTTAAAAAAAAGAAGATCTTTATGGGAGATGTTGAAGATCTTTCACCATGATTAGAAGATTATATTCCGAGTTTCGAAAGAAACTAAACTATTACGGTCCTTATGTGTCTGTTTTTGTTATGTACTAAGTATTCCGCAAAAGTAATGTAATTTCCATGTATGTCAGGCTTCGGGTCTCTAAAAACACTGAACAAATCCAACAACCCAGAATAATAACTATGAGTGAAGCCAATTCCAACACCGAGAGTCTCTGTCATCAAAGGACTCATGTCCGGAACAAAGGCCATCAAACAACACTTCCAAAAAGCCTCATTGTTACCTCTTCTCTAGGTAAAACTTGGAGATAAGAAGAGGAACATGAGCCCAGAGAAGGGGATAAATTAGCCTAGGGTTCCACACAACGACATAGACAAAGAGCCAGAAAACAAGTAGAAAAAATGATAGAAGGCAGACTCTGTTATCACCTTTCAACCCGTCGATCGTCAAACCAAAAATTAAAAAAAACCCCTATGTTACCTCTTCCCCATATCCTACTTAGAGAGGCACAGAGTAACATGAGGTCAGAAATGGTTGATTAGCAAAGGCTTGAATGACAAATGAACTTCTTCGGGATCTGAAACCACCTTGAAAGAAGACATTGATGTCGTAAACTCGAAAGGGAACCAGAGTTCCTTCGCCTTAGCGGATGTGAGGAACAAGACCAAATATAAGACGAAAATCAGGCATGAAAAACCGCAAAAATCTAGAACAAACTCCTCGCCATCTTGAATCAAGACGAGCATATTGAAATGCCAACACTGAAAACCCTAGACGTTGTCATCCTTGCCGCCAAGAAGAAGCCGAAGGACATGCTAGATCTGAAATGCCACAAGCATTTGGATCAGAATCCATACCCCCATATGAACCCAATGCATCCAAATCGTTCTTTTGAACCCTATCCACGCCACTTCATGAATAAGAGAGTGTCTCGGAAAAATCCACGATAGGGATGAATTAACCCACTTATATATTTCATGTACAATTCATAATTCATTTAGCACAACCAATTCATTTAATACAAACCATTTAATATTAATTAAATCTATCCCTTATTCCATTATCAATATATAGAAACAACTATCAATATTCCCTTTTCAAATAAATTAACACATCAACATGATCATCATGGGATCTGCTTTATCACCAGAAAATTCTATGTATGGAATTAAAATTTCACTTGTTCGGTAATGTTGGCACACCCTATGGGTGGCCCTAAATCAGAATCGAAATCCTTATTGCATCCCAATAGGATCATCGGGGATCAATTCCTAATCTATCCAAACATTTTACAAAATCCATTTAGTGTAATCCAATGAACAATAGGAGATAACCATTAAAACAACCACATCTGCACAAATTGAAACGAACCGATCAATTATAAATAAAATTTCCTTTATTTTGATGCCTTATGGATATACCAAACACATGCACATTATTTATTATTGGGATTAAATGAATGTTATGTATCATTGCTTTTTATGATATAGGTGTTGAACAGTGATCACACGACTAATATAAATATATGGTTTTAATGAATCCTTTCGACCCAGACAATGGATAGGAGGGCCTCATCCAGTAGACTCAAGCTGAATTTAACTCATTTGTTAGAGATCAGAAAGGAAGAAGAATAACTGGGCTTCTCTCTTGACCAAAAACAAGTTGAGCTTCAGCATGTTAAGCTTGAATAGAATCACTTATGAGATAAGTTGATGTTAATAAAGATTACCACCTAGGCGACGTTATCCAAGCCCCCCCAAGAGTCTATCACCATCGGATACCAGAACCTTAGGTTTTGTGCCAGTGTTATAAGGGGTTATGTAATAAGGTATTAGTTACTTATTGTGTAATCACTTTTTATAAAAAAATAATTTTACATACCGAACATTATGGGAATATTATTTCTAAATAAAATGAAAAATTTGAATAATTGACTTTTCAGGGGAAAATGGGACTTTTTAGAAATATATAAATTATATTAATATATGTTTTTATTAATAATACTATAAAAATAATTATTATAAATGTTGATTATATCAGTTACTTATATGAAAATGAGCAGGTAATCAGTTTCAAAAGATTTATATTTTTTACGATGAAACATAAATTGTTTTTTTATGAATTTAATTTATAAAATTAAAGATTTTTTGAAATAATAAATATTTAAAAAAATATTAATAATAAATTAATTTTATGAATAATAAATGATTATATAATTTTTATGAGGTCAAATGTAATTTTTATTAAGATTTGAAAACAATTTTTTGTCAAAACTCATGAATTTTAAATAAAAGTTCATTTTTCATTTAAAAGTAGAAATTCACATATTTTGAAAATTAGTTAGATAAGATAAATATTTCTTTTGATTCAGGACATCGAAATTATCCAATGGTGAATTATTCATAATTTTCTAAGACAATCAAATTTTTGGTAAAAAATTAAATACTATATAAATATATAATGTGTTTTATGGAACCAAAATGACCCAATAGAGATGTAAGAAAATAATATAAAATGTATATTCCACCAATAAATCTATTCCTTTAAAATAATGTTATTTTATATTTTTTGATTAATTTTATAATACCTTAGTGGACCCTTCAAGACTTATAAAATATTTTATCATTTTAAAATGATTTCCTTGAGAGTGTGACACACCTCCACATAATAAGCCCAATATTTTAATATATTTGGACATTGGACTTATAAATTATGTTATACCACTCCCCTTTCATAGAAACCATGGGAAAAATCTAGTGACATTTTGTGGTTTGAATATTTTAGTGTGTAGTGTCAAAAACATAAATATTAAAGAATTCATTGTACTTCCTATATTAGACCACAACATCTCCCATTCCACTTCCATCAAAACATTTCTTTTCTCGTTCACACTCTGCTATCCACTACCTAGAGTCCTCCCAAGGTTCCCCCGAGCTTCCAAGAAGTCTCCCCTAATCCATTTGAGTCACACATCCATGTAAGGGATCGTACACCCTCCTCTTTTATCAAGCATTCTTTTCATGTAATATCTTTTAATAGATTTTATTCCTATATTAGGATATGTTATTAAATATCCGAATTACATAAAATTTTATTTATAAATAATGGGATCCCCTTTAACTCTAATTTATTCCTTCTATGAACCATTAGGTGCACCTGTTACCATGCCATCCTTTTGTAAGGGATTCCTTCCTCTCTCATTTTTATCCATGTTCCATTATGTTGTTATACCCTTTTATTTTTAATTAAAAATGATGGGGAATTATTTATCCCCTACCTCATATTACCCTCCTTATTTTTTTAATGATGTGATACCACTTTCTCTCCCATTAATTCCTTCCCTATACACCCATAACCATGCAAAAATTCCGTATGGGATTTCTCCTTCTTATTTCAGTTCAAGAATATCTTCCATATTATGCATCTAAATTCAATATCATATGTTAGTATAATATGTTACAGGATCCCCATATAGTCTATTTCATGTATTAATGATTAGGGACCCCTTTTTCTTACATTAACCCAACTTATGAATTTTCATATTATGTCGTCATGTTTTTGAAATTGCATCGCGATTTTCCAAGCCAAATTCACCGTGTAGTGAATACTATAACCATTTCCCTATCAGGGGTATTCACCTTTATGAACATATAATTATTTATTATACACTTTAATTTATTTATTCAGCATTCCATTATCTTGTAATAAATGATGATGTTGAATGAATCCATGATATATGATCTATGTAGAACGCTTAAGCATGAGATTAAAATTTTTATGATGGGTGCCCCTTGATAGTGCTCCAATGCATTGGGTAAGGTTTAGTATCATGACACGCCTTGTGAAATGAGGGTTTATTAATGCTATTTCATATTCAATGAGGTTTTAATCAAGCTAATCCATGTGAAATGACCCTCCGATCATGCTAACATCATGTTGTATGTTGTTTCCACATTTCCATGTTATGATAACCATGCTATATCATCATTTTATGTTCATGCATCTCTTCTGATCCATTGATATAAATATTTACTAAAATGTATTTTATTATTCAATTTATTCCTTGTTAAATCTATTTTTGGGATTTATATTTGACCTTTTTCTTATGTATTTCATCAGTTTATCTCTTGCAATGATAAGTACGAAGGAATGTTGTGGTCATGTAAAAGATGTTTTAAATAAAGATGTTGTATTTAATGTGATAATTATTCATTTAATGTACCTAATACCCAAAGACACGAGACCTCTAGATATTATGGGTTGTATTAAGATAAATTTTATGTAGTAACGAATGTTTAAATGTGTAATAATTACTAATATTGTTAGAATTTGTATCAAAGGATAGGTTTAGTTATTTTTTGAATTTGGATTTGAAAACCCTAGTTAAAGCATTAGAGATAAGACTATGTATAATAAAATAATCCCTAAATTATGGTGATTATAGATTAAGTGTTTTATCAAGAAATTATATACCTTTCAGGATATGAAAAGGTGGAGGTGGCTCTAGCACAGATGTATCTAGTGGTAAAACCCAAAAACACCACTCTGAGCTAGACTTGAACATGAACTAGTTATTGAAAATGGGCCTTCATACACTCTTGGTTCGTCACTCCTAGGGGATATTATTTTTGTAAATTCATAAGCTTAGTACAAACCATTATTAAGGGAGAAAAAATATCCCATTATAATATACATTAGGAGATTGATCATGGATAAAATATATTGAATCATATAAATTTATAAATTAAGGATATAAATGTAATTTATATGTTATCCATTTAATGTCATTGGATTACCCTTTATATGTTAATGTATTTAAGATACTCATTCCTAATTTTTCTTTTATTCAGTCCAATGACCAGTAATATGAGGAATCAGGCTAACAAACAAAGCGAAGGGAAATGTGATGAATGTCTCAATGATATTCACAATCAAATATGATCTCAAGTGGGACATATTGTTATTATTCCACACTAGCTATCAAAAATCACGATTAACATTTTGTACTTTTTGAGTTCCGAAGGGAATTAATGAAGATGAAGATTAAATCTCATGAAAGTCTATCTGATAAAGGTGATGAGGGAAAGAAGACCCAATTTCCTCCTTGAAACAAGTGTGTAATGTGGCACAAATAGAAATGTCACACGAGACTAGGAGAGGTTTTAAGTGTTGAAAGGAAGGGAAAAAAGTATCATAAATCCATGAAATAATGGAAGATGTGATTGATGAAAAAAAAAGATCCATCTAAGCCTTCATACAAAATTTTGTGTCATAAATGGGGAGACGTCACGAATTATCCAAGATAATGGTCTATTGTAAGGGATAAGAAGTATGATTAGAATTGACAACCTCCATGATCAAGGTATCACGAAAATTATTATGCAAAGATTTATAATAATGAATGAATTAAATGTAACCACTACATCAATATAGTGTATGTCGTAATGTATTTCAACTCATGTCCTATTAGTATATCATTTATGTTTTCTCTAAACATTGAGTCCCCATCAGAAATGATATTAACAAATTTTGGAAAATTTCAATAAGTGTTTTATCACATATTGATGTTTTAGGGAATTCTATTCTTGAAAATATTATAGGTTTTATTTTTATGTAATTTAATGAAAAAAGAAAAAATCAATTTTTATATCTCAAGGTAGTTGAAAATTAATGAGCAAATCTATCCAACACAAGATCCGGAGTTGGATGCTGTAATTTTCACTTTGAAAATCTAGCAACATTTCCACTTTAGGGAGTAGTGTGAAATATATATGAATAAAAAAAGACTCAAGTATATATTCACACATAAGGAGTTTCATATATACTATATAAGATGATTATATATTATAAATGACTGTTATTTCTCAATCCATTACCACCATAGGAAAGCGAGCTAGGTGGAATATTATCTTAGTAGAAAGGACTTAGTGATTCTATCATTCATGAGAATTGAGAAGGAACCAATATTCATAGATTTGATAAATATGGGCAATGTAATCATAAATAATCAAACATCATAAATAATTTTACAAATGATTTCTCAACTAACTCATATGGAATAGTTAAAGGATGATCCAAAATATGATGTGGGAATTTAGAAGGAAGTGGAAATTATCAAAAAAAGGAAATCCTTAGAGTTCGATATTAATGAATAAGGAAATGTGATATTTTTGTCAAGACTATGTGTTCCATCAAATACAGAGTTAAAGAATGAAATTTTGGATGATGGACATACTTAAAATTTATCCATTATCCTTGGAAACATGAAGATGTATTGATATCTCCAGGAGCACTATTGGTAGGATGTCATGAAGAAGGAGATCACTAAATATACATCGAAGTTCCTAATATGTCAGCAACTAATGGCTGAGAAGAAATGTATAAGGGGATGATGTAAC
This sequence comes from Viscum album, assembly GCA_963277665.1. Taxonomy (NCBI): domain Eukaryota; kingdom Viridiplantae; phylum Streptophyta; class Magnoliopsida; order Santalales; family Viscaceae; genus Viscum; species Viscum album. Next base: position 1,978,613,519 of record OY728127.1, on the reverse strand, counting down.
CATTAACCATACCAATATAGAAATGGGAAAAATTCACCATGTAATTTTTCAATGGAATTTAAAAGACATCCAAAGGAAGCAATGTGTTCCAGGTTATTGGGTATCATCTTACAAGGACTACACAATTCATTTCAATTTCAGAGAATTTCACATTAGATCAAATGGCACAAATATACATTAGGGAAGTGTTAAGGCTACATGGTGTACCACTATTTACTGTATCTGATCGAGATCCAATAATCACCTCTATGTTCTATAATAGCACCTAACATGCTCTTAATACTGAGCTAAACATCAGTATGGATTATCATCCTCAAACTGATGGCCAATTTGAGAAAACTATCCTAACACATGAGGAAATACTGAGAATATTATCAATGTAATTCAATGTAGGATGAGATCAACAGCTTTCTCTGGTTGAGTTCTGTTAAAAAAAATTCTTCCACTCAAGAATACTAATAGATCCTTATAAAGCCTTTTATGGGAAGAGGTGAAAAACACTGACATGTCCGGATGATTTTAGTGAGTGAAAACATTTTGATCCATAATTGGTTAAAGAAATTATGGAGATGGTTAAGACCATCTAGCAGCACATCAATGTTTCTCAAAGTTGAAAAAATATCTATGCTAACAACCATTTATGAGACCTAGAGATTGATGTTGGAGATATAGTATTCCTCTAAATATCTTCTTGGAAGAGAGTGCTGAGATTTGGAAAGAAGGGAATTCTTAGTCCAAGGTACATCGGCCCTTTTGAGATCCTTGATCGCATCAGAGTAGTATCCTATCTAGTAGCACTACAACCGAACATTTATCAAGTACATGATGTATTCTATATATCACTCTTGAGGAATTACATACCTGACCCATCGCATGTACTCAATCCAGAGATGGTACCATTAGATAATGACTTATCCTTTGAAGATAAGTGAGTGATGATCTTAAATCATTGGGAAAAAGTTCAAAAAAATATATGATGATGCCCCTTTTTAATGTGTTGTGCAGAAACCAAATGTTTGAGGAAGCAATGTGGGAACCATAGGATGTTTTGAGGTAGAGTTACCGTCATCTGTTTTAGTATAAGAAAAAGAAAGTTTGAGGGAAAAATTTCATAAAGGGGGAAGGGTGTAATGGACCAATCATTTATGAATAAAATTCCCGTTATTTTAATGTCTTATGGATACAGGAAACAGATGATTTTTTTTATTACTTGGTTTAAATGATAGTTATGTATAATTACCCTTTAGGATATAGTAGTTGAATAGTGATCACATGACTAAAATAAATATAAGGTTTTAACGAATCCTTTCAAAAAAGAAAATGGAGAGGATGACCCCGTCCAGTAGACTCAGGACATATGAATGTGATTTTTTGGATCTCTGAAAGGTATTAGTGTCACTAGTATTTTCTCTTGACCAAGACCAAGCTGAGCTTCAACATGTCAAGCTTGAACAGATTTACCTATGGGGGAAGTTCATGTTAATAGAGATTACCACTGGGAGATGTTATCTAATCCTCCCCAAGAGTCTTTCACCATTGTAAACCATACCCAAGGTCTTATGATGGTGTTATAAGGGGTTATGTAGTTAGGTATTAGTTACTTATTGTGTAGTCCCTTTTTATAAATAAAGGTCTTATTCCATCAATTCCTTTATGGAAATAGTATTTCATAAAAAAACTATAAATTAATTTTTCAGGTAAAAAATGTTCTTTTGAGAAAAGTAAACATTATATTAACCTATTTTTTATATTAATAATATTATAAAAACAATTCTTATAAATAATTATTATATAAGTTCCTTATCTATGAATTATTAGGTAATTAGTTTCATAAGAGTTATATTTTATACCATAAACAGAAAGTGTATTTTTCTAGAATTTATTTTATGGAATTAATGAATTTATGAAATAATTAATATTATAAAAAATATTATTATCAATTTATTTTTATGAATAATAATTGAGTATATAAACTTTAAGAAGTCAATTTAAAATTTTCTTATGGTTTGAAAACTGTTTTTGTTAAAACTCATAAATTTTCAATAAATATTAGTTTTTATTGTAAAAGTAAAAAATAAAAATTTTAATTTTTTTTTGATAAAATAAGTATTATTTTTGGAATAAATATGTCAAAATTATCAAATGGTGAATTTTTCATAATTTTCTATGACAATCAAATTTTTGCGTAAAAATTAAATATTGTATAAATATATAATGCATTTTTTGACATCATGATGACCCAATAGTGATGTAATAAAAGAAAATAAAATGTATATAAGGCCAATATATGTTTTAACTTCAAAATAATCTGATTTTAGATCTGTTTGATAAATTTAATATTTATTTAGTGGACACTCCAAGACATATAAAATATTTTAACATTTTAAGATGATTTTAATGAGAGTGTGACTCACCTCTACATAATAAAGTCAAATATTTCAATATTTTTGGACATTGGACTTATAAAATATTGTATACCACTCCACTTTGGTAGAAACAAATGTAAAAAAACTATCAGATGGTTTTTGGATTTGAATATTTTAGTGCGTAGTGTCCAAAAACTAAATAATAATGAATTCCCTCTTCTTTACTATATTAACGAAGCCATTATCTGATTACTCTACAGTAAAACCATTTGGAGGTCATGAAAAATCTTCTATGCACCCCATATAGTTCCCCCAAGGTTCCCCGAATCTTCCATGAAACCTCTCACAATCCATTGGATTCACACAGCCAGGTAAGGGATCTTCCACCCTCCATGTTTATCAACAATTCTTTTCATGTTATGTATTTTAATATCTTTTATTAAAATGTTGTAATGTGTTGTTAAATATCCATAATAAATAAAATTTTATATATAAATTCTGATATCCCCTTTCACTCTCATTTATTCCTCTTATGAACCCTTATGTACACTCGTTAGTACTGAATTTTCGTAAGGGATTCATTCCCCACACATTTTTATCCAAGATTATTTATGTTGTTATACCATGTTATTTTCAGTTAAAAATGTTTGGAGTACGTTTTAGAACCTCCCCAATAACACCCTCCTTATGTTTGAATTATTATATACCACTTTAACTCCCATTAATGCCTTATGTTCACACTTGTTACCGTGCTGAAATTCTATAAGGGTTTTCTCTCTTCTTATTTCAATTCCAGCATTTGTTCCATATTATGCGTCTAAATTATATTTCATATGTTGTGATATTATGTTCCATGATACTGTTACTATCTATTTCATGTATAAATTAATAGGGGCCCCTTTTTCTCTAATCAACCCTACTTATTACTTTCCATTTAATGTCGTTGTGCTGCTGAAATTGCATCACGATTTTCCAAGACAAAATCATTATGTACTGTATACCATACCCATTTCTCTATCAAGGGTATTAATCTTTATGCACATATAATTATTGATTACATAAATTAATGTGTGCACTAAAAATTACATTATCATGTAATAAATGATGATTTTGAATGAATCCATGTTATATGATCTATGTGGCACACTTAAGCATGAGATTTAAATGTTTATGAAGGGTGTGCCGCGATAGCACTCCATTGCATTTTGTAATGTTTAGTATCATAATATGTCTTGTATAACGTGGGTTTATTGATAATAATTCATTTGTAATCTATTTGGCACACTTAAGCATGATATTTAAATGTTTATGAAAGGTGTGCCCCGATAGCACTCCAATGCATTTGGTAATGTTTAGTATCATAATATATCTTGTAAAATGTGGGTTTATTAAAAATTATTCATGTTCAATGAGGGTTTACTCATGTTAATCCATGTGTAATGATATTTTTCATATGATAATATCATGTTGTCTGTTGTTTCCACATTTCAATGTTATGATAACCATTTTATATCATGGCCTTATATTCATGTTTCTAGTGTGCTCCATCTATATGCCTATTGCATAAATTTTATTATATTATATATGTTATTACTTGTTTACACCCTTACCAAGATTCATATCTCACTATTTTCTTATGTATTTCCTCAGATTATCCTAATAATAGTGAAGTACATAGTAATGTTTTGGTAATGTAAAAGAAGTTTTGAATAATGATAATGTATTTTATTTCATAATTTGTCATGTAATGTTCCTAATCCTACAAGACACTAGACCTCCAAATATTTTGGGTTTTATTTAGAGCATGTTTATGTAATAAATCATGATTAAATGTGTAATAAAGACTAGGTTTATTATACAAATCAACTTCAGGAGGAATTCACTCTTTAAAAAACATTCATGTTTTCCACTCAATGTACTTATAGAAGGACGACCTCTCTAACCCACTATTCACACTATAAAAACCAATGGGATTATCCAATACAAAAAAAATTTCACTTACCCCGTTCCCACCACTCATCCAATAAGCCTTAATTTTGGAATAAATATGAAAAAGTAAGGCCATCAGTGCAATCTAAATGGAGATAGCTGAAGCAGAGGTAACATTCAACTAGGAGCATTTTATTTTATTTCCTCTTAAAAAACCTTAAATCATTATTTCACCATTATGATATAATATAATTATTATATTTTATATTTTTAGATGTTTTATGTTAAGGGTATAGCCTAAAATTATGTAATGTTCCGGACCCAGATTCATTTGAATGGTGCCCTGAGCCCTGTTGGCCACACGGACGAAGTGCATCTCCCCGAACAAAAGAGGGTAATTACTAGAAGTGAGGATCTATTGTGTTCCTTTATGGATACTATTCATTATTATCAAAGTGTAACACATTGGTATTAATCATATATATTTGTATCATAATTTTTAAGACAATTACAATCTTAGGAGACATGTGTATATAAACATATCCAGAAGTAAAATCATATACAATATGATGTTTCATGTCATGAATCCACAATGAATCCAAAACATGTATACATGGAATGTGTTCAATACGTATATAAAAAGTAAAAAAGTATAAAAAATACCATCTCTAGATAGAATCCTAAGCCTTAGCATAGTTATGTGCTCCCATACTCCAATGGATGGCCCAATGTCAAGCATCGAAGTGAGGGTTCTTTCCCTAATCCCTAAATGCATCCAAATAGACATTCTGGGTACCCCACAATAGACTAAATAGGGCGTGATATATAATACCAATATTTCACCATTAAAGGATTATATAATAAGTCTTGGTTGTTCAATACATGCTAAAGTAGTGTTCATAACATAACAAGTGTTGTAGTAATACATATAATGTGCCCACAGAAAAAATAACGAAGATTGTGATCATGTATAACCATATAGGGATCCCTACAAAACAAGTGTCAAGATCCAATAATAATTAAAGGGTAAAAAATATGAATTATCCTTGTCATATAAATAATATTTCAAATCACCCACGACCATGTCAAATAAGATGTACCTCATGTCAAATTTGATCAATCTATATAGCTATAAGTTTCACAATTACCACTTCCAAGTTGTATAATAAATAAAATAAAATTTACCCCATCAAAAACATATAATTATAATTTTTAGGCCCCTTTGGGATATATCCAAGGTTTATAGAACCACTATATCCTCATATATTCCCAAGAAAATCTCGATGGATACTCATTTAGGATTGAAATGTGGTCCAAAGAGCATGTCAATATATTATCTGAAATGCAATGTCAAGTAATCTAGATCCAAGGGATGTCAAGGCCCTAGGAATCCAATGTATCCAATATAAAAGGATAAATCTCCCCCAATGTGTCCACTTACTCTATTATAACACATGTTTTAGCACACATATAGAATTCTATGAAATAATTCATCATTTAATTCTATAATCTTTTCGTTATTTGACATTCCATGATTTTTCAAACTCATAAAATAATTCACATTCAATTTCATTCAATGAGTTTACCCACTCATGTAAAAACTCATATTTAAACAGTTAAATAGTTATAAATAATTTATTACATGGAAAATGTGTAAGACCATCTCCTAATCAATAAATATAGCTCAATTTATCTTATTAAAGGATTCCTCTTAATAGGAAAGCACAAACACTCACCCATTTGGTGGTATAAAATGGAAATATCCAAGGAACATACCTTTTGGGAACATTTTTTTAAAAAAATATCCAAAAAATATCAAGGAACTAGTGGCAATCAGTAAATGTTTCCAATACATTCAATTTAAACATTCAATTACTTTAGGGGTGACTAGTGAATGTATGACATGACAAACTTTGGGAACTATATCTTTAAAACATTAAACCACTTAGAAAATGTATAGACCACCTACCAAATACCTATAATATATTGTTCATCTAGTATCAACATCGAATTCGACTCATATCGATAAACATAGAAATAGGGCATATTAGCTTGCACCAAAATAACTCTGTCGATACTAAGAAGAATGAAAAAAATGACACTAATGGAATGGATTACTCATCAACACGAATCCAATGAGACCGATGATGCTCTATTCTAAGATCATATGTATAATTGGGGTAAAATCCTACACTATTGTCTTTAAAGGATCTCCCACACCTAACTGCTATCCAACAGAGCAGAAATAAGAGAAAAAAACATGTTTTAATGATTTTCAAGGGAAATTTTGTCATATTACCAAAAAAATATGGGTCACACATTTTGGAACTATGGTTGGACATATCATGTGACAATTGTTTTCCATTTTTTCTAAGGGGGAATCCACTATAAATCCCCATCCATAAACATTAAATAATCTTGAATTAAGTTAACAATTTACATTGATGAAATTTTTAGGTTTAGAGTTTTAGAGAATTAGGTGATAACATTTACCTAACAAATTGAAATATTACATGTATACAATTCTACTAAGTATCCATTTTTTCATAAAATAAAAACTTTTGAAAAAAATAGACATGTATATATATTTATTTTAGACCTCATTAATTTTACTTGATCCAATCCTTGACCCAATTCAACTTTATGTCATGTGAAAAACATGTCAAAAAACATGTGAAGACCATAAAAAGCTTATTGAGGGATACACAATGTATGAAAACTGTTATTTTTACAAAACTACAAGTAAATCATTAATAATTTATCATAAGTAGTACTATTAACCTTTATGATCTTGTAAATAATCTTCAATGAATAAAAGATCATTACATACCCTTTTGTAACCATAATATTAACATAAATCCCATAGAATGAAGACATAAAATATAAAGGTAACATGTGATATAAACATACATAAATGGAATAACCATACGGTCAACTTACACACATATCACTTAATAAAATATCCATAATACCGACTTCTATATCCAATTAATTGGAGGATATAATGTAATAACCCTTCCTAGTTTATCATTGCACCATCTGTCATTTGGTTTATCGTGTAACCACCCGTCAAATGTCCAAGTACCATTATTAAATCATAACACATAAAATATTTAATTTCACTTGTAACATTTAATTTTAAATGACAAGAAATTATTTCAAAATTTTGAAAAAAAATCAATCTATTTCAAAAACCATTTTCAATACAAAAACACCAAAAAATGGAATAAGGGATTTCTTTTCCTTTTAAGAACATTAAGGCTTATAGAGGAATCCAAATAACGATTACGACGGCAGAGAGGTTATTATCACTGCAAATGTTAAAAACATTCCTTTGGTCATTTAGAAAAATTCTTTATATAAAAAATATTCCATTCAAATGAAATTAAAATTAAAAGGGGTTTATTATGTACCATATAAAAGCAATAGGTGTATATTATCAAAAGATACCTCAATGAAAGGAGATATAGACGAAGTCCCTTACCTCGTGTTTGACTTGACCGTTCATTCTTTAATTTCATGAATAATAAAATTAAGTTAATTTATACTTTCTTGAGAACCTTTTTCAAGTTTATTAATTCTTTTATATCACTTATTACCTTTATATAACAATTAGTTAATTATTTTAGGTCATATTGGTCATTTTGTCGATGTTTGGAACTTGAGTCAAAAATGAACTTGTTATAATTATAAATTGTCCATGTGGATGTAATTAAATTATCAAAATAATTATATTCATGATTTATATATCATATATATCATATATATATAGTATATATGTATTTATAATAGTCCATATCATTTGGATACATGATAATGAAATGCACCGTTCATGGAGATAGTTAGCTCTACATACGTGTGGACGCCACTTCCTTTTCATTTTTTTCATTTTAAAAAGAGTTAAAAACAAATGATAAATATGTGTATTATTATTATAGTATAATATAATATTTTATATACATTAAATAAGTTCATTAACACAATCTTTTATACGTTCCATGTATGGAATGAATGAGTTATATCAGTTTAAGGGGGCGGTAGTCCGCACTTTCTCAAATGAAATTATCATATATATACAACATGAAAAGCATTAAGGTATGTTATAAAAGGGAATTATAGAGGAATAGATATAAAATAAATGTCATAATATCATGTATAATTATAGTTCCTTAATAATGGCCACCATAAGAGGTGGTAAGAGATGATTGAACAATCATCATTTCGTGAGGGAGCAGTTCACTATCCACAGAGTCATTAAGTTCGATACCAAGTAGATGGAGGTGTGTGTAAGTGTAGTTCGAATCCTTCTCATAAATAAAACCTAGTATATTGAGTATACTGGTGTTTTTGTGTAAACAATGAATAAAAATATCATAGGTAGTGAATAATTAAAATAAACGAAGAGAACTTGAGATAAAACGTTACCTTTAAATCGGGTAACTCCCATTGGTTTGAACCAAAATGAATTATTGAAGTGCCTTCCACATAAGGTAAGAATTATAGGTTGAATATATGGATATTGGGATCTTTTTTGAGCTTATTTGGGTTGAGCCAAGGGGATTTAGAGGTGTGAATAATGGGTTATAGATTATGGACTTTTATAAGGGGGAGGAGGGGCACTTTAGTAATGTTTGAAAATATAATTTTATTATAAACTTATTTTCGGTTTCAAAAGGTCCAAAACATTTTTAATTCAAATATAAGGTGAATATATGTCGAAATTAAATCATCCAATAAGAATTGGATAGGTTTTGGATATTTTTTAATCCTTATCTTTTTTATTTAACCCATTGTCAACATATTTAACTTTTACCATGTTCTCTTATATATTCATAATATATGGATAATATAGTTACCATAAAATAAAAATTGAACAAAAAGTGGTTCATTAATGACATTATAAACCATATATATGTAATATTTCTGAATCATTGTGTTTTAGGATTATTATATCATTTAATAAAATATTTATGGATTTAAAAACTCATTTAAGATAATTTAAATACTATCCATATCAAGACTTTTTAAAAAATCTATAACAACTTGATTATTTCTAAAAACCTAAAATAATTCAAAGATAAAAAAGTCATAATAATCCAAAAACATATTGGATAGCTTAAAAAGTTTCAAAATAAATTTATTTTAACATTTATAATCTCATTTATTTAAAAGGTTCAATAACGAGGTAATCATTACATCATCATTGTGTCATAAATAAATTTATTTTATGTATAAAAATTGTAAATTAAATACCATGATGTAGGAAATAATATTTTCTATCTAAAGAATATTTATAGTCAAATATATCAATTATATAACCCACATGATTTTTTTAGAAAAACAATACAAGTTTGTGATATTTTTATTTTCACTTTAATTAAAAAGTCATTATTGCAATTATCTTACCCAAGTGGCATTAAAAGGCCAATATTTTCACCAAAAAATTTTATTTTTCAACCATTACACCTAAAATAATGTTATGAAATTTTTTATGGTAATTATATATTATTAGAATATTAATTTTACCTTGAATTATCCTATTTACCTTAAACTGCGACAAATAAAAATCAAAAGTAACAATTCACCAAAAAATATTTTCATCCCATTGACCCAAATTTTACATACTGATGACAACCATGTATTTCATATTTTTTAAATTCAATAGAAAGTGGCGCTGAAATTTTATTTAAATGAAATCGTAAGTTTTTAACTACTTAGTAGTATTTTTCACTATTCACCATAAAATGAAGGTTTTTAGAAAAATACCAAAAATTCACCGTAATATAAATTTTATATTCCGAATCCAAAAATGATATATATTATATAAAATTTAAAACATAGAATATTCATTAAATAATTTAAACTTATTTCTCGTCGTCAATACCAGAAAGTGTGTTTTTAAGAAAAAATAATTATCAAAAGATTCACATTTGATTATGTCCAATTTCTATGTAAAATTACATCTAATGTCCCAAATTGGATTAAATGGTAAAAATATAATCTAATTACACTTTAAAACCAATTAAAAATATAATATAACCATAAAAATTAATTATATTAAAATGTATTTTTGAATTAAAATGCAGTATTTTTCACTATTTATTAAAAAAAATGAACATTATCAGGAAAATACAAAAAATTTACCCAAAGAATGTTTTGATGTCCCAATTCTAGAAAAGAAGTTTATTTAATCCAATAGAACATATAAATGTTACAAAATATAGATTTAAAAATGGTTCTGCATCAAAAGGCGGTAAATTGACCTTTTAAAGAATATTACAATATTTATGCTTAAAATTGGATTCATTCACATTTTAAGCCTATAAAATTTACTGGATAAAGGTAAAGACAATTAAAAAACATGTATAATTATATTGTAGTCAGTTCTGTTCATTCTTATCAATACAATGACTATGCATTAACTACCATTTAAAATAATAATATTATATTATTATTTTTCAGTATAACTCAACATTGTGTGCAACATAAGATTTCGAAGAAACCCGTTGTTGTGTATCGGGTACGCTATCGAACATAGATTCCCCTTTAAAGTAAAATGAATATTTAATTCAAAAATATTAATAAATCTAAATATGTATTACTCTTTATTTACCCGGGATGTTACATCCTTCACCCTTTTGGAAATTGCATCCTCACAATTTTATTCACATATCAAAGAAATGGGAGTATTTATCCCTCATAGAATTTTCGAATTCCCACGTTACCCATTCAACCATATGGTTTTTTTTAAAAACCTTTACCTGATGAATTACCTTATTCTGAAACACTTTCTCTCTTCGGTCAAGAATATGGACTAGTTGTTCCTCATAAGAATGATTTTCTCCCAACTGAACTACCTTTGGACTCAAAAAATTAGATAGATATGATATATACTTTCTCAACATTGAATCATGAAATACATTGTGTACCTGGAATAAAGCTGGAGGTAAATACACTCTTTAGGCTACTGATTCAACTTTCTCTAGGATTTCATAGGGTCCAATGAACATCAGACTCAGCTTTCCATTCGTACCAAAACACATCACACTTTTCCTTGGAAAAAATTTTCAGAAAGTCATACCACCTACCTCGAAAGAAATATCCTCTCTATGGTTATCTACATAACTTTTCTATCCACTCTGAAATGTTCTCATGTGGTTATGAATGAGCTGAACTTTCTCTTCCAGCTCTTCTACTAATTCTGGTCCCATCAGCTTCCTTCCACCGATATCCTCCCAAAAAGATGGAGATTGACACCGCTTTCCATATAATGCCTCAAATAGAGCCATATCTATACTGGAATGAAAACTGTTATTTTATGAAAATTCAACCAAAGAAAGATGTTGGTCCCAACATCCCTTGAAATCCATTGAAGAAGTACGTAGCATATCATCCAATGTATGAATTGTTTATTCTAACTGCCCATCTGATTGTGGATGAAAAGCTATAGTAAAATTTTATTCAGTACCCAAAGACTTATAAAGGCCTTTCAAAATGTTATAAGTAATCATGGGATCACAACTAGATATAACGAAGCGGGAAACCCCATGTAACCAAACTATCTTTTTAACATACAACTGATAAAGTTGATATAGAGACTACGTATCTCAAATAAGAAGAAAATGGGAAATTTAGGTCAATCGATCAAAAATAACCCATATTGAATTGTTACCTCGAGATGTCTGTGGTAATACCAAAACAAAGTCCATCGATATATTTTCCCATTTCCACTCTAGCAGTGGTAAAGGCTAAAGCATTCATTTCGGTAACTGTCGCACTAATTTAAAATGTTGACAAGTAAAACACTTCCCAGTAAATTCAACAATATCATTTTTCATTCCATCACACTTGTAATACACCTGAAGAGCTCTATACATCTTATAATTTCATGGATGAACTGAAAACAGAGAACTATGAGCTTTAAATAACAAATCATTCATCAACTATGAATCAAAAGGCACAGTAATTTATTTAAAAACCATAAAACACAGTCTCTATCACTATTAAACTCCGGTAAAATACCCTTCTGAACCAATTATACCATCTTCAGCAACTTGCTATAATCTTTCTACGCTTTCTTTATTCTAACTACAAGATACAATTGTACAAAAACCTGAAACAAAATTATGGAATTTCTTAAACCAGCATCTTTCAATCCAAAATTCATCAAATAAAAAACTAAAGGATCTCATTCCAAACATAGAATGGTTAAGGTAGCATTACTCTTTCAGCTCAAACCATCATCCACTTTTTTGGACATTCTCAGATGGTAATGGATCATTCAATAATAATCCTTGATTAATTCTAACCATCATATTTGTCTCATGTTTATTCCTTCAAAATAAATATATCCTTCAATATTTTGTGGTCAGTATATATTTCACATTTTACTATATACAGATTATGCCTCCAAAATTTTAAAGCAAAAAAATAGCTGCTAATTCCAAACCAAGTGTAGGGTAGTTTAACTCATGAGGTTTCAACAGACATAAAGAATAAGCAACTACATGATAATATTTCATTAGAAAAAATCCAAGTCCTTGCTATGAATCATCACTATAGATGGCAAAAGTACCATCTCGGGAAGGCAGTGCCAAAACTGGAGCATTCATCAATTTTCTATTCAATTCCTAAATACAATCATCACATTCTTTATTCCAAATGAATTTAACACCTTTTTGAGTTAAATTAGACGGTGGGATAGATAACTGTATAAAATTTTAAAAAAACCTGCGCTAATAACCTGCTAAATCAAGAAAACTATGAATCTATGTGATATTGGTAGGTCTTGGAAATTCTTCAACAAGTTTGGTTTTATTAGGGTGAAAAGTTAGTCCATTTTTTGTAACAATGTGACCAAGGAATGAAATTTGTTGAAACAAAAACTCACACTTTCTGAATTTCCCATATAGTATCTTTTCTTTTACGATATCCAGGACAACCCTTAAATTACATTCATGTTCTTATTTACTTTTGGAATATACCAAACTATCATCAATAAACACAACCACCATTTATCACCTGATTCAACTAAGCCATCACTCAAAGAAACTATTACATTCACATTTTGACCATCTGATGATACTGATTTGGAAGGTAATTTCACTATGTATGCCTTCCCGGCATAGATACCCAATTTCCTCTAGGAAAATATATTCTTAACATAGAAATATCTTAGGTAAAGTAACATGATAATAATTAAATTCTATATCATTTCAATATTACCATAAATTAATTTATGGATATTAATTTAACAATACCCTAACTCCTAAAATTGTCTAATCTGACCTGTGATACAAACTATAAATCCCCAGCCCTAAACATTACATAATCATGAATTAAGTTAAAAATTTTCATGGAGGATAATTTCACATTTAAGGCCTTAGAGAATCAGTTCATAACATAATCATAACAATTTCAAATATTACATGTAGACACTTCTACTCAGTATCCATTTTTTCCAAAAAATGGAAACTCTTGAAAAAAAGTCATGACCAGTTCCTTATTTTAGAGAGCTTGACTTTTCCTTGATCCCATCCTTGACCCTATTCATCATTTTTTCCTGTAAAAAACATTTCAAAAAACTTGGGATGAGCATAAAAATCTCATTAAGGGATACACAAATTAGGAAAACTGTTAGTTTTTCAAAACTAAAAGCAAACCATGAATACTTTATCATAAGTAGTACTTTTCACCTTTATGAATTTTTAAATACTATTCACTATACTGAATATAATTGCTTACCCTTTTTAACAAAAATATTACAATAAAATCAATATAAAGAACACATGACATATAAAGGTAAATGGAGACATAAACATACTTAAATGGAATAACCATATAGTTGACTTCCATGCATATCACTAAATGGAATAGCCATACAACCGACTTCCATACCTAATTATTGATGGTTATAATGTTACCACCCATAATGATTTATTCCCACACCACCTGTCATTTGGTTTATCACATAACCACCCACCAAATTTCCAAGTACCATTATAAAATCATAACACATAAAATATTTCATTTCACTAATAACATTTCATTTTCAATCACAAGAAATCATTTCAAGATATTGAAAAAAATAAATGTATTTAAAAAACCATTTTAAATACCAAAACACCCAAAAAGTGAAAAGGGATTTATTTTCACTCTAAAAACATCAAGGCTTATAGAGGAAGCCAAATAAAGATTACGGCGATAGAGAGGTCACTGTCGCCGCAAATGTTAAAAACATTACTTTTGTCATTTAGTAAAATGCTTCATAGAAAAAAGATTCCCTTTGAATGAAATTAAAAGTAAAAGGGTTTTATTAAATACCGTATAAAAGAAGCAGGTGTATATTATCAAAACATTCCACAATAAAAAAAGATTGAGACGAAGTCCCTTACCTCATGTATGACTTGACCCGTTCATTCTATAATTTATTGAATAATAAACTTAATTTATTTTCTAAATTATTAAGAACATTTTTCAATTTTATTATTCCTTTTATATCGCTTATTAACTTTATATAACAATTAGTAAATTATTTGAGTTCATATCATACATTTAGTAAATGTTCGGAACTTGAGTAAAAAATGAACATGTTATAACTATAAAATGTCCATGTGGTCAAAATTCCATTATCTCCATATTGATATTAAGGATTTATATATCATATATATAATATATATCTATTATATATGTATTTAGAATAGTCCACATCATTTGGATATACGAGAATGAAATGCACCATTCATGGAGACAGTAAGTCGTACGTACGCATGAGCGCTACTTCCATTTCATTTTAAAATGAATGAAAATAGATTGATACATAGGTGTATTATTATTATAGTATAATATCATATTTTATATACATTAAAAATGTTCATTAACACCATCCTTCATACGTTCCATTCATGTTATGAACGTGTCATATCACTTTGAGGGGGTGGTAGTCATCACTTTCTCAAATGAAATTATGGTATATATTCAACTTAAAAAGAATAAAGGTATGTTATAAAAAATAATTTAAGAATAATAGAGATTAAATAAATATCATAAATATCATATATAATTATAGTTCCATCATAATGGCCATCATAAGTGCTGGTAAGAGAAGATTGAACAATAATCATTTTGTGAGGTAGTAGTTCGCCATCCACAGAAACATTATGTTCTATACATATTATATGGAGGTGAGTGTAATTATAGTTCAAATACGTATCACAAAAAAAAACCTAGTATATTTTGGATAATGGTTTTGTTTTGTAATAAATGAATAAAAATATCATCGGGAGTGATGAAGTAAAATAAAAGAAGAGAACTTGAGGGAAGACATTACCTTTAAATCAGGTAACTCCATTTGGTTTGATCTAAAGGGCATTATTAAAGTACCTTCTACCAAAGGTAAGGCTTCTAGGTGGATGATAAAGATCTTGGGAGATTATTAGCGCGGATGTCGGATTATCCAACGTGCTTGAGAGGTGTGAGTAATGGGTTAGATGTGATGTCTTTTTATAAGGGTGAGGAGGGACTCTTTAGGAATGTTTGAAAATATTATTCAATTACAATCTGATTTTCTGCTTCCAAATGTCTAAAAATTATTTAATTTTAAGATAAGGGGAATATATGTCTAAATAAAATCATCCAATAACAATTGTCAAAGTTTTGGATATTTTTAAATCCTTTTATTTTTTATTTAACCCTTTGTTTACTTATTTAACTATTACCACGTTCTCTTATATATTCATAATATCTGGTAAATATAGTTACCCTAAAATGTCAATAGAAATAGAAGTGGTTCATTAATGATATTATCAACCTTATCTAGGTAATTTGGAAGAATTTTTGATTTTTAGGATTATTATATCATTTAATAAGATATTTATTGATTTAAAAACTCATTTATGAAAATTTAAATACTATTCACATGTGATCTTTAAAAAAATCAATAACAACTTGATTGTTTCAAAAAACCAACAATAATACAAATATAACCAGTAATTATCATTACTCAAATTCGTGTATGCCATAAAAAGGTTTAAAACAAATTTATTTTAACATTTATAATCTCATTTATTTAAAACATTCATTAGTGAGGTAATCATTACAATCATTGTGTCATAATTAAATTTATTTATTTGATGTATGAATATTATAAATAAAATACCATGATGTAGTAAATATTTTTAGCTTTATAATGAATATTTATAGTCAAATATATCAATTATATATACCCACATTAATTTATTTAGCAAAACATCACATGTTTATGTTATTTTTATTTTTACTTTTAACAAAAAGTTATTAATTTAATTATATTACCCAAGTAGATTTCAAAGGCCAAAAGTTTCACAAAAATATTTTATTGGTCGGCCATGACTCATCCAATAAGGTTAGGATATGTGTTAAAGTAAATTTATATTATTATAATATTATTTTTACCTTGAATGACTTCATTTATCTTTAACCGTGGTAAATAAAAATCAAAAGTTACTATTTACAAAAAATTATTTTTCATCCCATTGAAAAACATTTTAAAAATTGATGACAACCATGTATGACGGATTTTTGAAATTCAATTCATAGAAGCGGTAAAATTACATTTAAAGAAAAAATTAATTCTTTAACAACTAAGCAATATTTTTCCCTATTCATCAAAAATTGATGGTTTTCAAAAAAATACCAAAATTTAACCCTAAGATAAATTTTATATTCCAAATACTAAAATGATTTCTATTTATTCATATTAAAAACATAGAAGTAGCATTCATTTTTTTTTAAAATTAATTCTCCTTGTCAAAACCAGAATGCATGTTTTTAAGAAATAATAACAATCAAAAGATTGACATTTGTTTATGCCCAATTTCAATGTGAAATTACTTACAATGACCAACATAAGATTAAATGTTAAAAATATAATCTAATTTAAATTTAAAACCAATTACAAAGATAATATAACCATATAAATAAATTATATTAAAAAGAAGGTTTGAATTAAAATGCAGTATTTTTCACTATTCATTAGAAATGAACATTATCAGAAAAATATCAAAAAATTTCCTCGAAGTATGTTCTGATGTCCCTATTCTAAATAATAAGTTTATTTTATAAAATAGAACATATAAAAGTGACAAAATGTAGATTTGATAGGGGTTCATCATCAAAAGGTTGTAAATCTACCTTTTAAAGAATATAAGAGTATTTATGCTTCAAATTGGATTCATACACATTTAAGCCGCTATCTTTTTTGGATAAAGGTAAATAAAATTAACAAAAATGTATAATAATATTTTTGTTAGTTCTATTCATTCCTGAAAATAAAATTACTATGCCTTAACTTCCCTTTAAAATAGTAATATAATATTTTTATTATTTAGTTTAACACAACATCTTGTGCAATGTTAAATTTTATAGAAACCCGTTGTTGTGTACTGGGTACACTATTGAACATTTAACCCCCTTAATAGTGAAATTAATATTTCATTCACAAATATTAATATATATGAAAATGTATTACTCTTTATTTTGTTAGAATGTTATATCCTTCCCCCCCTTTTGGAAATTGCGTCCACACAATTTTATTCACTTATCAAATAAATAGGGGTATTTATCCCTCATAGAATTTTCAGATTCCCACATTTCCTCTTCAACCATATGGTTTTTACACAAAACCTTTATCTGATGTATTACCTTATTTTGCAACACTTTCTCTCTTCGGTCAAGAATCTAGACTAGTTGTTCCTCACAAATAATATTTTCTCCCAACTGAACTACCTCTAGACTCAAAACATGAGATGTATCCGGTATATACTTTATCAATATAGAAACATGAAAAACATTGTGTACCTAGGATAAACATGGAGGTAAATCCACTATGTAGGAAACTGATCCATCTTTCTCCAGGTTTTTATAGGGTCCAATGAACATCAAAATCAGCTTTCCCTTCACACTAAAATGCATCACGCTTTTCCATGGAGAAACATTGAGAAAGACATGATCACCTACCTCGAAAGAATGATCTTTCATCTTGTTATCTACATATTAGTTCTACCTCCTCTAAGATATTCTCATATTCTTCTAAATCAACTATAATTTCTCTACAAACTCTTCTACCAATTCTGGTCCCATCAGCTTCCTTTCATCTACTTTATCCCAAAAAGCTGGAGTTCGACACCGATTTTTATATAATACATTAAACTGGGCCATATTTATACAAAAATGAAAACTATTATTATATGAAAACTCAACCAAAGAAATATTTTGGTCCCAACATCCCCGTAAATGTATTGAAGTAACACATAGCTTATCATCCAAAGTATTAATTATTCGTTCTGACTGCCCATCTGATTGTAGATGAATTTGTTCTGACTGCCCATCAAAAGGCACACATAATATCTTTCCAAACCCACAAACACATTCTCATTCATTATTAAACTCAGGTAACTTACCCTTCTAAACCAATTCTACCTTTTTCTACAACTCGCTATCATATTTCTACACTTTCTTTATTCTATCTACTAGAGATGATTGTACTAAAACCTAAAACATAACATATGAATTTCATATACCATCAACTTCCAATCCAAAATTCATCAAATCAAATACCAAAGGATCTATTTCCATATTTAGAATGTACTACTAAAAAATGGGCTTTATCAGTGCTCAAAACAGGATTTAACAGTTCTACAAAAGCACTATAAAGCTCAGCACTGATAATGGAAGCCTTTATCAGCGCTAAAAACGCGCTGATAAAGGGCCTCTTTATTAGGACTAAAAAACCGCTGATAAAGGGATCGTTTATCAGTGCTTCTTTAGTGCTGATAAAGTGATTCTTTACCTGCACTTATTTAGTGCTGATAAAGGTTCACTGTATCATCGCTAAAAATGTGCTGATAAATGCCTTTCCTATTGTAACATAAAATTATGCAGCACCACACCCAAAAAAAGACCTACAAAAAATTAGCATATCAACAAGTATAAAATTTAAAAATTATCCAATAATTCATAATGAAATCAAAAAAAGAATACAAATACAGCATTTTTACCCATACAACAAGTATACCCAAACAAAATTAACACATAAATCATATGTTAATTAAATAAATAAAGAATACAATTAAGAATTCCGGGGGTTGGGGTTGTTCATGGTTTTGGGGGGGCTGTCCAAGGGGGTAGGAGGTGTGCAGGGGATGGGGTGTCCGGGGGAAGGGGGGGTGTCTAGGGGGGGTGGTGGTGGATGGGGGGAGGGGTGCTGTCCAGGGTAGTGGTGGTTGTGGGGGGGGGGTGTCCATGGTGGTGTCTAGGGGGGTGTGGTGTCCATGGGGTGGGGGGGGGGGGTTAGGGTGTGGGGTGTCTAGGGGGTGGGGGTGTCCAGGGGGTGAGGTGGTGTCCAGGGGGTCTAGGACGTTGGGGGGTTGTCTAAGGGGGGTGGAGAGGTGTCTAGAGGGTGGGGGTGGGGGTGTTGGGGGGGGGGGGGGGGGTCCAGGTGGTGTCTAGTAGAGGTGTGGGGTTGTGTAGGAGCTAGGGGCGTCCAGGGGGTCGGGGTTGTCTGCGGGGTGGGGGTGTCGGGGGGAGGATTTCTAGGGGGTGGGGGTGTCCAAGGGGTGGGGGTGTCCTGGAGTGTGGGGGTGGGGGGTGTCCATGGGGTGGGGTGGTGTCGAGGGGGTCCAGGTG
The DNA here is from genome assembly GCA_963277665.1 of Viscum album. Classification (NCBI taxonomy): domain Eukaryota; kingdom Viridiplantae; phylum Streptophyta; class Magnoliopsida; order Santalales; family Viscaceae; genus Viscum; species Viscum album. Next base: position 1,978,593,561 of record OY728127.1, on the reverse strand, counting down.
GTTAGGGGCTATCCAAGGGGGGTGGGGTGGTGTCCCGGGGGTGGGGGCAGCTTTCCATGGGGGTGGGGTGTCCAAGGGATGGGGTGGGTGTCTAGGTGGTGGGGTGGTGTCTAGGAGGGGTGGGCGTCGTCCAGGGGGTGGGGGACGTCTAGGAGGGTGGTGGTGTCTGAGGGGGGGGGGGCTATCTATGGGGGAGGGGTGAGGTGGTGTCTTGGGTGATGGGGGGCTTTCCAGGGGGTGGAATGTCTAGGGGCTCGGGGGGGGGGGGGGGGGGGTTCAATGGGGTGATGGGGTGTCTAGGGGGTGGGGTATTGTCCTAGGGGTGGGGGTCCAGGGGGTTGGGGGAAATCCAAGGGGGGTGGGGTGGTGTACAGGGGGTTAGGGTGGTTGTCCATGGGGGTGGGGGTGTCCAGGCAGGTGGGGGGTGTCCAGGTGGTGGGGTGGTGTCTAGGAGGGGTGTTTTCTAGGAGGGGTGGGGATCTGGGGGGTTGTGGGGTGTCTAGGAAGGTTGGTGTAGGGGGTGGGGGGGATGTCCAGGGTGGGGGCTATCCATGGGGGTGTCCAAGGGGTGGGGTGGTGTCTAGGGGGTGGGGTGGTGTCCAGGGGGTGGGGGATATAATGGTTTTAATGGATTGAATTTCATGAATTTTAAGATAATTGGTATTTTTAAAATGGTTTTGTAATAGTGTTTATTTCAATTGCATGTGTTTCTTTTGGAAAAAATGAATGCTTTTTTTGCGTATGGTAGGAAGGGGGATTTCCATACGTCAGTTGTTGTTTTCACTTAAAATTCTGTCTATTTAAAAAAAATAGAGACACTTTGAGTGATACTGCCCCACTGTGCCTCAGATTGAGGTGGGGTTGACTTGTACACATCAAAAATGACCCATGGATCACTCTACTAAATTATCAACACAATAAGAATGTGTTTGGTCAGTATTCCGTACGTCAATTGTTGTTTTCACTTTAAATTTTCTATATTTTAAACAAAAGAGAGACACTTTGAGTGATATTGGCCACAACGTACCTCATATTGATGTGAGGTTGACTTTTACATGTCACAAATGAAACATGGATTGTTTTACTAATGTATCAACATAATCCGAATTCCTTTACTCTGTTTTCCGTACGTCAGTTGTCATTTTTACATAAAATTCTATCCATTTTAAACAAAAGTCGGACACTTTGAGTGATACCGGACCCACTGTGCAACGTATTGAGGCGAGGTTGACTCTTAAACGTAAAAAATGACCCATGGATAGTTCCCCTAATGTATCAACACAATCCTAATGCGTTTGGTCGGTTTTTCGTACGTTAGTTGTTGTTTTCACTTAAAATTCTGTCCATTTTAAACAAAAGAGAGACACTTTGAGTGATACTGGCCCCACCATTCCTCATATTAAGGCGGGGTTGACTCTTAAACATCAAAAATGACCCATGGATCGTTCTATTAAAGTATCAATAGAATAAAAATTCTTTTAGTTGGTTTTCTGTATGTCACTTGTTGTTTTCACTTAAAATTCTGTCCAATTTAAACAAAAGAGTGACACTTTGAGTGATACCATCCACACCAAGCCTCATATTGAGGCAAGGTTTATTTTCAAGCCTCAAAAATGACACATGGATCATTCTCCTGAAGTATCAACACAATATGAATGCTTTTGGTCGGTTTTCCGTACGTCAATTGTTGTTTTCACTTAAAATTTTGTCCATTTTGAACAAAAGAGAGTAACATTGGGTGATAATGGCCACACCATGCCTCGGATTATGGAAGGGTTGACTTTTACATATAAAAAATGACCCATGTATCGTTCTCATAAAGTATCGACACAATCCGATTGCGTTTGGTCAGTTTTTAGTTTGTTAGTTAATGTTTTCATTTAAAATTTTGTCCATTTTAAACAAAAGATAGATACTTTGAGTGATACTGGTCACACCGTGCAACTGAATGAGGCGAGTTTGAATCATTCACATCATACATGACCTATGGATTGTTCTCCTAAAGTACCAACACAATCTGAATGCGTGTGGTTGTTTTTCTGTACGTCAGTTGTTGTTTTCACTTAAAATTCTATCCATTTTAAACAAAAGTGTAACACATTGAGTGATAACGGCCACACCAAGCCTCATATTGAAGAGGGGTTGAATCTTACACATAAATAAAGACCAATATATCGTTCTCCTAATGTATAATCTCAATAAAAATTATTTTGGTCAGTTTTCCATATGTTAGTTGTGGTTTTCACCTAAAATTATGTCCATTTTAAACAGAAGAGAGACACTTTGAGTGATACCATCCACAATGTACCTTGGATTGAGGCGGGGTCGGCTCATAAAAGTATCACATGACCCATGGATCATTCTACTAAAGTATCAACACAATTAGAATGAATTTGGATGGTTTTTCGTACGTCAGTTATTGTTTTCACTTAAACTATTGTCCAATTTAAACAAACATGAGACACATTGAGTGATACCAGCCACAACGTGCCTCATATTGAGGAGGGGTTGAATATTACACATCCAAAATGACCCATGGATATTTCTCCTAATGTATCAACACAAAAAAATGCATTTTGTTGGTTTTATGTATATTAGTTGTCGTTTTCACTTAAAATTCTGTCTATTTTAAACAAAAGAGAGACACTTTGAGTGATACCGGACAGACCATGCCTAGGATTGAGGCGGGGTTCACTATTACACATCACAAATGACCCATGGATCATTATCAAAATTTATGAACACAATCTGAATGTGTTTGTTCAGTTTTAAGTACGTCAGTTGTTGTTTTCACTTAATATTTTGTCCATTTTTAACAAAAGAGAGACACTTTGAGTGACACCGGCCACAATGTGCCTCAGATTGACGTAGGGTTGACTCTTACACATAAAAAATGACAGATAGATCGTTCTTATAAAGTATAAACACAATCTGAATGCGTTTGGTCACCTTTTCATACGTTATTTGTTGTTTTCACTTAAAATTTTGTCTATTTTAAACAAAAGAGAGACACTTTGAGATATCCCAGCCACACCACGCCTTATATTTATGTATATTTGACTCTTACATCTCACGCATGACCCATGAATAGTTATACTGATGTATCAACACAATCCAAATGCATTTGGTTGGTTTTCCATACGTTAGTTGTTGTTTTCAATTAAAATTCTGTCCATTTTAAACAAAAAAGAGACACTTTGAGTGATACCGGCCACAACATGCCTCAGATTAACACTGGGTTAACTCTAAAATGTCACACATGAACCATGGATAGTTATCATAACGTATCAATAGAATATGAATGTGTTTAGTCGGTTTTCCGTACGTCAGTTTTTGTTTTCAGGTAAAATTTAGTCCTTTTTAAACAAAAGAGAGACACTTTGAGTGATACCGGCCACACCATGCATCATATTGAGGCGAGGCTGACTCTTACACATCAAAAATAACCCACGTATCATTCTACTAAAGTAACAACACAATCCTAATGCGTTTGGTCGGGTTTTCTTATGTCTGTTGTTGTTTCCTCTTAAAATTCTGTCCATTTTAAACAAAAGAGAGAAACTTTGAGTTATACCGGCCACACCGCGCCTCTAATTGAAGCAGGGTTGACTATTACACATCAAAAATTACCCATGGATCATTCTCTTAATGTATAAACACAATTCTAATGCATTTGGTCAAATTTGATGTTATTTTGGAGATTTTACAATTTTTTATTATCGAAATCCCAATGAAAAGTGGTTCAACATTCTTTCATGTTGGTGGTGAATTTCATCTGTTAAAATGGAAAAATGACTCAATAAATAAAGGATAGTTTATTTAATTAAAATTAAAATTTTCCTATGAAAATTTACATACATCAATGTTTCATCTTTTGATCTCCTTTACCCCTCTCAAAAATGGCCACTAATTGTACGTGTCCCCAAGTCAGATCTTCATACTATTTGTGTAGAATCTTCTATCAGGTATGCAACCCCCTCATTTATGAACAAATCTATATCATCTTGTGAATATGATGCTTTTCGACATTCAGAGTAGTAATGGGAAATATATAAATAAATTATTAATAAATAATTGAAATTATATAGTAGTTGTTTTTGAAAATACCACTCTAATGATGCTAGTTTGTCGATGGAAAACGATCACTCTCATATATTTACAAACATAATAACTGTAATCATTATCATTTTTTTGTTGTGGACAGAACAAAAACATTAATCATCATGATAATAAGTAACTAGTTTTGATATGTATTTGGATGGTGAGATTTTATTATATATACCCTTATACGGGTATAGACGTAGTATTTTCTCTCTTGCTTATGCTTAGCCCTTGTCCTAAGTCATTGTTTTAGACGATATTGATACACCACCCTATCATAACTGATTACTCATTAAAAGATAATATAAATTAAAAAACATGATGTTTAAACCAAAAAAATAGGATGTAGTGTCTTACATATTCACAAACTCCATCATGTGTGGTCAGTTTAATGGATATCCATGCATTGAATCCAGAATATAAATCTTTAGAGTATCCAAGTTCACCGCAATTAGCTGCCAATGTTTCCTAAAAACAAAAAATGAAATAAGTAATAAATGAAGTGAAAATATAATATTTATATTCTTTAATCGTAGATTTTTACCCCTCTATGGTTGGTATTAGGAAGTGTCTCTCATCCATAATCTTTCATTCAAATGTTTTCATCAAGACATCCAGTATTTGATCCTATTTTTATTGATATAATTTTTTTAGTTGGGTTGATGTTGTATAAGGACCAATGAGTCCTAATTTTGACTCATGGGGAAATCCCTTCATCTATATTTCATATATACTCCTACCTATAATATAAAATGCATTTAGTAATAATTAGTACATTATATTACCTTTTAGAAAATCAATTAATGAAAACATACCTCATATATAAATTTACAACTGTGATGCCTATCAACAATTATTCAAGGATCTCATTTACATTCTCAGCAATAATAAAATATTGAATTTCCTCTCCGTATACATTCCTTTCAAAAACAAATATATGAATAATATATTTTTTATCTTCGTATCCACATGAGTCTTCAATGCTAGTAAACGTGGATAGAGAACATGTGGTGTTATTGTGATTTCAGTAGCTCTTTGGGATCAACTGGTTGATCCTTTAGATGATTTTGAGTCGACGTTTCTTGTCACCCCTTCCATTTCTCTATCTATAATAACATTCATTGGTTCAGAACTTTTTTTCATTAATTGTTAAAGGTTTAGGTTGTAAAAATGGAAATAAATACCTCTTTCATCTCATGTAATATTACATGTTGTGACAACCAAGAAATGAATGTACCAATAGCCTTTTCGACCATATGAATATCATCATCATCAAGGAGAATAGGTTGCTCTAAATTTGGCTCATGAGCTACAATACTCGTCACTTTCAGAAGATCTTTTGGAAGTGGTCTAATATGAAGCTTGTCCTCTGGGATGTTGAACATTGTATCCCTCTCTACATGGAGTGTAATGACCCAAAACTTTGAATAAATCTTGTTTCCTGATTTTGTGTGTTATTTTAATTTTTTTATACACAACAAAACTATTTCATGCGATAACATGAGTATAATTAAAATAAGACCTTTGGGTTTTGACTGTTATATGACCATTGGTCTATATGAACAATGGAAACTAAATGTTTCGATATTTTTCTCTAAATACAAGTGATCTTGGTTAATTAATATAGAAAGAAGATTCTATGGCCTCACTTAGTAGTCTTGGACCGATCGAAGCCCATCTAATAGAACTTGAGAAGGAGGTAGCACCACTGGGCTTTTCTCTGGACCAAACCCAAGCCGAACTTCATCGTGTGAAGCTAGAATAGAATTCCCTTCGTAAGAATTTCAAACTGATAGAAATTAATACTCGTGTGATGATGGCCGAGCCTCCCTCAGATTTTCTCACCATAGCACACCTTACACTTAGGTCCTATGCTGGTGTGATAAGGGGTTATGTAAGGACACCGTAACTGCCTTGTGTAATCCATTGTTTTAAATAAAAATTTGATTTATTTTTATGATGAGGTTTATGAATTTTCAAATGACCGGATAAATATAGTATGCATATTTTTCGATGAATTTTAGAGAAAGGATATTTTAAAAATGTTTAGGTAAACCATAAATAAATAAAAATGAGTAATGATTTTCAAAAAATTGTCTTCTACAATTATGTTCTGTACAAAATTTAGAGTCTAATAAGATCAACATAATTTTTGATGAATTGTAAATTATGAATAGTGCTTTTATTCTTAGGATTAGTAATGTGACCAAATGGATTATTAATCTCACTTAATGAAAGTATTAATATAATCTAGGCACCGTGATTATGTAATGTGATTCAATAAAATAGGTAAATAATTGTTTTAGAAATTATTAGTCAAGTATTAGTTTTTTCCGGTGAATAGTTTTTTTAATTAAAAATTAAATTAAAATTATTTATAAAATTATTTTTATAAATTGGATTTCATTTTTGAACTCAGAGCATCGATATTATGTTAAGGTAATTTTTGGGGATTTTTATGAAAAAAATTAATTTTCAGGGAATAGTGCATTTATTTAAAAATTAAATTAAAAATATTTAGAAAATAAATTTTATAAAATGGATTTCATTATTGAAATCAGAGAATTGTTAATTTGTTAAGCTAAAATTTTGGGTTTTTCTGAGAAAGTTGAATTTTCAGTGAATAGTAAAAATAAAGTATTAGGGTTTCAGTATTTTTAATGACATCAAAATTGTGTTATGATGATGTCATGAGATATTTTAATGGTTTTCCAAACAAAGGCAACAAATTATTGTATGGGGGGCCCATGTGGCCTAAATCCATCGGAAATACCTTGGGAGAGCCCACGGTTTTGAGAAAACCACTTGTGAGGTGTCCCTTGAAATTATTAAAGTATCACCTCACATTCCCTATAAATACAAAGCCATTCTCTCATCCTTTCGACTCAAAAATAATTCTCAACGATGTTCTGTTCTCCTTACCTCCCCATGAGTCCTCCCAAGGTTCCCTGAAAACTATTAAGGTCCCAAACATTGTGTTTTAAGAGTTACATTTAAGGTAAGGGATCTGACCTCTCTCTTTCTTTTCAAGCAATCTCTTTTATGTCATTTCTTTTGTGCTCCATGTTCTTATGTTGGAGGATGTTATTTTATATTAATATTACTTCCCTTTTCATATTAATATGATACGATACCCCCTCTTTCTTTCTTCAATTCGTTTTACTAATGTTTAAGTGGCGCCGTTAGGATGCCAAATTTTTAAGGGATTCTTTCACCATTCTCATTTTTCAATGTTCTACATTCATGTCATGACTTTAAAGTTCATTTTTATTATTTTGGGGTATGATCACTATATCTATCATACTGAAATTTTATGTTCATATGATGAGAGAACCTATTTGATCATGTAAATTCATTTTTGTTGATGTTTAAGTGACGCCATTAGGATGCCAGATTTTTTTAAGAAAATCTATTTTTTGTCTTCCTTCCATGTTTTTTATTTCAAATGGTATGTCCTTCAAATTTCATTACCATGTTCATTATCCTTCATATTCGGTCCCTCTACTATTTTATGCGTCATTTATGAATGTTTTACCCATGTCCCCTCTCTTTTAAATGTTTTCTAAAACCTCAAAACGTAGCCATTATGCTGCAGAATTTTCGTCTCAAAATGTCTCTCTCTTTTTCTAATGTTATTTTATTTTATTAAGTGAATAATAAATTCTCTCTCTTATATAGTATTATTCACATATATAGAAATTTTTTCTCTTTTAAATTCTGGTATTTACATACATGAGACCCACTTTCCCTTTCTGTGGGCTTAAAGTTACATAAAGATCATGTCTTTAAAGCAGTTTTTAAAACGTTATGATTATGAAATGTAACCCATTTCCTTTATGCTATATGGGTTGTTTATGAAATTATTGATTATGATATATGTGGCTCACATGATGACAAAGAAAAATTTAATGGTGTGCCCTGATAGCGCTCTAATGCATTGGATAAAGACTTAATCTCTAGAGATGTCCATTTTTAACGACGCCTTGGTGAATAACCTTGGTAATTTTAATGACACCTTGGGGATGGACCATGGTGAAATGGAAATGATTGTCTATGTTAAATGTTTTAGCCACTTCTTCAAATTATGAAATATGTTATTTTTATTATGATATGCCTCATGATTTCTTTCTCATGCCTTAAAGTTCTTTTTCATGACATTGTTGATGTATCTCAAGTTCACATGTTAAATGTTTCACCTTGTTTCCCTTACTGCGCCTTCTTCTCATCCTTTCATTTGATGTATGTCCCTAGGTTATGAGATGCAGTATTGAAACCAGTATGAACATATGGAGAATCATTTCAAGTGTTTAAGAAGAATGTTTTATGTTCTCGTGTTTTATGTTCTTGGTTTCCAAGACACTAAACCATAAAGATCATCGGTTTTGTAAAATGTAATGAAAGTTTATGTGATAAAAAGGATGGATTCCATAGTTGGTATAAAAGGATGGTTTAGTTATTTGTGGAAATTAGGATATGAAAACATTAGAAATAACCCTATAGAAAAGTTTAAATATAGGAAATCTTCCTGGTGTATTGGTGAGTATTGAGTAAGGGGTTTCCAAGAAAATACATCCTTGTCTGGATATAAGCAGGTAGAGGTGGCTCTGGCACAGATGTACATAGGGGTAAAACTAGAAAACACTGATTTTAGCTAGAGTTGAACGGGAACTGGTACACGAAAACAGGCCTTGCTGCACTCTTGGTTACGACACTCTTGGGGGATATGCTTTGGTAAATTCATAAGCTTAGTATGAACCATTATTAAAGGAACAATGATAAATTAAAATAAAATTCACATAAGAATATATGATCATGGATAACCTAGATTGGGACCTAGGGGATCATAATTTAGGGTATACTTTTCTTTTACATGTTTAGCCTTCTATACTTTAAGTTTCCTTTCCATGATTATTGGCTTAGTATTTAAGCCCCCTACTTATAAGTTCTTTTTAGTTAATGGCGTGAAATGGAAGTGCATTTCCCAACGACCAATGTGATAGGAAATGTGATGATTTCCCTATTAATGTGACATAGATGATGAAAGTTCAAGTTTAACATATTGTGATTATTCCAAACCAGCTATCAAAAATTACAATTAATAATTGGTACCTAGTTGAATGCCCAAATTCATCAAAGAAGAAGAAGACAAAGTCTTAAGGATGTTCATCTGATAAAGTTGATAATGGAAAGAAGACCCAATTTCTTTTTTTTTTTGAAAAAAGTATGGGAAGAGGCACCAAGGAGAATGTCACAAAGGAACCAGGAGATGTTTTAAGTGTGGGAAGATAGAGCATAAAGTAGCCAATTTCATTAAAAAATGGATAATGTGATGAATGGAGATAAGGTTCGATCTAATGTACCTTATACACTTCAATGTCATAAATGTGGAGAAGTTAGACATTATCCAAGGCAATGCTCTCTTAGAATGGATGAGAAGTATGATGAGCATCAATAATCTTCAAGGACAAGGGGAAAATGAATGTCCCATGCTGCGATGGATCATGATGACTGAAGTACATGTAACTTCTTCGCAATAATTGTCTATGTCATGTTGTATTTTAGTTCATGCTCTATAAACATATCTTTTATGTTTTCTAAGATCATCGAGTCACTAACTAAGATGATTTTATATCATTAAGGAAAAAATCTACTGTTATGTACCACATGTTGATGTAGTGAAGTTGTTATTCTTAAAAAAAGGGGTGATTATGGGATTAAAAGATTATTATTATTTTGGAAGACGTTCACTATTTTTGGAACCCCATTTGATTGAGGTAAATAGATTACTACGGTATTTTCTTTGAGGATTATTGGTTGACTTATATTTTGAATAATCAATGAATTTAAGGAAATCTTATAGTAATTTAGGTTACATAAGGAAATGATTAACATATCTTGGGGAAAATTTTATTAGGTTAGTTACTTTTGTTATAAGATAATAAGAGTGGTTGTTGTTGTATGATGATGAACGATAAAGTCTATCTTGGAAGACTATGTCATGAGATCGTTATTATAATTGGGTTTCAATATTAGTTTGGTTTATTTTGAGGATTTTAAGGACAATTATTTATGGAATGGTCTATGATGAACATTGGGTAGTACGATGGATCTATAAAGATTTAAAATCAGTTTCCCTTCCTAGGGGATTATTTCTTTTTGAAGAGTTGTTTTATCTTACCCTTTCTGTTTTTGGGATAATGTTTAAAGATAGAAGAAATTGATAGTTAATATTTTGTGGATTACATGAATCTCAAGAAGATGATTCTTGTGTTTTGATGAGACCAAGGGTTTATGAATGCTCATCGTCTGGAGAAAAGATTAGTTTTGGTAGAAACTTTTTAAAGGATTAAACTCTACTTTAAGGTAGGTATATTTCCTTATATTTTTGTTCTATGTAGTAAATGAATTCCTCAAAATTATGAAACGGAAAGTAAAACAAAAACGTTTTTGGTTTATGTTTCCTACTAGGTAATCGATGACCGTTTACAAACATCATATGTTTTGGATTTTCTCGTGGTTAAATTTCTCCTAATCATGTTTTCTATCACTCTGCCTCAGAACATGACCCTTTGTTATCTCCTCCATGTCCATGTTTTCCTACATGGAATCCTAGTGTGGGTTAACTCGGGTGACCTTTGTACTTCCCTTTCTTTCTTTTAATGTAATAGTTTTACTGACTTCTTTTCTGATGTGGGACTTCCAATGAAACTTCAAAACACAATTTTATAAATTGCGAGGATGCAATTTATTAAGGGGGTATGATTGTAACGACCCAAAATTTTGAATAAATCTTGTTTTCTGCTTTTGTGTGTTAATTTATTTTTTTATACTCAACACAACTATTTCATTTGATAACACGGGTATAATTAAAATGAGACCTTTGGGTTGTGACTTTTATATGACCATTGGTCAATATGACCGCTGGAAACTAAATGTTTCGATATTTGTCTCTAAATATAAGTGATCTTGGTTAATTAATATAGAAAGAAGATTCGATGGCCTCACTTTGTAGTCTTGGACCAATCGAAGCCCATCTAACAGAACTTGAGAAGGAGGTAGCACCACTGGGCTTTGCTCTAGACCAAACCCAAGCCAAACTTTATCGTGCGAAGCTAGAATGGAATCGCCTTTGCGAGAATTTCAAACTGATAGAAACTACTACTCGTGCGATGATGGTCGAGCCTCCCTCAGATTCTCTCACCTTAGCACACCTTACACTTAGGTCCTATGCTGGTGTGATAAGGGGATATGTAAGGAGACCATAACTACCTTGTGTAATCCATTATTTTCAATAAATTTTTGATTTCTTCTTATGATGAAGTTTATGAATTTTCAAATGTCCAGATAAATATAGTATGCATATTTTTGATGAATTTTAGAGAAAGTATATTTTAAAAATGTTTATGTAAACCTTAAATAAATAAAAATGTGAAATGATTTTCAAATAATGGTCTTCTACAATTATGTTCAGTACGAAATTTAGAGTCTAATAAGATAAACATAATTTTTGATGAATAGTAAATTATGAATAGTGATTTTATTCATAGGATTAGTAGTGTGACCAAATGGATTAGTAATCTCACTTAAAGAAAGTATTAATATAATCTAGGAACCTTGATTAAGTAATGTGATTCAATAAAATAGGTAAATAACTATTTCAGAAATTATTAGTCAAGTATTAGTTTTTCCAGGTGAATAGTGTTTTTTAATTAAAAATTAAATTAAAACTATTTAGAAAATTATTTTTATAAAATGGATTTCATTTTTGAACTCAGAGCATTGATATTATGTTAAGGTAATTTTGAGGGATTTTTCTGAAAAAATTGAATTTTCGGTGAATAGTGTATTTATTTAAAAATTAAATTAAAAATAATTAGAAAATTATTTTTTAAAATGGAGTTCATTTTTGAAATCAGAGCATTTATATTTGGTTAAGGAGAAATTTTGGGATTTTTATGAAAAAGTTGAATTTTCAATGAATAGTAAAAATAAATTTTTAGGGATTCAGTATGGTTAATGACATCATACCTGTGTCATGATGATATCATGAGATATTTTAAGAGTTGGCCGACCTAAGGTGATGCATTATTGTATGGGGGGCCCATGTGGGCTAACTCCATGGGAAATACAATGGGAGAGCCCATGGTTTTGAGAAAACCACTTGTGAGGTGTCCCTTGAAATTATTAAAGTATCACCTCACTTTCCCTATAAATACCAAGCCATTATCTCATCCTTTCGACTCCAAAATCATTCTAAAGGATGTTATGGTCTCCTTACCTCCCCAGGAGTCCTCCCATGATTCCCTCAAGCCTCTCAAGGTGCCAACCATTGAGTTTTAAGAGTTACATTTAAGGTAAGGGATCCGACCTCTCCCTTTCTTTTCAAGAAATCTATTTTATGTCATTTCTATTATGCTCCATGTTCTTATGTTGGAGGATGTTATTTTATATTCATCTTACTTCCCCTTTCATTTTCATATGATAATATACCCCTCTTTCTCTCATCAATTCGTTTTAAGTATTTTTATGTGGTGTCGTTGGGCTGCCGAATTTTTAAGGGATTCTTTCACCCTTCTCATTTTTCAAAGTTCTACATTCATGTCAAGTCTTTCAAGTTCCTTTTTATTATGTTAGGGTATGATCAATATATCTATCAAACTTAAATTTTATGTTCATATTATGAGAAACCCTATTTGATCTCATCAAATGATTTTTGTTGAAGTTTAAGTGACGTCGTTAGGCTGCCAAATTTTCATAAGAAAATCTAATTTTTGTCTTCCTTCCATGTTTTTCATTTCAAATGGTATTCCATTCAAATTCCATTACCATGTTCATATATCCTTCATATTGGATCCCTATACTGTATTATGGGTCATTTATGAATGTTTGACCCATGTCCCCTCTCTTTTCATTGTTTTCCAAAACCCCGAAACATAATCATTATGCTGCAGAATTTCCTTCTCAAAATGTCTCTCTCCTTTTCTAAATTTCTTTTATTTTATTAATTTAAAACTCAAAGCTATCTCTTCTATAGGGGTATTCACATATATACCATGTTTTTCTATTTTAAATTCTGGGATTTACATACATGAGACCTGCTTTTCCTTTATGTGGGTTTAAAGTGACATAAAGATCATGTCGTTGAAGCAGTTTTTAAAACGTTATGATTATGAAATGAAACCCATTTCTTTTATGCTATATGGGTTGTTTTTGAAATGATTGATGATGATATATGAAGCTCAAATGATGATAAAGACAAATTTAAGGGTGCGCCCTGATACCTCTCTAATGCATTGGGTAATGAATAAATCTCTAGAGATGACCATTTTTAATGACGCCTTGGTGAATAACCTTGGTAATTTTAATTACACCTAGGGGATGGAAATTGGTGAAATGGAAATTATTGTCTATGTCAAATTTTGTAGCCACATATTCAAATTATGAAATACTTTATTTTTATTATTATATGCCTCATTATTTCTTTCTCTTGCCTTATAGTTCTTTTTCATGACATTGTTGATGTATCTCAAGATCACATGTTAAATGTTTCCCCTTGTTTCCCTTACAAGGCCTTCTTCTCACCCTTTCTTTTAATGTATGTCCCCAGGTTATGAAATGCAGAAATGAACCTAGGATGAACATAAGGAGAGGCCTTTCAAGTGTTTAAGAAGAATGTTTTATGTTCTCATGTTTTTAGTTCCTGGTTTCCAAGACACTAAACCTTACAGATCCCCGGTTTTGTAAAATGTAATGAAAGTTTATGTGATAAAAAGGTGGGATGCTATATGGTGATATGTGGGTGTTGAAAGATTTAAATCATAGTTATTATCACCCTGTAGAAGACTATTACAGGAAAATTATCAGTGTTTGTCTGATTGACATTTCATTGGAATAATTATTAGAATTTTGATTAACATGGCTAAGACACTCTTTAAGAGGAATAACTCACCTCAAAGCTAGTGGGGGGGGGGCTCTTCACACACTGGTTTTTCCTGAGCTGTGTATTATATTTTCTTCCCACCCATAAATGTTGCTAACAACTCTCCCTTCCATTGAAATCATTCCTCTTGAGTTTCCAGTCTTTCTATCATTCATTTCATTTATTCATCTCTATCATTTGTTTGTTTTTTTCAAAATATACTAAGGGTGTCACCCCAAACCCTACACATATGACATGACCGTATTGTTCTGGACTCTTCAAAGAGGTCGATAATAGGTCTGAATCTACTATAGGAGTAGCTGATTTTAGTGACTATCAGATATAGGAAAATAAGTAATTATTATTATTTACTATCAATGTAAAACAAAAGTTTTTATCGTGTCATACTGACACATATTTCCCACAATTTTTGTGTGTTTTCATCTACTAGCTTCCCTACCTCATTCACACATGCCTCCTTCCCTAAAACATGATGTGGGATGGAAGTGTCTTTTGATTTAGACTCATCAATCAACATATAAATATAGAAAGATAATTAAGATTTAGTTTCTTGGAACCTAACAATATTACTATAAATTTAAAATATGTGCCATTTTTATTGTAGTTAAGAGTAACCTGTCCTTGCATTATGATAGGGGTATTTTGGATTTTATGCTTGATCCTTATTTTCAGTGTTGAATTGCTATTTCATAAATGATATATTGACAATCAATGTGATGAATACACATATCCTCAAACAACGTATTATCAATCACAATGTACCTGAAACTTATCATCCCCACGATGACCAATAAATGCATCTGATGCTTCATGGCATATCAGGTGAGTGTTGAAAAGGGGTGGGTGCATGTTTATTTTACCCATGGACTCTTTCAGGTGAAATTTTGTTATAATAGTGTGAAATTCTCGATGAATCCCTCCTGCAAGACTTAGTAAATAATTATTGTGTGAATCGTCTACTATAAATGAACTCTACAAGAGATTGAGAAGAGTAAGACATTGTTTCAATATTTTATTTTCTAGTAAATTAGAGAAATAATATCATAATGTTACTGTAATTTCATCCCAGATCACAACCTTCTACCCAAACACAACATGGTTCCATGAATCTATGTCAATCGGCACGTGTTGCTGAGTGAAAATTCCAATGTAACTACTCAATATATCCTTGTTGGGATTCATATGTTGTCCTCATGAATTCCATCCGACATAAAATTTTATGCCTTTGCATTACGCCTTAATAACACTGGCTAACACAGTCAAGCTTTGATGCACCTATGTTTTATGCGTCGCTAGTCCTTCATCCCTGACCATTTCATCGATATCAACATCATCAATATGTTCATTTGAAATGGCCGAAACGACATGTGCTGATGGTTATTGAACCTCAACACTAGAAGCAACAACGGGTTCATAAACATGTTGTTTCTCTGCACTATGAGCAGCAGCTGCTGCTGCTGCTTGAGAGACTTGTTCAGCCTCAAGGATAGAAGTACCGAAACGTGCAGAAGTCATTATCTGCAAAAGTTGTTGAACAATTAATTTATATTAGATAACCTAGGTTTATCCAAAATTAATTTGGAATATCATCGGTCATGTTTCACAAATTAACATAATAAATAGAAAATTAAAGTTAGTTAACATAAATTCTATCATGAACATCAAAAGGATATTCAATAAATCTCCCTCACCTTCCCCAAACTCATACCTAGAATGCACTCGAATCCTCTACGAGATCCTATTTCTTGAAACACACGCTTTTCATTTCACACTATTTAACTAAAAACATGGATTTCTATGAAACCTTAGCACATAAAAGGTCCTCAAACACACAATTAAAATGACCCCATCTAAAACACCTATATAGTAACCACTTTAGGAGTTCCTGACTTACCCACATGTTTTTTGGATCGCCTATCAGGAACAAATCTCGATGAGGGAATTTTTCATCTACCTTGCAAGCCCAAATTCATAACAAACATCACTAACATGGAGCTCTACCAACGCCTTCCATATACATAGTAGCTAATTTAAAAAATTAGGAAAAATTGTTTCTTGTACCTATTTCTAATCGTACTACAAGAAAATTATAACGAACATAGATCATACCTTGAAACACTCCTAGAACCTCCTGTTAAAAAGACTCTAGTGACTACAACTATCCAAGATTCTAACCATTAACTTCCCAATATAGTTGTGGTCTACTTAAGGTTAGTATTAGTAGAATCAAACCAAAGTTCCATTCACCTCATGCTGTTCCTCGATCTCCTCCATCGCTTTAGTGCTGTACAGACCTCCTTTCTCCAGTTCCTTCCTCTGCCTAGGCTATTTGTTGACTGCCTCTCTAACTGTAGCATGAATGCTAAGAAAATCGAACGTGATATTTATATAACCATCACAATAATAACAATTTACATGCAGTAATGGGCTATCCTTGAGGTACCTATGAATGATTGTGCCTCCATAGATGAGACTTGAATCACACACCTACTGTGGGTGGTTTCTCCTAACCCTACATCCTAGAAGATCACTACCTTAAAATATTTTGATATGAACTCATACCATAGGAATAATCATAGAATACTAATATAGACATCCAAAGCTTAGTATTACATGTTTAATTCCCTCAAGCCACTAGTGGTCGGTCTATGAATTGAACAACATAAATTAACAGATTTAATAAAAAAGGTAAAATACATTCCAACCAAAAAAAAAGAAAATATTGTATGACCTACATAGAAGGAGGTGACAAATGTTAATTCACCATTGGTGAACACCTCAGTCTATGTATCCCAAAATAATATCTACCTTATCCTAGTCCACCAAGGACTCTGTGATATTTTTTAATTGTCTGTATAAGACATGACAGGTATGGGAAGATTCCTAATAGGGATGAGTAGTACAATACCCAATAGGACAGCTGAAAAACACCATACATAAAGTATCGTGAGTATTCATGTCTCTAAACAAAGGTATTCCAAACAAGATCTGTCACATATTGATAACCAAGGATATCCCAAATATACTCATAAAAGAATATGAGTCAAAAAATGTCTCAACCACTTCTAGTTGTAGATCCACTCAGGGTTTCAAGGTAATACTCCTCCAAGAGGAAATGCTACCCAAGCTAAAATTCTTGTGACGACAGTCGTCCAAGAGGTCACACTCATCCGATCTGGCCAAGAATAATCACATAGAAAATTGAGAGTGTTCACTCGAGATATACACTCCATCATAAAAATACCCCATCAGAAATATCTGCTCATGATATTAATACAGGGGGTCAAAACCCAAGGCTTGATGGGGGGATACTAGATTCTACTAAATTAATCTACCAAGATAGGGGATAGACACTTGTGTAAGTGTTTTTCATGCCAATTAAACAAATCTGAAATGCATTGTGTTGCATTTTTTGTCAATGAGGCATGATGTTGTCATGGAATGAATGGATGTCAAGGAATGTCAAGATGTGAATGACAAAGGATGTGATGGTGATGGTGATGAAGGAGAATGTCCATGGTACTTAGAGGCATGTCACTTAGGAGATTCACTAAGTGGCATAGAAGATTATGGTTGAAACATTCTCCATGTATATCAGACGATTGTAGAACTGATCTTAATGTTTCAATACTTGTATCAAGATGATACTAAGTTACACCACTTGAAGAATGGATGATGATGGAGCATCATCATTACATCAGACGATTGATGAGCTGATCTTTAAAGTTCCAAGAACATGTATCAACTGGATACAATGTTACCACATTATTAGAAGACCATGCATTGTTAAGACAATGCATGAGGAGATGAAGATGATCCATCCACACCTACTATGTGGATGAAGTGGATTAATGAAGTCCATGCACCATCACTTAGTGCATGTGAATCTGAAGAAGATCCAACCTGATCTCTGATTAGATCAATGAAGAACTTTAAAGAATTTGTTTGATTCAAGAGTTTGGTTGAAGAAGAATTCCATTTATTAGTGAGGATTATATATTATAGAAGTAGATGAGGAATCAGGAAGAGGATGAAAGGAATTATTTTGAAGAAGAAGAAGAATGGCTTGGGAGAAGATGAAGAGTTGTGGCATTTGGAATTTGACCTTGGTCACTTTGTTTTTACACAAATGACTTGTTCTATACATAAGAAAAAAATTAGCCACCATGGGCCAGCCTTAAGGGTTCAACCCCAAGGCACATGTGGGACTCGAGGTCACCACGCCCAAGGGGGATCCCATGGGGCAAGCCCGAGAGGCCGCGGCCGTGTGTAAGCCGGTGCCATGTAGGGGATCAGGTCCTGCGCAGCATGGGCGCCAGAGCGCGCGCCCGAAGGTGCATAGTGGGCGCCAGTGGCACGCCCGAGTGGCAGGGGTGGGCGCAAGAGCGCGCCCGCAGAGAGAACATGGTGCGGGGTGGCACCGTGGAGGGAGAAGTTCAATCGAGGGATGGATGGCAGCGGATGTTTGATAAACCACGGAAAATCCGCTCGCCGTTTTGATGTGGGACGCAGAAAAATCACCGGGAGCGCATCCTGGCCACTCGATCGATCGCGCGGCAGATCTGGACCGCTCATCGCATCCTGCACGCGATGATCATATCGCAGCCATCCGATGTCTTTAAATCGCCCAATCCAATGGCTCCCAGTGTGTCTCCTACCTCGAGCTTGACCGAGGCACCCGCGACGTCCCCCGCTGAACCAGAGGCCTCCCGAATGAAGAAATCAAGCTCCCGGCCACCTCCGATCAAACCGAAGGGTCCATGGTGATCGTCTGGCCACACTGAACACGATCATACAAGAAAATGGGCCTGCATGCAAAGTTTGGAAGATTTCTAAGAATGCTGAGGTAAAAGAAGTTGTCGAGGCTTCATGTGTTCGTGTTTTGCATGGTTTGGATTTCAATAAAGCCATGCATGCGTTCTAAGTCACATGCACGTGAAGAAGATAAAAAATAAAGAACCCGCATTGAAACAGAGAAGAAATCAAGATTTGAGGGAAATCTTGAATTCCCGAAATCTTCAGGAGATTAAAAATATCTCATGCGGATGAACTTCCTCTCCCTTGCCTATAAAAAGAGAGGTCGATCCCTCGGTGAAGTTTTCTGAAAACTGTATGATCCGCAAGCACCTTGTCTTGCGAAGTCCGAAGCCACCGTGCAACCCGCTTGCGCGGCTGAAGAACTCGGGGCCACATGAGGTCTCGAAGGAGTCCCCTGCGCGCCTATCTTGTGCGATAGGAAGATCCTGAGCCGCTTGAATCTACGCTCTCGAGGATTGGCACCCTCACTGCCAGCATACTTGTGCGGCAGGAGGACGTTCCCGCGGGTGTTGCACTTGCGCACCCCGCGACAGTGCACCTTGCGCGCCTTTGTGCACCAAGGCACTTGCGTGCCCCGCGGCTGAGGTGTCTTGTGGCTTGCGCGCCCTTGAATCTTGAGGCTTGCGCGGCAGTTGTGAAGAGGAGAAAGGCCACACCCCCTTGAGCACCTTCATTGGATATTCGGGCAGTGGGTGTGCAAAGGTGGAAGACCCGGGACTTGTGCTTGTGTGCCAAGTGAAGGAGGAAGGCCCTACGGCTGGTGTGTGCAAAACAAGAAGGCCACCACAACTTTTGTGTGAAAATTAAAGAGGAGTCCGTAGCCCTTTTGTGTACAAAATGGAGAACCAAGTGTGTGCATAAGTGAAGTGCACACTTTGAAGAAGATTAAAAGAACAAGGAAGTGTGTGTGAAAGAAATTAAGTGTAAGCCACAACAAAGAAGAACTCATTCAAGTGTGTGTGCAAAGTGAAGAATTTGTGTGTGCTTAACAAGTGAAGGTCGAACCTAGTGTGTGCACTAAAAGTGTATACACTTAGAAGATGTGGAATACTCTCACACTAAAGAACAACACACATTTATGTGTGTAAACAAATTGAACAAAGTGTGTGAGTGAGAAGGTGTGTGTGCTCAAGGTAATTACACCCTTTGAGGGTTTACTGCACCAAGAGAAGAAAAGGAGAGTGCATGATTTCATGCATGCACGTGCACACGTGAACAAAGCTAAATCAGGCTGTGTGTATCTGAGTTGTCCAAGACCAGGAGTTCTTGAAGAGTTTTGAGAAGTCATGCAATCAGTGCATGGAGATGCAGAGTTACCATGCACTTAGTGCATGAAGTTGATGTGAAGTGAGACTGGACCAGACTGAAGTTAAAGACATCAGTTGTCTGAGTATTCAGTAGTTGGAGAGAAGCCAGGTCATCCTGAGAAGAAGGAGATAAATCCTGAGCAAGACGAGAAGACCTGATCAACTCAAGTGATCAGAGGTACAGAGCAAGGCCAGCAGTCTTTATCCCAGGATGCTGAAGATACTTGAAGAGATGAACAAGAAAAAGAGCTACTCGTGTGACTCGAGGAGCCAGGAGAAGCCCCCTGTGAGACTCAGGGTGGAAGAAGTCTTCAGTGGGATTCTGGAGCAGGCCAGTGGGACTCTGGTAACACTGTGGGACGCAGTATAAAGACCCTCCTGTGGGAATCAGGAGAGATACAGTGGGACTCTGTATCGACCATTGTAATACTAACCGATTATAATGGAGAAACCATGTTGGGGCGTATAACCAACATGGCAAGGACGTAGGCCTTTGGTGCCGAACCTTGTAAATCCTTGTGTCTTGTGCCTTTACATTTACTGCATCATTCGAGGAAAGGCTGAGAGATACAAGAAGAGTAGATCGAGGCCTTAACAAGCCATAGAGGTTTAATTTATTAAGAATCCATTAGTAAAAAGTTTTAAAGGATCACTGATTCACCCCCTCCCCCTCTCAGTGATTCACACTGATCTGGGCACATCAATTGGTATCAGAGGAAGGTTGCCTCTAAAAGATCCAGGAGAGTCTATATGGAGTGCAGATTTGAGGAAATGAAAGAACAGCCTCAAATGGAGATATCTGCCAAGACTCAGAAAAATAGAAAGAAGAAACAGGCCAAGAAGATGAAGAAAGCTTGTCCTAGCTGTGATGAAGTTGGAACAATGAAAGATCTTCAAAGTGCAATCGAATATATTCAGAAGACAGTCCCCAAGGAAGTGGCAATGTGTATAGCTACAGGAATCCTTGATCTTCAAGAAGAAAAACTACAGCTAGACGAAGAAGCCAATACAATGGAAGATCAGTTGGCTAAATGGGTTAGCATAACCAACACTCTCAGAAAGCTAGTGAAGGCTAAAGATGAAACCGTTTCTCTTTGCAATGAAAGATATGAAGACACTGCTGAAGAATTGCAAAGAAGCCTTTCTGAGAAAGAATTATTTATGATATTGGTCAAAGAAGTTTTCCATGCACTGGAAAAATTGCACAGAGTGTCAATGAATGTCAGAGATGCTCAACTCGAAGACAAAGTCAAAATGGTGAAGGAGCTTGACAATTCATTGCTAGAATTGAAGAAGGTGCATGAAGACCAGTTAGAACAGCTGAAAGAAAATTGGGAAGGAAGGCTATGAACTATTGAGGATGAGAAGAACTCCCTCAATATGAAATGTATCGAACTAGAGGTGATATTGAAAAATCTGCAATCACCCAAAGCTGAATCCTCCCAGTCAGCTGAAAGTAGAAATGTTGCTACTCAAGTATGCTTTGAGAAGGATGATTCTAAAAGAAATACATCCTCTAATGAAAGGGAAACATCTTCTAAAAATAAGGTATCATCCATACCATCTTGTACTCATGCTTCTAAAAGTGTTTCTACTAAAAGTGAAGGATGGAAGAATGAATCCAAACAAGTATGGATGAAGACAGTGAAGAAAGAGTTCTCTCTTGAAACAACACAGCAAGTCAAGAAAAGTACCCAACAATCAGAAGGACTGAAGAGCTCAAGATTTGTGGGTCAGTGTTGGTGTTGTAATAAGTATGGGCACTGTGCAAAGGATTGTTGGAACAATCCACTGAATGTCAAAGCACAAAGGAAGCCCATGCCAAGGGGGAGCAAGCCAGAGGAAAAGAAGCAGCATCCACAGGTCCAGAGACATCTGTTTACTGCATATAGATTTGGATTACTTGACAACATCTGGGATGATTGCAAAATTGGTCAAAAAGATACATGTCAATCTCCAACTGTATCCGGAGCTAAAAAGATGAGAAGATCACAGAACCTGGCTCAGAAAGAATCCTTGGGATGCAAGCATAAGAAAAGGGAAGATTCTCCCAAGAAGATTATGAAAAAGGAAGAGAAGACCTTGGAGTCTAAATTCAAGAAGGGTGATGCATCCAGAAGGACCACCAAGAAGAAATGCTTCTACTGTGGAAAGAAAGGACATATCATGGATCTTTGTAAAGAAGCCATGAAATTCAATAGAGGTAGACTGGACTCAAACAGACGATCAATCCAAAGGAAGCAGAAGGGATTGATTGAAAACAAGTTTCCTAAGAAAGGTAGCTTGAAAGCATCGAAGGAACCATGTAGAATATCCAGAACTGAGGCCACACTTCGAAGTGACTTACTAGTAATATGGCCAAATCAGTTGCAACTTGCCAAAGATCTGCAAAGAGCTGAAGATGAAGTTCTGGCAATTGATAAGGCAAAAGGAAAGAAAAAGATTTCACATGAAGATCATGTTCTGTGTGTGAGGTGAAATCAAGCTGGACATACTATTGATAAATGCATGATATTCATTCCAGCTCAGAAGGGATTCTTCAAAAGAATGAAGATTGCACCAGGAGACTCTAGTGCTCAGAAGGCACCTAGAAATAAAGGATTCACACACAAAGAAGTTAAAGAGGTGTTGAGATCCACACCAGCACAAACATCATTGAAGATCAAATGTGCAAGTGTGAATAATGGTGAAAATGGGACATCTCGGTTGAGAGAATCTTCTCAACCTTGTTGTTCACATTGATGAACCAAGGAGGTTCCATCTTATTCCCTAATCACTTGTATTTACTTGTGCTAACATTACAGGGAATTGAAGATGATGATCATTCTCAACTGGAGGATGGTTTGGAAAGAATGGAGGGCACCCCTTGAGGGGGAGCCAATCTGAAGAAGATGGGATTCTTAGATTAATACCATCTTGATAAATGTGAAGGTATTCCAATCATACTTTCATCCCTTGTTTCTTAATTTTATTCATCATGACAATTAAGGGGGAGTATTGATTGAAGTCAAATGGATGAAAGGGGGAGCTTTATCATTGCACTGAACTTTCTAATGAGTTTTGTGAAGTATGTGCAGGATTTAGCAATTCATTGTTATATCTGAAAAATTTCAAACCCCTGAAGCATGATCTCACATGTACAGTGAATGATGGATAGCATTGAGTTCCTTGGTTATATCAATCTTGTTTTCTACACCGGGTTAGCCCAAGTAGACTTAGAGATGATTTACTAAAGGTTATTTTCTAAAGAGAACATGTGACATCATCCCTCTCTTAGTGCTTTCCAAGAAGATTCTATTCGAAGGGAGGAAGAGATATTTTTGAAGAGCCACACAACACCATTGCATTTGATTTCCAAAAAGGGGGAGAAAATATTGGCACACATATTGACCCATTCATATGTGCAGAAGGAGTGTATTGACAACAAATTCAAAGGGGGAGATTGAAATGCACTGTGTTGCATTTGTTGTCAATGAGGCATGATGTTGTCATGGATTGAATGGATGTCAAGGAATGTCAAGATGTGAATGACAAAGGATGTGATAGTGATGGTGATGAAGGAGAATGGCCATGTTACTTAGAGGCATGTCACTTAGGAGATTCACTAAGTGGCATAGAAGATTATTGTTGAAACATTCTCCATGTATATCAGACGATTGTAGAACTGATCTTAATGTTTCAATACTTGTATCAAGATGATACTAAGTCACACCACTTGAAGAATGGATCATGATGGAGCATCATCATTACATCAGACGATTGATGAGCTGATCTTTAAAGTTCCAAGAACTTTTATCAACTGGATACAATGTCACCACATTATTAGAAGACCATTCATTGTTAAGACAATGCATGAGGAGATGAAGATGATCCATCCACACCTCCTAAGTGGATGAAGTGGATTAATGAAGTCCATGCACTATCACTTAGTGCATGTGAATCTGAAGAAGTTCCAACCTGATCTCTAATTGGATCAATGAAGAACTTTGAAGAATTTGTTTGATTCAAGAGTTTGGTTGAAGAAGAATTCCATTTATTAGTGAGGATTATATATTATATAAGGAGATGAGGAATCATGAAGATGATGAATGGAATTCTTTTTAAGAAGAAGAAGAATGGAGAAGAAGAAGAATGGCTTGGGAGAAGATGAAGAGTTGTGGCATTTGGCATTTGACCTTGGTCACTTTGTTTTTACACAAAGGACTTGTTCTATACTTAAGCAAAAAATTAGCCACCAAGGGCCAACCTTAAGGGTTCAACCCCAAGGAACATGTGGGACTCGAGGTCGCCACGCCCAATGGGGATCCCATGGGGCCAGCCCGAGAGGTCGCGGCTGTGTGTAAGCCGGGGCCACGCAGGGGATCAGGTCCTGCACAGCATGGGCGCCAGAGCGCGCCCCCGAAGGTGCATAGTGGGCGCCAGTGGCACGCCCGAGTGGCAGGGGTGGGCGCAAGAGCGCGCCCGCAGAGAGAACACGATGTGGGGCAGCACCGTGGAGGGAGAAGTTCAATCGAGGGATGGATGGCAGCAGATGTTTGATAAACCACGGAAAATTCGCTCGCCGTTTCGATGTGGGACGCGGAAAAATCACCGGGAGCGCATCCTGGCCGCTCGATCGATCGCGTGCCAGATCTGGAACGCTCTTCGCATCCTGCACGCGATGATCATATCCAGCCATCTGATGTCTTTCAATCGCCCGATCCAATGGCTCCCAGTGTGTATCCTACCTCGAGCTTGACCGAGGCACCCGCGATGTCCCCCGCTGAACCAGAGGCCTCCCGAATGAAGAATTCAAGCTCCCGTCCACCTCCGATCAAACTGAAGGGTCCATGGTGATCGTCTGGCCACACTGAACACGATCATACAAGAAAATGGGCATGCATGCAATGTTTGGAAGATTTCAAAGAATGCCGAGGCAAACGAAGTTGACGAGGCTCCATGTGTTGGTGTTTTGCATGGTTTGGATTTTAATAAAGCCATGCATGAGTTCTAAGTCGCATGCACATGAAGAAGATAAAAAATAAAGAACCCGCATTGAAACAGAGAAGAAATCAAGATTTGAGGGAAATCTTGAATTCCTGAAATCTTCGGGAGATTAAAAATATCTCATGCGGATGAACCGCCTCTCCCTTGCCTATAAAAATAGAGTTCGATCCCTCGGTGACGTTTGCTGAAAACTTTAAGATCCGCAAGCACCTTGTCTTGCGAAGTCTGAAGCCACCGTGCAACCCGCTTTCGCAGCTGAAGAACTCGGGGCCACCCGAGGTCCCGAAGGAGTCCCCTGCGCGCCTATCTTGTGCGACAGGAAGATCCCGAGCCGCTTGAATCTGCGCGCTCGAGGATTGGCACCCTCACTGCTAGCAAACTGGTGCGGTAGGAGGAAGTGCCCGCTGGTGTTGCACTTGTGCTCCCCGCGGCAGTGCACCTTGCGCGCCTTTGTGCACCAAGGCACTTGCATGCCCCGCGGCTGAGGTGTCTTGTGGCTTGCGGGCCCTTGAATCTTGAGGCTTGCGCGGCAGTTGTGAAGAGGAGAAAGGCCACACCCCCTTGACCGCCTTCACTGGATATTCGGGCAGTGGGTGTGAAAAGGTGGAAGACTCGAGACTTGTTCTTGTGTTCCAAGTGAAGGAGTAAGGCCCTACGGCGGGTGTGTGCAAAACAAGAAGGCCACCACAACTTTTGTGTGCAAATTAAAGAGGAGGTCGTAGCCCTTATGTGTACAAAATGGAGAACCAAGTGTGTGCATAAGTGAAGTGCATACTTTGAAGAAGATTAAAAGAACAAGGAAGTGTGTGTGCAAGAAATTAAGTGTAGGCCACAACAAAGAAGAACTCATTCAAGTGTGTGTGCAAAGTGAAGAATTTGTGTGTGCTTAACAAGTGAAGGTCGAACCTAGTGTGTGCTCTAAAAGTGTATACACTTAGAAGATGTGGAAGACTCTCACACTAAAGAACAACACACATTTATGTGTGTAAACAAATTGAAGAAAGTGTGTGACTGAGAAGGTGTGTGTGCTCAAGGTAATTACACCCTTTGAGGGTTTACTGCACCAAGATAATAAAAGGAGAGTGCATGCTTGCATGCATGCACGTGCACACGTGAACAAAGCTAAATCATGTTGTGTGCATCTGAGTTGTCCAAGACCAGGAGTTCTTGAAGAGTTTTGAGAAGTCATGCAATCAGTGCATGAAGATGCAGAGTTACCATGCACTTAGTGCATGAAGTTGATGTGATGTGAGACTGGACCAGACTGAAGTTAAAGACGTCAGTTGTCTGAGTATTCAGTAGTTGGAGAGAAGCCAGGTCATCCTGAGAAGAAGGAGATAAATCCTGAGCAAGACGAGAAGACCTGATCAACTCAAGTGATCAGAGGTACAGAGCAAGGCCAGTAGTCTTTATCCCGGGCTGCTGAAGATACTTGAAGAGCTGAACAAGAAGAAGAGCTACTCGTGTGACTCGAGGAGCCAGGAGAAGCCCCCTGTGAGACTCAGGGCGGAAGAAGTCTTCAATGGGATTCTGGAGCAGGCCAGTGAGACTCTGGTAACACTGTGGGACGGAGTATAAAGACCTTCATGTGGGACTCAAGAGAGATACAGTGGGACTCTGTATCGACCATTGTAATACTAACCGATTATAATGGAGAAACCATGTTGGGGTGTATAACCAACATGGCAAGGATGTAGGCCTTTGGTGCTGAACCTTGTAAATCCTTGTGTCCTGTGCCTTTACATTTACTGCATCATTCGAGGAAAGGCTGAGAGATACAATAAGAGTGGATCGATCCCTTAACAAGCCATAGAGGTTTAATTGATTAAGAATCAATTAGTAAAAAGTTTTAAAGGATCACTGATTCACCCCCTCCCCCTCTCAGTGATTCACACTGATCTGGGCACTTCAAAATCCAACATAATAAAAACACATTGGAAATAAGGATTGCTTCAGAACTCTCATAGGGATACAAGATCTAGGTCACTAAGTGACCTGTGGTCCATTGCTCAGGATCATATTCCATACTAACCCCCATAAAAGTGAATTGAGACCACTCAATATAGAATATGTATTTTGAAAACTGAGAGGGCTCATCTCATATACATGCTCCATATGACTAATACACCATCTAAAATAACAGATCTCTATAAAAAGGGGTTAATTCCTAATGCTTGCTGGGGGACAATAGTCCCTACATGAAACATCCTCCAATATATCGGATCAAATACCATGTAAGTGTTGGTGATTCCAATTCTACAAACCCAATATAGGGACAACATGAATAAAATGTGGATCGCTCTGGGTATCTTGAATTGATACATGTTCCAAGTCACTGAGGGGTATGAGTTCTAATGAATGGGACCTAATTCCATTATAACCCTCATATAAGTGGAATAAGACAACACAATCAAGAATAATGGTACTTACCAACACAAAATTTATCATTAAGAAGATATAGAGGGGCCAACATCCTTGGATGAGGTCATGATGCTACCTCAAGCCCTCATAGGAATGGACCAAGGGAACACAAACCACCAATACTTCTCCATGGATGCTAAAAAATCATACAGAAAAACTGAAATAAAAGGAAATAGAGCTCAAAACTATCCTCAAAGGAGGACATGATGTGTCCCTAGGGGTATATGGCGTGTCTAAAAAAGACTAGCACTACCCATGTCTCATTTTTACATGGAGTGATCTGTGATTCCAACTATGGAATGTATAATGACCATTCACCAATTATTCATTGAATCATTGGCCAAATGAGAATTAAAACTATGAACACATTTAGATCAGGGAGATAAATTACCAAAAATAAACCTAAAAGGAGAAGTTAGATTCTTACCTAGAGTAGATCGCACCGCGATGGAAGGAGATAAGAAGCGTCGAGCGGTCAAGGAGCCTTCTGTGCTATGTTGGGAGAGGAAGGAAAGGCCACCATAGGTGGAGGTGCATAGGAGGAGTTTCCAACCATTATGAAATGGAGGAGTAGTGTTCGCGAGGAGTAGGGTACAACAGGGAGGAGGAGAAGTAGGGTTAATGAGGAGGAGGATCTATAGAAGGGGTTCGAGGGGGATGATAAGGAGTAGTGCTAGAAACAGAGAAGAGCTAGCAGTAGAGGTCCAGAAAAGAGAATATCAGGAGGGAGTTATTGCAGGGGTAAAATACCGTGAGAGCATGAGGGCACGATAAACAGTGGATATTGTGCACCCAATTTTATAAAATATGGGACTATGGTTTTATCAGTCCTAAAAAAGCACCGAAAAAGGCTTCATTTATCAGTGATACAATTTTAGCGCTAATAAAGGGATTCTTTTTTAGCACTACAATTTTATCACTTATAAAGGATTCCTTTATCAACGAATTTTTAGTGCTGATAAAGGGATTCTTTATCAGTTCTAAAAGAGAACTGATAAATGGAGCCATTAAGAAGGTTTTTTATTAGTTTTGAAAAACATTTACCTTTATCAGATCTTTTTTCTTAGTGCTGATAAAAGGTGGTGCTTCCCTTGCCCGTTTTTGTAGTAGTGATGGTTATGGTAACATTTCTATTTCACATCAATGTGTCAGCTACATTATTTTCCTTTACTGGATGGTAATGGATCGTGAAATCATAATCTTTGATAAATTCTAACCATCTTATCTGACTCATATTTAATTATTTTAGAGTAAATATATACTTCTGACATTTATAGTCAGTATATATTTCACATTTTACTCCATACAGATGATGCCTCCAAATTTTTAATGAAAAAACAACTACAGCTAATTCCAAATCATGTGTAGGGTAATTTAACTCATGAGGCTTCAACTAACAGAAAGTATAATAAATTACCTGATCATTCTACATTAGGACACAACCATGTCCTTTAAACGAAGAATCAAAGTAGATCACAAATTCACAATCTTTGGATGGTAGTGCCAAAACTAGAGCATTCACCAATCATCTTTTCAATTCCTGAAAACAATCATTATATTCTTTTTTCCAAATGAACATAACACCTTTGAGTTAACATAGTCAGTGGGATAGATAACTGTGACTATTTTTCAAAAAACCTCCAGTAATAACCTGTTAAACCAGTAAAACTATGAATCTATGTGATATTAGTAGGTCTTGTGCATTCTTCCAAAACTTTTGTATTAGTAGGGTCCATATATATGACATTTTTTTAAACAATGTGACCATGGAAATAAATTTGTTGTAACCAAATCTCACACTTTCTGAATTTCCCATATAGTCTCTATTAATTTAATGTTTTCCAGAAAACTCTTAAATTACGTTATAGTTTCTATTTACTTTTGGAATATTCCAACATATCATCAGTAAACACAACCACTATTTATCACCTAAGTCAATTGAGTCATTAATGCAAGAAACAGTTCAATTCTAATTCCACCCATCTCAGGATGCTAATTTGGAATGTCATTTCCCAATGTATTCCTTCCCAGAATAGCTAACATATTTCTTCTAAAAAAAACCATTTTTAACATATAAATATCATAGGTGAAGCGACATGGTAATCTATGAATGATATATCATTTTAGTATTAACATAAATTATTTTATGGATATTAATTTACGAATATCCTAACTCTTAATGTTGACTAAACTGACCTTAGATACCAACTTTAAATCCACTGCCTTAAACATTACATAATCTTGAATTATGTTAACAATTCACATTGGGGATCTTTTCATGTTTAGAGTTTTAGAGAATTAGGTCATAACATATACAAAAAAGTTTGAAATATTACATATAGAGTCTTCTACTCAGAATCCATTCTTTTCATAAAATAAAAACTTCTAAAAAAAGTCACATCCAGTTACTTTTTTTAGATAACATGAATTTTTATTAATCCCATCCTTGACCCTATTCATCTTTATGTCCTAGGAAAAATATTTCAAAAAATGTATGATTAGAATAAAAATCTCAATAAGGGATACACTAAGTTGAAAAAATGTTAGTTTTTCAAGACTATAAGTAAACAATGAATAATTTATCAAATGTAATAATTTTCACCTTTATGAAGTAGTAAATACTCTTCACTCAATAAAATCCCATTTCTTACCCAATTGTACCAAAAATATTACCATAATACCCACATAAATAACACATAACATATAAAGGTAACTTGAGACATAGACATACTTAAATAGAATAACCATACGGTCAACTTCCACACATATCACTAAATGGAATAGCCATACGACTGAATTCTATACCCAATGAATTAGAGGTTATAATGTAACCACCCATCCTGGTTTATCATGGCACTAACCTTCATTTGGTTTATCACGTAACCACCCGTCAAATGTCCAAGTACCATTATAAAATCATAACACAAAAAATATTTCATTTCACTAATAACAGTTCATTTACAATAACAGGAAATCATTTCAAGATATTGAAAAAAATAAATCTATTTCAAAAACCATTTTCAATACCAAAACACCCAAAAAGGGAATAAGTGATTTCTTTTTCTTTTAAAAACAGTAAGGCTTATTGAGGAATCAAAATAATGAATACGACGACAGAGAGGTCATTGCCATCACAAATGTTAAAACAATTCATGTTGTCATTTAGTAAAATGCTTCATAAAAAAAGATTCCCTTTGAATAAAATTAAAATTAAAAGCGTTTAATTATATACCATATAAAAGAAGGAGGTGTATATTATCAAAAAATGCCTCAATGAAAGGAGATTGAGACGAAGTCCCTTACCTTGTGTCCGACTTGACCCGTTCGTTCTTTAATTTATTGAATATTAAACTTATGTTAATTGATACTCAATTAAGAACATTTTTCAGGTTTATTATTCCTTTAATATCACTTATTACCTTGCTATAACAATGAGTTAATTATTTGAGGTCATATTTGACATTTTGTTGGTGTTCTTAACTTGAGTAAAAAAAGAACTTGTTATAATTATAAATTATCCATGTGGTCCAAATTCCATTATATCTAGAGTGATATTAATTATTTATATATAATATATATATGATATTCATGTATTTATAATAGTCCATATCATTTTGATATATGAAAATGAAATGCACCGTTCATGGAGACGGTAATCCATACTTAAGCAAGAACACTGCTTCCATTTTATTTTTTTAATTTAAAAAGAATGAAAACAAAATGATACATTAGTGTAATATTATTCCAGTATAATATAATATTTTATTTTTACAACACATGTTTATTAACACTATTCATTATAGAAGCATAGAGATAAAATAAATATCATATATAATTATAGTTCCATAATAATTTCCACGATAAGAGGTGGTAGGAGAAGATTGAACAATCATCGTTTCATGAGGCAGTAGTTCTCCATATATAGAAACATTATGTTCTATACCCATTAGATGGAGGTGTGTGTAAGTGTAGTTCTAATTAATCTCATAAAAAACCTAGTATATTGAAGATACATGTTTTTTTATGTTAAAAATGAATAAAAGGATCATATTGAGTGGAGAAGTATAATAAATGAAGAGAACTTGAGGGCTGACATTACCTTTAAATCAGGTAACTCCCTTTGGTTTGAACCAAAAGGATTTATTGAAGTGCCTTATGCCTAAGGTAAGGATTATAGGTAGAATAGAGGGATATTGGCAGATTATTTAGGCAGTGTTTGGATGAGTCAAGAGGTTTGAGATGCGTGATTAATGGGTTAGAGGTGGTGGCCTTTTATAAGGGGGACGAGGTGATCTTTAGGAAATTTTAAAAATATTATTCTATTATAAACTAATTTACGGTTTAAAAATGTCCAAAACTTATTTCATTTTATAATAAGGTTCATATATGTCGAAATAAAATCATCTTATAGGAATTGGACTGGTTTTGGGTATTTTTTAATCCTTCTCTTATTTATTTAACCCGTTGTTAACTTGTTTAACTTTTAACATTTTCTCTTATATATTTATACTATATAGTTAATATAGTTACTATAAAATGAAAATATAACCAAAAGTGGTTAATTAATGAAATTATCAACATTATCTAAGTAATTTTTCCGAATCATAGTTTTTTTGTATTATTATATCATTTAATAAAATATTTATTGATTTAAAAATTCATTTATCACAATTTAAACACTATTCATATCAATACTTTAAATAAAATCTATAACAGCTTGATTATTTCAAAAAATATACAAAAATTAAAAGATAAAAAGTAATAATCATTCCTAAGATTCGTTGATGGCATAGAAAATTTTAAAATAAATGTATTTTAACATTTATAATCTCATTTATTTCAAAAATTCATTAAGGAGGTAATCCTTACATCATAATTGTGTCATAAATAATTTTTTTTATTTGATGTCTAAAAATGATAAATCAAATAACATAATATAGGGGATATTTTTAGCTTTATAATGAATATTTATAGTCAAATATATAAATTATATAATCCCAATTAAATATTTTTAGCAAAACAACACTTGTTTATGATATTTTTATTTTTACTTTAAATAAAAAGTTACTATTGTAATTATCTTACCCAACTAGATTTCAAAGGACAGATGTTTCACCCAAATATTTTATTGGTTGGAAATGACTCATCCAATATGGTTAAGATGAGTGTTTATGTAATTTTATATTATTAGAATATTATTTTTACGTTGAATTACCCTATTTACCTTTAACCACGGTAAATAAAAATCCATAGTTACTATTGACCAAAAATTATTTTCATCCCATTGAACCAAATTTTACTTACTAATGAAAACCATGTATGTCGGATTTTTAATATTCAATTCTATGAAGTGGTAAAATTTCTATTAAATGAAGAAGACAGTTTTTAACTACTAAGCAATATTTTTCACTATTTGTAATAAATTAATGGTTTTTAGAAAAATTCCAAAAATACACCCTAAGATAAATTTGATATCACGTATCCAAAAATTATGTCTATTTATTCAAATTCAAAACATGTATGTATTATTAATTAATTTAAAATTAATTTTTGTTTTCAAAACAAGAAAGCGTGTTTTTAAGAAATAATAACTCTCAAAATATTGGCATTTGTTTACGTCCAATTTCAAAGTAAAATTACTTCCAATGACCAAAATTGGATTAAATGGTAAAAATATAATCGAATTAAACTTTATAACAAATTAAAAAGATAATCTACTGATATAAATAAATTATATTAAAAGATATTTTTTAATTAAAATGAAATATTTTTCACTATTCATTAAAAATGAACTCTATCAGAAAAAAACCCAAATTTGACCCAAAGGAAGTTTTGATGTCCCAATTCAAAATAAAATGTTTATTTTGAAAAAAAGAATATTTAAAATTGAAAAATGTATATTTAAAAAGGGTTCTTCATCAAAAGGTGGTAAATAGACCTTTTAAATAATATTAGAGTATTTATGCTTAAAATTGGATTCATTCACATTTTAAGCCTCTAACATTTATTGGATAAATGTAAATAAATTTTAAAAAAATGGTTAATAATATTTTAGTTAGTTATTTAATTCCCTCCATTAGAATGGCTATGCATTAATTACCATCTAAATAATAATGTTATATTATTATATTTTAGTATAACTCAACATTGTGTGCATTGAAAGATTTCAATGAAACTCGTTGTTTTGTATCAGGTATGTTATCAAACATAGAATCCCCTTTACTGTAAAATTAATATTTAATTGAAAAATATTAATAAATATGTAAATGTATTACTCATTATTTACTTGGGATGTTACATCCTTCCGCACTTTTGGAAATTGCATCCTCACAATTTTATTCACTTATGAAATAAATTTGGTATTTGTCCCTCATAGCATTTTATGATTCCCACATTGTCTCTTCAACCATATGGTTTTTCCACAAAACCTTTACCATATGAATTACCTTATTCCACAACACTTTCTCTCTTCGGTCATGAATCGAGACTGGTTGTTCCTCATAAACAAGATTTCCACCCTAATGAACTAACTCTAGACTCAAAACATGATATAGATATGACATATACTTTTTCAACATTGAAACCTGAAAAACATTGTGTAACTAGGATAAACATGGAGGTAAAGACACTATGTAGGCAACTAATCCCACTTTCTCTAGGATTTCATATGGTCCAATGAACCTCAGATTCATCTTTCCCTTATTACCAAAATGCATCACACTATTCCAGCGAGAAACTTTGAGAAAGACATGATCACCTACCTCTATAAAAGATCCTTACTCTGATTATCTGTATAAATTTTCTACTATATGAGAGTTTTTCTAACATACTTTTGAATCAACTGAACTTTCTCTACCATCTCTTCTACCAATTCTGGTCCTATCAGCTTCCTTTCACCAATTTAATCTAAAAAAGGTGGAGTTAGACCCTGATTTCCCTATAATACCTCAAGCAGGGGCATCTGTATACTAGAATGAAACTATGATTATACGAAAATTCAACCAAAGAAAGATGTTGGTCCAAACATCCCTGGTAACCCATTGAATAATCACATAACATAGCTTCCACAGTCTACATTTTTTGTTCGGACATCCCATCGGATTGTGGATGAAAATCTATTCTAAAATTTAATTCAATTACCAATGACTTCTAAAGGCCTTTCCAAAAGTAAGAAGTAAACCTAAGATCACGATAAAATATAATGGGGAGGGGAACTCCATGTAACCAGACTATGTTTTTAACATACAACCTAGAATGTTGATCATGATACAATGTATCTCAAATCAGAATATAATGAGTAGTTTTATTCAATCTATCAACAATAACCAATATTGCCTTGTTACCTTGAGATGTATTTGGCAATCCCATAACTTTGTACATGTATGTATTTTTCAATTTACACTCTCGAACCGGCAAATGCTAAAACATTCCTTTCGGTAAATGTCACTCTGCTTTAACCTGTTGACAAGTCAAACAGTTCACAGTAAAGTTAGTAATATATCTTTTCATTCCATCCCACTAGTAATACTCATGAAGATCTCTATACATCTTAGTACTTCCTGGATGAATAGAAAATGGAGAACTATGAGCATCACATAACAACTCTTTCTTAAACTGTGATTCAAAATGCACACAAAATATCTTTCCAAACCACAAAACACAATCTCAATCAATATTAATCTCAGGTAACATAACATTCTAAACAAATTATACCTTTTTCTACAACTCTCTTTAATCTTTATGTGCATTATTTATTCTCTCTGTTATTGACGATTGTACTGAAACCTAAAACAAAACAGGGGAATTTCCTACACCCAAAACGTTCAATCCAAAATTCATCAAATCAAAAACCGAAGGATCTTATTCAAAACATAGCATGGTTAAGGTAACATTACTCTTTGAATTCAAATAATCAGCCACATTATATTCCTTTCTTAGATGGTAATGGGTCATGCAATTATAATCCTTGATTAATTATAACTATCTTCTCTATCTCAGGTATAATTCCTTCAGAGTAAATATATACTTCAAACATTTGTGGTCAGTATATATTTCACATTTTACGCCATACAGATGAGGCCTCCTAAATTTTGAAGCAAAAACAAAAGGATCTAATTCCAAATCATTTGTACAGTAATTTAACTCATGGGGTTTAAAGTGATGTGTATCAAAATAAATTACCTGATCATTCTGCATTAGGACCCAAACATGTCCTTTTAAAGAAGCATCAATGCAGATAACAAATTCTCCATCTCGGGAAGGTTGTGCCAAAACTGGAGCATTCACCAATGTTCTTTTTAATTCCTAAAAAAATCGTCACATTATTTTTTCCAAATGAACGTAACACCTTTTCGAGTTATCATAGTTAGTGGGATAGATAACCATGAATTGTTTTCAACCAGACTCCAGTAATAAGCTGCAAAACCATGAAATCTACGAATCAACGTGATATTGGTAAGTCTTGGATATTTGTCAACATATTTTCTTTTATCAAGGTCAACCTTTATGCCATTTTTTGAAACAATATGACCACAGAAAGAAATTTTCTATAACCAAAACTCACACTTGATTAATTTCCCATACCGTCTCTTTTCTTTTTAAGGTTTACAAGACAACCATTAAAAGACCTTCATGTAATTCCTTAATTTTGTAATATACCAAAATTTCATCAATAAACACAACCACCATTTATCACCTATGTCAACTGATCCATCACTGCAATAAACTGTTTAATTCTAATTCTGGCCTTCTTAAGATGCAGGTTTTGGAAGTTTATTTCCCTATGTATGAATTCCAAGAATAGCTACCTTGTTCCCTCTATGGAAAACCATTTTGAACATAGATATATCCTAGGCGAATCAATATGGTAGTTTTTAAATACTATATCATTTCTATCTTATCATAAATTAAATTATGGATATTAATTTAACAATACCCTAACTCATAATGTGGTCTAAACCGACCTCTGACACCATCCATAAACCCAGAATCATAAATATGACATAATCATGAATTAATTTAGCCATTCACATTGAGTATCTTTTCAGTTTTAGAGATTTTTAGAATTAGGTCCTAACATATACATGACAATTTTAAATATTACACGTAGACACTTCTACTTAGTATCCACTTTTTTCATAAAATAGAAACATTTGAAAAAACAGAGTAATGTCTAGTTTCTTATTTTAGACAGCATGACTTTTCCATGATCCCATCTTTGAACCTATTCATCTTTATGTCCTATGAAAAAAATTTCAAAAAACCTAGAATGATGATAAAAACTCATTAGGGGATACACAAATTATGAAAACTGTTAGTTTTTCAAAACTACAAGTAAACCATGAATAATTTATCCTATGTTGTACTTTTCACCTTTATGAAGTAATAAATACTCTTCACTGAATAAAATCAAATTTATAACCCTTTTTTAACCAAAATATTACCATAAAACCATATAAATAACACATAACATATAAAGGTATCTTGGGACATAAACACACATAAATGGAATAACCATACAGTCGACTTCCAAAAATATCACAAAATAGAATATCCATATGGACAACTACCATACCCAATGTATTTGATTTTATAACGTAACCACCCATCTTAGTTTACCATTACACCACCCTTCATTTAGTTTATCACATAACCACCTGTCAAATGTCCAAGTACAATTATAAAATCATAACATATAAACTATTTCATTTCACTAATAACATTTCATTTGAAATCACAAGAAATCATTTCAAGATATTGAAAAAAAATAAATCTATTTAGAAAACCATTTTAAATACCAAAACATCCAAAATGGGAATAATATATTTCTTTTTCTTTTAAAAACATTAAGGATTATAAAGGAATCCAAATAACGATTATGGAGGCGGAGAGGTCCTTGTCACCGCAAACCTTAAAAACAATCCTTGTTTCATTTAGTAAAACAATTTTTAGAAAAAATATTCCCATGGACTGAAATTAAATGTTAAAGGGGTTTATTATATGTCAAATAAATGAAAGAAGTGAATATTTTAAAAACATGTGTCAATGAAAGGAGATTGAGATGAAGTTCCTTACCTCGTGTCCGACATGATCTGTTCGTTATTTAATTTCTAGAATAATAAACATAAGTTAATTTCTAATTTCATAAGAATTTTTTTAAATATTATTATTCCTTTTATATCACTTATTACCTTTCTATAATAATTAGTTAATTATTTGAGTTCATATCAGACATTTTGTCGATGTTCAGAACTTGAGTCAAAAATGAACCTGTTACAATAATTAATTGTCCATGTAGTCAAAATTTCATTTTCTCTAGAATGATATTCATGATTTATATATCATATATATCATATATATGCATTATATATGTATTTATAAAAGTTCAAATCATTTGGATATATGAAATTGAAATGCACTGTTCTTGGAGACGGTAAGCTCTACGTACGCATGAATGCTACTTCAATTTCATTTTTTTCATTTTAAAAGGAATGAAAAACAATTTAAACATAGGTGTATTATTATTATAGTATAATACCATATTTTATATATGTTACGTAAGTTCATTAACACAATCCTTTATACGTTCTAGGTATGGTATAAACAAGTCACATCACTTTGAGGTGGCGGTAGTCCGCACTTCATCAAATGAAATTATCATATATATAAAACATGAAAAGAATAAAGGTATGTTATAAAATATAATTATTGAAGCATAGTGATAAAATAAATATCATAAATATTATATATAATTACCATTTTATCATAACGACCACCATAAGAGGTGGTAGGAGAAGATTGAAAAGTCATCATTTTCTGAGGTAGTAGTTCACCATCCACAGAAACATTATGTTCCTTTCCCATTAGATGGAGGTGTGTGTAAGTGTGGTTTGATTACATCTTATAAAAAACCTATTATATTGAAGATACAGGTGTTTTTATGTAAACAATGAATAAACAGAGAATAGG
The DNA here is from genome assembly GCA_963277665.1 of Viscum album. Taxonomy (NCBI): domain Eukaryota; kingdom Viridiplantae; phylum Streptophyta; class Magnoliopsida; order Santalales; family Viscaceae; genus Viscum; species Viscum album. Next base: position 1,978,555,020 of record OY728127.1, on the reverse strand, counting down.
GAGTGAATAAGTAAAATAAAAGAAGAGAACTTGAGGGAAGACGTTACATTTAAATCTGGTAACTCCATTTGGATTGAACCAAAATCCTTTATTGAAGTTCCTTATTCCTAATAAATGTATTCAAGGTGGAATAGAGGGCTATTGGGAGCTTATTTGGGTAGATTTTGGAGGAGCCAAGGGGCTTGAGATGTGTGAGTAATGGGTTAGTAGTGATAGCCTTTTATAAGGGGGATGAGGGGCTCTTTAGGGAAGTTTGAAAATATTATTTTATTATAAACTAATTTTTGGTATCCAATGATACAAAATAAATTTTGTTCAAATATAAGGTGCATATAAGTCAAACTAAAATTCTTCAAAAAGAATTGGACTGGTTTTGGATATTTTTTAATCCTTATCTTTTTAATTTAAGCCATTGTTAACTTATTTAACTTTTATCTTGTTATCTTATATATTCATACTATATGGTTAATATAATTACCATAAAATGAAAATCTGAAGAAAATTGGTTCATTAATGACATTATCATCATTATCTTAGTAATTTGGCTGAATCTTAGATTTTATGGATTATTATATAATTTAATAAAATATTGAGTGATTTAGAAACTGATTTATACAAATTTAAATACTATTAATATCAATACATTTCAAAAAAATATATAACAACTTGATTATTTCGAACAACCTAAAATAATTCAAATATAACAAGTCATACTCATCCCTAAAATTCATGTATGGCATAAAAAGTTTCAAAATAAATTTATTTTTGCATTTATAATCTTATTTATTTAAAACATTCATTAATTAGGTAATCATTACACCATCATTGTGTCATAAATAAATTTATATATATTATGTCTAAAATTTATAAATAAAATAACATGATTTAGGAAATCTTCTAAAATTTTTAATCAATATTTATTGTCAAATATTTCAATTATATAACCCTATAATTAAATATGTTTTTTTAAAAAAAATACATGTTTATGATATTTTTATTTTTACATTAAATAAAAAGTTTTTAATGTAATTATCTTACCAAAGTGGCTTTCAAAGGACAAAAGTTTCACCAAAATATTCTATTGGTCGGCCATGACTCATCCAATAAGGTTTGTACAAGTGTTAATGAAGCTTAAGAGTCTAGAAAATATAATAAGATATAATAAAACCAAATAATTGCATGTGTTTTCTATAACCATATTACATAATAAGACAATTAATTAAATAAATTGAAAAAAATTATTTATAACTATTCTGGTCATCACACTGGATCTGCTAAAAATTATAGGAGCCCCGCATGATCATGTCTCTTCATCCACATGGTTTTCTCAAACTATATAGTCTCCTTCAACTGACTTCCTCAACCTCACATGGTTAGGTAGATCTTGTGGCCTATCTATCATTTTTTTACTGACAGTGAGGCCTATCTATTTTTTTCCATGAAGTCAGGATTTGTGCTTCTAACAAGCCCTTGAAACCCCTAATACCCTCATAATCACAAAGTGACATCAAATTATTCCATAAACAAGCATTTAAACTAAAAATAAATTCATATGTGACTTGTAATAAAACACATGTTCTACCAATCTTCCTCTTTAAATAAATTCATCCGAAAATTCCCCTCTCGAGGGTGGTCAAGAATCACCCAAGAATAAATCTGTCCACTGAGTCAGTACATCCGCTTCTCAGTACCATATATCTTTCTATGAATAGATAAGCTTCCATAACAACCATATTAATGTATCTATACAAACCCAAATAACCTTCATGATCCTATAAATAAAATAGATATGATGCTCATCAAAATACACATCTACTTGCAACAAAACCTCATATGGATACAGAGTGTGAGATTGGTCTGAGTGGTCATTGCATAGCCGATATATATGTAATTTATTGTACATGGATCAATACCTCTTAGATAACTGCCACTGATATGTCACCTGGATTACTCTATCTAGAATCTCAAATGACCCAACATATCACAATGAAAGCTTACCCCATATCTTCTTCCATATGTATCCCAACCATAGTGAGATACGTAAAAATAACCAATCCATGACCTTGAACTATATAAGTTTTTTGTGGTGATTATGTTAATTTTTTTGGGACTATGTAGTATCTATCCAATTCCTGACCAATTGGACCTACCTATAAGTCTCCTAGATGAGATGCAGTCCTAGTAAAGCAGCCTCACCTACCACTAACTAGCATAGGGTTGACTGAAATATCACACTGTAAAAAACATCATATGGTTCCAGCTCTATAGTTTCATGATAGCTATTATTATATTAAATTTAAATTGGCTATGTATTCTACTCCCAGGGGCCCCCACAATATTGTACACATGCTGATAGAATGTCATCAAGAACCTATATCATATACTCTAACTGAATATTAGTCTATGGGTGTTATGTCGTTCTCCGAGGCACCTACTCACCTAGCGACCACTCCAAATTATTCCATAAATGAGACCTAATACATGAATACCTATATAAAATGATTATGTGAGAGACCATATGATGTTTTATTATCTCGTGGATTTACAACCACCCAATCTCATCCACTGATAAGGGCTCACTTGTTGACCTGAAATGAGAAACCTTCATGGTATTTTCAACAACAACCAACCCAAAATAGCCAACTTTAGGTGACCTCGGTATACTATTCAGGAAATCTATCACAAGATCATCCCTTTTCCACTTGAGAATAGATAAATAAATTAAATGTACTTGTATTTTGTGATATTGACACTTCATCTACTAACAAGTGAAAACCTCATAAAAAACAATCCACCTCACAATTTAAACCAGGCCACCAATAATGGAAATGTAAATAATGGTATGTATTGGTAATGTTGATATTCACTGGCCTAATTGTGGCATGAAACTACCACATCATCTCCTCACATATATCTAATGTAATTCAAACAAAACCATGTACAAGTAGGATATCATACTCTCTTAAAGTCCAACTAGGAGGAAGAGACCCACGTTCCACAAAATCTAATAAAAATAAGACCTATGAAACCAATAGCTACCTCATATTTACTCTAATATGTAGGGTGGAGGTCATAATTAAGGATGGATGATATTTCATCATGGGATTTTTTTGCAACTCCAACTGCGTCTTAGAATGAAAATTTATAGTCTACCACTTGCTATTATGCTATGGTACTTATATTTTTTCCTACATCTTAGTTAATTGACCCCTTAATTTCCTTTTCTATGAGTATAGGGAATCTCAAAGTCAAAATTATTTTGGTACACATCCCACCACTATTACCTCATATTTAGATCACACTATGTAAATATATAATTGAGGGTTTTTAGTTCCATATGCTCAAAAAAATCTCTACTACTAAATAAGGTCTCCAAAACCCCAAAAAAATAAAAAATAAAGATAAATAATGGTCATGTGTTAGGTAATTACTTTGGTTTGGAATCAACAGATTAGACATGTATTCCACTACACTATCCCTTGCATCAGCACTACTCCTTTCCTGATACCTGATGTGTCATAATAAATAGTTTAGTTCCTTCTTGGCTCAAGAAAAATCTGATCTAGAACTAAATTCAATATCCCTTTCATCTCTTGAATGTATGTCTTGCATGTGTATGTCTTTACAAACTAAACACCATTCTTTAGCAAGTCCATCAGTGGAACTAATATGTGTGGGATGTCTTACATTAAACATTGGTAATATCTAAATCTCCCCGATATCAGACATCTATAAAATATGTTTTTGGGATGATCCCAGGAAACTACATCTCTCACCTTCTATAGGAAAACTAGTACTCATATATCAGAGATAATATGACCTAAGAAGTAAATTTTATCCATCCAAAAGTGGCACATTGTTATTTTATCATATGATTGATGCACTATTAATGTATCCAACATGATCTCAAGATGTTTGGAATGTTTGTGTCAGTTTTTAGAATGCACTAAGATATAATCCATGAAAACCACCACAAATTAATCCAAATAAGGATGTAATACTTAGTTCTTCACCACCATTAATTTAGTTTCCACATTCGTGAGACATAAAAAAATAACCATATACTTGTATAGACTACACCTACATTAAAAGGATACATGAGGTATTCCATTAGGTTGATGACATTCATAATGGTATCTAAATCCCAATTTTTTTTAGAACACCCAACTTCATTGAAGATGGTATAAAACATAATTTATCCATGCAAAGGGATACCCGATCTTAATCAACAACTGGATCAATTTACAGTTATACACATATATCCAAATAGTATGATCATTTTTTTCAAAAAGGATTAAAAAAGCACATAAAGATGTACTAGGTCAGATAAAAACCTTTTCCTCCAACGCATGCATATTCTTCATAAGCTCATATAACACCGTATTATCCATATTGTATAGAGGAATCGATACTAGTGAATCTCCATGCACTCAATAAATAGATAAATCCATCTCTCTATTATTAGGTATACCATAAATGTCACCTTGGAATTAAAACATGAAATGATCGACCACTAGAGTGAAATATTCCTGACTCTATCCCTAATCATCCAGATATAAATTTCCAATATAGGCATTCATTCCACCCAGCCAACAATGCTCTGGTGCAACTCAGCGTGCCTAAATTTCATATTCACCCTTTTGAATATAAAATTCTTCTTATAGTGATGTGGTATTCACACATTAATGATCTAAATCAAATTTTTCTTGATAAGATACTATCCATTCCATCATGTGTATAACGTCAATCCCATTCATCTCTAGGGAAAAAATCTAGGCAAAGTGACACCCACCAATATCAATTGGGAAACCCCTTTACTAACTCAAATCCTCCATTATGATTTCCATAATTGATTAAAGAATCATATATTCTTCATAAAACTGGAAAAAAAATCCCATGTATTTGCACCATAGGTACAAATATAAAACTATAGAACACACTTGTAAAAAAAAAGATACTGGAGAAGAGGAAACTAAGACTGTACATCTCACCATAGATAGTCTGACACATGGATACCTAGGGGTTGGTTGTATAGAATATAGTTGGCTTGAACCATGGACCTCTAAAACAACCTCTAATCATGGAGAAATCCCACTATTCTACCTCAGTAGAACATGTGTCTGTTTTCCTTGAACATAGCTACAACCACCACATCCTGAATGACAGGTACTGCTCTAGAACCCTGGCTAATGCAAATATGTGACATTAAATACGATTCCTATTATTGGAGACGAAACCCTACCAATCAGTATTTGAGGTAAGGTCTTATAGAAATTATGTACAAGGCCATTTCTTCCACAATCTTAGCACTTGAAAAGGTCTCAAACACATAGATTATTCATGTGTCCCTATCTGCCACACTAATGTGTGAAAACTAAATTGCTAGAACTAGTGCTCCAGATAAGACTAAACTATATTGTGGAAAATTATTTTAATATTTTTTATTATATCCCTTAACCCTAATCCATTTAATATACATAGTTTTTGTACACCTAAATTAATATTTTTCTGATATTTTATTGAAAATTATGTCCAGTACTAACACCAAGCATTATTACTAGGGCGATAGGATAGAAAATGATTGAAAACTATTTGTTCATAAAATTGTTTATTTTAAATGGTTTACTTATGTATGTTTTGATATAAATACCAGTTCATGATTCTTTTATAATGATGTTTATATTTACCTATTTTTTTGGAAATCAACATTGAAACCAATTTTATAATAGCCATTAAAATGTTTTAATAATATATTTAGATATAAATTTTGAATGTATTTCCATGCAACGTTATTTTTAAAGATGAGCATAAATTTATTATTTGTTATAAATTTCCTATAAAATTATTGGTGAGCTCCTACTAGGATTTGTTTCTCTTACCATACATTTTCTTCTCGAATATTTATAATTTCTTATTATAGGCTAAGTCAATTGGATAGATCTACTCCGAGATGGTGGGTGTACTCAATTAATGGGATCATTGGAGTTGGAGATGACTAGTGGAGCATGAGATTTACTTATTACATAGTGTTTTTGGAATATATTTTTTGCAGGTATTACTTGATGAATTTGGTTGACATACCTTTTTTAGACTTCTATTTTCCTAATTGACTGGATTTCTCACTTGATGAGTGTTTTATATACGGACATTTTAATGTTTTATATTAGTTTATTTTTCTTCATGAGTTACTCTTTGGTGAAATAATTCCCACATGAATGTTTTAATGACCAAGTATGTGTCCCCAGCCCATAGGGCTTGGGAACACCCTTCGAGATGGTTCATAATTCATTTGGGTACAATATAGGTAGGTTATTTGGGTCAGTTCGTGATAGGTTTTATCTCTAATGGAGTAATTGTTCATAAATTAAACAATATGGTATCCTTTTAAATAATCCTTTTAGATTTATAATTTTTTGGATGAAATATGTCAATTTTTTGAAATTTTATTTATGATTTACCGTTTAGAAATTTTATGTCAAATGTTTTTTCCATTGTTTTTTTATGATACGATGATTGATTTAATGTAGTACTAAAATGTATGGATAATGATGGGTGGGGTCCAATGTCATCATTCAATGCATTTTATAATGATTTATATCTCATGAGTTGTTGATTTTTAGTGTTTGAATTTTTTTTCACAATATGAATCACATACATTTAATTTTTAACAATATGAATTGTGAACTTTTTGTTTGTTCTAAATATAATGTGTATAATTTTTTGTTAAAAATATAATGTATGTATGTTTTTAAATTAAAACATGAATCATGGGGAATTTATTCACAATGTTATAATTTCTATATCATAAGGTTTGTTACATTTTTCCATAATACATTTGGTATCAAGGGAATATTACATTTCCATTCTACATGCCTATGTTTATTCTCAATTTATCATGTTTATTATATAAGAATTTCAAACCCTTAAGATTTTCTATATGTTTATTAATTTGATATTGTTTTTCCTTATATCGTGTTTTGTGTAAATACCATATTGTTTTATGTAATTTTAATACATATTCATTGGTTTCTCATGTTTTCTCATATATTAATGATATAACTGTAGATAACATGTTGGTATGTTTTCCCTTACCAGGCATTCAAGATCACTGATTTCATTTATTTTCATTCCCTATGTTATTCGGATGATTATAACCTAGGATAAGTCTAGTATTGGTTCTAGTGTGGTTTATATATATAAAACTTTCAAAATGTATCATAATATAAGTTATTAATATTGATGACCCTCAAGACAATAAAAATTTTACTCTTGTTATTTTGAGATGATTTATGACTTTAATGGTTTATCCTATGGTAACATTCTAAAATAAATATTGTTTAATCATAAATTGTGAAGAGGATAATGTTTAAAAAATGTTTTGTTAGAACTAGGTTAGGGAGTGTAGGGTTGTTTTCCTACGGTGTTCCAATCCATCATGGATGTATTCAATGAATTATAACTCCACATATTTCATAATATATTTTATAAGTATGACTTTTAGAGTTTATAGATTTATTAAATGAATGAAATAGTTTCCATGAGTTTTCCATCCATTTTTATCTTAATAAATATGTTCTTCTACATGACATGTGAATCTCCATAGTAAAGCACCTTAAAATTCCATTAATCATTCATTTTATTGTATTTCCTTGAAAATGTATCATATAATAACAATGTGGTTTTAGTATTGAAACTTTATGCATACAATAATAAATAACGAATCTTGAATTAAAATATGATCCATAATATATATTTCCTTTAGAGAAGCACAATAGAAACATGAAGTGGACATTTTTAGTCTCATTAACTCACGCCACTAAGTCCCCTCATTAGATTATCAACAATATAAAATGTGACACCTTACAATCTCTTCCAATAAGTGATGACCAAGTTCTAAATACCATTTTTATAAATAATACACGTCTAGAACAAATTTCAATCAATAGTAATGGATCTAGGTGTAAATAAAGAACAAGTGATGAAAAATATTAAAAATAATGGAAAATTGAAATATAAATTCAGTTAATAATAATGATTAAATTTTAAAAAGTGTAATAATATTGAAAACCATCAAGTGAAAAAATAAAATTTTAATTTCCTATAAACAATTTGAAAACAAAACTCTTATCAAACCACAAAAATTGTATATATTATATCCTATTATAGCTATCTTAGAACATAAAACTAAAAGTCCCTATAAAGTCTACCATCATGGTCCTAGATATTTTAAAAAAATATAATAATTAGGGTTGAGTATATAAAACACAGTAGGCTCCCACCCAATCCTCCAACAATATCGATTAGATCAATGAATACAAATATATCCATTAATGTTAAAGATAATTTAGAAAACTAGGTCAATATTTAGTAAAGTTCATTTCTACCATGTAGGTAACTATTTAAACACTCCCAAAATCACAAGGATATATAAAATAATTAACCATCAATAATTAAATCATTATAAATATGTCCACAAAAATCACAATCACTACACTAGTAATCAACATCCAAAACCACCCAATATGCCTTTGACCAACCTTTTCACTATATTATCAATATTATGGTCATATGAAAACTATATCTATTATTGGGGTGAGGATAAACGAGTTTATATCTAGTGATATATTAAGAAACACACCACCTGGATATTGGTACACAACCTTACATTCCTTAATTGAGTGAAATTTTCATATAAAACATGTTCTCTCAATTTCTAAAATAACATAACATGTTATAGGGACACATAATAACCCATAATTATAAATTAAATAGAACCAAATTTCTTATATATCTATATACTCATATTAGGATACCCAATTCATCTCATCTCCAACATCCCACACGAAAATGTCTATCCAAATCATATAATACCTTCTAAGAAATTATATTACCCTCTAATTGTGAATCACCAACATCCAAGGGTGAAGAAATGTATAATCAAATGTACTAGGAAAATCCATTAAAATAATGTAAAATCACATTTTAAAAAACATATAGTCTAGGCCACAAAAATTAGACCCACTATACAAAGTTTATATTTTTTATATACATTTCAAAAAAACATTACAATATTTGAACACATACTTATATAAAAAATTATTTAAAACTAATATCCATTATAAATCATCAATAACCAAACTAAATAATAATAATTTTTTCATATGATCCTATATAGATAACACTATTAGGTAACCATGATATCCCTCTATAATAATAAAATTGAGTCATAAACCACTAATACTATTATAAAATATTATTTTAGGTTCACAATATCTCACCTTTTAATAACTACACCCTTAAAATTAATGATTTCCATATTTAGTATAAAATAATCTATTAAAATAAAAGGAATTAATTTTTTGGGAAAGACATTTTAGTTCTACTAGAAATCAACAATATGAATAGGGTCCTACTAACCTAAGATATTCTTTACTATACCAAACATATATTTTTCAACATTTCAATAATTTATGCCTTAAATATCACTAATATAAACACATTATAAAAACTCAATGGTTTATTTTATTTGGAACATACCAATATAAATTTATTATCTGACATAAATTATTTAAAATATACCATTACATTAGGTCATGATACCCTTATTAACACATATTACATAATATACTTCTATATAACTTGGGTGTTATAATGATACATAAGAGTGATATGAAATGATTAGTTGGGGAGAAATCATTTTTGAGTTATGAATGGATATTCCATAATCATGTTAAAAAATATGTACATGGGAGAAATAAATTATTAAAATGAAAATTGAAAGTAATGTTTTATCTATATGGAATAGTAGGTCGACATGTATCCTCAAAGGTTCATATATATATGGAAGAGAATAAAAAAGCATGAATAAACAATCATAACCCCTATAGAATAACATTGGAATGTGGTATAAGAATTAGTGGATAAAATAATGCTGTTGTGAACATAACTAATAAAAAAAATGTCAATACATTATATTGTGAATATAGATAACCACAATCAGGTCAATTCATTACATTGCGAACATAGAAAATCCAAACTATAAATACACGTATTATTATGAACATAGTTTATCATAATTATATCTACACATTTTTCTATAAAAATTGTTAATCCTAATAATTTCCATACATTATATTGTGAAAATAACTAATTTAAACGATTTCCACACATTACACCATGAGATAATAATTTTATAGATGAATTTGTTTGGTATATATGTCCCATCCCTCATATAATTATAATCCAAACATATGTGTTCCATATTAAATCAATAATTCATCTTATCCTAAAAAACCATTGAATGAATAATGTTTAAATAAAATTTTCAATTAGTGTCTCATTAAATGAAATAAATAATTAGATCAGTTGATACTAAAAAAATATATCTATCAAATAAGTATACCATAAGAGCATTTATATCATGTTCATGGGCATGATTCCTTATAGACACACAATTTCAAAATATAGAGTAAAATGGATGTGAAAAATTAAAAACATTTTTTATCATTCCCCCCTTGACACTATTTTAAAATGACTCCATTCATCATATTTTTAGGTAATTCATCCATTTATTCTATTCATCTTGAACCAAACCATATCAAACCTCTATATTGAATGTGTGGATCATCTTGGGTATATGTTTGGTGGTCTATCTTATTTGTTGACGTTTAATTGAATTATATATGGTGTGAAATAGTGCTGTACACCAGAATCTTCTGACGATAACTCTTATTGACATTTAAATTATAGTAAACCCATTAGAAGGATTGGTATGACCCATGTGAATAGAGAACCATCCAATTGGATTATCTTTTTGACTCTTTCCACTTCAATAGGTTTGGTTCACCTTTTGGGGAAATATGAACTTTATCCTTGATTTTCTCAAACACCCTATTCTGGGTGTGTAGAAACTTTAATAATGCCATGAAATATATAATATAAATTCATATCTATTGTAGTCCATGATTTTAATCCTTAATATTGATTCATCGTGATTAAATTTTATTTCTTATACTTATTACTTCACATTTGATTCCTTGTTCTATATACCATGTAATTACTGCTTTGGGATTGTTTCTCATATCTCATTTCTTATTTCATATGCCTCATAATTTTTTCATAATAACCTATGTTAAATTAATTGTGTTGTTTATTAAATCCACAATCTTATGTTTAATTCCATGATTCAATTTCATTGAAGTTTTTTTTCTATTCTTGGGCTCAATATCTATTGTCTTTTCCTTTATACCATAATTTCAATGTTTTTGTGAAATGTTTTGGGATGAACTATTTATATTTTATTATTTTTTTCCTTGTTAATGTGATATGTTTTGAGAATTATATGTCTCATCTGATGAAGGCTGATAGAGAACATTGGTCTCCAATTAAGGACACCATTGTTGGACTCGTCATGGATGTCTGGGAACTACTTTATAAACTAAGAGAAATACTTAGCATTCCTTGTACAGGATGTCAGGGTGGATTATTCATAATATTGGATAAATTCAATTTCCTATGGGATAAACCTTGGAAAAGATCATTAAAAAGTATGGTACACCATGCAATGAGTGATACTCAATCCCCTATGTGAGATAATTGGAACAAACACAACCCATACCATACAAAGAGTCTTAAAAGTGACACCATCATAGGTTTCCTTGGACAGACTCGATGGTATTGGTTATATCTTTGGATCCTATATAAACCCTATAGATTCCATTATAGATTACCTTGGAAGTGATCAGGAATCCATTAATGTATTTGAAAGATACTTTGAATGAATTAAATGTGGTTCATTATTATTTTTATTATTATTATAACAGTTATAGAATGCATGAATGTTGTCCTAGGGGTGTGACCACCAATCCAAAGCACATGCATGGGGCTATCCCACTTATTTTTCATTATATATGATGACCTATATATACCATATTACCTCTATTGGTTACCTTAGTTCATAAATCTGTGTTAGGATGAATTATATAGAATCAGTCGATAATCAATTTTGGAACCCAGACTGAAGTGTCATTTATTTATTTGTTCATCTCCTTGTATTCAACTATGTCGGAAAAATATAAATTTTATGGTGAAAAAACTAGAATGATCTTGACACCATTTATTACTACTTCTTCTACTGTTTTCCATTGATTTAAACCTGATACACCAATTTTAAATTCTATAACTGAGGGTATAGTATCACCACTACAACACCATTAGACCCTCACAATGAGTTTCAATCCTCTATAAAATGGAGATGCACACTTAAGACCATGTGGAGACAAGTCTAGCCATTGATTTAATAGTAAGTTGGGTTTGGACGTAACAATGTGGTATCAAAGCTCCTTATACTTTTATATTAATATTTTACTCTAGTATTAAATAGACTATCAATGTATTGGGTCTTGGTAAATAAATATTATTGGGCGTGATCAAACCACATTTGGGGAAAAGTGCATGTTTCTTGGGATTGTATTTTTTTCGGGTTGTTCATTATTACATTTAATTTTTATTTCACATTGAGTAATTGGTGGATTTTTTACTACTTATTCATTTGTGAGATATATAATATTTATCATTGTCATATTATAGCGTTGAAAATGAATTACATTCATCATGATGGGCACAATGTAATTCACATGCCATGTAGAGACCCATACTTGACGTATATAGACATTATATTACTTTTGTAGAATACATAATACATTACAAAAACAGACACCCAATGACCATATTAGTTTAGTGTCTTTGGAAACTCATAACATAATCTTCTAATCATTGTGAAATATCTTCAACATCTCCCATAAAGATCTTCCGCTTTTTTCTTCTTACCTAAAACCTTTATTTATATCCCAGCGAAAAGAAAACACAAAAAGGGTGGGTTGAAATTCTCAGTAAGGGTAAACATGGAGAACATAAAACAATCCCTAAACATTTGAACGCGAGAACATGAACACGAAACATCAAAATCATGAGTAATGACATAATCATGGCAGTGTATAAGTCATAGATCATAAAGGAACTTTAATCATGATAAATAACATGGGAACAAAACATGGAATTGTGGAAAAATATTCATCACATACTATGATTTCCATAGTATCCAAGGCATTGCTGCCAAGACTATCATAGTGGACAAAGTCCATTACTGAACCACGTTTACTTGTCGTTCCTGTCCTGTATTACTAAACCAGATTTTACTTGTAGTTCCAGCCATGTTTATCTCATGAGATATAAATATTTACCCAATACATTTGAGGGAGATATAGGTCCCACCCATATCATATTGAAATCAATCATACGTGTGCCACAAAACAATCATAAATCATTCATCATAACCCAAAGAATAAAATGGGTCTCATAAACATCATCCCATCGTGGCATAATCCTTATAAAAAATGGATATCATTTCATCATAATAAAAATAAAACCATGTAAAAAATAGAGAAATTATACTTGAAACATAAACATGCTAAATAATTTCATCTTTGATGGAAAATAGTCCTGATAAAACACTTGAGAAGAAATCTTGAGGAAAATATCCTTTCTTCTTCAAAATATTTTTATTTTCACAAAATTCCAAAAAATCCTAAAAGAAAAGGATTTTATTGAAAATAATCATGAAATATTGTAGAGTATGCTTCATGAAGAAATGGCGTTATGAAACCATAAAAATCTGTTCATGCCATATAAGTTAAAAAAATATTCTCCTCGTACTTTTCCTGGAAAAGTCAAAAAGTTTCTCATAGTGTAAAAAAAGAATGATTCCTTCCATAACACAATGTAAAAGTCAAATAGGGGTAAACATGAATTAGAAAATTAAACACTTTATGAAAATATTTTTTATGGACATGGATTTAAAATATAACCCCAGTAAATACTTACGTATAAGCAATCTCAGATAAAAATGATATTTGCCAAATTATCCCATACATTATGTCCAATTACTTCTGTATGTGTGTGAGACTCCAGTATAGTGGGTTTAAAAATATTATTAACTTTTAACATAACCATAATAATATTTATGATATCATATATGATTCACTTATGACTTTATATTACCCGTTCTTTTGTAAATTCTAAGTTAAAGAAGCGTTTTGGGTAAAATCCTTTCATTTATCGCATGTGTTTCGACTTGTTGTTCTTGATATTATTACTTATATCCTGATTTAAATAATTACATAATGTAAAACATGATTTATATATAATATATATTATTTATATAAATATATATGATATATTGATAAATGGAATGAAATACACTGTTCATGGAGACGGTAGGCCGTACGTACACATGAACACTCTTTTCATTTCCTTATTGAATTGAATGGAATTAAGTAAATGAAATATATATGTACATAAATCCAGTATAATTATTATGTAATATCTTTCATGATTATTTATTATATATACTTTATAATCATACTTGAATGGTTAATTATGGAAATTGAATCTCATCGCGTTCGTGGAGACGGTAGTCCGTACGTACGCATGAGTGACAATATCATTCTTTTGATATTAGAATCGTATATAATTGAATTTTATATCATATATAAAGAATCATAATAATGTTATATTTATTATTTATATCATTTATACTCATTATTATACCCATCCAAATGATGAAATGTTTGAATAACAAACTACACCATGACGGGGAGATGGTAAGCCGTACGTACGCACGTGTGGTGAATTTATCATTCATAGGATGGATAAAATAACTAACATGGTTGTAAAATTTTTATAATAACATAAAATTATATAGAAGATACTGGAGTTATTATTTTATAATGGAAACAACAAATAAGGATTAAGTGGAAGAAGAAATGAACTTGAAATAGGCGGTGAGATGTTTACCCCTTCTTCGGGTTCTTCCTTTTGATTTGATCAAAAGGGATCCTTAGGTTGGATTTTTTACGAAAGGAAGGCCTCTATGATGATGGGAAAATAGTTGATAAGGTATTTGGGTAGGGTTGTCCAAAACAAATGTCTTTGGAGGTGTGAATTAGAGAGAAGGGTGTGTACCCTTTTACAAGAGGGGTGAGGGGCATCTTAGGAAAAACTGAAAATATTATTTTTTTATAAATTACTATTCAGTTTATAATGGCTCCCAAGTAACTTATTTAGAAGATAGGGTGGGTATGGGTCTAAATTCTCTCAACAAATTCGTTTTATACAAGTTTAGGTTACCATTTTAACCTTATCATTTAGATTTAACTCTATGTTAAATTATTTAACTTTTACCATGACTTCTTGTATTTTTACACTATATGGTTAATAAACATACCATAAACTACCAATCAAACCCCAATTGGTTCAATAATGTCCTATATATTATTATAAATGTCTTTTGTCCTAACATTATATTTTTAGGGACATTATATCATTTATTAATATAATATTTGTTTTTAAAAACACTTTTATGTCAATTTTGACACTATTTGGGATTTTGTTTTTTATAAATTCATAACAGCATTATTACTTCGAAACAAATTCATCTAACCAACCCAAATAAGTTATAGTAACCGATAAAATTGGTTTAATTCATAAAAAATTTCAAATTACATTTATTTGGGTATTTATAATATCAATTATGATAATATTTCAATAAAATGGTAATTACTACATCCTCATTCTGTCTTAAATAAATTAAATTATTTAATCTCTAAAAATAATTAATAAAATAAAATTATGTAGGAAATATTTTTATAATTCTAATTAATATTTATAGTTGAATTTATATTGTTTTTAACCCTATATTAAAAGTGTTTTAGTTATTAATCTTTGATTTTAACTCTTCTTTGAATTAAATAATAATAAATGTACTTATCTAATCCATGTGGTCCTAATATGTAATATTTTATTCCTAAGGTTGTTTTTGGTCGAATTACACTTATCCAACAGAATTAGGACATTTGTTAGGGTAACAATAATATTATTTTTACCCTTAATTACCCAATTTACTTTTAAAAGTGGTAAATAAAAGTGAAAAGTTATTGTTAACCAAAAAAAATTCATCTCATTGAACCAAATTTTACTTACCAATATCAAACATGTCTCTCGGATTTTTGAAATTCAACTCACATAAGTGGTACAATTATGCTTTATGTAAATTTGCAAATTCTCCTAAGAGGTGAGTAAAAGACTGTAACAAGTTCAATAAAATTTGTATATATCTAGAATTATTATAAAATGATTGCAATGATTTACATTGAACATATATAGGTTTTATGTATCTATTTTGATATAAAATAAATTTAAATAAAATAAATTATTATTTAAATAAAATGTCAGTATTAACCAAAACCTTATTGTTTTCACTATTCATAAAAAATTGAAAGTTTTCAGAAAAATACCTAAAATTCACCCTAGGCCAATTCTGATAATCTGAATGCAAAAATTAATTCAATTTTGAAAGATAAAATTTATAAAATTTCAAAAATTAGGAATTATTATTCATAACGGCTAGTTTATATAATATTTTAACAACATACCGTTGTTTAGTGAAACTCGGTATTGCATATAATGCAAGCTTTCGAGGAAGGATTCTCTTACGTGTCACGCAAGCCAAGAATAGTGTTGCTTATACTACAAGAAAATATGGTGTTGTGTATAGTGCAAGATAATCTTGGTGAAGCATACAACACAAGACATCAATGAAATTAATAGATAAAATTTCTCATAAAATCGTGGGGTGTTACATTCTACCCCCTTAAAATGAATATCTCCCTAAAATTTCGTTGGGGTTATAAATGATTTACTACTTGAAAGTTTCATTCATAGAAACCCACATCGTAAAAATGAATAATAAAACATCATTTTAAAAACGAACATTAGAAGCATAATGGATACCCAAAGTAACTTATCACTGGGTTTCCAAATAGGAGAATATTGGTGAAAATATGGTTATGGAAGAGAAATCTAATCATCATGTTTGGATGAAGAGTGGTAGAGAATGTGGATATGAAAAATCCAACAATCACAAAGCCTTAAATTTGTGATGATCTAAGGTACCATCTGATTCATCAGATATGAGGGAATTAGGACAACATTTTTGGTTTTTCAAGATCATTTCCCTAAAGTTGAAAAAAATTGGAATTTGAAGAAATAATTAGTTGATTTTGGTACAATCTCACTGTTGGTCATTCCTTGAACAATTTCCACTTCACCTCTTAAAGAAATGAAGTTGAATTTTTCATTCGTTATTTGTTAGTAGATCATGTGATAGAACGATAGGTCATTCCATCAATATAAAAAAAAAGGTTAAAAAAGTTATTAAATATACATATGTCCATATATGGTGAGATTAATCATATATGGTTCAAAAAATGGACTTATACTTCATCTATCATCCTTCATAATAAAATAAATCTAGTTTCTACTAACCAGGGACTTCCTATGGGCCAATGGTAGATGATAAAGGCCTATCACACTTCAGTTGTGGGTTCAATTCTCTTAGCCTTTTTCGACGCGACGGGTTGTCACCCGTTCTGCAGGTTGTCCCTATTTTTGAAACTACACTATTATAACATTTTAGAAATAATATAGAAAAAAAGTTCTATCATTAAAAAATATTATCTTATGTATAACATAATCCATTTCAAATCTTTATTCTTATCCAAAATACATCTATCCATGCTCATAGTATAAAAAACGATTACTAGAAATTTCATATACCGATCATGTGAATTCCTTCATTTCCCCACATATATCATAAGATATATCATGTTGTTGGTCACATTCCAAACATGTGAATACCTTAATCATGTATTCTCTTGAAAAATGAATACCCATTAGACTTTAGTGAAAACATGAATTCTGTAAAAAGTTAACTCTTTACACATACCAAAATTCCATAAATACTATATACTCAAACCATGATATCACTTTGTCCTTATATAAATCATGATCTTATTAATAATATCCAACATATTACATTCTCATTATCCATTCATTATGCACATATCACTTTCTTTCCAAAAATATCTGAATAACCATTCTTGGTTACCGGTACCATTCAACGTTTACTTTCAAATACTCAAGGAAAAACAATAGTTTAACATCCCATAGATGTCTCATCATTCCATAGTTCCATTAAATTACCTCTACAACATTACTCTTGATAAACATAAAATCATTCCACTACCATCTTAATCCATCAACCGAGCTTCATCATTTTATTTCTCAACACATCTTTCATATCATATATCATTTGTAGTTTCCTCATCATCATCAACATAAATAGTACCCATACAACCATGCTGATTCTCTTCTGGAGACTTTCCATTAGGGCATTAGTTTTCATAATGCCCGTACAATCCACATTTAAAACATTTAATCGTTGTTGATGTCTTAGCAATAACATTATCCTTGTCCATAGTGTTAACTGAACCCTTTCCTTTACAATTACTGGCTTTGTGTCCTTATTTTCCACACGCAAAGCATCTTCTAGTTCCTTTGAAACATTCTCTTTGATGTCTCTTACCACATGATTTTCATGAGAAAAATAGAACTTTCTTTCCTCTATGATCATCATGAAACTCCTTCTTTCTCTTATTAACCGAGTGAAGAAACATACCAATGTTTAGATTATTGATCATATTATGAGAATGCTGATTAGGCTAAATAACAGTGTTTCGCCTTCCAAATCACATTTCTTTTGCTTGATCATGAAGGATATTATTTTATTGTCCATCATATTCTCTATTAACATGAATCTTTCAGTTTCCAGTCATTTTCCCAAACCCAAAAAGAATAGTGTAAGAGGAAAAAATCATATTAGGAAAACAACATAATCAAGGGGGAGTACCTTAAATATACAACATCTTAGGTTTAATTCTAAGACCGTTACTGTAATCCTAGGACTATAACCTATACTTATACATAACAATAGAGACATCCCTAGACATACCATAGAAATATCTCAAGGGATTTCACTAAAGTTTTCGCATCCTAGTTTCTAATGGTTAACTAAACCTTCACTCTGATACCAACTATACAGATCCATACTTGTTGTACATATAAATTACATTACATTTGTGTAATACATAATACATTACAAAATCAGACGCCCAAAGACTGTATTAGTTTAGTGTCTTTGGAATCTCGGAACATAATCTTCTAATCATGGTGAAATATCTTCAACATCTCCCATAAAGATCTTCCCCTTTTGTATTCTTACCTAAATCCTTTATTTATATCCTGGGGTAAATAAAACATAAAAATGGTGAGCTAAAATGCTTAGTAAGGTTAAACATGGAGAACATAAAACCATCCCTAAACATTTGAACGTAAGAACATGAACATAAAACATCAAAATCATGAGTCATGACATAAATATTGGTAGTGAATAATGCATAGATCATAAATTAACATTAATAATTATAAATAACATGGGAAAAAACATGGAATTGTTGAAAACCATTAATCACATGTTATGATATCCATAGTATCCAAGGAATTGCTGCCCAGACCATCATAGTGGACAATTTCCTTTACTGAACCGGGTTTACCTTCCATTCCATCCATGTATTACTAAATCGGATTTTACATTCCATTCTAGCCATTTTTATCTCATGTGATATAAATCATTACCCAATGCATTTGAGGGAGATATAGGTCCCACCCATCTCATATTGAAATCATTATTATGTGTGCCACAAAACAATAATAAATCATTCATCATAACCCAACGAATAAAATGGGTTTCAAAAACATCATCCCATTGTGACATAATCCATATAAAACAAATGGATATAATTTCATCATAATAGAAATAAAACCATGTAAATAATATAGACATTATACTTGAACCATAAACATGCTAAATAATTTCATCTTAGAAGGAAAATAGTTTTGATAAAACAATTGAGATGAATTCTTGAGGAAAATATCATTTCATCATCAAAATAATTTTCATTTCACAAAATTCAATGCAATATTAAAAGAAAGGATTTTATTGGAAATAATCATGAAATCTTGTAGAGTAATATTCATGAATAAAAGGCATTATGAAACCAAAAAAATCTGGTCATGCCGTATAAATAAAAAAAACATTCTCCTCGTACTTTTTCCGAAAAAGTCAAAAAGTTCCTCGTAGGGTAAACAAAAGAAAGATTCCTTCCATATCACAATGTAAAAGTAAGAGATGGGAAAACATGACTTATAATATTAAACTCTTTATGAAAAAAATTTTATGGACATGGATGAAAAATATAACCCCAGTAAATACTTACGTATAAGAAATCTCATATAAAGATGAGATTTGCAAAATTATCCCTTACCTTATGTCCAATTTCTTCCATATATGTCCAAGACTACATTATAGTGGTTTTAAACATATTATTAACTTGTAACATAACCATAATAATATTTATGATATACTATATGATTCAATTATGACTTTATATTACCTGTTATTTTGTATATTCTATGATAAAGCAGCGTTTTGGGTAAAATCGTTTCATTTATCGTACATGTTTCGACTTGTTGTTCTATATATTATTACTTATATCCTGATTTACATATTTAAAGAATGTAAAACATGATTTATATATAATATATATTTACCATATAAATATATATGATAGAACGATAAATGGAATGATATACACAATTCCTGGAGACGGTAGGCCGTATGTACGCATGAACGCTATTTGCATTTCTTTATTGAATTTAATGGAATTAAGTAAATTAAAAATATATGTACATAAATACATTATCATTATTATGTAATATCTTTCATGATTATTTATTATATATACTTTATAATCATACTAGAATGGTTAATCATGGAAAATGAATCTCATCACGTTTATGGAGACTGTAGTCCGTATGTACGCACGAGCGACAATGTCATTCTTTTGATATTAAAATAATATATAATTGGATGGTATATCGTACATAAAGAATCATAATAATGTTATATTTATTATTTATATCATTTATACTCATTATTATACCCATCCAAATGATGAAATGTTTGAATAACAAACTACACCACGATGTGGAGACGGTAATAAGTAACTACACACGTGTGGTGACTTTTTCATTCATTGGATGGATAAAATAACTAATATGGTTGTAAAATTTTTATAATAAAATCAAATTATATTGAAGATACTATATTTATTATTTTATAATGTAAACAACAAAGAATGAGGAAGTGGAAGAAGAAAGGAACTTGAAATAGGTGGCGAGATGTTTACCTCTTCTCCAGCTTCTTCCTTTTGATTTGATCAAAAGAGATCCTTAGGTTGGCTTTCTGACTAAAGGAAGGCCTCTATGATGAAGGGATGACAGTTGATAGGGTATTTAGGCTGGGTTTGGCCGATCCAAATGGCGTTTTAGGTGTGAATTAGAGAGAAGGTTGAGTGCCCTTTTATAAGAGGGGTGAGGGGCACCTTTGGAAAAAGTTAAATATTATTTTATAACGAATTCATATTCAGATTATAATGGCTAAAAGGTGACTTATTTCGAGGCTAGGGTAGGGATGGGTCGATTTCCTCCCAACCAATAGGATTTATACAAGTTTAGGTTTCCATTTTAACCTTATCATATATATTTAGCTCTAAGTTAAATTATTTAACTTTTACCATGATTTCTTGTATTCTTACACTATATGGTTAATTAATTTACTATAAACTACCATTCTAACCCCAATTGGTTCACTAATGTCATATAAATTATTATATAAGTCTTTTTTATGAACCTTAGATTTTAGGACCCTTATATCAATTAATAAAATAATATTTGTTTTAAAAACTCTTTTATGTCAATTTTGACACTATTTGGTATTATGTTTTTTTTCGAAATTCATAAAATCATTATTAATGAAAAAAAATTATCTAAAAAACCCAAATATTCTATAATAACCTATAAAATTAGTTTAATTCATAAAAAGTCTAAAATTACATTTATATGGGTATTTATAATATCAATTATGTTAATATTTCATTAATAAGGTAATTACTGCATCATCATTGTGTCATTAATAAATTAAATAATTTAATGTATAAAAATCATAAATAAAATACCATTATATAGGAAATCGTTTTACATATCTATTTAATATTTATATTAGAATTTATATAGTGTTGAACTAAATATTAAAAGTGTTTTAGTTATTAAACTTTGATTTTAACTCTTTTAACTCTTCTTTGAATTAAATAATAATAAATGTCCTAATGTAATCCAGGTGGACCTAAAAGGTAATATTTTATTCCTAAGGTTGTTATTGGAAGAATTACACATATCCAATAGAATTAGGACATGTTTTTGGGTAATAATAATATCATTTTTACCCTTAATTATCCTATTTACTTTTAACTACTGTAAATAAAAGTTAAAAGTTACTATTCACCAAAAAAATATTTTATCTCATTGAACCAAATTTTACTTACTCATATCAATCTTGTCTCTAATATTTATGAACTTAAACTCACAGAAGTGGTAAAATTATGTTTTTTTAAATTTGAAAATGCTCTTTGGAGGTGGGTAAAAGACGGTAAAAAGATCAATAAAATTTTTATATATCTAAAATTATTATAAAATGACTGAAATTAATTACATTGAAATTATATAGGTATTATGTATCTATTTTTACCTAAAATAAATTTAAATAAAATAAATGATTTTTTAAATTAAAAGTCAGTTTTAACCTATACCCCAGTGTTTTCACTATTTATCAAAAAGTGAATGTTTTCAGAAAAATACCAAAAATTCACCAAAGGATAATTTCAATATTATTAATCCAGAAATGAAGTACATTTTGAAAGATAAAATTTATAATATTTCAAAAAGTTTGTTTTACTATTCATATCAGATAGTTTATATATTATTTTAATAACATATCGTTGTTTAGTGAAACTCGGTATTGCGTACAATGCAAGCTATCGAGGAAGGTTGCTCTTGTGTGTAACACAAGCCAAGAATAGTGTTTCGTATACTAAAAACTAATATGGTGTTTCATATAGCGCAAGATAATCTTGGGGTAGCGTAAAACACAAGACATCAAAGAAATTAAAATATAATATTTCTCATAAAATCTCGGGCTGTTACATGCCATTCATTTTCCATGCCACGTATATTTCATTGTCAGGCTATTTGGAATTATTAATATGAATTGTGTATCATTTTCCTAACTTTTTTATTCAATTATAGATGGTTTTGGATACATTCATATCATTTACAATGTTGGTTATTTCATTAAATTTTTATGTATAAAATGTTTATTATTTTTATTAATATTCATTCCTTGAGTGTTATAAATTTATTAGAAAATTTTATTGTTATGGTTAGCATATTGTTATTCTTATCGAGTTTCGTAGTATCCTTTCGAGGAAAATTGTTATGCTTCCAAGTTTCCTTACCATGTTAAGAAGTATATAATATCAATTTTTAGAATACCTAGTTATATATTTTAAAATGATAAATTCGATATTGATGGTGATATCTCATTAATCCGTAATGACATGTTTGAGCCATGAACCATTGTTTCCATGGGATGAAACACTATGGTTGTACTTTAATGGGAAAAAATTTTAAATTTTTTTATGTGTATGGGCACTTCAAGAATTAGAATAGTTTGAACCATATAATATTAAAATTATAGATGAATTTTATATACATAAAGGTTATTACATAAATGTTTATGGTACTGAATATTCATTTAATCTATGATAAAATGGTTGTGTCTAGATGGGAGTTTCCTATAGTTTGTATTGCATATGTGTGATTTATAAATTGATAATTGGTAACCCATATAATGAACCATTTGTTTGGATCCTTATACACATAAAATATTGAATAATATATAATAATTTGATTTTTAAAAATACATTTTGTTTCCTTATTAAGTATTATACCCCAATTACCTAGGCAAGATAACCGTTAGGACCACATTCGAATTGCACAATTGGAACCAATTAGGTTAGTTGGGTAATGCTTATTATGAGATAGAATTGACATGACCCATGTAGGTCGGTCGTGGTTTTTATGCTTATGAAATAAACCCATTAAGGGTGTTTTAAAAATTATAATGATTTAAATAAAGTGAATAATTTTTCATATGAACTCAAAATAATTAAATTGGTCCCCTATAGATCATCCACACTTTTTGTATTTTTTCCCTTAGTGTTTAAACCCATGGGAAATGATTGTGCTTTATGTACTGACGTTCATTTAAAGTGAAAGCATCAGCCTATATATATTTTAATGTAAATGTTAGGTGTCATCATTTTTTTCTTGACCTTTTTAATTAACAGTACACCTTATATCTACTAATAAAATGTATATAAATATGAGTAATTGGTTAA
This sequence comes from Viscum album, assembly GCA_963277665.1. NCBI lineage: Eukaryota > Viridiplantae > Streptophyta > Magnoliopsida > Santalales > Viscaceae > Viscum > Viscum album. The sequence goes on along the minus strand of OY728127.1, from coordinate 1,978,530,709 downwards.
TTAAAATTCTAATTACATCGTAAAGGGAATTTTCCACTATATATTGAAATTGAAATATTTTTTACCCACTCCAATTATGAAATCTTGTAAATTAATAAATATTGTTTAATTTGGGGTTTTCAAAGTCAATGGACTTATTATTAATAGATATCAGTAAAATAAATAATTCTTAAAAGGGAAATTTAATGTAACATTCCTATTTTTATGTGTGGCCTTATCCAGATGCTTTTTACTTATGAGTGGTATAAGTTTTTCATTTAAATAAAACCACAAAAAATATAATTAATTAAATGATATTTTGTTTAATTCCTTAAAATAGAATGTTTAATGCATGCAGTTTTAGCAATGTGAAGTTCAATTATTGGTTGTTCCATCATAAATTCAATTCCTTTTCTAGTCTCTTATGACCCTTTTTTTGATGTATTGTACTTTTCGGGTGCAGTTATATGTGTGTGACTCCCAGTTTAAAAAATGAAACCCTTGTATTGATGGATGGTCTTATGTTATTTGACCTTTATATGAGTGTGAGAATTATGAACTACTTAGTTCTAGTCAGATATATATACCAATGGCTTGGTCATCCTATTAGTACATAGTGTGACCTTTATTTCCTTTCCTTTTCATTGTTGGATGACTCGAGAGGTGGTTAGAAAATTTTATATCCATACAGAGTAATGAGAATCTCTATTAGTTATTTTTCATGGGAAATCAGAAACATGAATTCACATGGCTAATGATCATATGGATAGTATTTGGGATGTTATTTTTTCTTATGTAATTATTGGGTAATATGTGTTAGTCCAATTGGTACCATTGAATTTGTTAAAATGGGATAATAAACCATATGTATTTAGTTGTACTAATGTGAGACATGAGATGTTGAGTTACAATCATAGATCATCTTTGGAGTAGATAGACCTATGATTATGATGACATAAAACATATCCCAATTATCAGGATGATGTTTTTAGAGGATTAGGTGTTTTCACACGTTTTTCAGTTGATTTTTTTTCTACACCTAATTTTATGGGTCATGTGGACATAACTCCAAAGGAATGTCACATGTATATATTATTGTGAATATAATATATCTCCCTAATTTTGATGGTTTCCTATATAATCAATTTGATCCACCATAAAGGGTGATTGAAACTTCTCAGTCCCATAGTTAGTTTTTGGTGGAGCCTGTGTCATGGGATGATATCCCTTCTTTAGAAAATATGACATCTAGGACCATATTAAAGTGGTGAGAGTATTATGGAATTTCCAATAGTGTTTCCACCTTGTTGAGTGATATAAAATATTATAATTCCATTTTGAAATGGTCTGTCCGAATCATAATTCCCCATGGCTAGTAATATTTTTTTTAGTCTGTGTCTGCAAGAGAGAATGGAAATGTTTTGGTCAGATGTCTAGGCAAAAGTTTTAGACTCTGCTAGTCTGGAATAGACTTATATGGTTTTCCTTGAGAGATCACATGATTATCTTGGTTTTTTAAGGAATTGTGACCAGTATATGGTGATTCTCCCTTGTGTGAAGGAAATCCTTTTCATTGGGATTTAGCATAATATGTTCATCTATCCTTTATCTACATAATTAGAAAGGTTGGTTGGAAACTTTGTTGAGAAATTCACCCTTTTTTTGTGGGATTTTCTTTATTCCTTTTTTGGAAACAATTCAAATCATAAGAATTTAATATTGAGAAACTGAATTTCTTGTCCCCTATCTTTACATCATATGTGTACATTAAGAGAGCATCGATTATTCTTCATGATAAATTTAAAATACATTCCTCTTGGTGAGTGATCTCTATCATAGTGCACTCCAGATGTGTGGATGTCTATATTGGAATGTTTAATCCTATGTGATAGAAAGGGTACCATGTAGTAACTCCATACCTAGACTCATTGACACTAAATATTTCTATTTTGACCTAATCGCTAGGCATATTCCACTTTCAGAATGATATTTTTTATCGAGAGGTGAAAGTTAGGCCTTATACCGATATATCTATTTTAAATTCCTTTTATTGTTTTACATGGATGAAATCATTTGACTCATGTTATTGATTTTGAAGTAAACTTAGAATTTAATTGACATCGTTATGAATTTTTAAAAAGGGAATCAATCCATGTGTGTTGGATAAGTCATTCTCCCATGTTCGTGTTGGGGAATGATATCTTAAAGTGGGTGTTTTGGCTAGGGGCATCACAGAAAGATGATTATAGGCTTCGGTGATCATGATCAAAAAAATATAAAGGTGTGTACTTCAAATAGGGGTTGGGATTAGTATTGTGTACACTTGTAGTCTAAGACAAGTGTTTTAGTGTTGTTAACCAGAGATAGATTAAATGGATATTTCCTCTCTCTTGTTATATGTTGTCAGTGGAGAATTTCATTGTGACAAGATGTCTAGTTGAGGTATGTGTAGTGAGTGTTGAAAAATTATTTTCATGAAAAATATGCACAACCAGGTCTCTATGTTTGATTGGGAGTCAAACGATATTTTAAAAAGACAATAATTCTATGTTCACCTTGGGAGCGCTATGGGATTTCTTAAATCAATAGTTCCTTCTGTGGAATACTGTGACTCTTTTTTTGACATACAAATGAAATAACCTGGCGGTGGAAGATATGATGATGTGATCATGACTAGGGTGTTAAGGGCTTGGGTATCCTATATCTCAATTTTTCATCTCATAAAAACATGTGTTTGCATGAGTTTTTACATGTTTTGTACCATATATTAATATTATTCTTGGAGATGCTTTGGGAATTTAGAAACACAATGCATCAATCCAAGAAAGACATCAAACCCTATATAGATAATGGTTTGTTCACTTCAGTTCCACAAGGCTTCTTGGGGTGACATTTTTAATGCTATGGAGATTCTAGATTTCCTTATTTTTGGACCAGATTAAATTCTTTGAGAATTTTAATTTTGAAATTTGGTCGATGGTGTATTGTTGAACCAAGCTACATAATGAAAATATGAGAGTTAGAACACTCCAATGTGTTTCTTCTTATCTCGATTTACAATCATAGGTGTCCCTTTGGATTTCATTCATGTTTTGGGGGAAATGGAACATAAACACCCGCTTTAGGGAAAGGGTAGTCAGGGAACACAGTCTGTTTGAAACCATACAACCCATAATGAAAAATGTTTGTCATGGTCCTTTATGGAAATAGGTGATTAAATTTTTTTTCTAATCATGCCAATGCAGAATCATGGGAGTATGGGGTGTCTTTAGTTTGTAGTTTAGGGTAATCATGGGTTGTGCCTTGTTTTTCAAACCGTGTTGCGAATCCAACATGCTTAGTGTAATTTTGACAGTGTGTCTGCACTTTTTGGAATATTGTTGGTGCAAGGTTGTTCAAACCATGTGGTACAAGCATGAGAGTTGTGGTTCCTATGGAATTTTAGTGGCATGATTGGTACACTATTATACAAAATATGGAGCCAAACTATGTGACCCCTCTTTTGAAGGAAAAATAAAATTTTCTTATTTATTTACCAACACAAATATATTTTCGCTTAGTTATATTTTATTCTCCATTTTCTCATCCCCTCCCACTTGATCTCTTCCTACACTCTTCTTCTAAGATTGGAAAGATACCCCTCATACATCCTCTTATTTAAGTTTCATCGATTGTGTTATGGAGCCCACAGTAAGTCTACAAATCATCTTTCTTCCATTCTTTATTTCTCTTCCTTCCCTCTATTATTTTTTTGAATCCTAGTTCACCCAATTTTGAGGTAATTCATTATTTTCTTCAATATCTCTAAAACCAACCAAAATTAGGCATCAATATTAGATTTGTTGTTATTTCTTTATATATTTTTGGTCTTTTAGCTTCATTACCTATTCTTGGTTGTGTTTTATATGGTGAATCATTTTTTCATGCACTAAATTATTCCATAGATGACTATTTTATTAAAATATATTAAATTGAACCTTCTACCATGTTTGTTTTGTCCCTTTTGAAAGGTTAATCAAACCATTGTTTGATCACCTTGAATCTTTCCCCTTCAATGGTTTTGGTTCCCCATTTGAGTCCAAATTCCCTTGATCCCAAAATTGTTCAACTCCTTTTTTGGATGTATTTTCCAATTAATAATGTAATAAAATTTATAATGTGAATTGATATTAATTTTATTCCTTTGAGTTAACACCTTGGTATTGATACCTCATGCTTTACATTTTCTTTCTTATGTTTTATGATTCACATTTGATTATTTATTCTATATACCATGTACTAACTGCTTTGGGATTATGATTCATGTCTCATTTCTTATTTCATATTCATCACACATTGTGCCTAAATACCTATGTTATATTTCTTATTATTATTCTTAATTCCTTTTGATTATGTTTAACATCATATGTGCATTCCCTTTTAGCTTCATGCTTGATCTTAGGCTCAATATCTAATTTCATTGGCTTTGTCCATATTATATTTGTTTTTATGAAATGATTGATATGATTCTTTAGAATGTAAAAATTATTCCATTGATGATGATATGTGTTTGAGAATGAAATGTTTCATATGTTGTGGGATGGGAGAGAACATGGGTCCTGACATAAGGAAGCCATGGATGAACTCACTATTAATAGATAGAAACTACATGATGCGATATGAGTGATACTTGGATTGAGTTATACATTCTCTTCATATGGATTATTTATACTATTGGGAGACACTGGTTCCCTATGGTAGAATCCATGGATGGGATCATTGGAAAAATGATTATATATGCCATGAGGGACACTTAGACCCTTATTTGAGGTACTTAGTATGGACTCAGAGTTGACCATACAAAGAGTGATATAAGGGATGTAAGAATGGGTCGTCGGGTCGCCTTGGATGGACACTGTGGTATAGGTTGTATTGAAGGATCTAGAGGAAACCATTGGGATTATCGTATGGATCACCTTGGTTGGCCTTAGGATTCCATTACTAGATTTTATGGATTACTTTAAATGATTATTTGTGGTGATTTTTTATTTTTATTATTATTATTATAGTAAAATAATGCTCGAAGTATGTCATAGGGGTGTGACCACAATCAAAAAGAAAAATATTTTAGTCAACCCACTTATGTTTATTCATATGTGATGACCTGTAAATACCGTATTACATATATACGATCCCTTTGTTCAAACATGTCGCTTAAAGAGAAGTAGGTAGAATCAGGTGAGTATTTATTTTGGAACCCAGATTGAAGTTTCATTTATTTATTTGTTCATCACCATGTATTCACCTATGTTGGAATTCTATTCATTTTATAGTGCAAAAGCTGTCTTGATCTAGACACTATTAGTGGTTCCCTATTTGGATTAAATCTCACAAACTACTTTAGAATCCATTTAACATGGGTACCTGAGCATATATTCATGTTTGGGGGACCATGGATTTGTTGCCTCAATTGTGTTATATACTTGGGAGGTACAAAGCATAGGAATGAGCTAGTACACTGGATGCTAATGGAGTTATCCTTTGTGATCATTTTATTTTTATTGTGTTGTACTGTATATTTTACCTCATAATGGTACATTTATATTCATCTCTACATGCATTAATTACTATACGTTTCCACATTATACATTTACTTTTATTCAGTCATTATATTTTTATTCGGCTGATTTTCCATATATTACTTATGATTCCTCTATTGACTATTTTTTACACTATAAATACCATTCTGAGACAATTTACATGAAGTAATAGTCTCTCTACTAGACCACCATTAGACCCTCGCAGCTAGTCGACATCCTCTCGCATATGGGGAGGCATTCTTGAGGCCATGTGGTGTCCGGTCCAACAACTGGTTTAATAATAAAATAGGATATTCCATTAAAAATAATAATTGTATGAATCTCATTCCAAAAAAAATATACCAAATTGGAGTCATATAAATTTAATAAAATGATCATACCATATGATTTTCTCAATATATAACTCAACATTTAATGAATGTGGTGGTGACTGTATCCTCCTAGAAATAATTATATAATAATTAAGTGTAAAGAACCATAACAAAATAATACATTTAGAGTTATTAAGTTTATTATGATTAAACATTTTAGCCTAATTTTTCTCGATCCACATTAGTAATTTCGATTTCACAATCCTTTCATTTTACACTTGGATTTGGAGGTTGCAGATGTTGATTATCCCTATTATCCCTCAAGTCAGGGCTTTGATTTTCCAAATTTTATACTCCTTGAATTTGAATAATTGACATATGGGTGGTGCATTTTGTAGTTATTTAATTACATCCATTTCATTTTTTAATCCTCATATCACATAAAAATCCATTCACTCAATAGAAAAACCATCCATAATTACATAATGTTGTCATTTCATTCAGTCAATATCATGGGTACTTCCTCCCACATTTTTATCATGTAGGCAGATAATTTATAATTCCCCCATGCAATTTATAATTTATGTTTTTTGAAAATAGAAATTAATTTTTAATTTATATAAAATTTTAAGGATAAAAGGAATACACAATCCCATTTTCCACCTTGAGTAAACATCGACTGATGTTTTCATAACTACCGAAGTCACTTGTGGATAATGTTATTTTTTACCAGGGTTTTATCCACAAAATAAATGATCCATTTTTTCATTTAGGGTCATTGATAAAACTATAATCATACCTTGGACGTTTTTTTTAATTTTAATTTATATCTACCAATGGATTCATCCTTATTTTACATTATAATAAGGAATATCACTCTATTTTAGTTTTAAGAGTTCACAAAAATATTTTTTTTTGAAAATTACTTATTAAAATACCCTCATATCATGTATTTTATTTATGAATCAATCCACATGTTCTTTATTATGGTACACCATTGATTAGTTCTTCAATCCAAATTTTAAAAATTTAAATATAACTTTTAGGATTTATTCTCTAAAGAATGAATAATACATTTTCTATTTTGTTGATCCATTTTGTGGAAATTAGTGGAAAAAAAGATTGACTTATGTACAATAGTTTACGAGGAATGAATGAATTAATAATTTTTTCACCATATTTGGTTCATTTGAGAGATTAATATGGTTAAAGATATTATTTATAACATGAAATAATATTTCCATGAAGGCTTGAACTCCATCTCCCAACCCATTTGGTTTCTCATTGGGACCATGACTAAAATGGCCATCACACTCATTTTCAACATGGTTCCTCCTGGTTCAATTAATTTAATAAAACCAAAATGGATTATTATAATAAATAGATAACAATATTCTAATAGAATAAATCAAACTAACCATATGAAAATTCAACCATAGGATTCAATAATAAATGAAACCTTTACTTTTTCCCTCTATGACTAATTTAATCATGGTTATGAAAAACCAAAAGAACATCTTGAGAAACCCAACGAGTTAATTTTTCCATTCGGTTTTGGAATATGGATTTCACAATGTAACATAATCATATATGGGGAGAACCATGTGTAGTTTTTCATTTTTATAGAGTAAGCTTCATTGCTTGGAAAATAATGTAGCTAACCCATATGAGGGTACATTTTGTAACGCCTCGACCCTAGATACCCAGAGTCGGTGAATTATTACATAACATTGGCATGATCACAAAGGATCAAGTCTAGAAAGACCAATTAGTTTAGTAGTCTTGGAAACACTAGATATATCCATAAGTCTTACATTACATCATAAGGTAAAAAAACTACAACAAAATATTGTCTTCAAATCCCCTCATAATATCCCTGCAGGTCATTCATAAATTACTTTTTCACATCCTGGGAAAAATAAAACATTGAAAGGGGTGAGCTCAGATGCTCAGTAAGGATAACAATATAGCAGAAGATTTCATAGATAAGCATAAACACTTAAAGTAATTTATAACTAAAACAAAAGCCTTTTAAACGTTAACTTCATCATAATATGGCAAAGATAAAATGAAATAATTCCATTTACTTATTCACATGGATATTCTACTAGTCGAACATTCACATGCAATATCAATAACCACTTTCATAATGATAGAATGCATAATTACATACTATCATAACCACATAGCCAAGGCCTCGTGCCGAGACTAAAAATAAGATTTTGCAAAGCCTTATGCCGAGACACTAGTTTGTCTCATGAGACCTAACGATGCATCAAGGAGCTATAGCAGGATCCACCCGTCACTTAATAAGTCCAATGCATTCCTTATATGAAAAGTCTTAAACATAACAGAAACATTCATATTAAAACTAGCATACGAAATGTCAATACTTTATCTACAAACCATGAATGGTATAAAAATAGCACATCCACAGTAAAACATAACTCATTCGATACAAATATGGAAGATTGTATTGTATCATAATAACCTCAATTGATAATGATGAACGATATTTACATAGATTAAAATAATCATCAAAACAATTAGAGTGAAATATCCCCCTTTTTCTTGAAATCATTTAAAAGTCACACTATTTGTGAAGAATCCATTTAAAATAGATTTTAGAATCAAAGTGTCTCATACCACTTTGAAACTTTTAAAAGGAATTTTTATTTGAAAACTTTAATGTCCATAAAAATAAATCTTTAAACCCATTTCTAAAACATGGACATTAATGAGAAAGATTTAGAATAATAAATCTTTAAAACATTTTAAAATGATTTTTTAGTTATAGTTCCTAACCAAAAGAGAGACAGTTGAATAAAAATAATTGAGGTAATAAAACTTTGTCATATTATGAGAATGAAGCTATTCAGGATATATTATGTCAAAGTACATTATATACACCATATAAAAGTAATTTGGTGTAAAACAATAAAGGAGTCTCAATGGAATGTAAATTGAGATGAAATCTGTCATAAAGGCCATATCCTAAGGTTAAGGATACATCAATGACATAATTATGTGTGAAAAATATAAATACACTCAATATTATAGGATATTAAATGTAAAAAATCAAAGGACAATCACACATATTCTTGTAAGAACAACACCAATGAATTGATTATTTAACTAAACAAATAGAGATTGAGTTAAAAATTACTCTTATCAAGTTCATACCGATCGGTTGATAATTTATCAATGGATTGATTATGTGTATCAAAATTATATCCACAGAAATGGTAGTGTAAATTATGACATAATCAAATGAATAATTATTCCACACATAATCTTGGAGTAAAATAATCAAGGAAGTATGCATAAAGCTGAATGAGTGGAAATTGAAATTTGTAATTCCCTTACCAATTTGGTAACATAAGAAACATACACCCATGAAAGAAGGATCATACAATGATGATGTAAATATAAATGAATTATGGTATATTACACAATTAATACAAACATGGGCAATACACACACCACATGCAATAAATAAGCGGTGAATAATGGAAATCTCACGGATTTAAAAGTGAGATGAGAAACCCCTTACTTTGTACTTTTTCCTTGGTCGACGGTAGGATAACCTCCTGTATAATGGTGAAATAATTGTTATTTAATTATAAAAGAATCATTTACATTAATATGATATCATATATGATCTTTTAACATTGATTTGTTAATAATATCTTAGTATTATCGTCATTTCGGGTGTTAACTTACTCATTTTCCTTTATATTTTTTGTTACGTAAGTTGTGTTTTTTATGGATAGGTTGTATCTTATTCATATACATAATTATATCAAGTCCTTAAATATTATTTTTAAATCATTAAATTATAATTATACTTGAATGGATATGATGGAGAATGAATCTCATCACTTTCGTGGAGACGGTAGTCCGTACGTACGCACGAGCGACAATATCATTCTTCTGATGATAAAATAATATATAATTGGATGGTATATCATATAGAAATAATAATTATCATGTTATATTTATTAATTACATGAATTACACATCATTATTATACCCATCCAAATAATAATTTATTGAATGGCAATTACACCACGACGTGGAGACGGTAAGCCGTATGTACGCACGTATGGTGACATGTCATTCAAAGTATGGATAGAATACTGAATATGGTTGTACCATATTTATAATAATATTATAGTATATAAATGATACTGGATTCATTATTTTAGAATGGTAATAACAAAGAAAGAAGAAGTTGAAGATGAAAAGAATTTGAAAAAGGGTGGTAAAAACATTACCTCTTCTTCGGGTTCTTCCTTTTGATTTGATCAAAAGGGCTCCATTGGTTGGATTTCTAATCAAAATAAGGAATATAGGTTGTATTTCGGGAAGTTTAAAGAGTATTTGGGAAGGGTTTGGCCGAACCAAAAGGCTTTGAATGTGTGAAGTAATGAGAAGGGGGAGTTCCCTTTTATAAGAGGGATGAGGGGAAACTTTGGAAAAGATAGAAATATTATTTTATAATAAATTCATATTAGGATTATAATGGCTCCAAAGTGGATTATTTAAAGTCTAAGGTTGAGATAGGTCTAAAACGACTCAACCAATTATAATTTATACAGGTTTGGGTCATTATATTAACCTTATCATTAAGTGTTAACTCTTAGTTAATTAGTTTCACTTTTACAATGTCTCTGTAGTTTTTTATTATGTGGTTAATAAACTTACTATATTCATCCAAGACACCCCCCAAGTGGTACATTAATGATACAAATATCATTATATAAGTCTCTTTTCCGAACCATATACTTTTTGGAAATTAATATCAATTAATAATATAATATTGTTTTAAAAAACTCTTTTATGTCAATTTTGACACTATTCAATAATTGATTTTTGTGAAACTCATAAAAGAATGATTACTTCTAAAAAGGTCAATTAAATCAATCCTAATATGTCATATTGACCTATAAAATTAGTTTAATTCAATAAAAGTGTCCAATTATATTTATTTAGGTATTTATAATATCAATTATTTTAATTTTTCACTATTATGTTAATTACTATATCATCATTGGGTCATAAATAAATTAAATTATTTAATGTCTAAAAATTATAAATAAAATATAATTATGTAGGAAATATGTTTATCTTTCTAATGATGATTAATAATAGAATTTATCTTATGTGTAACCCTATATTAAAAATGTTTTAGTAAATAAACGTGGATTTTAACTCTTTTAACTCTTCTTTGAATTGAAAAATAATAAATGTCCTAATCTAATCCAAGTGGATCTAAATGATAATATTTTTTTCCTAAGGTTGTTTTTGGTCGAGATAAGCGTGTCCAATAGAATTAGGACATGTGTTACGGTAATATTTATATCATTTTTACCCTTAATCACCCTATTTACTTTTAATCGTGGTAGATAAAAGTAAAACGTTACTATTCACCAAAAATTATTTTCTTCTCAATGAACCACATTTTACTCCATGACATTAACCGTGTCTCTCGTATTTTCGAAATTCCACTCACAGAAGCGGTAAAATTAAGTTTTATGAAAAATTCAGTTTTTTAACTACCACATAGTGGTTCCACTATTCATTAAAAAATGAACGTTTCCAAAAAAATACCAAAAATTAGGCCTAAGATATATTTGATATTATGAATTAAAAAATAATTTCTATTTTACCAAATTAAAAACATATCAGTTGTATTAATTAATTTAAAAATTAATTCCCATCGTCAAAACAAAAAGCGTGTTTTAAGAGATAATAACTATTAAAAGATTGACACTTCTTTATGTCTGGTTTAAATGTGAAATCTCATCTGATGACCAACATTGTATTAAATGGTAAAAATATATTATAAATATACTTTAAAACCACTCAAATTAAAAATTTATCAGTATTAATTATTTTGATTAAAAAAGTTGTTTTTAATTAAAATTTAGTAACTTTCTCTATTCATCAAAATATGAAATTTATCCGAAAAGTACCAAAATTTCTCCCTAAGCTATTTTCGATATTAAAAATCCAAAACTAAAGTCCATTTCGAAAGATAAAATTTATAAAATATCAAAAAGAAGGTATTACTATTCATTACGGCTAGTTTGATTGGTTGTGGTGTGTTAGAATCTCAAAGTTGCGTACAATGCACGTCATTGCATTATTCAAAGGGAAACGTACAGTGGAAGCTTGGGGTGTTACATTTTCCCCTCCTTCAATAAATTTCATCCTCGCAATTTTTTTAAAAGTGGGCTCTAGAATATAATGGAATGTTCCACATCGGAAAAAGGGTCAATAAAACTATCACTTTAAAAGAAAGGAAGAGAGGTATAATGGTCACCCAAGATAACCCATACTAGGATTCCATGTTGGAAAACATGGATATGGATGATAGACTAACTGTTCAGTTTTGATGGAGAGGGATAGAAAACATGATCAGGAGAAAGTTAACAATAAAAAAATCACAAACTTTCGTTGGGACAAATGATCCTCATTCTCCCAGTAGGAAAAGTAAATAGACAACATTTTTTTGTTATAAGTTACATTACATAAGGACGAGGAATTCATTTATGATATTGAATAAGAACATAAAGAGATATACTTACTTTTTAATTAGAGTTTCATTCTTTAATAACATTTTACCACGAACTCATTTTTTTGAATAATGAGTATTCAAGAAGACTTGGTCACAATGGAAGAGCTAGAATAAACTTCTGTAGAAATACATGATCTACGTAGGATAAACTATATATTTACCTTGTCTTTAGAGATTAATCAAAACCAAAATGGTTAGTATAATATCTGATGACCCCCCAAATGGATATTCCATTAGAGAAAAAAACAGTAATCTTAATTTCTAAAATTAAACCATCAATACCCCCAAAGTTAAATAAATACCATTCAATAATCAATTGTCCTTAAAATCCTTCAATATAATCCAAACAAATATTGAAACTAAAAACATATAAGAATGTAGTCTTCTATGTTAAATTGTATCTCCAAATGACAGTAATTACTCTTACAGTCACAAACTTAAAAGTAATTAACCTAATCATTTCCATAAACAACAAAAAACCCTATAAATCCACAATAAAAACATATATAAAAATCCACCATTACTCTTCAAATGAAATCCCATACTATTCTATTTTCCATACAACAAAGCGAACAACGTCCAAAATAACATTTATCACTTAATTACCAAATCATTTTCCTATACTAAGGGTATTCATTTGATAAGACATATGATCCAAAATAAAATTATTAATTATCAATAAATTTTTTTAACTAAATATAATAGTCACACTAACCAGGGACTTCACGTAGTCCAGTGGTAGGCGATAAATCCCAATCGCAGTTCGGTTTTGGGTTCGATTCCCACAGCTTTGTCCGATGCGACGGGTTGTCACATGGTCTGCGTGTTGTCCTTTTTCAAAAACTATATTTTATAACATTACCAAAATGAGATAAATTCCTCAAAATAACCATAACATAATTTAACCGCAAATCATATCTCATACCTTTTATTTTCATCCCAAATTATAATAACTTATAATTTCTTCAAACCCAACGATCATATAAAAACAAATGGTTATTTATAACTATATCCACAAGGTAAAATATAATTCATCCTCAAATATCATTCTCACATGGAAAACTGCAGGGTTAAAAAATACAAGAGAAAATTATTCAAAGTAAACCCATCAACAAGGAGCACTAATACATTTTAAACATTTCTCCAACCATTTATTTCCACATATTTTATTCTTTGTCCAAGAAAATATCCTATAGAATAAGGAATTTACTTGGGTAATGGCCAGGTCCCCTACATTTATGGAAAATGAATGTAAATGGACTCTTGGGACCATTTTTATTTTCTTCCATAGTACTCTTCATTTTTCTTCGGCAACTCTTCACATTATGTCATTCCTTCCCCCATGTAAAGTATTTATTTTTCCAATTGAGACACTTTCCTAGGTGTCTCAATCCATATTTCTGGCATGATGGAAATTGAGGATTCCTTTCTCCATGGTCTCCACTGCTGGAGCTCTTATCATTCATCACCTTTCTCTTCTTTGTTGAGTCCGAGAATTGGTTAATATATATATTGTTGATGATATTTTTGGAAAATTGATTTGGCATAAAGACGATATCTTTTACGCCTATCAACATTACATTTTTTTACTCATTTCCACCACCGTTCCCACCTTGTACATCATTCTCAAAGTCACTATGACTTCCTTGGAATCCAGCCATTGACTAAAACCAAATAGCATTGTGTGAGTAACAGTATTCATAAAATCATTTAGAGATTAACATGTCACCATATACTCAATTTCAACCAAATTAGGATTAACCAAGGTCATTTACTATTATCTTATATATTTAATACTTCAAATCAGTTAGTAAAGAAAATGTAAATTATCCTAAGCATATCCCGCGAAAGTGTCATAACCATGTGTGCATCAAGGCCCTTTATCGTGAACCAGTTCCTGTTCGAATCTAGATCAAAGCGGTGTTTTCGGGTTTTACCCCAAGGTACATCTATGCCAGAACCGCCTCTAAATGCTCATATCTAAACAGGGATGTATTTCTCGGAAAACTCACAAAATCTCTACAATACCAAAATTCTAGGAAGTTTTTCTATACTAATCCTCAATGATCATCTTATTTCTACATGCTCTAATCAGAGTTTATCTAAATCTACCTTCCAAGGTTTGTACTAAACTTCCTCTGATACCAACTGTAACGCCCCGACCCTAGATACCCAGAGTCGGTGCATTATTACATAACATTGGCCTGATTACAAAGGATCAAGTCTCGAAAGACCGATTAGTTTAGCAGTCTTGGAAACACTAGATATATTCATAAGTCTTACATTACATCATAAGGTAAAAAAATTACAACAACATATTGTCTTCATATACCCACATTATATCCCTATAGGTCATTCATAAATTACTTCTTCACATAATGGGAAAAATAAAACATTGAATGGGGTGAGCTCAGATTCTCAGTAAGGATAAAAATATAGTAGAAGCTTTCATAGATAAGCATAAACACTTAAAGCAATTTATAACTAAAACAAACGCCTTTTAAACGTGAACTTCAGCATAATATGGAAGAGATAAAATGAAATAATTCAATTTACTTATTCACATGGATATTCTACTAGTTAAACAATCACATGAAATATCAATAATCACTTTCATAATGATGGAATGCATAATGCTAGACTATCATAACCACATAGCCAAGGCCTCGTGCCGAGACTAAATATTAGATTTTGCCAAGGCATTGTGCCAAGACACTAGTTTGTCTCATTAGACCTACCGATACATCGAGAAGCTATAGTGGGCTCCACCCGTCACTTACTAAGTCCAATGCATTCCTTATATGAAAATTTTTAAACATAACATAAACATTCGTATTAAAACTAGCATTCAAAATGTCAATACTTTATCCACAACCCATGAATGGTATAAAAATAGCACATCCACAGTAAAAAATAACTCATTATATACAATATGGAATATTTTATTGTATAATAATAACCTCAATCGATAATGATGAAGGATATTCACATAGATGAAAATAATCATCAAAACAATTAGAGTGAAATATCCCCCTTTTTCTTGAAATCATTTAAAAGTCACACTATTTGTGAAGAATCCATTTAAAATATATTTTAGAATCAAAGTGTCCCATACCACATTGAAACTTTTAAAAAGAATTTTTATTTGAAAACATTAATGTCCATATAAATAAATCTTTAAAACCATTTCTATAACATAGACATTAATGATAAAGATTTAGAATAATCAATCTTTAAAACATTTCAAAATGATATTTTAGTTAGAGTTCCTAACCAAAATAGAGACACTTGAATACAAATAATTGAGGAAATAAAAACTTTGTAATATCATGAGAATAAAGGGATTCATGATATATTTTGTCAAAGTACATTATATACACCATATAAATGTGATTTGGTGTCAAACAATAAAGGAGTCTTAATGGAATGTAAATTGAGATGAAATCTTTCATTAAGGCCATATCCTTAGGTTAAGGATAAATCAATGACATAATTATGTGTGAAAAATATAAATACTCTCAATATTATTGGATATTCAGTGTAAAATAATCAAAGGACAATCACACTAATTCTTGTAAGAACAACACCAATGAATTGGATATTTAACTCAACAAATAGAGATTGAGTTAAAAATTACTCTTATCAAGTTCATACTGATCACTTGATAATTTATCAATGGAGTGATTATGTGTATCAAAAGTATATCCACAGAAAGGGGAGTTTAAATTATGACATAAGAAAATGAATAATTATTCCACACATAATCTTGGAGTAAAATAATCAATGAAGTATGCATAAAGCTGAATGAGTGGAAATTGAAATTTGTAATTCCCATACCAATTTGGTAACAAACGAAACATACACCCATGAAAGAAGGATCATAAAATGATGATGTAAATTTAAATGAATTAATGTATATTACACAATTAATATAATCATGTGCAATACACACACCACATGCAATAAATAAGCGGTGAATAATGGAAATCTCACGGATTTAAAAGTGAGATGAGAAACCCCTTACTTTGTACTTTTTACTTGTTTGATGGAAGGTTAACCTCCTGTATAATGGTTAAATAATTGTTATTTAATTATAGAAGAATCATTTTCATTATTATGATATCATATATGATCTTTTAACATTGATTTGTTAATAATATCTTAGTATTATCGTCATTTCGGGTGTTAACTTACTCATTTTCCTTTATATTATTTGTTACGTAAGCCGTGTTTGTTATAGATAGGTTTTATCTTATTCATATCCAGAATTATATCAAGTCCATAAACATTATTTTTAAATCATAAAATGATAATTATACCTGAATGGATACGATGGATAATGAATCTCATCACTTTCGTGGAGACGGTAGTCCGTACGTACGCACGGGCGACAATATCATTATTTTGATGTTAAAATAATATATAATTGGAAGTTATATCATATATACAGAATAATTATCATGTTATATTTATTATTTAAATAAATTACACATCATTATTAAACACATCGATATAATAATTTATTGAATGACAATTACAGCACGACGTGGAGACGGTAAGCCGTATGTACGCACGTATGGTGACATGTCATTCAAAGGATGGATAGAATACTGAATATGGTTGTACCATATTTATAATAATATTATAGTATATAGGATATACTGGATTAATTATTTTATAATGGGAATAACAAAGAAAGAATAAATTGAAGAAGAACAGATTTTGAAAAAGGGTGGTAAAAACATTACCTCTTCTTCAGGTTCTTCTTTTTGATTTGATCAAAAGGGCTCCTTAGGATGGCTTTCTAATAAAAATAAGGCCTCTGGGTTGTAGTTCTGGATGTTTATAGAGTATGTGGTCAGGGTTTGGCCGAACCAAAAGGCTTTGAATGTGTGAAGTAATGAGAAGGGGGGGTGCCCTTTTATAAGAGGGGTGAGGGGCACCTTTGGAAAAGCTATAAATATTATTTTATAATAAATTCATATTCAGTTTCTAATGGACCCAAAGTGGATTATTTAATTTTTAAGGTGGGGATAGGTCTAAAACCACTCAACCAATACAATTTAGACAGGTTTGGGTCATTATATTAACCTTATCTTTAAGTATTAACTCTAAGTTAATTAGTTTCACTTTTACAATATCTCTTTGTATTTTTATATTATATGTTTAATAAAACTACTATATACATCCAAGAGACACCCAAGTGGTCCATTAATGATATCCCTATCATTATATAACTCTTTTTCCCAATCCTTAGATTTTTAGGAATTTAATATCAATTAATAATATAATATTTGTTTGAAAAAACCTTTTATGTCAATTTTGACACTATTCAATAATTGATTTTTTTGAAACTCATAACAGAATGATTACTTCGAAAAAGTAAATTAAATCAATAATAATATGTCCCATTGACCTATAAAATTAGTTTAATTCAATAAAAGTCTCCAATTATATTTATTTGGGTATTTATAATATCAATTATTTTAATTTTTCACTATTATGGTAATTACTGCATCATCATTGTGTCATAACTAAATTAAATTATTTAATGTCTAAAAATTATAAATAAAATGTCATTATGTAGGAAATATTTTTAGATTTCTAATGAATATTAATAATAGAATTTATCTTATGTGTATCTCTATAATAAAAACGTTTTAGTAAATAAACTTTGATTTTAACTCTTTTAACTCTTCTTTGAATTAAATAATAATAAATGTCCTAATCTAATTCAAGTGGAACTAAATGATAATATTTTATTCCTAAGGTTGTTTTTTGTTGAGATACACTTGTCCAATATAATTAGTACATGTGTTAGGGTAATACTAATATCATTTTTATCCTTAATTACCCTATTTACTTTTAACCATGGTAAATAAAAGTAAAAAGTTACTATTCACCAAAAATTATTTTCATCTCAATGAACCAAATTTTACTCCTTGATATTAACTGTGTCTCTCGGATTTTCGAAATTCCACTCACAGAAGCGGTAAAATTAAGTTTTATGAAAAATTCAGTTTTTTAACTACCACTTAGTGGTTTCACTATTCATCAAAAAATGAAAGTTTCCAGAAAAATACCAAAAGTTAGGCCTAATCTATATTTGATATTATGAATTCAAAAATGATGTCTATTTTACCAAATTCTGAACATATTAGTATCATTAATTAATTTAAAAATTAATTCCCGTCGTCAAAACAAAAAGCGTGTTTTAAGAGATAATAACTATCAAAATATTGACACTTATTTATGTTTGGTTTAAATGTGAAATCTCATCAAATGACCAACATTGTATTAAATGGTAAAAATATATTATAAATATACTTTAAAACCACTAATATTAAAAATTTATCACTATTAATTATTTCTATTAAAAAAGTTGTTTTTAATTAAAATTTAGTAATTTGCAATATTCATCAAAATATGAAAGTTATCCAAAAAGTACCAAAATTTAACCCTAAGCTAATTTTGATATTATGAATCCAAAACTGAAGTCCATTTCGAAAGATAAAATTTATAAAATTTCAAAAAGTAGGTATTTCTATTCATAACAGCTAGTTTGATTGGTTGTGGTGTGTTAGAATCTCAAAGTTGCGTACAATGCACATCATTGCATTTTTCAAAGAGAAACGTACCATGGAATCTTGGGGTGATACATTCTCCCTTCATTCAATAAATTGCATCCTCGCAATTTTATTAAAATTGGGCTTGAGAATATAATGGAATATCCCACATCGGAAAAAGAGTCAATAAAACTAGCACTTTAAAAGAAATGAAGAGAGGTATAAAGGTCACCCAAGATAACCCATACTAGGTTTACATGTAGTAAAACATGGATATGGACGATAAACTAAGTGTTCAGTTCTGATGGAGAGGGATATAAAACACGATCAGGAGAAAGTTAACAATAAGAAAATCACAAACTTGTGTTGGGACAAACGGTCCTTAGTCTCCCAGTAGGAAAAGCAAACAGACAACGTTTTTTTTAAGTTACATTACATAAGGACGAGGAATTCATTTATGATATTGACTAAGAACATAAAGAGATATACTTACTTTTTAAGTAGAGTTTCATTGTTTAATAACTTTTTACCACTAACTCATTTTTTTTGAATAATGAGTATTCAAGAAGACTTGGTCACAATGGAAGGGCTAGAATAAACTTCTATAGAAATACATGATCCACGTAGGATAAACTATATATTTACCTTTTCATTATAGATTAATCGACCCAAAATGGTTATTATAATATCTCATGACCCCCGAAAGGGATTTTCCATTAGAGAAAAAAAACACTAATCTTAATTTCTAAAATTAAACCATCAATACCCCAATGTTAAATAAATACCATTCAATAATCAATTGTCCTTAAAATTATTCAATATAATCCAAACTAATATTGAAACTCAAAACTTATAAGAATGTAGTCTTCCATGTTAAATTTTATCTCCAAATAACATTAATTACTCTTAAAGTCGCATACTTAAAAGTAAATAACCAAATCATTTCCATAAACAACCCAAATCACTATAAATCCACAATAAAAACATGGATAAAAATACACCATTACTCCTCAAATGAAATCAAATACTATTCTATTTTCCATAAAACAAAGCGAACAATATCCAAAATAACATTTATCACTTAATTACCAAATCATTTTCCTATACTAAGGGTATTCATTTGATAAGACATAAGATCCCAAATCAAATTATTAATTATCAACAAACCCATTTAACTAAAAATAATAGTCACACAAACCAGGGACTTCACGTAGTCTAGTGGTAGGAGATAAATACCAATCACCCTTTGGTTGTAGGTTCTATTCCCACATATTTGTCCGACGCGACGAGTTGTCACACAGTCTGCGTGTTGTCCTTTTTAAAAACTATATTTTATAACATTACCAAAATGAGATAAATTTCTCAAAATAACCATAACATAATTTACCCACAAATCTTATCTCATACCTTGCATTTTCATCCCAAATTATAATAACTTATAATTTCTTCAAACCCAACGATCATATAAAACCAAATGGTTATTTATAAATATATCCACAAGGGAAAAGATAATTCTTCCTCAAATATCATTCTCACATAGAAAAATGCAGGGTTAAAAAATACAAGATAAAATTATTCCAATGTAAACCCAACAACAAGGAGCACTAATACATTTTAAACATTTCTCCAACCATTTATTTCCACATAGATTCTTCTTTGTCCAAGCAAATATCCTATTGAATAGTGAATTCACTCGGGTAATGTCCAGGTCCCCTAAATTTATGGAAAATGACTATACATGGACTCTTGGGACCATTTTTATCTTCTTCCATTGTACTCTTCATTTTTCTTCAGAAGTTCTTCACTTTATGTCCTTCCTTCCCACACGAAAAGCATTTATTTGTCCCATTGAGACACTTTCCTGGGTGTCTCCTTCCACATTTCCTGCATGATGCAAATTGAGGATTCCTTTCTCCATGGTCTCCACTGCTGTAGCTCTTATCATTCATCACCTTTCTCCTCTTTGTTGAGTCCAGGAATTGGTTAATATATGTATTGTTGATCATATTTTTGGAAAATTGATTTGTCATAAAGATGATATCTTTTACGCCTATCAACATTCCATTTTTTTTCTTATTCCCACCACCGTTCCGACCTTGTACATCATTCTCAAAGTCACTATGACATCCTTGGAATCCATCCATTGAATAAAACCAGAATGCATTGTGTGAGTAACAGTAGTCATAAAATCATTTAGAGATTAACATGTCAGCATATTCTCAATTTTAACCACATTAGGATTAACCAAGGTTATTTACTCTTATCTTATTTATTTAATACTTTAAATCGGTTATTAAAAACAATGTAAATTATCCTAATCATATACCCAGGGAGTGTCGTAACCGAGAGTGCAGCAAGGCCCGTTATCGTGCACCAGTTCCCGTTCGAATCTCGCTCAAAGCGGTTTTTTCGGGTTTTACGCCTAGGTACATCTGTGCCAGAGCTGCCTCCACATGCTCATATCCATACAGGGATTTATTTCTCAGAAAACTCACAAAATCTCTTCAATACCAAAATTCTAGGAAGTTCTTCTATACTAATCCTCAAAGTTCATCTTAGGTCTAGGTGCTCTAATCAGAGTTTATCTAAATCTACCTTCCAAGGTTTGTATTGAACTTCCTCTTATACCAACTGTAATGCCCCGAACCTAGATACCCAGAGTCGGTGCATTATTACATAACATTGGCATGATCACAAAGGATCAAGTCTCGAAAGACCGATTAGTTTAGCAGTCTTGGAAACACTAGATATATTCATAAGCCTTACATTACATTATAAGGTAAAAAAACTAGAACAACATATTTTATTCATATCCCCTTATACTATCCCTGCAGGTCAATCATAAATTACTTCTTCACATCCTGGAAAAAATAAAACATTGAAAGGGGTGAGCTCAGATGCTCAGTAAGGATAACAATATAGCAGAAGCTTTCATAGATAAGCATAAACACTTAAAGAAATTTATAACTAAAACAAAGTCCTTTTAAACATGAACATCAACATAATATGGAAAAGATAAAATGAAAAAATGCCATTTACATATTCACATTGATATTCTACTAGTTGAACAATCACAAGCAATATCAATAACCACTTTCATAATGATGGAATTCATAATGCCAGACTATCATAACCACATAGCCAAGGCCTCGTGCCAAGACTACAAATAAGATTTTTCCTAGGCCTTGTTCCAAGACACTAGTTTGTCTCATGAGACCTACCGATGCATCGAAGATCTCTAGAGGGCTCCACCCATCACTTACTATGTCCAATGCATTCCTCATAGGAATAGTTTTAAACATAACATAAACATTCGTATTAAAACTAGCATGCTAAATGTCAATACTTTATCCACAAAACTTTAATTGTATAAAAATAGTACATCCACAGTCAAATAAAACTCATTCGATACAATGTGGAAGATTGTATTATATCATAATAACCTCAATCGAGAATGATGAAGTATATTGAAATAGAGGAAAATAATCATCAAAACAATTAGAGTGAAATATCCCCCTTTTTCTTGAAACCATTTAAAAGTCACACTATTTTTGAAGAATCCATTTAAAATATATTTTAGAATCAAAGTGTCTCATACCACATTGAAACTTTTAAAAGGAATTTTGATTTGAAAACTTTAATGTCCATATAAATAAATCTTTAAAACCATTTCTAAAACATGGACATTAATGAGAAATATTTAGAATAATCAATCTTTAAAACATTTTAAAATGATATTTTAGGTAGAGTTCCTAACCAAAAGAGAGACACTTGAATACAACTAATTGAGGAAATAAAAACTTTGTAATATCATTCGAATAAAGGGATTCATGATATATTATGTGAAAGTACATTATAACACCATATAAAAGTGATTTGGTGTCAAACAATAAAGGAGTCTCAATGGAATGTAAATTGAGATGAAATATCTCATAAAGGCCATATCCTTAGGTTAAGGATAAATCAATGATATAATTATGTGTGAAAAATATAAATACACTCAATATTATTGGATATTAAGTGTAAAACAATAAAAGTACAATCAAACATATTCTTGATAGAACAACACCAATTAATTAGATATTTAACTCAACAAATAGAGATTGAGTTAAAAATTACTCTTATCAAGTTCATACCGATCGCTTGAGAATTTATGAATGGAGTGATTTTGTGTATCAAAATTATATCCATAGAAAGGGGAGTGGAAATTATGACATAAGAAAATGAATAATTATTCCCCACATAATCTTGGAGTAAAATAATCAATGAAGTATGCATAAAGCAGAATGAGTGGAAATTGAAATTTGTAATTCCCTTACCAATTTGGTAACATAGGAAACATACACCCATGAAAGAAGGATCATACAATGAAGATTTAAATACACATGAATTAAAGTATATTACACAATGAATAAAAAAATGGGCAATACACACACCACATGCAATAAATAAGCGGTGAATAATGGAAATCTCATGGATTTAAAAGTGAGATGACACTACTAGAAATTCGGGCTATAGCCACGGTTCTAAACCGTGGCTATAGGCCCTCAAACCATGGATATAGGTAATAGCCATGGTTCCTCACACCATGGCTAAGTTTGGCGTGGCTATATGCCTAGACCTATAGCCACGGTTCCAAACGTGGCTTTAACACTATAGCCACGGTTGAAACGGTGGCTATACTAAAGGCCGGACAGACTTAATTACCACGGTTTAAACCGTGGCAATAGGGTGTCCAAATCCATAAAAAAATACCCCCCCATCCCCCTCGGCACCCCCCTGGACACCCCCTCGAGATCCCCTGGACACCCCCCTAGACACCCACTGCCACCCCCTGCCAGTCCCCCCTGCCACCCCCTGCCAGTCCCCCCTTTCCGCCCCTGCCAGTCCCCCATGCCCCTTTCCACCCCCCTATTAGTCCCCCTGCCCCTGCTAGTCCCCCCTGCCCCCTACTAGTCCCCCCTGCCACCCCCCTGCTTGTCCTTCTGCCACCCCCTGCCAACCCCCCCTGCCCCCTACCAGTCCCCCCTACCAGCCCCCCCTGCCCAAGGATGTGTTCATACTGAAACTGGTAAAACACAATTCTGCTGGATATATTCTATAAGCAGATCCTCAACTCGTACTCCCACCTTTAGAACCTTATCAAAGAGGGTTCTCTACCTCAACTAGAATTAAGATGAAACATCCTATCAACATGGGATACCAACAACCAACATACATGAATCAAGAAATAGAAAATAGAGAGATTCCAACATTTTTTACACAACCAGAACATGTCTAGGATCATCATTATTGACCTCACCCTATAGTTTACACATGACATATACTAATAGGGATGCCACATTTTACTCTACCTGTTGTTACACCAATTCATGCTCATTCCTCGCTAGACATTCTTGAAGGATAGCCCCTCCCCCTCTGCTGGACATCCCCTCCCCATGCCTAGACACCACTCCCCCCTACTGGAAACCCCTCCCCCTACTGGACAGCTCTCCCCCCTACTGGACACCCCTCCCCCCTGCAGGACAGCCCCTCCCCCCTGCTGGACAGCACCTCCCCCTGCTTGGACACCCCTCCCCCCTGCTGGACACCCCTCCCCCCTGCTGGACACCCCTACCCCTGCTGGACAGCTCTCCCCCTGCTGGACAGCCCTCCCCCCCATGCTGGACAACCCCTCCCCCTGCTGGACAGCCCCTCCCCCTGCCTGGACACCCCTCCCCCTGCTGGACAGCCCCTCCCCCGGCCTGGACACCCCTCCCCCATGCCTGGACACCCCTCCCCCCTGCCACCCCCTGCTTGTCCCCAAGCCTTTCCCCCCTGCCCCATGCTAGTCCCCCCTGCCACCCCTTACCAGCCCCCTGCCCCCTGCCCCCTGCTAGTTCCCCCTGCCACCCCCTGCTTGCCCCCTGCCAGCCAGCCCCCCTGCCCCCTGCCACCCCCTTCTAGTCCCCCCTTCTAGTCACCCTGCCAGCCCCCCTGCCCCCTGACAGCCCCCCTGCCTGCCCCATGCCCCCTGCTAGTCCCCCTGCCCCCTGCTAGGTCCCCTGCCCCCTGCTAGGCCCCCTGCTAGGCCCCCTGTCAGTCCCCTGCTAGTCCCCCTGCCCCCTGATCTGATAACCAAGTTTATCTGATCTGATAACCACAACATCTTCAGCACTTCCAAATTCAGGTTTAACAGGTACCAATTCACCAATTCTGACATGTTTAGCAGCATGAGATAAGACAGGAACAGACTGAACTACATCAGATTTACAGACCATGTTTAGCACCCCTCCCCCCTACTGGACACCCCCCCCTACCTGGACCACACCCCCCCTCCCTGGACAGCACCCCCCCTCCCTCCCCCCTGGACACTGGACTCCCCCTGCATATTTACCCCTGCTGGACACTGGACCCCTACTGGACACTGGACCCATACTCCCCCCCCCCACCCCTACCAGTCCCCTTGTACCCCTGCTGGACATTGGACTCCCCCCTGGAAACTAGTTCTTGGGATTCCCAAATCATATTTACCCCTATTGGACACTGGACTCCCCCTGGACACTGGACTCCCCCTGCATATTTATCCCTACTGGACACTGGCCCCATACTATAGGTTCTTAGTAGGACCAACCCATACTATAGGTTCTTAGAAGGAGTTGGGAAACACTTGAAACAAAATTCAGAAGTAGCTATATATGATTAATCTAGGAAAACATACATATAATCAGTCTGGAAAATAAAACAGAATAAACTATAAAATGTTTATGGAAATAAAATAAAACATATTTGAAATTCGAAAACATTACTAGAAAAACTATTTATCAACTAAAAAAACTGCTTGGTGAAATCATGGTCACACATGCTCATCCTCAGATAAAATCTGCTTGCATTTCATGTAGTACTGCATTAAACAAAACATTGGAATTATGATTTGAAATAGAGTAACCAGATTTTATAGCACCGTGATCACTATCTGTAGGTGGTGAAATAGTTATACCTGGTGCCTGTGAGGTATCTGTGGGATTTTTTATGATATTTTCCAGATCTGGACAGCACTGACCGCCGCAGGGTGTCGTCCTGGAGGAGTAACCGCCGTAGGGTTTCGTCCTGGAGCAGGGCCAAATCACGGCGTGACCGCAGTGTGACCGCGGCATGACCATGGCCTGACTGCGGCGTGACTTCGGCGTGACCATGGAGTGACCGAGGCGTGACCGCGGCATGACCGCAGCGTGACCGCGGCGTGACCGCGGTGTGACCGCAGCGTGACCACAACGTGTTGGCCCGGTCAAGCGACATCCACGGGGAAACATCTTCCACTTAGTTTCAAATAGGATGATATGGATGGCATGAGAGGATGTTTTTTCAGATGATTAAAAGAAATGAAAGCTAATCTATGATGACTAGAGGATTGTATGACCCCTGATATACCTAATTCGGCGAGGTTTGGAGATCTAGAAATGTGTAGGAATGCCTAGAGGAATACCCCATGGGATCAGGAAAATCACAGGTTACATAACATGTAATCTGACATTACTGGTACTGTGGGACCCCTGGGTTGTGGAACTGGACACCCCTCCCCCCTGCTAGACACCCCCCCTGCCGGACACCCCTCCCCCAGCTGGACACCCCCCCATACCACTAATAAGTGCATAATTGTACAGAAATTCTGCAAGCCATCCTCTATTAATACTTCGTTGAAAGATTCTATGAAAGGGAAAAATATTAATACCAAACACTATGTTAGAAAAAAATACAAAGAAGGTTAAAAAGAGGTCACTTGGGGTACCAACAACCAACATACATGAATCATGAAATAGAAAATAGATTGTTCCCAAAATTTTTTACACAACCAGAACATGTCTAGGACCATCATTATAGACCTCACCCTATAGGTTACACATGACATATACTAATAGGGCTACCACATTTTACTCTACCTGCTGTTACACCTATTCATGCTCCTTCTCAGCTAGACATTCCTCAAGGACAGCCCCTCCCCCCTGCTGGACAGCCCCTCCCCCAGCTTGGACACCCCTCCCCCTGCTGGACAGCCCTCCCCCTGCTGGACACCCCTCCCCCTGCGGGACAGCCCCTCCCCCTGCTGTACAGCCCCGCAACCTGCCTGGAAAGCCCCTCCCCCTGCCTGGACAGCCCGTCCCCCCTGCTGGACAGCCCCACCCCCTGCCTGGATAGCCCCTCCCCCTGCCTGGACAACCCCTCCCCCTGCTGGACATCCCTCCTCCCCTGCTGGACACCCCTCCCCCCTGCTGGACACCCCTCCCCCTGCTGGACAGCCCTCCCCCCTACCGGACACCCCTCCCCGATGCCGGATAGCCCGTCACAGCCCGCCCCCCTGCCTGACAGCCCGCCCGTTGCCGGACAGCCTGCCCCCTGCCGGACAACCCGCCCCCCCTGCTGGACAGCCCCGCCCCCTGCCTGGACACCCCTCCCCCTGCTGGACACCCCTCCCCCCTACTGGACATCCCTCCCCCCTGCTGGACATCCCTCCCCCTGCTGGACAGCCCTCCCCCCTGCTGGACAGCCCTCCCCCGCTAACGTGGGGATGCATGTTACTGACTATTGTCGTGTGGCTGGAGAGGAGATGGAGAGGAGCTGGTGAGGCGAGGCTGGATGTCTTCTGCCTAAGCTGCGAAGGGTCCTGGGATGCACCTGCGTTAGGGGTCCTAGGGCTGGGTGCTGCTGGGTCAGGGTATGTAAAGGGATGTGTCTAATAAACCACTAGGGGTAGTATGGTAACTTGTGTAAAATAGTTTTTAGCTGTCAGGGTTGTTAGGCGGTGTTAGGCGGTGGGTGGGGGTTATTAAATGGAGGGGATGCTTTTTGTGGGGGGATACGAATTGTTTAGTTTTCTTTCAGCTATAGGAGCTGAATTGGATAAGGTCTCCAAGGCTAGATGGAGTGAGCAGGTATAGAATATTCTTCTAGTATCATCATAATCAGACATTTTGACCTGGAAATTTAAAAAAATATTCTCAAATAAATAGAAATAATGCAAAATGATAAATAATACAATTGTATCATAAAACAATGAGATACATTTTCATGTGTGATATTTATATTGATAAAATATCAAGACTTTTCTATGTTCAATATTTACTAGAGAAGTGGTTAAACATAAATTGGTGAGGCTATTAATAGTTTTATATTCGATAATGTTATAAAATATACTAGTTATTTTGATATCATGTATGAAAGTTAAAAAAAACATACAATATTGTGATAATATGAGGTAAATACTTACAAATGTGTCAACGCTATGTGGGGTCTGTGACAATTTCTGGTTCACAATCTGTTATAACAATTGCATTATCCGTATCATCAAATGAAACATTTGAATAAATACAAATAGGTTCATCCACAACATCATTGTCATCCATGCCTTCGTCAAAAATATATCTAGGAATAACATCAACAATCACACCAAATTGTGGTTGTAACGGGTCACTTACATAAAACACATGTTTAGCATGTGACGCAAGAATATAAGGTTCATCGGTACGAAGCTGGAGGTTCATATCAATCACTCTAAATACACAGTTATCAATATTCTTTCCTTGTCGTGTCATTGAATCAAACCACTTTAATTTAATCATTGCGACCCGACCATGTGCATAGTAATCTAATAAAATGATTCTTTCAACAACACCGTAATATGATATATTTTCTGATCGAGGCTGCCTCTCCGATGCAATCGCATAACAATCTGTTGTGGCGCTTATCGTGACACCGTCATGCTGTGTTGCCATTTTTTTCACAACTATTTATAACAAATTTATATCCATTGACAACCATTGACTTACAATCACGCACCACATCGTTTGGACCAAAGGAAAATTCTTTAATTTCATCTGATACTTCAATCATTGGTAGAGTTACAACCTAAAAGATACCAACATAGAATATTAAACATAGACATGCGATTATGTTATGTGATGAAGAAAAACAAATCTATTACCTTTAACTTTAACCAGGTAGAAAATTCATTGTTGTGCAACAGTTCCTTCCTCTTAATAGATAGAGAGCGATGTCTCTTTTTTATAATTTCAAAATGTTCACTACAGATATGAAAGCATTAAAATGTCACAAGATATAAAGAAATCACACAAAGAAAAAAATACATATTTACTAGTTTACTTTCTTCATATAATCATCAAGCACGCCACAGTTGAATAATACTATGCGATGTGCCATTTCCCACTCTTCCCTACTTAAAGTACACAACGAGTACGATTCAGATATTCCCCTGTTTGGGGCATTGAAGGAAATTCAGGCTCAATGGGATCATATTTCTCATCTTAAGTTCTCATTAGTCAATTAGACCGCGTAGTGATGTTAGCTAGGTAAGATGAACTGAAATCCATGCATTCTTGTGCTAAATAGCATTTCACAATAGAGCCTTCAAGATGATATTTATTTCTCACATAAGATTTCAATGTAAACATCATTCTTTCAGTAGGATACATCCACCGACTCGAAATAGGACCACCAAAGAGAACTTCCGTGGGAAGATGCACAGTCAAATGTAACATAATTGTGAAAAAAGAGGGTGGGAAAATTTTCTCCAAGTCGCAAAGAATAATCTGTGCATCTCTCTGCAATTTCTGAACAACACATCTGCTCAATCGTTTGGCACAAAGATCTCGATAAAATTGACATAACTTAATCACCGTAACTCTAAAATTATGTGAAAGTAAATGACGAATGGAAATGGGAATCAACTCATGTAACAAGACATGGTAATCATGGGTTTTAAGAGATTTGAGTTTCACATCTTATGTATTCACCTTTTTTGAAATATTACTTGAATAACCATCCAGAACCATCAAACATTCCAGGACTTGAAGAAATTGTTTTTTCTCCACTTTTTTAATCGAATAACAGGAAATAGGGACTTTCCACTTATTTTGACCAATTAACTCAGGATGAAGTCTTGCTCTTATACCCCAATCCATCAAATCACGATGACACCACAAATCGTCTTTTGTTTTGCCTTTGACATTTAAAATAGTAGCAAGTAACATCTCACAAATGTTTTTATCGATATGCATTACATGCAAAAAATGACATAATAAATTCAATGACCAATACGGAAACTCAAAGAATATGCTTTAATTTCTCGAATTGCTGTTGGAATTCGAATTAGCATGCTTTCGCTTTCTGATATTTGATTGACTTTTGCCAAGAACATAATTCAAATCATCAAGTTCTTTAACAATATCAGTCCCTGACATTCGTTGAGGTGCCTCATCTGTCTTGATGGCATTATCGAACTGTCTCCGATTTTTCCTGTATGGACGATCCATTGGTAGAAAACGTTGATGCCCTATGAAGCTAAAAGTTCTTCGAAACAATAATCTTCGGAAACGTGTATTTTTCATACAAATAGGATAGGATAATTTCCCTTTAGTACTCCAACCAGACATCATTCCGTAGGAAGGGAAATCATTTATCGTCCATAATAAAGCTGCACAAAACATAAAGTACTCCTTTCTGAATGCATCATACGCTTGTGAACCAACAATCCAAAGCTTAATTAACTCCTCTATTAATGGCTGCAAGTATATATCAATATCATTTCCAGGATTAGTGGGTCTAGATATCAATATACTCAGGATAGTGCATGGCTTCTTCATACACATCCATGAAGGAAAGTTATAAATGTGAATGAAAACAGGCCAATTACTGTGTGAAGTATGCATTTGGCGAAATGGGTTGAAACCATCATAGGATAATCCTAATATAACATTTCGTGGGTTGGCTGAAAAATTAGGATGTAAACTATCAAATTTCTTCCAAGACAACCCATCTGCAGGATGCACTATTTCATCGTTATCCTTATTTCTTTCATCTGCATGCCATCTCATATTCTTTGCCATTTGTTCTGACATAATTTTTTTTTGAATCCTGGGAATTAAAGGGAAGTTCCACATCACTTTCTATGGTATGCAAGAATGAGATCCGTCTTTATTAGTCTTCCACCTTGATGTGTCACACTGTTTTCACTGACTCAAGTCTGCATTCTCCTTCCAGAACAAACAACAGTCTTTGAGACAAGAATGAATCTTACTAGATGAAAATCCAAATTTTTCAACCAACTTTGATGCCATGTAATCATTTTCTAGAATACATGCATCATCAGGCAGTAAATCCTTAATAAATGTAAGGAGATAGTCGACCGTAGTATTACTAAATCCATACATTGTTTTCCCATGATATAATCGCATTAAAAACTCAAGTTTCCTCATTTTTCCACATGCTTGACATACTGGGGTATTTGCATCTTCCATAAACTTTCTAACACTCTCAACGTCATCATCCTAATTAATAGATGATAACTGTGTTCCAGTATTCATTTCTTCTTGCACTGGTCTACATGAGGAGCTAGCTTCAGAAACAAAAAGAAACCGATCAGAAATCAAATTTTTCATACCAATCTTTTCCGTTGAATCGATGGTATTCAACACTTGATATTTTTCTCCATTGTGATACCACACATGATAATTTTTTTGGAAAACACTTTTAGTGATATGGTAACTCACTTCCTCACGAGTTAACCAAGGTCTTCCAACACAATCAAAACACGGGCATCGAATCAACCCGCCATCTGAATCATTAGTGAATGCAAAGTCCAAAAAATATTGTAACTCCTTCTGAAATTCATCAGTGATCCGATCAATTTTGTACATCCAGTATCTATCCATCCTGAGGAAGATAAACATATATTAGATAAATAATGTAGAAAATGACTAAACATTATCTTTATTGTTTCAAAAGTAATTAAGTAATCATCAATATTGACTTTTTATAACTCAACCACCATTATCTAACGTATTGTTTTCCCTTCCAATGAAAAATCTATTAATCAATGCTATAACAGGGTTTCAGGCCCTATCTTTTATGGATGGATACTCCAGGTATAATCAGACATGGATGGCCCCCAAGGATGTAGAGTCTCCCATAATTATGGTTCCATAGGGGAATTTTTACTTTTAATTGATTCTCATGGGATAGAATAAGGCATAATCCACTTATCAACTGTCCATGCACCACATCTTGAAGCCAATTATCATGAAATTTGTCGAATGATACTAGGATTATTTGGTGGAAAAATCCTACCATATTTGGACCTTCTCAAGGATCTTGAGAAATTTTTTATCTTCCTATATTTCAAACACTTTAAGATAAACTCCCTGAAGTTCACATTCAGGGTTACCTCTATTAGGATTCTCCACTTTACTACAAGATATATGGTCATCGAGATTGACCCAAAGATGATCAAGTCCATCAATCAGATTCCCCCCCCCCATGGAATCTCTAAGAGTTGTGGGGCCTCCAAGGACTATTCACCTATATTAACTGATTTAATGTGAATCTAGTTGGATAGTGTAAGATCCTCTAGTGTCTAATGAATAAAAAATATTATCAAATTGACCCTTAATAGAAACATCAATATCTATGTTTGAAGAATCATGAATAAGAGAATCAACGAGAGGATCACATGTCCAATTATCTTTCCAAACCATGGGAGAATAATCCTAAGAGACATTCCATTTAGCATAAACATCAATAAGGGAAAATGCAGATATATAAGAATACCAAATAGTGGAATACATTTAATTTATGTTTTCACTTATGAGAATATTAATGAATTTAGAAGATCATAATGCAGTAGCTTCTGAGGGGTCAATTACTAGTTTCCAAACTAAATAAGCGTAAAAGGGTTTA
The DNA here is from genome assembly GCA_963277665.1 of Viscum album. NCBI lineage: Eukaryota > Viridiplantae > Streptophyta > Magnoliopsida > Santalales > Viscaceae > Viscum > Viscum album. The sequence continues at coordinate 1,978,497,963 of OY728127.1, read as the reverse complement.
TTATAAAGACTAATAATTTCGATACCAAGGCCCCCTATCAAATGATCTGCAACAGGTGTTCCAAGGCATAGTTACTAATCTTTTTTCCAAAATACTACCAATCTAAATAAGGATTTTCATAGCCATAGAAATAGACTTGATAAGAAAACAAGGCCATTTATAATCCATATGGGAATAAAAAAATTTAGAAACAATAATATCATTAAGCAAACAGACATGACAAGCCATTAAAATGGATTTTCCGTTCCATGTTTCAAGCTAATTGTTGATCTTACTAATTATCACATGAAAATAATAATCCTTCGGTCGTCCACAGAACATCAGAACACCAAGATATGGAAAGATGGAAAAACATTCCTAATAACCAAATCTGTGATGACTTTTGATTTAATAATTTTTGAGATATTTCTACCAATGTAGACAATGTACTTATTCCAACTAAGTTATTTCCTAGAAATATTCTCATATTATAGAAGACATTTCATGATATTCTCGATATTTATTTTATCCCATTTATTGAATAGGATGATATAATCAGAATAATATAGTTGGGTAGAAGTAAAAGAACTTTGACCAACACTAATAGACTTCATCTTTCCATTTTTATTCATGAGGGAAAACAATCTAAAATGATAATTTAATGAAATAACTAAAATAATAACAAAAAGTGGATCACCTTGCCTAACTCTTCTAGAACAAGATAAGTATCCCTCTGGGGATCCATTTACAAGAAATGAGATATGACCAGATGTAAAATTAATCAAAATCCAATTAATTAATGTGTCCTAAATAACAAACATGAGAATAATTTTAAATATAAATCCCCAATTCAAGGTATAAAAAGCCCTTTTAATGTCTACTTTATTGGCAACATTCCCCCCCCCATGAATAGGGTTTTTAAAGAGATTGAATCACTCTAAATCCATAACAATACAATCATCAATGGTCATTCCTTTAATGAATCAAAATTTATTAGAAGGAACAATTTTATTAGAGTTGGTAAAATGTCTAATTGAAATGATATTTGTAATAACTTTTTTTAAAGTGTTGATAAGAGCATTATGCTGGAATAAGTGTATCTCATTTTCATTTTCTGTCATTGGAATTTGGGAATGGAATTGATAATTTAATCCGTTAGGTTGAAGGTCCCAATTGAAAAAATTAAGAGCATGGTTGAAAACATCTTCACCAATGACCTCCCAATAATTCTGAAAAAAGAAATTTAAAATTCCATCAGGACCTACGGAGTTTCCGGCCTAAAACTGAAAATTGCATCGTTGATTTATAGTTCCAAATTAATTGATAAAAGTTTTGTATTATCTTTATGAATTTCCAATTTGGGTAAATACCCTCTATTGTGGGGGATGGTAGATGATTCATTAATGTGATATTCATTATAAAAAATAATGTGCTCTAAAAAGTCATGTCTATTGTCCAGAATTTGATCTCCTATTTTTAGTAAAGAAAGTGGCCTAAAAATTTTCTGAACAATTTGAATATTATTAATGAAATTGGAATTTATAACACAATCCTTATTTCAATTATCTCTAGATGAATATTTTTTATTACATCTTAAATATTGGATAAATAGTTAAGATTAAGAGTCATCTCAAATTCCAATGATACAACACTAGAGAAATCATCATGGGTACACTGCTCCTGGAAGGAAAGACGAGAGACATCAAGATTGGATATGTCTATGTCAAGATGAATAAACATATCCTTAATCCAATGTTAATGATTTACCTTCTGAATCTTTTGTTTAATAATACATGAAATGTCATTCTTCTTACCACCTACTGAACACCAATCATCCCAAACAGCATTTTCACATTCTAGATGAATAACACAATTTTTGTTGAATCTAAAGGGTAATGGAGACTTAATACCCTTTCCTTAGATAAAATTCAAAAAAAGTTGATGATCATTGTAAAGATGAGATAATGATATACTTGAAATGGAATCCCAAGAATGTAAAGAAAAATCATTAACAAAATCCCTATTGATTTTATTGGCCATCATACATTTGGGGTTCCCTTTATAACAAGTTATCTTTTCCCCAACATGATTCAATTCAATCAAATCATTTTGTATAATAAAACCATTGAATTCATTAAAATAAATTGACCAGTTCATAGGACATATTTTTTCTTCCGGATTGATAATCAAATTAAAGTCCCCAAGAATGATCCAAGGATCATTAATATTGTTTTTGAGAGTACCAATTTCACCCAAAAGAGTTCATCAATCTAGATAACTATTACTAGCATAAAATAAAGAATAATCCATCTTGAATCCAAAATCAGAAAAAGAGAAACTAACATGTTGGTTTCCTGATCTGACCAAAAGGGGGTCAAAAAGAGAAGAATTAACCCACACCCAATGACTTTTGACATCGACAAAACTGTTTTAAAAACCTAATAATGTGAAGCCAATATTTTTAAAATTAGAAAGGCAATTAGAAAAAACTGTTTTGAGATATTCAATCCCAATTATAATAGGTCAATAAAGTCTAATACATAAATTATGATACCTAAATATGTCTCTATTATCTAGGACTTGGAAATTATAAAATAGTATTCTCATTTGTATCCTGATTTTGGGTGTATCACCCTCTAATTCTCACCCCCTCATTTTATTAGTAATTTCAGGTCGGTTCCCTATATTCATTATGGGTATATCAAGAGTTTGAATTTGACAAGTTATATCTAAAAGAGTGGAAATATTCTAGAGAATGATCTAATTACTACTGATATGGATTTTGAAAAAAATATTGTTAAAAATAAAGATACTGGAAATGATAAAAAATGGAATGATAAAGATACCGTCAATGAGGTCGTCCGGAGGAGGCCGTCGGGGGGAGGAGAGTTCGTCGGAGGAGGAGATTCTGTCGGGAGCAGGGGAGTTGCGGTCGTCCGGAGGAGGGGAGTCTGTCGGGAGGAGGGGAGTCCGTCAGGGGAGGAGGGGAGTCCGTCGGTGGAGGAGGGGAGTTCGTCGGGGTTGTCCGGAGGAGGGGAGTCCGTCGGGGGAGGCGCGGTCATCCAGGGAGGAGAGGTCGTCGAGAGGAGGGGAGTGCGTCAGGGGAGGAGGGGAGTCCGTCAGCGTCGGGGGAGGCACTATCGTCCGGGGAGGGGGGAGGCGCGGTCATCTGGGGAGGGGAGTGCGTCGGGGGAGGGGAGTGAGTCGGGGAGGGTTTTGTAGGAGGAGCCCGATAAATCGCACATATAGCCACGGATGAATTTTCATCCATTGGTATAACCATGCTATAGCCACGGACTTATAAAACCGTGTCTATAGGACCATGGCTATAGCTTCATTTTGTAGTAGTGTGAGAAACCCCTTACTTTGTACTTTTCCCTTGGCCGACGGTAGGTTTACCACCTGTATAATAGTGAAATAATTGTTATTGAATTATAAAAGAATCATTTACATTAATATGATATCATATATGATCTTTTAACATTGATTTGTTAATAATATCTTAGTATTATCGTCATTTCGGGTGTTAACTTACTCATTTTCCTTTATATTCATTGTTACATAAGCCATGTTTATTATGGATAGGTTGTATCTTATTCAAATCCATATATATATCATGTCCTTAAACATTATTTTAATATCATCAAATTATAATTATACTTGAATGGATACGATGGAGAATGAATCTCACCGCTTTCGTGGAGACGGTAGTCCGTACGTACGCACGAGCGAAAATATCATTCTTTTGTTGTTAAAATAAGTTATAATTGGATGGTATATCATATAGAACGAATAATTATAATGTTATATTTATTATTTAAATTAATTACATATCATTATTATACCCATCCAAATAATAATTTATTGAATGATAATTACACCACAACGTGGAGACGGAAATCCATACGTACGCACGTATGGTGACATGTCGTTCAATGGATAAATAGAATACTGAATATGGTTGTACCATATTTATAATAATATTATAGTATATAGGAGATACTGGATTCATTATTTTAGAATGGTAATAACAAATAATTAAGAAGTTGAAGAAGAAAAGAATTTGAAGAATGGTGGTGAAAACATTACCTCTTCTTCAGGTTCTTCCTTTCGATTTGATCAAAAGGTCTCCCTAGGTTGGCTTTATAATCAAAATAAGGACTCTAGGTTTTAGTTAGGAATGTTGAGTTAGTATTTGGGCAGGTTTTGGACGAACCAAAAGACTTTGAAGGTGTGAAGTAATGATAAGGGGGAGTGCCCTTTTATAAGAGGGGTGAGGGGAACCTTTGGAAAAGCTAGAAATATTATTTTATAATAAATTCATATTCAGCTTATAATGGCTCCAATGTGGATTATTTAAAGTATAAGGTGGGGATAAGTCAAAAAACACTCATCCAATAAAATTTAGACAGTATTTGGTCATTATATTAACCTTATCTTTATGTATTAACTCTTAGTTGATTACTTTCACTTTTACAATGTCTCTTTGTATTTTTATATTATATGGTTAATAAAATTACTATATACATCCAAGAAACCCCCAAGTGGTACATTAATGATACACCTATCTTTATATAAGTCTCTTGGACGAACATTAGATTTTTAGGAATTTAATATCAAATAATAATATAATATTTGTTTTAAAAATTCTATTATGTCAATTTTGACACTATTCAATAATTGATTTTTGTGAAACTCATAACAGAATGATTACTTCAAAAAAGTCAATTAAATAAATCCTACTATGTCATATTAACCTAGAAAATTAGTTTAACTAAATAAAAGTCTCCAATTATATTTATTTTGGTATTTATAATATCAATTATTTTAATTTTTCACTATTATGGTAATTACTGCATCATTATTTTGTCATAAATAAATTAAATTATTTAATGTCTAAAAATTATAAATAAAATATCATTATTTAGGAAATAATTTTATCATTCTAATTAATATTTATAATCGAATTTATCTTATGTGTAACCCTATATTAAAAATGTTTTAGTAAATATTATTTGATATTAACTCTTTTAACCCTTCTTTGAATTAAATAATAATAAATGTCCTAATCTAATCCAAGTGTACCTAAATGATAATATTTTATTACTAATGTTGTTTATGGTCTAGATAAAATTTTCCAATATAATTGGGACATCTGTTAGGGTAATATTAATATCATTTTTACCCTTAATTGCCCTATTTACTTTTAATCATGGTAAATAAAAGTAATAAGTTACTATTCACCAAAAATTATATTCATCTCAATGAACCACAGTTTACCCCTTGATATTAACCATGTCTCTCGGATTTTCGAAATTTCACTCACAGAAGCGGTAAAATTAAGTTTTATGAAAAATTCAGTTTTTTAACTACCACTTAGTGGTTTCAATATTCATCAAAAAATGAATGTTTCCAGAAAAATACCAAAACTTAGGCCTAATATATATTTGATATTATGAATTCAAAAATGATGTCTATTTTACCAAATTCAAAACATATTAGTTGCAATAATTAATTTAAAAATTAATTCCCGTCGTGAAAACAAATAGCGTGTTTTAAGAGATAATAACTATCAAAAGATTTACACTTTTTTATGTCTTGTTTAAATGTGAAATCTAATCCAATGACCATCATTGTATTAAATGGTAAAAATATAATATAAATATACTTTAAAACCACTCGAAATAAAAATTTATCACTATTAATTATTTCGATTGAAAAATTTGTTTTTAATTAAAATTTAGTAATTTTCACTATTCATCAAAATCTGAAAGTTATCTGAAAATTACCAAAATTTCACCCTAAGCTAATTTCGATATTAAAAATCCAAAACTGGAGTCCATTTCGAAATATATAATTCATAAAATTTCAAAAAGTATGTATTACTATTCATAACAGCTAGTTTGATTGGTTGTGGTGTGTTAGAATCTCGAAGTTGCATACAATGCACGTCATTGCATTATTCAAAGGGAAACGTACCGTGGAAGCTTGGGGTGTTACACATTTTGGGTATAGTGTAATTATTATGGTTGATTCATTGTTTTTTATTTCATGTGGTCCAATGAGTTTTAGGGGGTGATGCTTGAAATTGTGAAGACTAAACAATTGGATAAAAATTTAGTAATCTATATTCCCAAACTATTCCACTAAATAAGTTTGAAAAAATATATATATTTTTATTTTCCCCTTATCATTTTTCAATTCCCTCACCATGTTCTCTTCTCTATAACATAGATAGCTATCCACATCTCATTTCTGCCTTGGTCTTTTTAGTAGAGGTTTTTATTATATTATTTCATGATATATTATAGATAGGTTCTCCAAATCCCCATCCCTTCATTCTTGTATCCTTCTATCAACTCTAATTTCTATGAAAATTTAAACTAGGGATTGTAAATAATTCCACCAGATCAGGGTGGATTTATGATGGCATAATGTGGATTTTTCATGTATCATATAGAGTATGTCACAAAATTATAATCAAATACCATTCAAAATTATTTCATTACAGGTAAATTTACCTTTTAACATTTCAATGGGTTATGATTAAATTGGATTGAATTTTAAATTGTTTGGGTGTGGTATGATTGGTAATTTTCTCATGATGGTTTTAGGGGTATTTAATAGGACTTATGGGAGGGTTTTGTTGTAGTTTTTCTATGGTGATATGGATTAGTGATTCCTTAGTCAATTATAAATATTTAAATTTAATTTAATTTTTTTATAAATTCTTAAAAATAATTTTTTTGATGTTGTGAATTGATATAGGATATCTGATGATGATATGAACTACGATGAGTCTTAAATGAGATATAATGGTAATTTATTTTCTTTTTTTAAGGGTAAACACTCCATTAATAAGGTAGGTGGTCACTTAATATCACCCTTTGGAATAAACATGATGTTTATGTGCATGTGTTATGTGGTCTCCCCAATGATGGGAGATTGATCTAAAATTTAGAATGATTTTTTATGTATTTATATAGGAGGAATGAAGCGTGACATGTCATGATGGACCATTGTACACTATATTGATTTTTTATTCACTACTTATTGAGGGATTGACCAATGCATGGACCCTGGAGTGGTTTAAATGAAATTATTTGAATAAATTTATCAGGCCTTCTTATAGGTTGTGTATGTTACATTTGAGTATGAGTGAGTGGTGGACCTTTAAGGATATCTTAAGGATAAGCCTCGTATAAACCATGAGTTACATGATTGAATTTTGTCTTGTTCACTATCATGCAAGGCTTTTCTTCATCCCAACTAGAATTGTAGTACAACGAGTATGGTGGCGAATATTTTTAATTTATGTGTACCATCCTAGGTTGACTACAAAGAAGGATATTATTAACACCATAAAATTAGTGTGATGTCAAAATTAAATTTCATATTTGGCTAGTGAGGTGATGTTATGATCACAATGATTTCAAGGGATTTTATTACCTCTTTAGAATTCGAAATAGACAAGGGATTAGGAATCAAGGAAATGTGAATATGTAGAATTTTTGAGTAATGATTCAACATATAGGATATTTGTACATGATATTGTCGCATGGAAACAAAAAAAGAGAGACAAGGAAGGGGATTTGGTGATATTGTCTTTTGGTTTCTTCTAAGAAACCAAGGATACAATGTTTTAGTCTAGAATTGATACCATGGTAAATATATGTTTTATGATTGATATATCAATTTAGTAGTTGTATTCTATGTTCGGTTGAGTTATCAATACATTCCCCTACTAGGAATCCCTATTGGTATTTCAATTAACAAGAGGGTGACCTCTAATTCACACTTCTAATGGTCCTAGACCTGACAACAGGTACTGAGGGTATAAAACATACATATGGGAGGAATTTACCTCCAATATCCTGGGAAAAAACTAAAAACCAACCAATTAGCACCTTAATATATATAATCCATGATCCAAAATAATATGTCATTTCATGAATAATGTTAGAAAAATTAATGTCCCAAATAAATTCTTAACAATGTTATATGAAGTAACTCTATGAAAATATAAACTACTAATGTCTATGTTGATAAAAAATACCATTAAAACATAAAAAAATATTTTGTGTGCGTGTATCACAGTGAGAATAACATGTACAATCATTAGGATTGTACTAATGTTCTACCATACAAATCTGTAATGGGAATACTAATGAATTAGTGAACAACGAACATAATGAACAACAAACAATGAAATCAACTATAACTATGCCTCACCAAGGACTACAATCAAAATATACCAACTAATTATAGTAAATTACCGTTTAAAGATATAATATGAGGTCACCTTGAAACAACTTACCCATTTAATTTTAAATCACAAACCCCTATATAAAAAGCCATGATCTCATGATCCATTTCATATTCATGCCACAATACACCATGTATCATTCACAAATATCATATCAAATATTGTAAGGTATCATTAACATGAAGTTAAGATAAATTATTCACCTCATACCATGTAAAACACCAACCATATAATTTCATCACATCCTTACCCTCATAGAGTTTACCAGTACACCATGTACCCCCTAATCCATAACTTATAGGGTCTTCTAGTATGTGTTCTATCTTCAGTATACCAAAACCCTATAGGTTTTTTAGATAAATAATGTACCTCTTGATTAATCAACATTAATCATTTACCTAGGAGGAAGAGATAAAGAAAGGTATTAGTAATCCATTCATTCCCTCACCAACCTGGATGTTAGGGGAAAACACCTGAAACCAAAAGAATATTGGGAACCCGTAAGGGTATCTATCTCAGGAGGGGTGTGTATATAAATCACAAGGAAAATAAATAAATAATATATATATATATATTCAACACATAGAAAACCAAATGTGTCTACAAAAATGACACCACTATCTCCAACAAACATCATTACACCACCACCACCTCGTGCTACAAGAATTGCTAACTATAATACCAAAACCAGACCCACATTCCTATAAAACAATAACTATAAAAATATAATATTTCCCATAAATCCACATATTATTTTTTATATTTCTATATTTTATATCTAAATAACCTTTTAATTTTATTAATACAACCAATTATATAATTAATGAATAATCACATCCAGAAAACACCCATACTGATTTCATTTTTTACACATTCATTTATATAATTAGTGTTATATTTTTATCGATAAGATTATTCAATTATAGTAAATCCAATTTCAATTTCATATATACTGAATATATTCTTTTCCATTATAAAACTAAAATAATTTATAACTTCCACCATATATGTCTTCCCCAACAATAACCCACCCACCCCCTCATACTGATCATTATAAGAAAGAGGGAACCCTGTTTCACAATCCCAAATATTAAACATATCCAAATATAACACCCATAGCCTCTTCCACATCCCCAATTCACAATACTCTTGAGATTACTCCAAAAAAACATACAAATATAGATTTAACCATAATATTTACCATAATGAACCACAATAATTTTAGCATAATGTACTAATATATTATTATACATGAAAATAGGGTTTCATATCAGTTACATTAATCCACACTACTAGTTCATTACCATAATTAATATAGTAGTCATTTATGTAAGGTGACTCTAATCGACAATGTATAACAACAACACACAAAGGTTGAAAAATTTATTAATTTTATGAAATAATGTAAAACAATCACTAAGTGTGAGATTAATATTATTAAAGTAGAAAAAATCATATTAATCGATAAATTACATTAAATATTATTTACTATGGTTCATTATCATTATTATTTCAATACATACTACTATCCCAAATAAAGAAAATATAACAAACTAAAATATACCCAAGTATTTCCCTCAAATAAATATCATGTTAACAGCTTTTTCTTTGTGGAAAACTAAACTAAAACAAAAATATTAAATGTAAAAATAAAATATTATAAATATAAAAAATTTATAAAATAAGTGGATATAAATAGATGAAAATAAATTATGATATATATGTAAATTAATATAAAAGTCATTTTATACAAATTTACTATTTTTAGTAATGAAAAAATTTATTTTTCTTGAAGTTATATTTTCATACACTAATTATTTTACAAAAGAAAATGATTTATATGAATGTTAAATGATTATATAAATAAAATATAACATTAATATATTAATTATAACTTTATTATTGTTTTATAGAAACAATTAATAAGAATAATTAGTATTCTAAAAATTTATTTCCCAATAAAACTTGTTTTCCATTATATGGCATGATTTTATTAAATTTCAAATTAATAAATTTTATAACATTAATCTTAAATATTAAACATGTTTTATAGATTCACCATGAAAATATTATCTGAGTATAAAATTTTGTTAATTTTGAAAAAATATTTATCTTATATTCAAAATACAGTTTCTACAAATACCAACAGTTATTTGACATTATTCTTATGCATTTATGACTTGGAAATTTATTATACCATTTTTATGATAAATATTTATTTAATAAAATGGGTATTTAATTTCTAAAATATTTATATTATTTGAAAAAAACTATATTTTAAATTTTAGAACAGATGTTACACTATTCCATAAAACACTATTTAATACATTATTCATTATTATTTTAAAATTATTTTTTATCAATTTTATAAAGCGAATTTTAAAAAAAATTTATAATATGAATTGGATGGTATATAATATATATAAGTACCATTTTTTTGTGATAAAAAATTTATTACTTATGCCAAAAAATGATTCGAGAGAAAAAAAACGTAAAAAGGGTTAAACTAAGTGGTTAAAGGACAAATATGTTAGGAAAATGTTTCTAATTGAGTGTTTGAGGTTTAGATCGAAATATCCATGTATCCACCCCACTAGTTTCCATTTTGGATATTTCTTGACATGTGAAACACATACCCTCTTCATATTATATGAAATAATAAAAAAAAATCACCCCTCTCCACTTATAAAAGGGGAGTTCCACCACCCCTTCACGAACACTCAAAATATCATTTTCTTATTTATTTCTTTTCGTTTTTTAGTTCATATATATCTATTTTTCACTTACATTACCTTATTTTATAAATATTTTGTCCTATTATTTTATTTTAAAAGGATTCATGTTAGGGAAAAATGACATTCTCAATATGAGTACTAATCATTCAATAATTTTTTTTCTAATCATTATTTTTTAAATATAATTTTCAATAATATATTATTAAATTGTTAATTTTTTAAAATTAAAATTATATTACTAGTTTAACAATCATTTACCACCTATTCCCTTTTATATTTAGAAAATGGAAAAGTTATTTAGGTATTTGTGTGGATTACAACATCCACAAATTTATGTCTTCCAATTTTTGTCACTAACTATCATGGATGGGAATGTGGATCAATTGGATGGATTAATACGTTTCAAATGTTTTAATTACGATTCTTAAAAGTTAATTTATCATATAACTTTATTCAATCCCATTTTATAAGAAATATAAGTGTTAATCATTCATATTAAAAACTATCCCCTCCATAAATGGAGAATTTAATTATTCCTCACTGCCTTCATTAATGGTTATAAGTTATAATTTGATGAATATATATGATATTTTTGAAACTATAAATTTTATAGAATGGTAATATTAGATATTTAATAAGTGATATTAAAAATGAATAAACATGGTAATCATAAACACATTAAATGAATATATCGAAGAACCTTTTGAAATTGGATTATATTTTTGGAACATATAAGAAAATGCATAATTTTTATTTAATGTAATAATAAAAGACACCAAATATTAAAATTATATAAATCATAATTCCACTTTACAACACATCTAAGTATAATAAACATACGATAGAGTTTTTAGATAAATCGACTGAATTGCCCCATGTGACCACTGTAAGAAAATAAAAAAAACAACATATGATAAAAATTAGATGATATAAAATTATATATATATATATAAGTTTTCATATAACAGTTTTTTATAAACCCATTGAATTATTTAGGGCATCACGTTTATATGTAGAATGAATTAAGACCAAGGGTAAGGGTTATATTGTCTCATTTTAAAATTCATGAGACATGTTTCACTTTCTAAACTATGTATTTTATTTTTTTATATACTACCCATGTTAGATGTTATATCATGAATTTTATTTTATTCATGGTATTTTTCATTTAATATCATTCTCTCTCAATAAAGGGGTTTTGAATAAAATGTTAACGTAACCATAAAGGGTTTGTTTTCAATCATATCATCAAGTAAAGATTATTTTTTAACAATAATACATCTAGGGAATTTTCATTCACTACAAAATACCTAATAATTTCATTTTTTATAGAGTTGGGGTTTATATCCCCTCCAAATTTCATTTCCCCATGACTCATATTTTACCCGAAGTGATTCTTATATGTGAAACTATACTTGATTTTTTTGGTTGATAACTTCCCTTTTCCTTGTCGGTATTAATTAGTTGAATTCAAAAATGACATTATTTATCACATAATAATATATTAATTTTATTTTTTACTAATTTTTTATTCATGAAAATTTTAAAATAAAATTTTATTATTTAATTTCATGTTAAGTTTTCATCAAATATGAAAATTATATCTTCTGAGTTTTCCATGTGAACACATCATTATGTTATTTATTTTTTTCTATGAAACATTACATAATTGTTATTATTATATAAAAAAGAAATTATCATTCATTTATTCTTAGAAAAAAATTTAATATAAATAAATGTTTTAAAAATATATAATGTTTCTTATTTCCAATGTTATTTTCCTAATTCTCCTAAAAATGATTTTTTATTAAATCAATATCCTTTAATATATTTTATACTGGATAAGGGATATTTTTAAAACGATTCCCTATATTTTTATTCATTGGTTTTCTTATTAAATATTATATTATATCATAAGAATTATCAATGAGTGACATTTTATTTCCTCACTATCCACTATGTATAGAAAATAATTTTTTTATTCAATTGAATTTCCTCATTGAAAATTGAATATTGATTTCCATTTATTGAAGGGTGTGAAATTATATTCCATACCTAAATTGATTAGGTAACATATTGAATAAAAAATAGTTTACCTATATAGTTAAAATAAAAAATACAACATTATATTAATCTAATGGTATTTTTGTAGAATGTTATTGAATATCATCGGATACTCAATTACTACCCATTGTTTTATTATGATAATATTATTTATAGAATTAGGAATAATTTATTTATAGGATTACATTTTAATACGAAATGAAACCAATTTTATTTCCATATTTTTATTATTATATGATGAATATTTATTTCAATTTTCATATATGTTAGGATGGTTGATAGGAGAGGTCATATACCCCTTACAATGGATTAATTAAAAGTTTTTATCTCAATAAAATTGTAATCCTAGGAAAAAAATTGTTTCTCACTATAATGAGTGGATTTGAATGACTCATAATGTTGATGTTTCCCTATATTATTGTTTTTTCAACTTTTATTAGATATTCTAATTTTTTACTCTAATGTTATATGATTACGGACTAATGATTCAATACAATTTTGATTCATATTTTTTGCATTATTCCATGGCTCATGATTTGTGTATGAAACTTTGTTCGATATGTTTATCTTATATTTTTACACTTATATTTATTATAAACATATCATAGTGATATTATCACCAATGATCTAAAATTATTATCCTTTATAATTATCCATAATAAGCATATGATCTTACCCCGTTCTCATTTTTAAATTTAATTATGTTATGATGATGAGTTAAATTTACCATAAGTATTGTAGGAAGTCTTGTATGGATCAATTATGGAGAAATACACAAAAGTATTATAAAATATATTTCTTATGTGGTTTATCATCAATTAAAATAAACCTTATATTATTGGAAATTCATAATTAATTGGAATAATAAATAATACACTATGGAAATAATGTAAAATAATTATATGTGTAGCTTGGTATTTATCATAGATTTTGTTTAATGATTTTGTTTTTACAAGTAGATCATGGTGTGGCAGTATAGGGTGATATTGTCAGTATTAGAAGAGGGTTTACATATTTTTATGGATTAATATTTTTCTTTTTGGAAATTAAGATAATAAAAATTTCGGAAAACCCTTGAAAAAAATATAACGGATCATTACAAGTATAAGATAATATCATAATGTTTTGGTGAAGTATATATTTTATGGTCCTCCTCGATATTACATCCTTATTAGGATACTGTAAAGTATATGTGGATATATAACATATTCAACTTTGGGTATCCAATCGAAAAGTTCTAGTTGTGTATCTACATAACCATCACTCTAGTTTAGGAAGTGTGGGCCTAAAACATCACATCTAGTTATAATCTCTTGGGAGATATATTTTATTTAATCACATTATATTTTGAAGTCATTATGAAGGAATTATTATTTTAAATAACTAGGTTATGTAATAGGGGAGAAACAAACCTAATGAAACCTGGAATGAGAATAAAGTGATTTCGGTTTAACTAAAATATAATGTTAAATTTTAAAGACCACGACACCTAGAGATTGAATTGTTCATTTAATTATATTCTTAAAATTTTATTATAGTGTAAATTTCACATCAGTAAGGATTAACCCCTTTTTGAATTATTAATTGATAAATCCTAACGGATCTATCTTAAAAATAAATTCCATGGAAAATATGGATATTGTGCCAACTATAATCATAATGGGATAAGATTTTCTATCAGAAGCATTTTTTTTATGAATTATCAACAACAAATATTTATAATTACTAATATGAACATAGTTGAATCCTGAAAAACCCAAAAAAGGGAAGGATTGAATCTTAGGATGTATGGGTTAAAAGATGACGAGATAATTTTTTTTAATTTATTACATGTTAATTATATGGGAAGAATCAACATGGGATTTTTTTAAGTAATTGTTAGAATTTTTCATCATCAAAATGTATAAAAAAACCTAATTACTAGGGAAAAGTAAATAGGTAGATGGACATAGTGAATGGAAATATAGTTTATCTAGATGTACAACTAATAGTTAAATGCCTTAAATGTGGGGAACTTTGGGATTATCTATGTCACTAACATAATCTATGGGATAATAGTGATTTTAGGAACCAGTAATTTATTTGTCTGGGAAAAGGCCTGTAAACCAGAAATATATAGATGGGTTCTGGAAATTACATGGAATGGGTAAATATGATCATACACTCATGAACTATGAGCGTTTTATTAATAAATTGTTTATTCCACCTTTTTATACCAATAATGGCTACTAGAAACATAAAATCACCAATCTTATTTAATTTTATTAAATAATTAATAAATATTTATATTGGAATGATTACTATATCCAAAGTATATAAGACAACATGAATTTAGGTTTATAGGAATGCAATTTCTATTAAATTTTATTATCGTTCTTTTATTCACTTTTTTAGAAATTATGAATAGATTAACTCTACTAAACTAAAGGTGATGATAATTTCATTGATTATAAAATTATATGTATAATTCAACTTACTGCCAACTATTAATAAAATTATAAGAGTAAACTCCCTATGAAAAATTAAACCCTTTATAGTGGATTTTTTTAGCAAAAATGGTTTATTCAAAAAATAGAACATAAGTTATATTACTATTATGAGGGGAAATATGAGTTCACAAATCATACCAAGGATAGTGAGGATGAGACCTCGTTATAAATTAAATTTGATGCCATGTATATATTATGGGAACCACTAAAAATTTCATTAATTATGATTAATTAATAATTAATGGACCCAATTTATTTGAGGGAGGTAGAATTTAACGAAATGAAATTTGACTATGTATTTTCATTAATTGAACATTATTTAAATAAGTTATTTAACGCACACCACTAAATTTAAATAAAACCAATATATGGTTATATAATATATTAATATTATAACATTTAAATTTTATTATTTTATATTAATAGGAATAATATAATTACTAAATTAATTTATAAATAAATATAAAGTACATTTTGTAAAAATATAATTATTCTTTTTGGTGTGTTTAAAAAAAATTCGAGATGATTTCTTATTATAAGTGGGAAATTTTATTAAAGGAAAACAAGTATATTATTATTGTTAAATCATGATTTCAAAGTAATATAATATTGTTTAATTATTTATTGGTTTTTAATTTTTATATAAATTTAGAAATAGAATGGAATGTAATTTAAATATTAATTTTCCTAAAAGACATACTTTGATTATATTTTTTAATATTAGTAAATGGTTAAATTACTAGATTATAGAACAATAATTTCAAAAAGGGAAATAATTTTTATTTTCAAAATTGAAATATTATCTGAATATTTTTTTCTAAATTGATTAGTTTTTAAAAAAAATAATATTTTTACAAATATTGTGAAATTTAAGAGATTATTATTTTACAGATATGGAAATTAAATGTCGGAAAAACATTTTAAATAAAAAATATGTATTTTATAAGAGAAATTTATTTTTTTTTTAAAATATTTATTTTAGTTTTAGAATATACATTTTGTATTTTAGAACACAAGTTACTGTATTATTCAAAATTGTTTTTAATACAATATATATTTATTATTTTGAAAAATAATTTTTTCAATATTAAAAAGTGAATTAAAGAAAATGGAATTAAAATTTTTAATTATAATTTCCATATTATTTGATAATGATCATACTATTTTTAGTCATAAACATTTAGCTATTCTCATAAAAACTTGTTAACATGATAAAAGAAAAAATGGTGAAAATGGGTTTTCAAAGGGGTAAAAGGACTATAATGTTGAGTAATTCATTTCTAATTTAGTGGTGGAGGTTTTTATCAACCAAAATATATCTCAAATAGTTTTAATTATATTTTATATACTTATTAACATATGGGACATGTTATGACTTTATATTAAGAGGAAATAATTACAAAAATTCCATCCCCATAAATTATAAATGGGTATTTCCCTCACCCATTAAAGAAAAATATATATTTAATATTCTTGTTTAGTATATTTTATTTTTCTTCCACTATAACCCTTTTACACATCCTTTTCTTTTGGTCACATGATGTTAGCTTAACCAATCAGTTTCCATGGAGCCCTCTTGTCACGACCCGCCTTCACCAAAAGGAGGGAAGGGTCAGCAGATTTCCAGGCCCTTCCTTCTTTAAGTTGAAGGAGAGATAATGACCCCCGAAACCCGCCTTCAATAGATCCTGGAGTGGCAACTAGCGCCAAGGGTATGGAAATGTCACACAAATGGAAGGAATTACCCTTTTTATTTTATAGGATCAAGAGATAAGAAGAATAAAACCCAAAAACACCAAGGTAGAAAGAAAAGTAAAGCCAAGAACAATCCATTCCCACATGCATGTTTCAAAAGAAAAAGCCCTGAAGTGAAAAAAGGTGACTACAAAGGTAAGTACCAAAGAAAAAAAAAGATACGACAACTGCAATAGCTCCAAGGATCCGAGCTAGTAAGGTCCTGTGCGATCACTGAAGTCCTCCTGGAAACTCGAAAGCAGTTATATATACGTAGGGTGAGCATACAAGTACACTCACTAGGGAAAACCAAAGACTCTCGTGCACAAGTGGGGGAAACGTGCTAAAGTCCCATGAGAAAATAAGTAAACCAAACACCTATCAAGGTAAACTATCCACCCAAGCCTCACCAAGGCACACTCCCCAAATAACACAAGTCAAGTAATATAATATAATAGCACATCGATGTTTGGGTACCCCACGCCACTTTTCCACAGGTTATTGAGACATCCTATGCATCAGACCAATCCCGTCATTCTCACTACAGTCCCACTGCCACACCCGCCCGCACACACCTGGGCCACAACCGCACGCAGTCCCACTGTCGAATCCCACCCGCACACACCTGGGCCACAACTGTCACACGTAACCATGCTTGCAAAAACATAGGCCAGAACAACCACCACCACGCCCGAAGACACCTGGGCTAAAGGATCCACTACCATGCCCGACGACACCTGGGCCTCATCTTGAAGATACTTTGGAAACCACCTGCCTCAAACAATTGGCCAACCACCACACTGCCCCGCCCGAATGTTCTTGGGCTAATAATGGACCTCAGGCCATCACAGCCTGCCCTAAGATACTTGGGCTATCCGGGAAAGGGATTAGAAAAGGAGCTAATAACCAGCCACTAAGAATATTGTTGGAAAAAACACCCTCCCCCATGATATGGGGGTATTCGGCACTAAGTGCTCAACTTGGGTGGGGCGCGAATAAGAAACACAAAATTACAAGTATAGATATAGGTAACAAGCACTCACCCAAAGCTTAGGTTTTTCTAACTAGCCTACAGAACACAACACCACTGCATCCAAGTCACAAGTCACGACTCTTGCCAACAAAACCCATTTGTCCCATTCTTGATTCAAGTCCAGTGATAATGTTTAATTAAGTTTAAGCACTACTAGGCAACTAGAAATCATAGGCACAATTCCAGGAAAGTAAACAGTCAAGCATCAACCATAACTCCCACACCCGGTTCTCAACAACAGAAGATCCCACCCAAATTCGTGATATAAACAAGTACCCACCCGGTCTTAAAACTCACAACCACTGAATCCATACCAATAGGGGATCACATACCCAAATTCACACAACCACCAAGAGTATAAAGACAGGGTATCCCATCCCCCCCACATTTCCAGCAATCAGCCCTAAAAGAAAACAACCAACTACAACCATCAATACAAGTCAGGGTCGTGCCGGTATTTTCATATTTAAACGACTTAACACACTCCATGATTTCAATTTTTATGTGTTTTAACCGGGGGTTATCACAGAAGGATTGATCCTGGGGCTTCCAATTCACTTAGTCAGATGTACGTGATTAACAAGTATCCTTTTTAACATCGGGAGTTCACAACCACAAACAAGCCATTTAAAACAACAACAGGGGTTCATTAGTGCACAAACAACGACCACCAACGGCCTCGATTTTCAGAAGGCGTAAGCCATCACAACTCGGAAAGAAGATCATAATATAAAACAGCATCAATGATCACAA
The DNA here is from genome assembly GCA_963277665.1 of Viscum album. Classification (NCBI taxonomy): domain Eukaryota; kingdom Viridiplantae; phylum Streptophyta; class Magnoliopsida; order Santalales; family Viscaceae; genus Viscum; species Viscum album. The sequence continues at coordinate 1,978,478,910 of OY728127.1, read as the reverse complement.
CCCCCCCTTTCTTTATGGAATCCAGTTCATTATCATCATTTAGGTCTGGTTTGTCCAATTCTACAGAATAGAAACATGCCCACCCCAAATGATACACAAAAGAGAGGCGAAGGATAAATTCCCTACCTGTTGATAGATGGTCGACATTTTAGGTCGGGCGCGGAACTTTACGGATAACGATGAGGCGCGCCCGATGCAACAGAAGCTATTTGTGAAAAGCCATGACAGAGGAAAGGAGAAACCACGGCTAACCCTTAGTTTATAAGATTCGCGGACGGTTGAGGTGAGAACGTGTAACCACGTAAGGCGCGAGGGTCGTGGGTTGACCACGTGGCCGGGCAGTTAAACACGGAGGTCTCTCGGGATATTCAGGAATTAATTATGGGATTTAAATGGTTTTAAAAGGAGTAAATGAATTAATTTACATCAAAACTTACGTTGTGGGAGCCGAAAAGTCAGGTACTAGAAGAATAACGAAAGGCTCGGCGAGGGGACACAATGTCACCCTCACGGTGCCACCCTCACGCTGCCACCGTCATGGTTCCACCGTCAAAGTTCCACCGTCACGGTGCCACTGTTTTGCTGGAACCTCACTTTTGGAAAAGTAATGGTCCAGGAGGGTCCGAGCCATTACATTAGATACCACTTAAACGATTCTCATCCTCGGGAATCAATAGAAAACAAGAAGGAAAGAGAGGGACCTAACAACCACCTCGAAAGATACCTCTTAGAAGTGAACCCATTCTAACCAAAAACACATCTCTGTCAGGAGCCAAGCAACATACCATGCCAAAATTCCTAGGAATGTGGGTTGGGGAGTCTCCTCCCACATGTCAAGATATTATCCACTTTGGGTGGCACTGACTTGCCCGAACGGGTTCAATCACATCAACCTTAATGCGTCTTGATTAGTGGTCAGGTTCTATCCTCCCCATAGCCAGGGCTTTTCACACACATCCAAATGAAGAAAAACCAGAACATTTCATAGCCAAAATACAAAACGTTCTACCATAACAGGTACAAAAAGGAGAAAAACTCAAAACAACTCTGGGTACTGGGTACACATATGTGCTTCCCTGTCCCAAGTAATCTCCTCAAGCCCACCAAGCCTCCACAACACACGAACCAAGGGGATGGTTCTCCCACGAAGCACCTTCTCCTTGCGATCCTCGATCATCACTGGTCTCTCCACGAAGGTCACGTCGTCCTCGATGTCCAGCTCACCCCAATCAAGGACGTGTGAATCATCATGCAGATACCGAAGGAGCTGGGACACATGGAAGACACCATGTATCCTCAGTAGCTGCGGTGGAAACGCTAACTGGTAAGCGACCTCGCCGACCCGCCACAACACTTCGAAGGGTCCGATGAACCTGGCGGAAAGCTTACTCCCCTTGTCGAACCTCTGATGCCCATGCCGAGGGGAGACCTACAAGAAAACGTGGTCCCCAACCTCAAACTCCAAGGGCCTCCTCCTGGTATCAGCATATGACTTCTGTCGGTCCTGGGCCGCCTTCATCCTTTCCCGTATGAGCTGAACCTTCTCTACTGTGTTCTGCACCACCTCCGGGCCAAGGATGCCTAAATCTCCTACTTCAGCCCAACACACATGTGAATGGCATGGCCTCCCGTAAAAGGCTTCAAACGGGGACATACCTATGGTAGAGTGATATCTATTATTGTAAGCGAACTCTACTAGGGGAAAGTGTCGCTCCCATGATCCTCCTGAGTTAAGAACACATGCCCGTAACATATCCTCCAAGGTCTGGATGGTGTGCTCTGTTTGTCCATCTGTTTGGGGATGGAAAGCAGTGCTAAGGCGTAATTAGGTGACAAATGCATGCTGCAATCCTCTCCAGACTTGCGAGGTAAACCGTGCATCCCTATCCGAGACTATAGTCCCCGGAACTCCATGCAACTGCACCACCTCATCCACGTACTTTCATGCAAAAGCTTCCACAGTACTCGACTTCCTGATCGCCAGAAAGTGAGACGATTTTGTCAACCTGTCCACTACCACCCAGATGGCGTCGTATCCCCCTTGCGCCTTGGGTAGTCCCGTGATAAAATCCATCGAGCTGTCATCCCACTTCCACTCGGGGACATCTAGGGGCTGCAGTAGGCCGCCCAGAACTCGGTGTTCAGCCTTCACTTGCCGACACACTAAGCACTTGGCCACAAACACTGCAACCGCTCACTTAACTCCGGGCCACCAGAAATGCCTCTTCATTCCCTGGTACATCTTGGAAACACTTGGGTGTACCGCCAGGGGTGATTTGTGGAGCTCACTGAGAACCTTTCCGCGCATCACTCCTGGAACAAACAACCTTTTCTGGAAAAGCATCCGATTCTGACCATCCTCTGTCCATCCTTTCGGAGCATTGCCCTGGTCAACTTGGTCATGCATCACTTCGCACAAGTCCTCCTGGAAACCTGAAAGAGGTTTTATATACGTAGGGTGAGCATACAAGTACACTCAGTAGGGAAAACCAAAGACTCTCGTGCACAAGTGGGGGAAAGGTGCTAAAGTCCTGTGAGAAAAGAAGTAAACCAAACACCTATCAAGGTAAACAATTCACCCAAGCCTCACCAAGGCACACTCCCCAAATAACGCAAGTCAAGTAATATAATATAATATCACATCGATTTTTGGGTACCCCGTGCCACTTTCCCACTGGTTATTGAGACATCCTACGCATCAGACCAATCCCGCCATTCTCACCGCCGTCCCACTACCACACCCGCCCGCACACACCTGGGCCACAACCGCACACAGTCCCACTGCCGAATCCCGCCCGCACACACCTAGAACACAACTGTCACACGTAACCACACCTGCAAAAACCTTGGCCAAAACAACCACGACCACGCCCGAAGACACCTGGGCTAAAGGATCCACTGCCACGCCCGAAGACACCAGGGCCTCATCCCGAAGACACTTGGGAAACCACATGCCGCACACAACTGGCCAACCACTACACTGCCCCGCCCGAAGGTTCTTGTGCTAATAATGGACCTCAGGCCATCACAGCCTGACCGAAGATACTTGGGCTATCCGGGAAAGGGAGATGAAATGGAGCTAATAACTAGCCACTAAGAATAGTGTTGGGAAGAACACCCTCCCCTATAAAAGGGGGTGTTCAGCACTAAGTGCTCAACTTGGGTAGGGCGCGAATAAGAAACACAAAATTACAAGTATATATATAGGTAACAAGCACTCACACAAAGCATAGGTTTTTCTAACCAGCCTACAGAACACAACACCACTGCGTCCAAGTCACAAGTCATGACTCTCGCCCACAAAACCCATTTGTCCCATTCTTGTTTCAAGTTCATTGATAATGTTTAATTAAGTTTAAGCACTACTGGCCAACTAGAAATCATAGCCACAGTTCCAAGAATGTAAACAGCCAAGAATCAACCATAACGCCCACACCCGGTTCTCAACAACAGAAGATCCCACCCCAATTCTTGATATAAACAAGTACCCACCTGGTCTTAAAAGTCACAAACACCGAATCCATACCAACAAGGGATCCCATCCCTAAATTTACACAAACACCAAGAGTATAAAGATAGGGGAGCCCATCCCCTCCCACATTTCTAGCAATCGGCCCAAAAAGAAAACAACCAACTACCACCATCAACACAAGTCAGGGTCGTGCCGGTATTTTCAGATTTAAACGATTTAACACACTCCATGATTTCAATTTTCGTGTGTTTTAACTGGGGGTTATCACAAAACGATTGATTCTGGGGCTTCCAATTCACTTAGCCGGATGTACGTGATTAACCAGTATCCTTTTTAACAGCAGGAGTTCACAACCACAAAAAATCCATTTAAAACATCAGCAGGGGTTCATTAGTGCACAAACAATGACCACCAACGGCCTCGATTTTCAGAAGGCGTAAGCCAGCACAACTCACAAAGAAGATCATAATATAAAACGACATCCACGATCACATACCCCCTTTATTTATAGAATCCAATTAATTATCTTCATTTAGGTCTGGTTTGTCCAATTCTACAGAACAGAAACACGCCCACCCTGCATGATACACAAAATAGAGGTGAAGGAGAAATTCCCTACATGTTGATAGATGGTCGACGTTTTAGGTCGGGCAAAGAACTTTACGAATAACGATGTGGTGCGCCCGATGAACCAGAAGATGTTTGTGAAAAGCCACGATCGAGGAAACGAGAAACCACAGCTAACCCTTAGTTTATAAGAGCCATGGACGGTTGAGGTGAGAACGCGTAACAACGTAAGGAGCGGGGGTCGTGGGTTGACCACGCGGCTGGGCAGTTACACACAGAGGTCTCTCGGGATTTTTAGGAATTAATTATGGGCTTTAAATGGTTTTAAAAGGAGTAAAATAATTAATTTACGTCGAAACATACGTTGCGGGAGCGGATAATTCAGGTACTGGAAGAAGAACGAAAGGCTCGGCGAGGGGACACGGTGCCACCGTCACAGTGTCACCCTCAGGGTGCCACCGTCACCGTGTCACCCACACGGTGCCACCGTCACGGTGCCACCCTCACGGTGCCACCGTCACGCTGTCACCCTCACAGTGCCACTGTTTTGGTGGAACCTCACTTTTGGAAAAGTAATGGGCCAGGAGGGTCCGGGAAATTACACCTCTAAGGGAAAACTCATGTTATCAATGTGACTGATAATCTTTCCCCTATATCTATTCATTTATTGCTCAATTTTGTAATCTAATCATATCATTACTATATAGTAGAATTAATATTTTTATATGTAATATTAACATGTTAAGGTAAAAAATTATTGACCACCATTCCAATTTTCCATTAATAAAAAATCACAACATCATTCTTATATTTTTATGATTACCACCACTGTGTAGTGGCATCATCTATTTTTCATCACTACTTATCATGGATAAATAAAAGGATTTATTTTTTAAAAAATATTTCTTATATTTTATAATTATTTTTATCATATGGTAAATTTCCAAATATATTAATTTCAACCCATAAATTAAGAAATGAAATCTTTAATCTTGTTTACGTGAAAACAACCACGTCTAAGAATGCTATATTTATATTCCCATCAGTAACCTTCATTGATGGTGTTAAGAATTAATTTAATTAATATAAATTATATTTATAAAAAATCAATATTATTATAAGATAATATTGGATATTATTTAAGCTAAATAAATAGTAAAAGATCATAGTAATCTTAAACCCCCTAAATTAACATATCAACACACCTTACTTAATTTGAGTTGATTTTGGGAGAAAATAAAAATATTTATAAATTTTGTGATAATATAATAATAAAATTAATAAATTTATTAAATTATAGAAAATATGAATCTATTTTATAACACATTTGACCATGGTAAACATTATAAATAATTTAATGAGAAATTGTTTGAACTACAACAAGGGCCCCACAAAATATTATTTAAGAAATAAATAAAAAATGACATTAAATTGAATAGTTTGATTGAAATATATATGTAAAAGGATCATAAGAATGTTTTTAATAAACTTAATTTTATTATTCATGGGGTTTGGATCATGCAAAAAATGAATCATCACAGGTGGTAAGGGTTTCTTTTTCACATTATCAAATCCACCATACATGATTGATTTTATACAACATGTTTATTTATATTGTCTTTGAATTTACCTTTTTATACATTATTTAATGAATTATATTTTATCCAAGGTTAATTATGTTCAATTTTATGATCCCTCTTTAAAGGGGTTTGGAATAAAATGTTATTCAAGCTGTTAGGGTTTTTTTGTTAATATTTCCTTCAAATAACGATTGTTTTGAATGATTATCAATATTGGGAAATTGTATTCTTTAAAAAATTATCATTATTTTTTTGGTAATAAATATGGTTTTTCATAACCCTTAAAAATTATTTACTTCCCCTTGACTCATATTTTAGAAAATTTGTTTCTTGAAATTAAAATTCACCATATACCATTATTTTATTCAGGAACATCCCATTTCCATGTCTATATTCATTTCAACATTTTTTGAGTGACATTATCCTTATTCCAATAACATTTTAAGGTATTTTTATAATAATTTTACCTTGTATTAAAATTTTATAAATACTTTAATACTCTTTATATGGTTTTTCATCAATGTATGGTAGTATTTAATTTAACCTTTTCCTTGTCAAAGAAACATTTTGTTTATTTTGTGTTTTTCTATGAACCATAATATATATTTTTTCTTATTTTCCAAAATTTTTAATAAATATATTATTTTAATTATAAATTTATATTTAAATAAATGTTTTTAAAATGCACTATAATGTTTCTTAATTCCAATGATAATTTTCAAATGCACTTAATTTTTTTTCTATGTCAAATACTTATAACATATTTAATTCTCAATTAAGGATATTCTTCAAGTGAAACCATATACATTCATTCTTAGGATGTATTACTGATTTTTCTTTTCTATCATTGGAATTACCCATCACTAATTTACACTTTCCTCATTATCTAGTATATATAAATATGATTTTTATTCCAATAAATTTTCTTTTTAGGCACATAATATATCATTCAATTGGTTTGAGGGTGTTAACCTAGATTCTATACATTACTTGATTAGGAATTTTTTTTGCTAAAACAATTACATTTAACTATATTGTGTATGTACCATATACCTCAACATCTTAATTAATGGGTGTTCACCTAGATTGTTTGTGACTATTTATTCACACCAAATTATTTTTCATGGGTTTTTTATGATATTACTATTTATGGAATTATAAAAAGTCTCATTATGTAATTAAATTTGAAAAGGTTATGATTTTTTTCTATGGGTTATACTAGATATGAAGAATGATTTATTCAAAGTGGAACACACATATATATAGATGAATGATGTGTGGGGGTCCTATATCTACATGAAATAAAATAGGTAAATGTTAATATCTCATGACACATGTAAATACAAGAACAATTTAGTTTATCTTAAACATTGGGGCATGTGTGTGACTCACATAAGTGATATTTCCCTATGATAATTTTTTTTTCTACAATACAAATGTATGATGATACTATTATCTAATTCATAATTTTTATTGACTAATGTTTCCACACTATTTTGATTTGTTTTTTCTTTACACCATTATTTATGATTTTTTATTTTATTTAATTGTGAATGATTCCCTTACATTATTTCCTTGTACATTTATTATACCCATTTTCCCATTTATAATAACTTATGATATTTAATTTTTGTGAATTATGATTACCCTTACTGAGAATCTAATCTCACCCATTTATTATGATTCAATTCTGTAGGATAATGTGATGAGTTTAATTAATGTGAAGTCTTGAAGGGATTCTATTGTAGATAAATTTTTAATAAATTGTCAAATTAATTTTGAAATATGATTATAATGAAGCTAATTATTGAATAAAATAATCCTTATATTCTATAGATTGTGTAGTTATTAAAATATATAATGATTAACATATGGATATAATATAAAATGGATATGGTTTTATCTTTTTCAGTATCAAATATAGTATTTAATTAATCTGTTTTAGCCCTAGATTTATGAGTTTGAGTTTGGAGATCCACAAAAATATGATTATAGTTATATAATTTAAATTAAAAATAGAGATATCTGAAATCCCATAACTCGATTCTATTTTTCAAAGAATCAAATCAAAATAAATATAGACCCATGTATTAATTAAAGACCACCATAAAATAATCACATAAGAACATAACCATAACAACACACCATTATGTTACACTTGAATCGTGATCTAAAACCGAAGAAACTCATTATATAAAACCTATAAAATTAAAAAAAAGGATAAGGTAGAAGGTAAGAATGGAAATTGAATATTCCTTGACCTGATAAATGTTTAGAACAACCACTAAGAGGTTTAAACACCCAGGATAAATAACTTTATAGAACTAGGAGGGTATGGTGGCTAGCAATGGTTCAAAGGAAGAGAATTAAAATTTAAAAAAAAATTGACCATTTATTTACATACGATACCATAATGGGATCAACCATGATATGGTGACATCCCACCATGTTTTAGTGCTTCCAACCAACATAGGTTTTCTTTTTATAGTCATTCAGTATAACTTAACCATTATATGCCACCTGTTTTTTGAAATTATATTTAAAATCATTAACTAGAACAATGGCCTATAAAATAGTAGGGTTAAAACCATTTCAATTCCATATATATCCACCATGGAAACTAAATATTATAGATGGGGAAATATCTCACCATTTTAGTGAAAAATTATTGAGTCCATGACTTAGTGAGATCCTACTATTAGTTTCATTTACCCTTATTATTTCTTTACTATAACTCGACTATGCACCACAATTCCCATTTCCCCACATGTTTCAATGGTTGTAATTTTCAAAAAGTAATATTACTAGGATAATTCACATGATTATGGACACACCATCAATATGGTGTCCTCTAGAAATTTAAAACAAAACTCCCAAGACATTCATATTCTCCACAACATTCACTATATTCATGGGGATCCACTCCATTTTTCCCATGGAAACAATCCTAGGAAAAACACACTCCACAATTTTTGTTTCATAACCTACGGAACATAAACAACACAATGAAATCCACACTATACTCAAAACTCTAATCCAACAACACCACACATTTATTCTGCCAAAATTATTTAAATAATGATAAAAACACCCAAATGGTAATAAATATCACTAGATTCACTTCAAAATTCATAGTTTGGTGACCCCTTGATACCTGAAGACTTGATATTTCCTTCAAAATTACTATGAAACCCAAAAATAATAGAGTAATTGTATAGTAAGGTCTAGAATATTATAATAAATAACCATAATATTATTTTCATTGTTTATAATCAAAAGAAAATGGAAAAAATAAACACCACCTAAAATTCTAACCAATCATTCCCCATGAGATACCTCTCAAATAAGATGCTTCCACGAAAAAAAACATAATACCAGTACATGAAAAATAATAAATCATATAAAAAGCAATTAACACAATTTAATATGTTTTTAAACACCTAATAAAACAATAAAAATATAGAAATTTTTTTAGGTTAGTAAGAGAGGATCTACAATATTATTCGCATGTAATCTCCTCCACACCCCCATGACACTATAATATACAGTCCAATGGAATAAATCTCCCATGAAACACCTTGTCCTAATGATCCAATATATCAACTCGTATCTTTAGGAACATTAATCATTATATATATATGACTACCCCCAATATAATTTGTGATAATCATAATTATGATATAACATGAGTTTTGAAACGTGTAATATTTCATTATTCTAGAAAATATTTATAGTAATCTCCAACTGATACACCACCTGGGTAATATAGTAAAACACCTTAAGATGGATGATAACCCTGGGAGAGATATTAATCCCTCAACTGAACCTATATTACCCATGATGTGGAGAAAACCCAAAGAAAAAATGTCCACTAATATCTAATTCCAGAGGATTCCTCCTCTAATCTCAATCCGAATTATTATAGTCTTACACCACCTTAATCTATTCACACACTATGAAAATATTATTTGTCGAGATCTTAACCACATCTAGACCAATGGGCACATCCTATCCAAACTATTTTTTATAGAACTGATAATGAAGTGGCCTCCAGTATAATTCCTCGAATGGATCTATAAAAATTGAAGAGTGGAATTTATTTCTATAAGTTAACTCAACAAATGGAAAATATCCAATCAAAATCTAATAAAATTAGTGATTCCAGGTAACAATAAATCCTACAGTGATTGTGTGGTTCGATACTTCAACCCTTCAAACTATGGATGAAAATTAGTTATAATTCATAACTGTTATCCCAAATCATGATGCAATCATATCCCATCTCATTAGGTGAAATTATGATCCTATTCAGAGATGATAGTTCTTGTTACCACAAAAAGATGTACCATCACATCAAAAAACATCCTTACTGTGGCCTCCATAACACTAAACTCCGTGATGGATATATAATAGGAGAAATTTATCCACTCATCCATGAAATCCCAAATAAATTCATACACTCCATGGGATGATGATATACTGTTGAAAATATCCATCTATATTTTCTCCCATTTCAACTCAGATAAATATAGTGACTATGAGAAGATTCATAGAACATGATCCTCTACCACCAAATTTTGAAAACCCTACCACCATGAAATGAACATTACAAATTAATACATATTTTTGATACACCAATACTAACCGAGGAAGTGTAAAAAATTTGGTTCATGCATTGATAAATTTATGTTTTCATGTAATGAAACCTTATAAGAACATACACATACACCAACTTCAAAATAACAACTTCCCCATCATTTTATTTTGATGTTAATCATCCTTCGACTATCCCTATGATGCAAAATCATGGATGACTTGATCTCAAATCACCTCAACATCTATGTCTTTACACACAGACTCCTCAACCTGTTGAATCATGTATATCATGAACCATATCCTGTGGCCATGATGTGACAACCCGAAGCCCACCTTTGATAGTCTAGTGGGTAGCGACTAGTGACTAGTAGGAATATCCCACAAATGGGAGGAATTTTCTTAAGAACCCGTACACACGTACCTAACTCCAAGATAGAGTTCCTAGAGATATAAAACACTATGTAATGAAAAATGCATGCATACCACTACAACCCAACAATAGTGTATGACAAGAAGTAAAGAAGTAAACTACAACCAGAATAGAATTATAGACCACTAAAAGAATGACAACCAAAAAGTCTGACCTGTAAACACAGGTACTAAAGGTGATGTAGGAAGAAACCTGAAACAACATAGCTCATCGGATATCACAAGGCACCGTCCGGTCATGGTCTTGGTCCTTCTCTATCTAGGACTCCACCAAATAATCTATCAACTTCACAAGACATGACACATGGTAGAAAAGATGATATAAGGGTGAGTAAAACAATAATCAGTATGGGATCCCAAAACAAAATGTAAAATACTACAAAGGAAACACCACTATGAAGGTACAATCAGATCAACATAGGTATATGTCCACATATAAAAATAACATTCAGGTATACTCATAAAGTATTACAATATGCAATGTCTCATCATATTTAATTAGTATGGTTCTACTCACAGTAAACTCGATTCTAGGAGATCCCAGTCATTGAGATATATGAAATAATATACATAGAACAAGTATACCAAATGTTTCTGATATAACATCTAGGCTTGATACATCATGATGTTTCACTGAGACTACTGGACTCACTGGTACACGGTGTTTCTGTATCCCAACCAACCCTTGGTCATATGATTCTACTCAAGGCATGATCGTTCTGATATAAGTCACTCCTTGAGCTATGATGTTATTAGAGACCCTTGCAAGGAGGCCCAACTTCTTTGGGCCATTCCCAAAGAGAAAAAACTGAATACTATCCCAAGAATGCTGGTCAGGTCAAGTTAAAAATGAATGAATTATATCTCGATACATAGATAGGGTATCCTATACTTAGGGATCACCCGGGGACATCTTGTACCTACTATAATTGTAATCGTATGTAAGAGATAAAGGTTCGTATAAATATTCGTCTCACCTTGTACACAATCCCTATATAAGGTATCATGAATAGAAGGGAGGACCGATCGAGCCTCTCGATGTGGTCTATACTCCACAGAGTCTAGATGGGGCACTGATACCCATAGAGTCTCTTAGGCCCATTAGGTGAATTAGACCAACTGGGTCTCATTGACCCGCTTAGTCAACTCACTTCGAAAAACGGTTCATTCTCTTTGACATAAATGAGATTCTGCATCGAAACATCATAGTAAAGTGAAAGATAACACCAATAGACTATTATGGTACAACTAAAACACCAACTTGTCATATCAGGAGGAATACCTCATTACAAGGGTCCCAACACTACAAACATCTCGTCAATTGGAATTAATGTTTGACGTTTATGGTCATTTTAGTGGAATGGGGATGGTTAGGTTTAGGTCTGGTCCAACCAGACCTAACATGTGCTGGGATCTACATACCCAAACTGTGGGGTCCAACCTGGCCTGATGGGTTGTCCTAGCCTGCTAGTCCCAGACCACTTCTGTCTCAGCTAAATGACTCCAGCCTGGCCTACGCAGACATGGTCCTGTTCATTCACCCCATGATGTGGGACCATGCTCCAGCCCCTTCATGTCACGTGGCAGACTCGGCTGTCCACTACTATTCTGTATGCGGTCCGTTGACCATGTGCCACTAGATTGATGCGATGCAGATGCATTTATTATCTTCTCCATTGTGACCCACCTCAGTCATGGCCCCATCACGACCCATAGCCAAGCAACCATGTGTTCCTCTAACCACCACCGACGCTGTCATTGGTGGGGTATTTCGCAGGCCACCAGATGCGCTTTGGTGATCCGTTTATCGATCTAGAAGATGTTATAGAGTCCTCAGACACCATATTCATAGTCATGGGATTGTATCCATGTTACAAACCACTTCGACGCAACGATGTTTGAGAAACGATATATCCCACAGTGCATCAATCCATACACCACCGTCATTATAACCCCACCACCGTGATGAGTCCATCCTAGATTCATGATGTTGGATCGTTGTGCCAAGGATCAATTGTGCAATAATCGACTGATCACCAAATGTCGATTCAGGGGATAGATAATGAATGATAGCCATGAATGAAGAACATAGGAAGGAAATGCATGAATAAAAAATGATTAATGGGCCACGATTGATGTTTGTGTTGACTAGGGCTTGTTAATATTATAATGGTTAACCAAAAATCAACAAGATTATATCATGTTAAAAACATTTATATAAAACCCTCCCATTAGAATGATCAAACTATGGGTCAATCCATTCATGGGATGATCCACGTTCATCGTTTACATCGATGAATGAGAAAAGACAAGATTTAAATAACAACCCCTACCTCGAGTTCGATTTCTTGCATTCATATATTGAAATCCTTTCATCACATCGATCCTTGTTTCACTGGTGTTTGTCAATTCATTGTTGTTTGGTCAAATCCAGACCTCCGATTCGTCATCACCGGTGAGAGAGACTCCCCCTACCTTTGGGAAACACCAGGGTTCCAAATAAATTCTCTATAGTTATGAATTATATCTCTAGACCTTTCCCATGATTAATTGAGGAAACATGTTCACAAGTTAATGGGATTCAACATTACTGTTTCTCTTTAAAATAGTTTCACCACACTACTTCATTTATGAACGGAGAACTGTTGGATTTGTTGCTATGTTGTAGTATCTCCACACTGCGAAATGTGAAAAGAAAATTAAATAATCTTTTTTATGTTTATTTTAGTATCCTTTAAAATTTCCAAAAATTTACTTTTACCCTCGACCAGTACCAATTGAGGTTAGGGTCTTGCTAAGGAAAGAATACCCTCACTAGCTCAACAATACTCTTTTATTTATAATCCGATATTACCATTGATGAGTTATAAAAATTTTAAAAGTAAAATAATTTAATTTAATAATTTTATTTATGATTATTCCATTTTCATGTTTTCTCACTAGAGATCCATGCTGAGTAATTTTAAGTCACTCATAGGGTACAACAGCACTCTCGAATGCAACAGTGCCATCATATTTCTAATATGGTAACCCATTTAAGAGTTATTTCCCCTTTTTAATAAAATTGTTCATGTGAACTATTTATAATCTTATCATATTTCACTGAACCAATCTTGGAACACTAGTACTCAGAATTTCACACCATCCTAGTTACAAGTCTCAGAATTTTTCAAATTAATTTATAAAAATAGAACCTGGAAAAATCAAAGTCACAAAATTCTCCCCACCTTAAGGATTTACATCCTGGAAATCCATACTAAGGGATACCAGAACTGATGAGGGTATGAGAATGAACATGATCCCCCGATGCCCACCTTGACACCCATTTTCATATCTCGAGGCATCTCGCCACTCTAGGTGTGACTAATAAAACTGTTCATTTTCCGAAAATAATGATGTTCTCCAAACCTTTCTAATGTCCTTCAGGTGTATTCCCTATGGGCCACTAAACACATAAAGACTCACAGTCAGTATCAACAAGTTGTGCCTCCATGAATCATTTTAGAGTGGATGGGTAAGAACCAAAAAATGGAGACAAGATGCTCCATCTCTATCCATGAAGGATAACCGCACTGCAGAAAATTGCTCTGATGCCTTGTTCAGTAACTACTAACTTGATTCTTCAAAAGAACATCTTCTTCCAAGTTCCCCTTCCCATGAGTATAGACAAACAAAGAGTCATAGTTATGTTGGAACTCTCAGAATCACCACATTCTCAATCCATGATCCTTCGATGAAATGAAACACTTTAGAATATCATGGTTTATGTGGATGATTTATCTCCCACCCATCAGGTATTATCTCCATATCGTCAATGTGAGGACCACCACTACTAACTTGAGATCATGGGTAAGGCAATTCTTCTCATAATACTTCATCTCAACCCTCATTGGATCCACTAAAACTCTATTCTCTATGGTGACGTGTCTAAGTAATAGTAGACCTATAGAATCTAAGATAGACACTTGAAGAGCATTATGTGTAGCTGGTGCTCTCAATGTGGGCCCCTTCCCATCATCAAGTGTCTTGCGTTCTCCTTCTCGGATTCCATGAACACTAAGATTTCATCCAAAAAGATCCCATTGGGATTCCCAAGGTGAAAGAATAGATCTTAATAAGAAATTACTTTACAAGACTCTCATATTCACCCCCATATAATGATGCTCTTCATGAGCCATAAGATATACTAGAATAAAAATCGGTGCCACCCCAGGGTGTAGACCAATGCATAAGTCTAACTATGGATTGGGAGGTAATCCTAGAACATATTTTAGGAAGCTTCCTATATACTCTCATGCCACTAAGAACTGTGAGGACTCACAACATCCACAACTCTGAGGGTTGGACTAGCCAACTAAATAGAAATCAGTTGCACCCTCACCTGCCTCATCCTATCTAGAGCTGTAAGGATTATCCCCCTTGTTGATTGAGGGAAATCTAGTTCTATAACCACAGATGAACCACACCCTTTTTTCCTAAAATAATCAATCTGATCATGAACTACAGATTTATTCCATATTAAGAATGAGATCATATGGCCTAGACACCACTAAAAAGGGATCCAAACTAAAACTATCTCCTCCATGAGTTAGGTCCCACTACTGTAACTAGTGTGTTTTCATTGGTTCTCCATTAGAAGGAGACTCTAAATTTGAGGATCATGTCAATGGTTTTAAACTGAACCTCTTGGTATCAAACAAGAAAAGATAATGTAAAGTAAATCATTAGTAAAAGTGTCTATAAATACTATAGCTATGTTAGAAAGACACATATCATACCTTGAATCATTATTGGAGTCTTGGGGTCATAATCCTTTTCAACCTGCAACTTGTCCACCTATCCATTAGCTTCTGGTTCTCGGTATGGACCTCTTAGAGGTGGTGGTGGTAACCCATCAAATAGTTGGCCACCCCTACTGCTTCCCCAGCACTCCTACCATGTTTTCACCCTGATGGATCTATCAGCCCTTGCCACTTCCTCTTACTTGGTTCCTCTTCAACTACCTCTATAAAAGAAACATGAATGGTTGGTCAATCCCATCTCAGATGCCCCCATTTCCAACAAGAAAAGAAATGCCTTTTCTTCTAGGAACTATCTCGTCCCAGGAACATCTGACGAAACCTTTGGTTCTATGGCATAAATTTTACACTTGTTATCGGTTGGTCCTACTGACCATGCATCTTAAATAATCACTACCTTAGAAGCATATGACATATGTTCAAACCCAGAGCCTCATCATTAAGCACCAGAATAACCATCCACAAGTCAGTCTAGCAATCTAGATCCACCTGGAACACTATAGGTGGGTCTCCTAATAGATCATTAGGGGAAACCCTCACCTACTAACCGTCCTAAAGAAGAACTGTTATGTGACTGGATCCCATCAGGGATGCCTCATTGATTATTGGTCAAAACTCCCAATAATTCCACAGAAACCTTCTAGGATGGTGTCATGATCACATCCTGAGGAAAACAACATGTATCGTGGTTAAAAGATTATAACTAGTGAGCAGACTCACTTACATCAAAAACACACCCCATTTATATATGATTCATGTATCTTTATTGTTCTCTACAATTAGTATTTTCATTTACCTAGTCATAAAGTATGTTCCCATATTATTGGTATATGGATACGTCAGTTTCCACACCAACACTGGAGTCCCTGGCCTGATAGCTGAACTCAAAACACTTAACACTATTTCCACAAGACAAACTTACCGACTCATTGTACCAATATGGAACTGAAACAACTTATGATACCACATTATCATGACCCATCCTTCGGGGCCCATGTTGTGACTACCCCAATCCCACCTATGATATGCCAGGGTCTATTGAGTAGCGCTGAGTAGGTATATCCTACCAAAGAGAGGCATTTACCTATGAACCTTAACACACACACACACCCAACTCCAATACACATTGGATGGAGAGAAAAAACATTATTCAATGAAAAATTAATGTATATCACTATAAACCAACAAATAATTACGAGAGAATGTAATGAAATAATGTAAAATTGTGATATAATACAATCCCACTAAAATAAAGACAACCACAGAGTCTAAACTGTAAACATAGTTACTGAAGTTGTTATAAGAAGCTACTAGAAACACCCCTGCTCAACTGATCTTCAAAGGCACCATCTGGTCTTGGTCCTCCTTCACCTTTCCCTCCACCAAAACATCTTTTAAGTTCACAAGACATGAAACATAAAGGAAATTCCCATGGAGGTGTGAGTAAAATAATAATCATCAAGGGACCCAAAACATGATGTAAAATATCACAAAAGAAAGAACACTAAGAAGGTACTGTCATCTCAACATAGGTATATGTCAACAACACATATTGTAATGCCCCAACCCAAGTTACATAGAGTCAGTGCATTGTTTCATAACATTGGCATGATCATAAGGGATCAAATCCAGAAATACTGATCAGTTTATTAGCCTTGGAATTACTAGATAATAACATAAGCATTACATTACATTATGAAATGAAAAACAACCACATTGTGTCTCATTTTAACACAGTCATATCCCTTAGACTATCCCTGCAGGTCAGTAAAAATAAACTGCTTCACATCCTAGGAAAAATAAAACATAGAAAAGGGAGAGATCAGGTGCTCGGTAAGGATAAAAATATAGTGGAAACATTTATTAAAAATCATAAACATTTAAGGCAATGCATAAGACTAAAACAATAGTCTTTTAAACTTATAATTCAACATAATATGCAATTATAAATCAAATATTTCCATTTAATTATTCAAATTGATATTATACCAGTCAAATAATCACATGTAATATCAATTGCCAATTTCATAATAATGGAATACATAATGCTAGACATCATAACCACATAGTCAAGGGCTCATGCCATGACTGTAAATAATATCCCATCAAGGCCTTATGCCAAGACACCATTTTGTCTAATGAGACCTACCGATGCGTCGAGGACCAATAGCGTGCTCCGGCCATCACTTACGAAGTCCAATGCATTCCTCATACGAAAAGGGTAAAAAATAACATAAACATTCATATTAAAACTATCATATGAAATTCCAAACAAGGTCATTTACGACCTTTTCGACAGAATTAAGGAAAGAATGTTTTTATACTTATATAGCGGGTACATCTATTTTTCATCGTTATAACACCTTTGAAGATTCCCTTAAAAGATTATAACAATATTTTCAAAATAAATGACTTTAACCCATAGTCTATTAAATAGTAAAAATGTTTTGAAATACATTTTTAAGAAACATGTATGTGGATGATAATGTGCTACTAGTAGATAATAATGTATAAATAACCTCATATAATGAAGATATTATAGAATTAACACTTACCTTGTACTTTTCCTTGATCGAGGGTACGTTAACCTCCTCTTCTTCGAGTTTTCATTTTGAGTTGATCAAAATGGCTCCATAGATTGTCTTTCTAATCAAAGTAAGTCCTATAGGTCGAAGTGAGGGTATTTGGGAGGATATTTGAGTAGGGGATCACCAAACCAAATGGCTTTGGAGTTTTGATTTTTTGATAAGGGGATGTACCCTTTTATAAGAGAGGTCAGGGTCACTTTAGGAAATGCTTGAAATAAAATTTTATTATATAACCATATTCAATTTATAATGTCTCCAATTAATTACATTGAACTAATATAGGTATTATGTATCAAGTTTTACTTTAAAATAAATTTAAATAAAAATAACAATTATTTAAATAAAATTCATTTTTAAACAATAATGCAATGGTTTTCACTATTCATCAAAAATTGAATGTTTTCATAAAAATACCAAAAATTCACAATAAGATAATTTTGATATTCTGAATCCAAAAATGATGTCCATTTTGAAAAATAAAATTTATAAAATTTCAAAAAATTGGGTATTACTATTCATAATAGTTAGTTTGATTGGTCGTGGTGTGCTAGTACTGAATGTTGAGTACATCACAAGTTGTCATATTATTTTCAGAGAAACGTACAGTGGAATCTTGTGGTGTTACATTCTTCACTCCTTCAAATAATTTCATCCTTGAAATTTGTATAATACTACTACATAAAAAGATTCAAGTGGTTCTTTATCATTAGTTCCTCAAGTTCCCACGTTGCCTCTTCCATATTATGGTTTCTCCATTGAACATTTACCAGACAAGTCATCTAGTTTTTTAGCACTTGTTATCTGGTATGAAGAATCCATATAGGTTCCTCAAAATAATATAGAAATGGTTCTAGTTCTTTTTCTTTATAGGTGAGCACATATGTTTGGTCAGGAATGTATTTCCTCAATAGTGATACATAGAACACATCATGAACATTGGAGAGACTTGGAGGAATTGCCAAAGGACTAGCTAAAACTACAATTAGTTATAGAATTTCTAAAGGTCCGATGTACTTGGGATATAATTTTCCCTTCTTACCGAATTTTAAAACACCCATCCCTAGAGAAACCTTATAGAAAACATGATATCCTAGTTGAAATTCAAAATCATTCATTCAGTTATCAGCATAAATCATTTTCATACATAAACTACCTTGATGTGGGTTTGGATAATCTTTACATTTTCCACTGTTTCATCAACAAGTTCTGGGACTATGAGTTTTCTTTCACCAACATCATCCCAATAAGTTGGAGTGTGACATCTCTTTCCATATAATGCTTTATATGCTGCAATATGAATATTTGAATGGACGCCATTATTATAGGAAAATTATACCAGAGGTAAATATTGATCCCACATACCTTGAAAGTCATGTGAGAATGATCTCAACATGACTTATAATGTTTGAAAAGTCTGTTCTAATTGTCCATCAGTTTGAGGGTGGTATGCAGTGCTCAAAATAAGTTCAGTATCCAAGGCCTTTTGAATACTTTTCCAAAATCAGGATGTAAAACGGAGGTTAGGATCCAAAAAAATCATTATGGGTTTCCATAATGTCTTAAAACTTCATTAATATATAGTTTTTATCAATGTTAAAGTGGAAAATATTATCTTATAGAAATAAAATGTGTTGAATTTGTAAGACGATCAATAATGACCCATATTGCATCATTCTTTCTAGGAGTCTTCGGTAGCTCCACGACAAAATCCATCATAATATCATCCCATTTCTGCTCAGGTATGGGAAGAGGTTGCATTAATCCTCTAGGATGTTTTCTTCTAACCTTCACCAATTGAAAAACCATACATCATAACACAAAATCAACAATCTCCCTCTTCATGTTGTCCAACCAAAAAATGTTCCTTCAAATCACTATACATCTTAGTGATACCAGGTTGTATAGAGAAATTAGAGTTATGGTCATAATCTAACAATTCTCTTTTAAGATCAGGTATGTCTGGAACACAATGTCTCTTCCCAAATTTTAAAATTTCATCATCATATACAAATTAAATCAATCTCCCATCATTCACAACTTTAATTTTCTTTTGAAACTCTGCATCATCAATCTGAGAACTTTTTATCCTTTCTAGTAAAGTTACATTGGAAACCATTTGAATGAGTATTGATGTTTTTCCTTCCATGATTATTCCCATATCTATCTTTACTAGATCCATTAACATATGATCCCTTTTGACTCCCATATTGTTCCAAACTCCATGATCCTTTCTGATCAAAGTATCTGCCACATTATTTTTCTTCCCTGAGTGGTAGTGTATAGTGAAATAATAATATTTGAGTAGTTCAATCCATCATCTTTGCCTCATGTTGAGTTCATTATTTGAGAAAATATACTTCAAACTCTTGTGATCAGTATATATCTCACATTTTTCACCATAGAGACATTGTCAATATATCTTCAAAGAAAAGATTACAGTTTCTAACTCAAGATCATGAGTGGGATAGTTTTGTTCAGGAATTGTTATCTATTGTGATGAATACGAAATTACCCATTCATTTTACATAAAGACACAACCAAGTCCTTTCTTTGATGCATCACTATAAATAACAAACCCATCATTCCCTGATGGCAGAGTCAGGATATGATCATTTAAAAATATTCTATTCAGTTCTTCAATAAATTCTTCACAGAATTTTGTCAAAAAAAATTTGACCCCTTTACGTGTGATCTTGGTTATGGAGTTTTCCAATAAAGAAAAATAATATATGAAATGATGATAATAACCTACTAAACCAATAAAACTATGTACCTCCATTTAACATGTCGATGCTGACCATTTTTGGATTGCCTTGGTCTTTGAAGGATTGAAAAAAATTCCATCCCAAGAGATAATATGTCCAAGAAAAGAAATTTCATGAATCCAGAATGCACACTTGCTATACTTCCCATATAGTTCATATCTTTTGAGGGTTTTCAGGACAGTGCTCAAGTTATTTTTATGATCTTAGTATATTTTTAATTAATCCAAGATATTATCAATAAATACCACTACAATTTCATTAAGATATTCCCTAAAAACTCTTTCACTAGATCTATGAAAACCGAGGGTGAATTAGTCAGTCCAAAAGGCATTACTGTAAACACATAATGCACGTACCTAGTTCGAACTACTGTTTTCAAAATTTCTTCCTTCTTCACACACAAATAATGATATCCAAGATTGAAGTTCAATCTTTGAAAAATATTGATCTCCCTGAATTTTATTGAATAAATCATCAATGCGAGGTAGGGGATACTTGTTCTTTATTGTTATAACATTGATCTCCCTGTAGTCAATGCATAACCTAATAGATCCACATTTCTTCGTAAAGAAAGAACAGGGGCTCCCCATGGAGAAACATTGGGGAGAATAAATCCCTTATTACTCAATTACTCTTGTAGTTTCATTAGTTCCACTAATTCCACAATGTCCATTCTATAAGGGGTCTTTGATATAGGTCTTTAACCATAAATTAAATCAATGGAAAACTCAATTTCTCTATCTAGAGGATGTCTAGGTAAATCCTCCAGAAACACATCAACATATTCTTGCACAATAGGTATATCCTATATTTGAAAATTCCTTTCCTCACCCATAGTTATTTCACTTTCTTCCTCCCAAATAATTGAATTTATTAGAGCTACATGGGGTGGATCTAGATACAAATCAGATGGTGACATTTCTAAACTAAATATAAGGTACTCTTTATCATCATAGAAAATTGAAACCTCCTTCTTCTTATAATTAATTTTAACCTCATGTTTAGAAATCCAATCTATACCGAGGATTATATCAAATTCAATCATGGGTATGACAGTGAGATCAGTAGATAAAAAACATTTATATTCCCTAATGGAGATTGATTCAAAAAACTTTTTTACAATGGTAATTACCATAATAGTTCTTACTGACAACTTCCTTGTTAAATGAAATTGGATGTATATAATTTTTTTAGAAAACTATGATGATTTGAAACCATGATATGATACAGAATCAAATAAATCATTGGCGAAATTTGAGGAAACAATAAAATTTCCTTCCACCACATCATTTGGAGATTGAACCTCAGTAGTAGTGATCATATAGGTTTGGACTTTCTCCCTTGGCCTTCTATGAGGCATGTTTCCTTGGCACAGAGGACATTAATTTTCATAATTCCCCATTTCTCTACAATTGTAGCATTAAAAATTGACATCCTCTTTCTTTCCCTTGCAATCATGAGCATGATGGCCTTTTTCACTACACTTGTAATAGACTCATATACCCTTTAGGAAAGTACTAGGGTGTTTCTTCCCACATTTATATCTAGATGGAAATTCAAATTTCCCCTTCTTCCCCTTATTTCCATTTCCAGAGTCACTACAACATAAATAGTGTTTAGCGGCGGTTTTGTGGCGGTGGTTCACAAAACCGCCGCGAAACGTTATCAGTGAAAGATTTCGCGGCGGTTTGTTAAAAACTGCTGCGAAACCCAATCTATTTTGAAAAGCCGCGACTCTTTCCCCGGCCCTATCGCGTACCCCTCTTCCCCAATCCCCCTCACAAACCCTCCCCTCTTCCCCGATCCTCCTCCCGCTACCATCCGGAGACACCCGCGCCCTCCGGTGACCCCCACGGCCCCCAAGCCCCCCGGCGAACCCTGCAACCCCCCCCCCCCCCCTCGACCGCCGGTGACCCCCGCTCCCCCGCGCCCCTCTCGCCCCCCGCGCCCTCCGGCGACCGCCACACCCCCCGCGGCCTCCGGAAACCCCCGCACCATAATTTCAGTCCTCCCACCATAATTTTCAGGTTTATTTATATATAATTTTTATTTTTTCCACATTTTAATTAGGGATATTGTGATTTTTATATTCCAAATATCGTTGTAGTGTGTTTTGGTCTTCATTTTGGCAGGTTTGAGCTGTCATCATCAAAGGATTACATGTGTATTCATAATTAAGAATCTATATATAAGTTCTCCATTTATATATATTCAACCTTGAAAGTATTAATATATATCATGGGGCTATATGTTCTTATATGTGTATATGAAAATGAATATGTGTATCATTGAAAAGGGGTATATGAAAGTATAGTCAAATATGTATAGATCCCTTATACATATTTGTACACCTTAATATGTATATATGGACTAGGTATCATTACATATAAGTTAAGGTGAATATGTGTGCATTTGAAAATATTAAAATTTGAGATTTCATCATCTATTTTAGTTTTAGGTTGTTTCCATATTCATGTTACCATTATTTGAATTCCATGATAGCATGGATGTTTTTTAATCTATTATTCATTATTTTATCAATTGAATATTGTATATCCTTTTATATATATTATTGGTTTTATTTCTCGGAATGTATCTCCCAATGTGGTTGATAGAAATTATCCTAAACATTTAAAATGTGTTTTAAGGTGTAAAGCATGATTTCAAAGTGAGTTTTCTGTCGTGTGATTTTTTGTTTAGAGATAATGTTTTGAAAAAATTGTAAGATGGTGTCAAGCGTTTTGAGTAATGTGTTGTGATGAGGATCGGGCCGATGGGGAATATATTGGATATTCCATGATGGTATGACTTTATGTGAATTATTTCTTTATGTTTCATTTTAGGTGATGTTTCCTAGACTTCTCTATAGAGTCCATGTGGCTGAATTTTTGTTGGAGGCCGAATCATCCTTTAAGAGAATCTAGTTCATTTTATGGATCACAATGGGATGGTTTTTCAAGGTAGTATTGTACCTTTTGTTCTAGTTTTATTACTACATAGTACCATTAAAGAAGAGACATGGGAGGGGAGATGAATATGTAGGCATAGTGGTCCAATGTCTTTTTTAACAAAGCTTTTATTACTATATAGTACCATTAAAGAAGAGACATGGGAGGGGAGATAAATATGTAGGCATACTAGTTCAGTCTCCTTTCTAACAAAGCTTAGTGATACTTTGAAATGTGGCTCAAAGCTAAGAAATTTCATTTTAGGGTGGGTATGATATTCTATGATTTTTCAGGTACTTTCTCATTTCATTTTTACTTTAAATAGATAATTTTGGGATATCAAAATGATTACTAGATGTATGAACAGTTTTTGAGGTGTCCAGGGTTTTTAGGACACAATAGGTTGAAAAAGTGCCTATCCAGCTCATGTAATACGATCGGATCCCAGTTAGTAGTTATTGTGTTCCCTAACCATGATTTACAAGAGGTGGGGTAAATTCAATGAAAAAATAAGGAAAGGGGGAGAATAAACCAAGTGGAAATGGATAACCCAATCCTCATGGTTATAGCATGACTTAACAAACCATATAGGCATTATCGAAGATCATGTGACTAGCCCACATTTCTATCCAACAGTCCTGCATTTCTAAAATATTACTTTTGAATAGCATGAATTGTCTTTAAATTTTCCACATGATGAACTTTTTCCCAGCAATACTCATACACTGATCCTTTCTTTTCAGCTTCATTCCATCTCTCATAAATTAGATGAAGTGCCAAACGATCACTGTAATCCTTTGCAGAAAATCTAGATTTTACCATTACAGCTAAAGCGCTTTTTATCTTGAGGAAGAACTAAAGTATCCATGATGCTACGTCCGACCAAAGTGGTAAGCACAGGATCGTAGCAATGAAAAATGACACCCATAATTAGTACTTTCCGCAGTTTAGGATCCACCAGAAGGATTGACTGGGCACACCGGCTGGCCGGTGGTGTCTCACCAGCTGGCCGGTGGTCATCCACCAGCTGGCCGGTGACACCAGGCAGTGGGAAAGCCTACTGCCTGGCTCCTCCGGCTGGCCGGTGGCCTCACACCGGCTGACCGGTGGCTCTGGAAAGAAGCCAATGCTTCTGCCAGAGACCACCGGCCGGCCAGTGGAAATCCATCGGTTGGCCAGTAGACTCAGTCAATCCATTTTCAGCTTTCTTGGGCGAGCTCCTAGGAAATATTTTTCCTAACATCAAAAACACTTGAAAACAAGTTAGAACACAAATAGAGTGATTGTGATCATTAAAATCCAAGAGAGAGGGGTACAACAACTATTGTTTGTTTTATATTCATGGACTAGATTATGCATAAGAAACCATTAGTGGTGGCCTACTTAATTTACCTCACACACCATATCCAAGTTCCACCTGGCCTTCCCTAAGAACCCCCAAACATGTCCCTTATAGGTTTCTATTTGGAACCTTGAGTCATCCACATCCACTCTACAGTTTTCTCCACATTTCCATGACTAACATAATTCTCTCCACCTTAGGAGGGTCATTATCACTAATTTATTCATGAAATTCAAACACCATGTCTCATGCTTCCATCACAAGATGAACCCCAAAACTTAAATGTGGCCATTTAGATTTCCCTAGAACAATAAAACAAACATTACCCATTGTGAAAATGGTTTCAGTGAATGTAGTTAACTTGATTTAAAATGCATTATGATTAGTTTCGATCACACATCAATGGGGTGTTGTTTGAGGCAACATAAATGTGTGATCGATAGACATCGTGATGAGAAGAGGATGGTATTGAAATATATATTATTATATTATCCTAATTTTACATTTATAAATGTACATGGAGAGGAGATAGACATTGAATAGAATACTGTTAAATTGAATTTTATTTATTTCAGGATCTCTCAAAAAAGAATGCTTCAAACCGGGCGAAGCAGGTAATCCCGCACACTGCGGGTTCAAAAAGATTTTCAAGAAGCCGAATGTCATTGGTAATCTTTTAATTAGTTTAAATATTTATAAGATAATATTATCTATTTAACATATTTTATTGATGATTTATCTTTGTTTAATGCAGTCACAGTGTTTAGGGCATGAAGTATCCCGAACAGAACTGTGGCTGGATGTTCATAAAAAAACAGATGGAAGTTTTGTTAATGAACCTGCCCGAGAAGTTGGGGTATGAAGTCAATTATTTATTATAATAACTTAATATCAGTTTTTACTATGTTAATATATATTGATATTTGATTTAGAGGTAAAAATTAAAGAAATATGGGATGCCAATCCTGGGCAATCCTACTCAGTCTCCCAGGATGACCCGGTTGGTCAAGTCCTTGGGAAGGACCATCCTGGTAGAGTGCGCGGGATGGGTTTGGGGCCCGTACCATCTAAGGTCTTTCGCATGCCATTAGGGATTTTGGCCTCATCTACTCCTAGTTATAGTGATTTCATACCTGATGATGCTCAGAGGGAGATGTATGCTCTACGAAACACAGTTCACCAGCAGGGGAATCAGATATCTGATTTGCAGAAAGAGTTGCTTGAAATACGTCAGTATATGAGCAGATATGCCCCTGGTGGTAGTCCATCGGGTAGTGGTGAGCAGGTAAATCACAAAAATATCAAAATCATTTAGTTTGCAAACTTTTATTGGTTTTAATTTTTATTATAAATATGCAACAATATTTAATTTTCAATATAATGTTCTTACAGGTGGCAGCAGGTGGTGGAGATGAAGGTGGAGAGGGTGACGATGCAGCATCAGATGATGAGTAGTAGTATTGTTGATGTGTTGAACAAGTATGATAACAGTTGGTTTGTATATGTAACATTTATGACACATAGTTTCCACCAAACATTTCCATGTCCTAACATTTTCTTGATTTCTCATGTTTCCTTATGTATACAATCATTAAATCCTTTTGGTGGAGGGTCAAATATTGTGATGGTCACAATGTATCCCCAATATTAGGGAGGATATGTGATCATATATGGAATAATGATTTCATAAAATTATATAGAAATCAGGGAGTCCAGTTAAATACATTATTAAGAATGATTGTACATGGATGAGGTTTTAGGACTCCCCATGATACCATAATTAATTGTTTAGAATGTAATTCCTATTTCATATCATCATTATTGGGAGGAATATGGAATCCATCCATTACCTAAACTCTCTTTAAAATGACTTTCAATCCCCTAATCGATGGAAATCTGGAATTGAATTTCAATAAGTTGTGGGATTTTTTGGGAACATTAATTTTCACCTAGTTGCATTATGGGTGAATAAAACACCAATTTTTTTTGTTTTCCGATAAAAATATACATCATTCATCTGTTTTTGTGTATATATTCTATGAGTTGTGTTGGATGTTGTATACTTTTACATTGTGATGTGTCTATGTAAGGGAATAAAAAAATATTTTTCTAGTGTGGTGTAAATCATGACTTAAAATATCCTAATAGTTATAGAAAATATAAAAGAAGATCAGGATCATTTCAATACCACTGTATAATATAGATATAGACCCATGTAGTTATATTTCAAAGATCATGTGTTCTTGAGGTTGTTTCCATGATGGTGTAGGCATATTTTGTGTGAGGGAGTGTGGATTCTCCTAGGTTGTTCTGGATTTTTTAGGTTTTGGTGAACATTGGTGAGATGTTATATCAGTTGAAGCTCTAACCACTGATAAAAATAATTCACAATATCATCCATGTATCCCAACATTACTGAAATAATCATGATTCATGGTTTTAAATGGTCAATTACCCATCATTTAAATGAAACCAAATTTGATGATACAAAAAAATGGAATTTTGACAAACATAACAACCCAATAACGTTTGGTAAATTAAATTTTGAATCTTAAATTAGGGGACTCCTTCTATATTATGTATTAACTTGTTTTTATCTTGTTTCATCAATCCTTAGATATGGTTTTAATTTTTTAGATCCACTATATGGGACATGGACTCCACAAACATGCAATTCTAGGTATGTTCTTTACTACCATTCATCATTTGATTGCACCGTGATGTGAAGTTTGATGTTGTTATTAGTCCCCCTCCCTTATTCCTCCATTCTCTAAATGGGTTGTGTTACTGATCAAAGCATTACCTTGGTATATATAGGCTATTACATCTCCTTCTCATTTCCATTTTTTTGTGTAGAAATAATTATAATATATTCTATTAGGGTGTCCTTAATCTCTATTGATTTTACCATTTATGAAATTATCGTGGTTTTCTCCATGTGGGTGGGTAATTGAGATAAATCAAAGAAAAAATAACTAATTGATTTTGAAATGGATTTTACGTGATCCGTGATTTCAAATATGGTTACTAGATATTTGGTTTTTCATTATTATTCCACATTATCATTCTCTTCTTCCTTGTGATTCTTGAATGTATTATTTGTCTATTTATAAAATCTTCTTTTGGATGATTATTTTAACTCATCCATCGAAAAAGGAATAATAGGTATATTTTGATAAGAATCAATTACATTGAAAATTTTGATAATTATGAAAAAACAACCACATGAGATGATGAATTAATGTGAAATTGTCTTTATATATCTTGAAATATATTCTTGTGTACATTTGGTTGTCTGTTGTTAATCTTTTTTTGTGTGGGATTTAAGGGGTTTGAAGTATGATGGAACCAACAAGTTTGGTTTCACAATTTGTTTTTAATTGTAGACGTGTTATGGGTGAATTTGGTTCTCATAGTGAGATACATGTTTCTTGTTATGGTGGGGTTTTGTCTACGAGGGATGGTGTTTTTAATGTTGGTTTTTATTATGGTAAGAGATGTTATGGTCACTATTATAAGGATGTTGGTTTTTGTGTGTAGTGGTTTGTGGTAGTATTCATTTAGTGATGGAATATGAAATGGTAATGATGTAATAATGTTGTAAGCTGTTGTACATTACAAATATGTGTGGATGTGATATTATGTGGGGCTGATGGGTGAGATGTGGCTGTGGTTTTGGAAAATTTTGGGCAGTGGTGGAGCAGATCCAACATATATTTTTTTTCCAGTTCAACATTTAGCGGTGGTTTTAACCGCCGCTAATTCCATACCTGTGAGCATTTATCGGCGGTTTTAACTGCCGCTAAATGATGAACTGGGCAGAATTTAGCGGCGGTTAAAACCGCCGCTAAATATATTATGTTGATATTTAGCGGCGGTATTCACCGCCGCAGAATAGGCGCATCAAACGCCTGAATTTAGCGGCGGTTAAAACCGCCGCGAATAAGATACCCATATAACCGCCGCTAAATGATGATAAACCGCCGCTAAATGACGGACCTACGACACATTTCTAAAACCGCCGCGGAATCGAAAAAACCGCCGCTAATAGATTGCAAACGCCAAACTTAGTGGCGGTTTTTGTAAACCGCCGCCAGACGATATAGCGGCGGTTTAAACCGCCGCTAAACCGGAAAAAAACCGCCACTAGGACCTGCATTTGTTGTAGTGAGTGTTCAACCGATCTCTTCTTCTCTTTCTTTTCTTTAATGTCGTAAGATTTAGGGAAATCCTTTTTTGTCTTGATAGCACATGAGACAATATATTCATTCAATTAGAAGGATTGTGAGACTAATACTCGATGGAGATATTGTTTTAACCCATCAAAAAATCTATCAATATTACTCCTTGGGTTACATATATAATCTTTTGAATGCCTTGAAAACCTTGTAAAGTTAGCCTTATACTTTACGAAATTCTCATCCTCCTTTTGCCTCAGACTTAGAAATTGTCTTTCCGTATCTGCTCGATGGTCAAAAGAAAATTATTTTTCTAAGAAAAGTTCTTTAAACTCCATCTATTCCATAATTGATACTTCTTCATCTTCCTTTGTGTTTGGAATTAACTACCACCATTGATCTTTATCTCTCTGGATGTGATAAACTACCATGACAACTCTTTCCCTTTTACTACTCCCTAAAACATGAAATATTTTCTCTAAGGAACTTACATATTTCTCATATACAATTTGATTTGTATTCCCATTGAATTTTTGTGGTTGTTTCCACCTACAGTGGTCTACCATTGATCTTCCGTGTTGTGGATCAGGGTGATCCATATAGGTATAGTTATTTTTCACAACCTGAGTGAGTTTTCCCAGGATGGTGATAAGCTGATTAGCACCAGTTGAATCACCACCTCCACTATAATTATCTTGAGTAGGAGGGAAATCCTTACATGGATTATGTGCATTGATACGGTTTCCATTCCTTCCACTCGGTGCCATTTCTAAACAATGACATACACTAGATTAGTTTATGAATCATAATACAAAATTCCAAACTAGTAAAATACTTAACATAAATTGAACACTTTATGCAAAGAATCCATAATTATAAAAATGTAATCTTTGTGGAGGTATATAATCATAAATCCTTCATAATTGTTTGTAAAGAAAATGTGAATTATCCTAAGAATATCCCCCTGGAGTGCCATTACCCAGAGTACAGCAAGACCCATTGTCTTGTACTAGGATACCTTGGGTCAATCCCGAAACTCCTTGTCACAGTTTTCACTCCTAGGTACATCTATTTCAGAGCTGGCTCTACCTGCTCATATCCAGAGACGCATGTATTTCCTAGAAAATACACAAAATCTTTACATTACCAGAATTCTGGAAATTTCTTCTACACTAATCATCAAAGTCTATCTTAGGGCAATGTTCTCAAATCAAATATTTTCGGAATCTAGTTTACTATGTTTATACTAAACTTTCTCTGATACCAACTGTATTGCCTCGACCCAAGTTACCTAGAGTCGGTGCATTACTACATAACATTGGAATGATCACAAGGTATAAAATCCTGAAGGACTGATCAATTTAGTAGCCTTGGAAGTACTAGATACAAACATATGTTTTACAATACATTATGAAATAAAAATAATAACATTATGTCTCCTTTTGACACATTCATCTCCCATAGACTATCCCTGCAAGTCAGTCAAAATATACTTCTACGCATCCTTGGAAAAATATAACATAGAAAGGGGTGAGCTCTGGTGCTCAATAAGGATAACAATATTTCATATTTTTTCATAAATAAGCATAAACATTTAAGGCAATTTATAAGACTAAAACAAAAGCCTTTTAAACATAAACATCAACATAATATGGAAAATATAAATCAAATATTTCCATTTAATTAATCACATGGATATTCTACTCGTCAAATAATCACATGTAATATCAATATCCAATTTCATAATGATGGAATGCATAATGCCAGACATCATAACCACATAGTCATGGCCTCGTGCTAATACTACAGATAATATTTTTTCAAATCCTTGTTTCAAGACAATAGTTTGTCTCATTAGACCAACTGAAGCATCGAGGAGCTATAGAGAGATCCATCTGTCACTTAAAATGTCCAATGCATTCCTCATATTAAAATGTTGAAACAAAACACAAAAATTAATATTAATACTAGCATATGAAATTTCAATACTTTAACCATAAACCATGAATGGTATAAAAATAACTGATACATAGCCAACCATATCGCAAAACCTTCAATACAATATGGAAGATTATATTATAATAAATAAACTTCAAACAAGCATAAAATCCAATAAATGATGTTGACATAGATGAAATCGAAATTATTTGAGAGAAATATCTCTTTTTATTTTTCAATCATTTTAAAATAATTTAATTTTAAAATATAACATTTATTTTGAAAATATTTATATAAGATTATAAGGGAGGATTCAAAGGTGTTATAATAGTGAAAAATAGCTGCACCCGTCGTATAAGTTAAAAAAATCATTACTTAATTTGGTAGAAAAGGACATAAATGACCTTATTTGGAAAATGATGGAAATATTACTTTATAAACATTTTACAAAAATTCAAACAGGGGTATAAATGACTTTAACCCATAGTCTAGTAAATAGTAAAAAAATGAAATTCATTTTTATGAAATATGGATGTGGATGATAAAGAGGTCCCAGTAGATACTAATATATAAAAAACCTGAGATAATTAATAGATTGTAGAATTAACCCTTACATTGTACTTTTCCTTGATCGAGGGTACCTTAACCTCCTCTTCTTAAGGTGTTTCCTTTTGAGTTGATAAAAAGGTCTCTTTAGGTTGTCTTTCTGATTAATGTAAGGCCCCTAGATTAAAGTGATGGTATTTCGGAAGATATTTGAGCAGGGGTTGTCCAAACCAAATGGATTTGGAGGTGTGATTTTGAGAAAAGGGGATGTACCATTTTATAATATAGGTGAGGGTCACTTTAGGAAAATATTGAAATATTATTTTATTATACAATCATATTTAGTTTATAATGGCTCAAATGAATTACATTGAACTTATATAGGTATTATGTATCTATTTTGACTTTAAAATAAATTAAATAAAAATAATATTTATTTTAATAAATGTTAGTTTTAAACCATAACGCAATGTTTTTCACTATTTATCAAAAAATGAATGTTTTTAGAAAAATACCAAAAATTCACCGTATGATAATTTTGATATCCAAATCAAAAAATGATCTCCCTTTTGATAAATCAAATTTATAAAATTTTAAAAAATTGGGTATTACTATTCATAATGGCAAGTTTGATTGGTCGTGGTGTGCTAGAACTCGAAGTTGCATACAACGTAAGTTATTGTATTATTTAAATATAAAAGTACTATGGAATCTTGGGGTGTTACACATAAAACCATAACATTCAGTTATGCTCATAAAGGATTCCAAGTCACAACATCTCATCCCCTACCAACTATATGGTTCCCCTCATAGCATGCTCTATTATGAGAGATCCCACTACTAGATCTATCTGAAAGAAATTATGTAGAGCAAGTCAACAAAATGTATCTGAAAGAACATCTGTTCACGATACATCCCGATGTTTCTATGAGGCATCCAGTCTCACTAAGACAAGGAGTTTGGATATCACATCCAATCCCTGATCACATGATTAGGCTTATGGAATACTCATTTTGGTAGAACTTGCTCCCTGATCAATAAAGTTATCAAAGACCCTTGAAAATATGTCCCACTTCATTGGGACCCTCCCTAAGAGAACACACAGAGAACTACCTAAAGCACACTGGTCAAGTCCCATCATGAAAAAATAATTAGATATCGATACACAGATAGGATGTCCTGCACTGAAGGATCATTGGGGGACATCCAATCAATACTAGAATTATCATTCTAGATAGAGGATAGGTTCTTGGGTAAATATTTGTCACACCTTTTCCACAAACCATCTCTACGGTACCATGAAAAGAAGTACGAACCGATTAGGCATCTCGTTGTGGTCTATACTCCACTTAGAACTACTGGGGCACTTATTGCTTCCGAGTCTCTTAGAACCATAGAGGAATTTAGACCTATTGAGTCTCATAGATCTTCTAGGTCACTTAGACCCATTGATTCAACTCCCCCAGAACACATGCCATTCTCTATGACAGGAATTATATCCTGCATTATACCCTCAAAGGAAAGAACAATATAATTCCACCAACCCCATATGGTCAAAATAAAACCCCCCAAAGTTATCTCAAAAGGAATATCTCTTCTATAGGGTCAAAAATCCACAAAGGGATCATCAATCAGCCATATGGTCTGAATGATATAAGAATTTTAACAAAAATGATTCGTTTGTGTCCGGGTCCAGTCTTACCTGACCTGCTAGGTCAGACCCAACCCGCCCTAGCTAGGCCTGGCCTACTGTTGGCCCAGACTACTTTAGTTGGGCTAGGCATAGTGATTCTAGCTCAGTCTTACTTGACATGCACCTGTTTGTCTACCATAGACACGACGACATGCATTGTCCCCTCTGTATCACACGATTGGCTATGTCGACCTCTAATTTTCCGCACGCAGTACGTTGATTGTGTTCCACCATATCAAAGTGGCACAACAACATCCCTGATCCACTCTATCATGGCCCACCATATATTTATCCCAATATCCACCCATGACTGAGCCTCCATGCGTTCCTCTATATGTTGTCGCACCAGCATGTGGCTGCCACCACGTGTCACTGCCGACACACCAGTGGGGTCTTCAGTGGTCCCTCTGACGCACTCCAGTGGTCTGTTCATTGATATGAATGAAATTCCAGAGTCCTAGGGTCGCCATCTTACCTAACGTGGGCTTGAATCCACATCATGAACCACTTCGATGCAAATCCGTTCGAGTGGAAATATCCCTCGAACCATAATGATCCATACACCTCTATCGTCGTCGCACCTCCATTGTGTCATGTTCAACCTAGAACTACAATGACAGATAGTTGCACCAAATATAGATTGATCAAAAATCAACCAATAGCCCAATGTCATGTCGTGTAAAAAATGACGAATATAAAGGATAAATGAATAATAAATGGAGGAAATTCAACAGTCAACAATTTCGAATAGACCTCGATTGATGTTTATATTGATAAAGGTTTGTTTATATTAGAATGATTAACCAAAAATCACCAAAATAATCTCCCATTAATCCCACAAAAATGAAACCCTTCCCTAAGAAAAATAAAACTGTTGGTCAACTTGTTTTTTGGTTGATCTACATTTTCCGTTTAAATTGATGAATGAGGAAAGAGAGGATTTAAATAACAACCCCTACATCAAATTGGATTGCTTGCTGGCATAGATTGAAGTCATTCCATCACGACTATCCTTGTTCTTCCAGCATTCGTCAATTCATCACCACTTGATTGAATCCCAACATATGATCCATATTTTTCAGCAAGAGAGCCTCCTGCCCCAAGCTATAGGGAATCTATAGGGTTTAATAGAAATTCTTTATTTTTAGGAATTATAATGCTACACCCTATCCTTGATAAATGTTGGAAATGCGTTAACACATTAACATGTTTTAACAATATAAATTTTATTTAAAATGGTATTGCTACACTACATCATTTATTAAAGGAGAACAGGTTCCTCCATCACTACATCACTGTGTCTCTACAATATGATAAATTAAGAGGAAATAAAATAAACTTCATTATGTCTATTTTATTATCCATTAAAATGTCCAAAAATTAACTTTTACCCTCTACCCGCATCGGTCGAGGTTTGTGTCTGCCTATGTAAAGAACTCCCTCTCAGGCTCAAACATATTCTCAGATTTCTAATACGAGCTACCATTTATGAGTTATAAAGATTTTAAAAATAAGAAAATATATTTTATTATTTTATTTACGGTTATTTCATTTTCAGATTTTCTCACTTCAAACCTGCACCGACTAAAGTCAAGTCTCTCCTAGGGAAAATCCACCATCTCGAACAAAACGATGCCCTCCAATTTTTAATCTAGGAGACTATTTAAGATTTATTTTAACATTTTAGGAAAACCACTCATGATTTCTATTTAAAAATATAAATTATTTTGTCGAATCATATGGGGCACAGTAGGCCTTGGAATCGCACGCCATATAAGTACCTCGTATCAAAAGTTCGCCAATTAATTTCTAAAAATTGAACTAGAAATAATACAAGTAACTTAAAAGTAATATCACACATTCATCAAAAATATAAAATCCTACCATCCTCCCAATATTCATCAATATAGATCACCCTAGTATCATTAATCAACCTACAACTCAGAACAACTCAAAAATAAATTCCCCTTCATTATGGTGTAGGAGATATGAATATAAAATCCTAGAGAATATCCATCCACAGACACTATTTCAAAAATTCATCCCACTGAAAGAAATCATACAGAAATATTTTTTGTTCTGCGATGACCAAAAATTACACACCAATGTTGTATTTCCATAAGAATGTTAGTTAAAAAATGAATACCAAAAAATGGATATCATTTTAGGTCATATTCAGGCTTGTGGTGATGTAACTACATTATATCATAGGATTTTACTACTCCTTAATAAACCAAGAAACAACCCAAGAGATGAAGAGAATCATAAAAAACCCTTCATTAATCAACCCCCCACCAGATTCTAGAGAACATTATAACTGATCAACCTCTCTATCAGAAATAAAGAACAATCCCAACACTGACCAGTCTATGAGAATGATTTTTTTATTTCATGTCCAAGGATCTCAGTGGGGAAGCAACCTATAAGATGTTAGAAATGAAACTCTAATAGTAAAATTAATAAAAAATAAAAAGACACACCACTATAATAATTTTGGGTTCTACCTAAGAAATTGTGACCACAACATTATACAGATCTACTATAACTCCATGTTGAGAAACCATTTACTTAAGGAATTGTACCTAGAACATCCTAAAAATAAACATGGTAATATTATGAAAAATATTATTTTGTTGAATGACCTATAGAATTACCCTATATTTAATAAAAAAATTATCTTATAAACATTATTATATGGTATTTCATTGACAAAAATTACCAAAATTGATCCAATAACTAATAGGACATAGTATTTATCAGTCCAATGAATAAATATCGGATGTTTATGAACCCAATTTATAATTAAAATAATATAAAGTTCCCTTAAAATAAATTTAATGTGGTCTCTATGATTTCCTCATCCCTAACACACATCTGGTGACTTAAACACCAAAAATAGATCATTGAAATCCATTTGGATCACTTCAACTGTTTGAATAGATTCTCAATGCTGAGAAGACGATTGTAGTTTTTTAAAATCACATATGTAAACCAATAGTATCCTATAAACAAATATAAAACCCCATAATCATTTTTAGAAAACAACATAAGAGTTCCAAAAAAAAAACAGTTTTCGTTAAATCCCTTATACACCAGTTTTACAATAAAAATCATATTCACTTATATCTCAAATGTTAAAACCAATTTAGTATTAATCAAAAAAATTTAATTACTAGGATATAACTGTATCTCATACCCAATACCAAGTGAATTTGGGTAATGACACAAACTCATATGAAAAAATATTAGGAAAAACATCCATTAATCTAGGAAAATTCTCTATCGACATCTCCACTTATTCTAATTACAAGGATAATAATTGATACAACAATGGATATAAGAATATATATCCCATACAAGGCTACCTCTCACCAATGAACACCTCCAGGTATCCCTTCTAGTCATCAAACACCACCATCCTTCAAATTAAATCATGAACTTCACTCACAAGAAACAACTAATGAATACTTGAAATGACATCATATGGTTATATCATAAGTATAATAAAATACATAGTTGTCTGATGATAGCCCATCATTGGCTCACAACCCCATCTCACATGAAGAAAACTAATCTATCCTCTAAATGGCGTAGTATACACTAGGTTCACTATATGACTCTCCCTGATGAGTCCCAAATAATGAATCTAGGATAGTGAAACAAGAGAATAAGAAAAACTAGAATAATATATGTCATAAAAAATGAATAATACAAGAATATTATACCTTAGACTATATTTTTTACAATTGCAACTAGAACATCCATAATATGAAGCTTCCCATACCCCTCATCAATACCTAACTACTAATGACCACCTCTATTGTAATTGTTAGACTAATATACCTAAGGGAAGCTAAAATCTTAGGGATATCTTATACTGGCTCCATCTAATGAAAATGAAATATAATACTACTACACCTACTTTGGATATGGAATCTTGGGAAAATTATTTCACTAGGGATGAAAATAAACTAGACTGGCCACTCCACACTAATCATGCAAGATAGTGGAGTTTTGAAACATTTTATGACAATACCTACCATATGAACCACTTTTCTAGAGGCCCAAAAAGGTGGATGATAACTTTTGGACATAGATAAATAGTAGGGAGAAAAATATTTATGTCGAATCCCAATTTTATAATACCTAAACTATCCAAACTTCTATTATCCACTAACAAAACAACTGATCCTCTAGAAATCTCTCTGGATCCCCTCCCTAGAGGATCATATTTAAGAATTTATCCTCCCAATCACATCATAATTATTTTACAGCTCCTTGTATATAGGAATTTTAAATTGCTTGACTTCATATAGAATCATACGGGACAAAAAAATTTCCAGATAGTGAGATATGGGATCATCATTAAAAAATAGATTTTTGGAGATGTAAATGAGTTACTTTAACCCCATATTGAAATATAGTACACTTAGGATCCCCTACCAAATGGATAATAGTTCCTATCTATTCTCTTCCCTCTTCATAAATGATAAAAAAATATCGTGAACAACTGGTGAAAATCATCCCATGTAATTTTTACCTCTTTCCCATAGATAAAATATTAGCCACCAATTCACTAATACACATATTTGACAGATAGATAGTGGATCATAATAATCATAACTAGACCTGATCAATTTAAATGAGATGTCAAGATTATCTTTCCATTATTATATCTTCAGATCAATTATCCTCCCATCATAGATAACCATCCCATGACACTTGAAATTCCACATCTAATTCCTCCACAACTTATCATCTTCAGTTGGGTAAAGCCTTATATTATCATCTGGGCCAGCCTATTGATCCTCACCCACTTGAACCACGTGAAGATGATGAAAAAAAATATATATCTACCAATAAGGATTTAAAATCTATTGTCTAATTGCATGGAATTAATTTCATGAAGTTCATTTAATTAAATTAATTTATTTTAAAAAAATCCCCGCATTTGAAACCAATGTAAAAAAAAGAATATATCATTTACCTCTCTAAGGTTTTTAAATTAAATTTATCACTACTTCACATGGTTATATGGTAGACTCATGTTCTTTTTATCAGGTCACAGAGGATTTAAATTCTTTTTTCATGGACATTATCCCCATTCTAAGTCACAAACCATGTTCATATGTTATTGTTTCCCTACAAACCCCTGATACCCTCATGAGTTCCTAACTATATCATCATCCCTATATCTTATAATAAATCTATAATTCTTCACATTATCAACTCTCCCACATTGGGAACCCCACAATGTCCTTTAGTTGGGGAAAATGGGACCCCTAAATCTTACCTCTAATAGGACACAGGTTGACGACATCCCTGTGTGTATAAAACATGTATACAGTATACATTAACCTCATATATACATGGAATATAAAAAAACCCAATAACTAACACTAGAATATAAAAATAAAAAAAACTATTATCTCCCAATTCATGAATAATTATAGAATCATAAAAAACGTATGTAATATAATAATAATGTCTTAGGATATAACACAATGTCCCAAATGAAACTCCAAGCCAATACTTTCAAGATCAGCCACTAAACGTGTATAGAAAAAATAATAAACCACAAACACACACAAACACACACATATATATATATATATATTTCAGTGTGTACATAACATGTATACATATGAGGATCAATATAAAGACCACACATGAAAATGTTGAATGATAATACTAATTAATCAATGAACAAACAAAAAAACATACAAGATCCTATTAGTTCACATACCAGACAACCTATCCAAGACTAACTCACTAATTATCATATCCATGATATAGAAATAAGTATTCAAATATTATAAAAATTAGGTTTCTCACATCCAATTTCCAATTAATGTTTCACTTTTACACCCCATCATCAGACATTTTATTTACCCAAACACATTCCTAGTTTTGTAACAGTACATTGTGTTTCATATTATAATTTTTTATATAGTGTTATAGGGTATCATTAATATGAAGTTTATTAACCACATTTCCTCCTCTTATAATGTACAAATTCCAAATTATAATTTTTTTCTAATCATTACCCAACATGGTGTACTTGTACCAACTATACCTCTCTATCCATACCCTATCAAGTCATCCAAAACATCATGCACTTGTAGTCACACAAAGAAACCCTAGGGTCTTAAAATTCATCAAAACCTCTTATTTCATCACAAAGAATTCTACGCCTACAAGGGAGATTGGGTAAGTGAGAGTATTCAACCATTCATTCCACCACCATAATTTATATTCAAGGAATTAATCCAGAAACATGATACATGTTGGACATCAGTATATGAATTTTACTTGAGGCGTATATAAAAAAATCAAAATGAAAATACTTCAAGTATATATTTTAATGTGTCTACCCAGTTAACCACTAAGCTAATAGCTGTACTGATGGGACACATGGCCTCACACATGACTCCTACAATGACAGAGACTTCCGACTAGTAGAGAGGGTCTAATGGTGGTACAGTAGGGGAGAATATACCATAATGATCAGTGTGGAACCCTGTTATATCAGGCAGATCAACATTCCAATGAAATAGAATAATAAAAAAGGACTATCAACATAAAGAATAATATAATAAATAAATAAGTGTTTTCAATGCCAATTTACAATAATTCATTTAGGAAAATTGATGACACAAGTGCAAGTAGTATGA
This sequence comes from Viscum album, assembly GCA_963277665.1. NCBI lineage: Eukaryota > Viridiplantae > Streptophyta > Magnoliopsida > Santalales > Viscaceae > Viscum > Viscum album. Next base: position 1,978,438,795 of record OY728127.1, on the reverse strand, counting down.
ATTACAATAATAAGTAAAATATAATAAAATAATTAATTCAAATGACTAGATCTAGGAGAATTTAATCACCAACATCGCCCTAATCCCAAAATCCTTCCTATTAATGTAAATAAAAATATTATAAGTTGGCTTCTTACCTGTATCAAAACATATATAGATAAAGTCTACTTGGGTACCAAGGGTTCCCGAGGAGGGTGTAGGATAAAATCAGAGTTGTTTGACACACATGGTGTTTAACCTAATACGTTTTGTGCTATAAAAATTAATAAGTGAGTCCTATTATATAATTTAAATACAAAAATAATAAATAAATACATGCATTGGAATGTATTGCACATAAAAATCCATCTATTAACTTCATTTAGCCTAAGACAACATGTTTGAATCATGAGCACCAGTATTGTTAAAGTAATTGGAATAGGGTGAGAGGAGTTGGACTATCCCCAATATTGTGATTGAGATTGGTAGACACATACCTACATTTCTATTTTTAAAATATTCATTTTTTTAAATGATGACATTATCATAAATTCAGTTTGAAACTCTTTATAAAACATTTATTCAACATTCATAACATAGTGAGATACCCTGATTTCGTACATGGAAACCCAAATGGACGTTCCTTGTATCACTCAAGGGGATCATCATATGACCAATTCCATGATGTATGTCCATGGTGAACTAATATTGAATTATAATGTGTCAACCAACGAATGGTTTTAGAAGTCAAGTATTGTCCTCTTTATTTAATTTAATTTGAGAACCACATTCAAAATATAGAAAGATTCCTTGATCACATCCATGAAAATCTAGTTGGACTTCCCATGTATCTCTCTAAGGGATCCACATTTGACCACGGATATAGAGATCATCGATGGTATCCCTGGAATGATTTCCCATCTGTTACATTATGCATGGTGTCAATTGTAAAGTAATTGCCTCATATTCTGTACCTAGTATCACATATAGGGGCTTGAGTCTCACTCACGGATTTGTAAAACCATCATGCCTTCAAGGCCATACATTAGGTCTACCTTTGGGAAATCACTTCACTCATATATAAGTTAAAATATATAACACTCAGTGATCCCATATCAGGCCTAGATTATATCTCCCCCATTGTATTTACTAACCATGAACTATTCAAATAGAAATGTACAAGAGTCTTCACAAGGGGTCCTCAAGTCAGGCCCCCACATAACAATCTTCAACTAAAATAAATCCACAATGATCATGATATTAAATTTATCAAATGTTTTTTAATTAAATAAACTTTTAATATTATTTATTAAGATAAAAAAGGGGAAAATGGAATGTTCCTTTGTATAAAGGTGAAATTACCTATATATAAATCCCCTTTACGAGTTAGGACAAGTACGTAAGAGGTTCATTTGTTTAGGAAAACCATTATATCAATCGATGAAAACTTCATTTACAAAATAACCAAAGAGTCCATGTACAAAAAAGTCCATTTGTATAACCATAACATAATCGTAGGGATAACCATGAATTCCATAATTTTATAGAAGACATAATTTAAAAATTTTCACTTTGTAATTCTGAAGGTACAACACCTCATCCGATGTGTTTTATTATAACAACATGAAATTATTTGTAAAAAAATTCATTTAACATAATTGAACATAAATTTCATGAGAATTTCACAATTCATCAAAATTGGAATCTAAAAGAAGCTAAAACACAAGGAAACTCAATCCATAAGGTTCAAATGGAATTAAGAAGGTCCATTTTTAATTTAGAAACACTCATATGAATGAAAAATCATTATCAATCCAAGGTGAATGCATTGATGTAATCCTAGGAATTTGAATCTTGAAATTATAATTTGAATTCATCTCCATCACACCAATGGGGTGTCCATAGTTTAGGGAATCATCTTCTAATTTACTAAAAAATGATCACAAGGAGTGAATCTAGGCAATCTTATCATTTTGTTAAGATGGAATAAATTATAAAGAATTTCATGAGAAATCAAAGCATGCGGTGAAACATTGTTGATTATAAAATTATAAAAAAATATTGAAAAATTTAAAAACCACCTACGCCATACAAAATATTAACTATTCATATAATGTAAAGTTCTAATTTGATTCAGTTCAGAATAAATAAATTAAATTAATGGTTTCCATGGAAATAGGGAAAATGATCTCACCCCAAAATAGAAGTGGTGATTTAACAAATAACATGAAATATATTTGAGAGAATTCGATAGATTATCGATACAGATCTATGGAGACTGAAAAAACGTGAATCAGATGAAAAATAAGATAAGTATCTCAGTGGATGGATAAAGAGGATGGACATATTGCATAGGGATATGTGGTTCATAGGGATTATAGTAGACGAAGAAGAATGGAAGGAAAACATAAAGGCATTAAGGGAAATTTTTTAATTTTCCTCCAAAAAATTAAGCCACAAAGGTTGGCCACATAGATTGGCCAAACTATGTTCCAAAAATGGGAAACTCAATGCTTACGAAACCATCTCGAATAGTTTGAATCACAATGTTACTGTAACTATGAGCCAACCATGTGATGATTTGTGCTTACATAATTCCCATTTTGGCATGAACCATGTGGGCTAGGTGCACAGTTTTGGTAAACACAATGCAGCCCGTGTGGTGAGTTTCTTTTCCATTGATGTTGCTACCTGATTTCATATTAGAGGCTACACATTTCCAACAAATCATGCACCTACATAAGACCCTCCAAAATATTATTTCTATCCCTTGAGGCTCCAAAAACTCGACAAGACCCCCAAGAAACCTTCTAGGTCATTACCCAAATGTAGGAATGAAAAATTAATGTGTTTCAACTCTTAGAATTATGTTGCAAATCTCAGTTTGAATAAAACCTAACCATTAAATTCCAAATGTTCAAATACCTTGATATTTTCATCCATTCAAAAAACACGGGTCGTTTCAACCTCCACAACATAAATATAGTCATCCCTGATAAGAACTAAAAAACAATGTAAATGTCATCCAACCAATGAGGTTCATGAAGAATTGTGACAATGTTCATGTTTTATTTATAAACTCTAAATGCACCTCTGAGTACTCATTTATTAACACGACTCATAGACCGTAAAAAAATCATCCATTACTCATTTCCCGATTAATGCAACGAGGCTAGGATTACATGAGGCCTATTATCCATATATTTGGTCACATCATCCACCCTTCAAGAATTATGTTAGAATGGATTACAATAAATTCACAAAAGGGTTATAACAACGCTCATATCATGACTTCAAAATGGTTAAATGGTTGATTCCCCATCAATATCAAGGCCATGTTGAGCCAAATTTACATTAAATGACTACGATGACACCTACATCTCTCATCTCCACCCGACAACATGCTTTAAAATTGTTTTTCACCATCTATTTTTATTGAAAACGAAGAAAAAAAGGTTGGTCTAGTCCTCTTGACCATTCTCAGAGTGCTTAACATTGGTGCTGAGCATATTTACAAATGAAATGTGATGCATTCTTCTGTGAAATATTTCATTCACCACAATAATGTCTTAGGATATCTATATTTTTCATCCATTTACATATCATAGTAAAACCATCACCTAACTGTTTAAATTGTCATTCCTCAGCACGAATAAGGGTGAAACCTCAATCCATCAAACTAGAATTGTTACCCTTTTTAAACAACTTCTCTAACCTGACCCCAAGTTTGCGATGTCTTCATATTCAAAATAGATGGTGTATATGGAACTAAACCATGTCATTTAACACTCTAGTATTACAAGCGATATGTTGGTATAAATCCAAAATATCCACTTCAGATGATCGATTGAGCCAAGAGAGGCATCCTCCAGGCGATCAAGTTAAAACAAAATGGCAACTATGTGAGATTCTATATAAGGTATTCCTACTTGGGAACCCAGGTCCACTCTAGAATAACCCTACCATTATAGGAACCCCGCTTCTATTGTGAATCCCCAAAAAAACCACCTAAAAATATTATCATATTTTAATGATTTATTAAGGCTGTCAGACCCGATGTTTTTAATTTATTTATATTTTATTATTTCTTGGCCCCATGATCTCTCGGTAGGGTCCGAGCTGGGTACCAGATTAAATTTTTTGATGTTTAATGTATTTACTAGGTTTCAGACCCATGTACAGTCACCGTGTGGTTGGCAGTATCCTCACAACCGGCCCTAGTGCCGTGCAATTGATCAACATTAATAATAATATTATTATTATTATTATTCATATTCTTATGATTATTTTCATTTTTATTTTTTTTATTCATCTTATTTTTATAATAATTATTTTTTTATTGTCAATTAATTTCATTTATATTATCCTTGTATTTGTTAATTTTATTATTATTATTATTATTATGGTATTTTATTATTATTATTATTAATATTGATATTATTAATATTATTAATATTGATATAATAAATTGAAATAAATACAAAAAACCCTAATTGCTACCCAATCTCGTCAACCCACCTCCCATTTAACCCTTGTGCACCAGCGCCTCCTAGCGTGAGTCGCCCCCTCCCCGCGATCCGGCCTCCTATTGGCGCCACCTCCCCCGTCCGATGCCTCCTCCTCCCGGCGGCACCCCGTCCGGCCTCCCTCTCTACCCACAAGAACCAGGCCCCCCTACCCAGTCCTATTCTCCATGTCGCCTTCCCAGTCCAGCCGTCTCCCCCATCCGGCCGCCTCCTCCTCCATAGCGGCACCCAAGACTCCTCCCGCATTTAGCCGACAGCCAGCTCCTGTGCCCCCCCTGCTCGCCGTCTGCCCCGCCCAGCTCCCGCACTGCTACCCTCAGCCTCGCCCCTTCTGGCTCGCCCAGCCGGACTCCTATTCTGGCAGTGCCACCACTCTATCGTCTTTGGACGGCCGCCTCCTTGTCAGAGTTCTGTCGTTGCCACGCCCTCACCCTTCCATGCCCATATTCCGGCCACCGAATCATTTTCTAGCCAGTAGCGGCAAACCCAAACCCTGGCACGCGCTGTTTTCTGGAGACCCATTGTTCCACCCCATGCAATAACCTTATCTTCAGTAAATTATTTAGTTTTGGTGGTTTTAATTAATTTATCGAGACCTTAATGCCTCAGTTAGTAACTGGTGGTTTTGTGAGTTGTTTCAGGTGTGAAGATTGGTTTATGGGGGATTGTTTCACCCTTCGTCGAAGTTCAGTTGTATCCGTAGTCAACCTTGAGGTAGGCAGATCCGCATCTTTCCTCTCTGAATAAATTCATTTAATGCATGCATGTTTTAATTGACTCTTTTACCTGATTTTAACCTTTTTAAAGTAATAGATTTTGTTTATGAAATCATTCATACTTTGTTTGGCCTATTTATGGAAATATTTAGAGTCTGATTAGTTGTTTATAAAAGTGTTGGAAAACTGGTTGAGTTGTCAATATATATTTTTATAAATTATTCAGTTTGTTAATTAAATTGTTCATTAATTGTATTGATTGTTCATGAAGATTTTTAATTAATATTTTGGTTCATTATGTGTTTTCAAAGTGGGATTTTAACTGCTTTTCTTGAAGTCGTGGTCCGTTGGACTTGAAAAAGTGATTTTGGTAGGGTGCATGGTGTGGGTTAAGTTTTAAAAGGTGTGAGAGTATTTTTTCAAATGTTTTGGTTAGGAAATGGTTTATAAAATAGCTTTATCTTGTGAATTGGTGAAATTGAGAGTCAAGCCTCTGTTTTTTCCTTTGAAAGGTTTTACCAAATGAAAAAATGATTTATTTAATGATGTTCGGATTTCAAATCATGGGTGAAAAGTGTTACGATGTGTGTTTGTTTTTTCAAGAGGGTTTTGGGGTGTGTATGAACATTGAAGCTTGATGGGGTACTTAGAGAGTTTTGAAATGTGTTTTTATGTGAGTTTGAAAATGGAAAAGGCTCATTTGGAAGTAGTAAAATGATTTGGTGTGTGTTTTGGATCCTAAGGGCCCGCTTGGCTTTTTAATTACAATAGTGGTGTTTGTGGTTATTTTAGAAGAGTTTGTGCAATGTTTTCATAAAGGAATTTGATTATGAAAAACTAGATGTGAGATTTATAACTTCACACGTTTAATAAAGTGGTTTTGATAAACCAAATGATTTGACGGCCCGGTTGGCACCTTTGATGATATGATATACTTATATGTATATATATTTTGTGGCACCTCTATAGGGGGGCTATTCGTTATGGGTTATCATATGGAGTGACCATGTTTGGGGTAGGTAAGTACAGTGAGATGAGTAATGTGTGTGAGGGCCTCCTACATATACAGTATTATTGTAACCACCATTGGTTCATGGGCGTCTTCTAGAGATAGAGTGACGGTTGCTGACCAACCCCGATTAGACTGGTTCTTACCACCGGGATTCGTTATTAGTCCAGGTGGGCTTTTCCAGTGGTTAGGTCAGTTAGGGAGGCTAGTTGGTTATTGAATTAGGAGCTTCACTATATGCCGGTAGGTTTTTCTGAAACTGAGTACGTCCAGTGGTCTTCTAGGGATGTTTAGAATCACCCATGGTTACTGGATTATTTTCATTTCTTGTTACTTTTCGTGGAATGGTCTTGTTTACTTTCCGTGTGCTAGTTTATTTTCTACTTTCACTCTTACCTGTTTTACTCTAGCAAAACATTGGTATTTTCATTTTTGGATTTTGATTCTAAAATGGCAAATGATGCTGGAAAATGGCAGGTAGCATGTGTAGGGTTTTTAAATGGAAAAAATTTGGTTCTTATTTTTATATTTGAAAAATGTACTTTTATAATTTTATTTCAAACTTGCATTAATGGATTTTTTGGGAAATGAAGGACTTGGATTCATTGGTTTACTCTTGGCATCCATATTGAGCCTTTTAAATTCTTAAGCCTACATTATCATGTCATTTGTTTGTTTCCTTTGATCAGGATTCTCTTGGTTGAGTTGCTAATTGTTGGAATAAGGTTAGCTTTTGGTTGGGAGGTGACCTGGATGGTCACATGGAGGTTTGTTGAGGTGTCATATTTATTTTTCTTGTTGCGCTGCTCGAGTACCATTTATTATTATTTATCTATTTATCTTTTATGGACCAAATCATTCCCAATGATTTAATTTTGATGCCCGACACTGGTATCCAGCCTGTGGGGACCGGGAACACCCCTCGGGCCATGTCGCGGAACAGCTCGGGTGACCGGTTCAGGGTTGTCCCGGGTTGGTTCACGACAAAGGTGTAAGACCAAAACCCTCTTAGTGCATCAGGTAAGAAGTCAAGATAGTGTACATGATCATTGGTTATAAAAATACACTAAGAGTAATTTAATTATTTCTAACAAACCCAGAAAACCAAATGAAGAACATTTGAACTACTAATGGTCAAATTATCTTGAAAGAAGCCCAGATTCCCCAGATGATGCATCACTATTAATCGATCACAATCCATTACAACCAGAGGAATCTTAGGATTTTTCAATATTTATCTACAAAAGGCCACCCAAAACCAATATTTTTTCAAGAGGATTCATACACATCTAACCACATCAACAAGTTGTTGTCGGGAAAGAACTAGAATTATTCAAACCCTTCAAGCCTTAAAGGAATTCATGTGAGACCAAATATTTCCATATGATCCTTTTCATATATGTTCACTCTACATGGACGGAAACATTTACTAGATTTGACAAAACGCTTCCCACCATTAGCTTTATCTAGTTGTCAATAGGATAGTGATAGGTGAGTCGCTCAACATGCACTATGTTTGAAAAATAAAAAATACAAAAATGAAACTCCTCCGATTCACATTCACTATTTCACAAAACTATATATTTTAGAATGAAATACATAACTGAATCGACCAGTTTGTCAAAACTCTTGAGTCTCATGGAGTTCCTCCCTAAATTTGGTATGAAAATGATTCATTTTAATGCCCATGTCACTCTACCATGGAGATGGCCCGAGAGCATTCTCCAGAGCACAAAAAACAACAATTCCACTGAACTCATCCTATTTATTGTACCATTTAACACTCAATGGACACCTCATATGTGAATTCATAGTACCCTAAGGTTATAGAAGCTAACAAAACATTCTAAATAATATATATAAATTATTATCACTATGCATTCAAGTATCTAATGGATCAAAAATGAGATTTAGTCCATATTTGTATTTTCCATATGTCTGTAAAATAAATGATGACCTCTCGAGTCACCCAAAGATAGATAACAGGTTCATCAGAGCTATGAAGCAACAGAACATGCCATATTAATTTATATCCTACTAAAACCAAGTGTTACTCGATGCTCATATCCACAATGAAGGCTAAGGATACAACTATCACCCATCTGAATGAGGGTATTTTTTAGAACTTTAGAGTTATATTCAAGAAAATATATCTTAAATTGAACCAAGTGGTATAACCACATAGTAATTACCAAGTAATTTAATATTTATGGATTCTACCAACTATGATCTTGCCTAATATAAAAAATAATTGACCTTAGCACTAGGTCACACATAACAGAAGTCATTGGCACAAGAGAATATCATTTATTCCATTTGTAAAAAAGAAATGATGCTTATGGAAAATTATAATGTTTCTTTTATAATGAAAATCAATGAAATAGTTAAACTACCTATATATGAAGGTTTAATAAGATTAAATGTCCTCAGGATCCATTTTATAGGCCATTAAAAATATTCCCATTATCCATTAATGATGTAAAAGATTAAAAAAGGACCAAATATAAAAAAACCACTTGGCACAAGATTTTTCCAAAAACTCAAAGGAAAATACGATTCTCTAATCAAACATTATTTTTAAACATTTAACATTTTTAGATGGCCCTTTATAATTAGGCTATTTATATGAAAAGACCTTTTAACATAATCTAGAAAAGGTAACCGTCATGGTTCCATTAATCCCTCATGGGTTCATCAAAATTAATCCCAATAGTATTTGACTAACTCATAATATTTAAAAACACTCACAGAGGGTTTTCTCATAGACACATGCCCCAACTGAACTGCATGGTACCATTTTCTAATTTTAGAAATTAATCATCTCCATTAATTTGAAAATTAAACATATTCTTAATTTATAAGAATTTCAAAATATACCATGACCCTATATAAATTTAATGTTATTTGGGTGGCCATCTAAAAACCTCTAAAGTAATCTTAAAGATTATATTTTTGTATTTGGATCTCATTATCTATCTAATAATCTTTATCTTTTGAACTTTGACAACTTTTACATTTTAACAAATATTTATAATCATAAAAAAATATCAAAGATGGTTTGAGTATAATGGTTACCCTTTCCCAATTATAAGGCACTCAGACACCTCATAAGTGAAATTTGGTTCCAATTTAATCACAACCAATAAATTTTACCACGCAAACTATTTATAACATACACAATAAGAATGTTATTTTAAGTATTAGAAACTTATAACATTATAGTGAGAAAATAATCTTAGAAAATATATGAAAAGGAACATGGAATACACAAGAAGGCATGCTGAATAATTACATATGAATATACAAACTAACCATTGAATTCAATCAAGTAATACAATCAAAATCATCAATAAATATATAAATTAATCTACATAAAATGGAATATTCAAGAAATGTTAATTTTATATGTGCATATTATGATGAATGTAATGATTCGTCCATGTTATATTAGGTCAAGGGAATAATACGATAAATTCATAAATAAATATGTAGTGGAATGTCAGACGTTCACTCAATATGAAATCATATCAGCTATAATAGAAAAAATCATGAACATTAATCCCAATATTGTCTACTTGGTCATTCATCCATGGGTGGGGTGGTCATTCTGAAACACAACTATTTACCAATAACCTACACATTCCTAGTCTCCAATATAGCAGTCCAAAACAATATGTCCAATGGAAAAAATCTTTGATTACACATTGTAATGTATTGTACCAGATAAACAAAAAGATGGTAGCTGGAATTATGGGTCACACGGCCTCGAGAGCACCTCCATATATTCCAAAGGATTCCAACTATAAGGAAGGGTCTAATTGTGGTATTTCGGGGAGACCATACCCATGCGATTAGAGTGGGAAAATGGTATATCAAGCAGATCAATATAAAAAATTAGAACTTAAATAAAGAAACTGTATAGTGGAAGACTAATATAACAAATGAATAAGAGTGACTATTTCCAATTTTAAACATTGAATGTATTAAATATTATTATATATCTGCAAATAATAATTATTACAATAAGAAATAAAATATAATTAATGAATAATGACCCAATGACTATCCCGATGATCATCTCTAGTACATGATCTATTCTCTTCCCCAAACCATTTTGTGAGATAATATCACAGTAGGCCAGCACCCATGGTGTTTATCCCAATCCATTTTGTGCAATATAAATTTAACATTTTTCTATAGTAACTAAATTAATGAATTAAATAATAAATAAATATATTCATTGGATTGGATTCCAATTGGACATCTATCCAATTTCCTAGATCAGCCTAAGATGGTGTGTCAATAATAGGAACACCTACATTGGTAAAATATGTGAAATAAAGTGCGATGAGTTGGAATATCCCCAATATTGTGATTGGGATTGGTCCTCACATCCCTCTATTTTTATTTTTCCAAATATTCAATTTGATTTTCATAAAATATTTACATTATTTGTAATTTTGTTTCAAACCATTTATAACAAAATTACTCATCCTTTGTAACATAGTGATATTCCATAATCACATCAACAAAGAGAAAAAAGGACATTCCAAGTATTTCTTGAGGGGCTCAGAATATGTCCAATGCCAATGTGTCAAACCATGGTGACCTGAGAATTAAGTCTCATGTGTCACATAGTGAATTGTTTCAAAATTCAAGTACTAGCTTAATTTATTATTTCAATTTGAAAACCAATTTCAAAATATATAGAGGCACCTTGAGCCCATTCAAGAAAATATGATAGGACTTTCCAAGTATGAGTTAATGGGATCCACATATGACTAAGGCTAAGGAGTCTGTCAATGGTGACCCTCGAATGATGTCCCATGTGTCACTCTAAGAATCATTTAAAAAGAGAAGTACTATCCTCTAATACTATATAAAGTTTCTCACATAAGGGAACAAATATCACTTGAGGTATGGTAATACCATCATTCCTTCAAGATCATCCAAGGTTTATCCCCTATGGAAGTAGTTTCACAAATCTAGTGGTAAAAAAAGATAACGCTCATCGATCCCGTGCTAGGAATAATTGATATTTCCCATGACATTTTACTGACCATAAAAAGTTATAACATAAAGGTACAAAAAACCTTCCAAAGTTTCCTTATGTTAGAACCCCCAATATCAGTCAAAAATTATGATAACTCCTTCATGAAGAAGCTATAAAATTTATAACATGATATTTAAGTAAATAAGCATGTAATTTTATTTATCAAGATTGAAAAGGTGAAATTAGAAGGTTCCATGGTAAAAATGGAAATTAACCATAGAGAAATCCAATTCATGAGTTATGAAAAGAACGTAAGAGGTTCCTTAGTACATGCAATCCTTCATATCATTAGAGGGAATCTATATTTGGAAATAACCAAAGAGAAAATTCACAAAACAAGGCATATTTTAACCATAAACAAAGGATATGGATAATAATAAATTCCATAAGGTTTGGAAAGATGCAGTATATAGTTTACAACTTTTTAAATTCAATGATGGAACACCTCATTTGAGGGGTTTTTTATTAAAAAATGAATTTGTTTGTAAAAAAACTCATTTAACATAATTAAAAAAAATTCAATGGTTTTTAATAATTCATAAAAAGTTATTTAATAGCAACTACCAAATTAGGGAATTGAATCCAAACAGTCAAATAGAAGTAATAAGGTTTGATTAACATTTAGAAAAATACATATGAGTGGGGAAACAACTATCAATCCAATAATAATTCATAATATGTGTTCTAAGCATTTGATGTATTTAATTATAAAGGATATTCCATGTTAACACACTCAAGGGGTATCAATAGTTGAGGTAATCATCCCCTAATTTACTAAAAAATGATCATAATGTGTGCATCTAAGTGCAATGATCCTTTTGAAACAAAGGATACCATTATAAAGAAACACATGGAAAATGATAGTGTGCAATACAATGGAACTGGATATTAAATGGAGAAAAACTATGTAAAAATTCATAGAACTACTACATTGTATTTAGGTTGACATACTCATCCAATATCAAGGTCGTATTTGACCTATTTTGGAGGAAATCATAAAAGAAGAAATGTTCCCTAAAAATTGCAAAAATGATACCCCACTAAAATAATACAACAGATTGAATGAAGAACAAGAAATATATTTGAGAGGATTCCATATCTTATCGATACAGATTCATGGAGACCGATTATACTCTAATAGGTTGATAAACGAGAGATTTATCTCCTTGCCTAAATGGAGACGAGGATCCCAATGCATAGGGAGTGGAGGGTCACATGGATTATAGGTGATGAAGAATAAGGGAAAAGGAAACATAAAGGAATGAAGGGAAATTTTATAATTTTACCCCAAAAAACAATGTAAAATGGTTTGGCCACATGACTTGGACAAACCGTGTGCCAACCGTGAAACACCCCCTGCTTAGAGAACCATATCACATGGTTTTATGTTCATAATTAACCTAACAATGCACCAAATGTGTGATAAATAGTGATCAAATTCTCCCTATTTTGGCATGAACTATGAAGGCATGGTGCACAGTTTGGGTAAACCATGCGTAGCCTATTTAGGGAGTTTATGATCATTTTTTGCAGCTTCATAATTACTATTGAATTCCACACGATTTTGTAAAAATCCTATGCTTCTACCAGGCCCCCCAAAACATGATTTTTTGGAACCTCGAAGCTCCTGAAACTCAATAAGACTCCCTAAAAACCTCTCAGACCATTTTCCAAGTCTAAAAAACAAATTGAAGTGTTCCATCGATCTGAATTTCATCATGAAGTATTTTTTTTATCTAATTCATTAAATTCCAAAAGATAAAATTCATTTTGATTTATTCCATTCCAAAAACACGAGGCATTACTTATATGAAACATAAAAGTCCATCCTTAATGGTCCACAGTAAATCACACCATAATATCCCAAAAAATACCACACTTCCATTAGATCACTCTTCTATCTCTGTAAACAATAACACCAGAACAATCTCTACATACCATACAAAATACTAGTAAAAACATTCAAAATTTATATTAAAGCCAATTATGATTTATCTCATTTCAAGAATTACCATTTCAGAACAAATTTACATTCTTTAAGATATCAAATTACATATTTAATGAAAATATATATCTAATAAATACACATAGTAATTATAGTCATTATATATTCTTTTCAGTTATCAATCTAAATTTTTTTCAATGGTTTTATTTCATTATACTAACTATATTACATGTTCATAAATAACAATTATATTCCAGGCCATCAGGTAAATACAAATTTATCTCTTATCAACCAACCATTCCATCACCCATAATAACTCACTCACTCCATTTTTTAATCATTATAAGGTAGTTTCATTCCCACAACAAAAATCAATAAACTAAACCATACTCCACTATGCCACTAATGGAATCTTCTATATCCCCATTGTACAATCCTCATGAAAAATCACAAAAAAATATTATAAACATAAATGTGACAATAAATTATATGAAAATAATTAAAAATAAAATTTTCATCAAATACTACCACATTATTCAATATTAAAATATTCTTTAATATCATTTCTTTTATTCTATATGAATAGTTTATTAACATATTTATGTTATTCTCATTTTATAAAAATTTCATCCCCTTTAAAATTCAAAACACCAAAAAATATGGCTAAAAAATAAATGTTTTAATGAAATAGAAGAAAATAATTACCACCTGTAAAATAAATATAATGAAATATATTTAATTCATACAAATCAACTCATTCCCATCATTTTCCATAGTATGGTTCATTATTTTAAATATTTAAAAAGATAATACGCACCAAAAGATTTAAAAAATCACATTTATCCCACAATTTGAACTGATTAAATGAGATATCTCAAATATCTTAGCATAATTAAAAGCTTTAATGAATCTTCATGATGAAACATTTGAATATTGGGTCAACCACCACAAAAAATGAAGGAAATACCTCATGGAACTAACTACAACAACCCACCATGGAAAAAAACTTGAATCCAAACCCAAATCTGATTAGAATGACTGTAGTGAACATATTTAATGAGAAAATTGTAGTATATAATTAATGATGATGAAAAGAAGGTAATGTGGTCCAATAATGATTGACCCCAACAAAAAAAGATGTACAAACCTTCCAGAGAATCAACTAGATAAGGATAGGTGGGTATATATAGTTTCAATGGTTTAATATTAGAGTATAAAAACAAAACAAAGAATGATTACACCATATATTTATAGAGGAGACCCAGATAAGAACTACTTCAGTGGGGTGACCTCCCACTATTCCAAAGTTACTCTAGCCAATATGATATCCATATTTCCAACATGTCAAAATTACTTACTCTATAAATATTATTTGAATTTTTAAAAAATATCAAATGTATTGACAATAAATACACCCCAAATCAGGGAATTATATATGTGACACCCCATTTTGAGGTTTTTTTATCTCAATATTATATTGATAAGTTGATCTCTAAGATTCATTTTCATAGAGTTATGGAACATAACATAAAATTGTTTTTAGTTTTACTTATGTTCATGATCAAGGATCACAGTTTGAGGGAAAATATTCAGTCTCACTTCAAAAGTATCATTTTCAGTTAATTTTAATTTTTACATGGTATCTCAACCTATAATGAACATTGTTAAGTCCATAAATTGTAGCCCCTATGATAAATTGTGTGGGAACTAGGGTGCATCTCTACTGTTGTGAATAACATTGAAAAAGTTTGTTAAACTAGATGGATGTTTTTATAATTTTTAACATATCCATTTTCAGGGAATACACAATGTTTTTCAAACCATATTGGTCACCCCTGGAGGTTATTCAAGACATTGGGTGGTTATATAGAAGGAGAAATGGTTTTCAAAACCATACAACCTCACAAGAACAATCATAATGCTTAAATAGATTGGGAGATAGTGGAGGTCACAAGGTTTCCATAGAGTTTTAATAACTTTGATCTAATCCATGAATGTTTTATATGTGTTTAATTTTTTTTAATTCTCAAAATTTCCTCTCAAATTAATATGGATTTTACCCCAATTCTCCACCACATTTTTCAGATGGCCCTCTGGATCCCTTAGAGGTGTTGCACCTTCTTCCCCATTGACTCCTTCCATTTCAATGGAGTTTTCAAAGTGTTTTGAGGTTAGTTTCTCCTCATGTTCCCTTCATGTTCCTTATCATTCTATTCACTCTGGTATTTTCCTTCCCCCACAAATGCTATATATCATGTGGCATATTTTTATCATTTAAAATTGATTTTTTAATAGGGAATTTGGTTTCTAGGGGTTGTAAATATCATTTACTCTCTCATGGATGTGGTCATCATTTAGGGAGACATGATTATATTTGTTTTATATTCGTTTATGATTCTTTGAAGTAGGTGTTACAATGAAACTCTTTCATTGGGAGAATATATTAACACTAGTGCTTTCTAAATTATCTATTAATGAAAATATATCTATATGTGATATCTTGGTGTCATCTTGAAACCATTTCACAATATTTGAGCTCGTATTATTTTGTTTTTTCTAAAAAATTCTATATTTTCATTCTTAAAGTTGAAATTTTGTAGATTCTAATCTTATTGTGAAATTATTTTCACATTTTAAAAAAATTCATCATTTTTTTCAAATGGAATTTTTCCTGTTTTATGTTTTAAAAGAGGGAAAACATATTTTAATGTTGAATTTATTTTTGAATTTAGGTGTTCTCCTCAACATTGTTTTCAAAGGGGTGTTTTATTCTATTTAAAATAGTGATTGAAATGTGATTGTGGGTTACCCCTTAGTGAAATTCTATACTGGATTATTTAAATTTGGTTGGGTGTAAATGGTAGACATTTTTTTGTATTTCGAAGAGAAAAAACATAATTGAATGGTAGAATTGAATCCTTTTAGAAGCAATGTTTGATTTCATTGAAACTATTAAATTTTTTTAATTGTTGTTTTAGAAAAAAATTGATTGAAAAATTATTTTGACATATTTTAGATTTAGGAAAAAGAGATCACCTATATAGGGGTGACATTTAAATGATATAAATGCATAGGTGTTTTCCATTGTTTTCACCTTACTTGTGAACTCCATGAGTGGGTTTGTAATCACTATGTGTTATTGGTTTCAAAACTTTTGTGGGAATGATCTTATCATTCATTGAGTCCATGTTATGTGTATGGGGTTTTTCTCATTTAGTGTTATGGGTGAGGGTAGTTATGGTTATGCCTTATGGGTAGAAATGATATGTTTTCACTATACCTCACATTATTATAAGTGGGATATCGAGTACTATGTTTGATATCTATATTGTTCCTCTAGTTGGTTCACACACAACTTTTTTTCAACCAATTGTGGTATGCACAATGATCAGGTGCAGTATTTCATCATATTGATAATTGTGTGGGATAATATAGTGATGATAAGGACTTAATTTATACTGATATCTGGTTTGGATGATTATCCCCTTATATGATAAGATTCACGGTATATTTTTGAATTTCAGGCAGGACCCTGATTTTTTTTCTAAGTTAGTTACTGATTTAGGGAGTTTTGATCTATTTTTTATTGTTTTACACAATTTAATTAACATGGAACCTTCCATAATTATATTATATTTTTTTATTGTTTAAGATATATTTATGTTGCGCCTTCTTGTTGTTCATAACCTTTGTGTGTAGGGATTTTTTATTTCAAAAATGTGTTTTAAAATATGTTTTTTAAATCAATATTTTTAATTTATAAACACTATTATTTGGGTAATTTAATTAGGCTATCAAACTTGATTTTGGGGATTAAAGAAGGATGTGTCCAGTGATATTTTTTAAAGTAACTATTCTCCATTTAGATCAAATAAGTGTGATTTATTCTTGATAAATTTTAATCGTGTGTGTGGTTTTTATTTGGCATTGGAAAATGGATTTGTTTTCAACAAATTTGTGTTCTATTTTGTGAATAAAAAGGAAAATATTTTGAAATTTTTTTATGATGTTTTTTTATTTTGATGAAATTTATATATGTAAAGATTACATTTTCAAATTTATCTTTAAAATAGATTTGTTGAATTTCCTTCTGAAGAGTTTTTCATTATTTCACTTTGTTTTTGTGACCAACATGTCTTTTAGGATCATGCCTACAAAAAGTGTAGTTGCATATTTGTGGTTGGATCATTATATTTCATTGTGGACCACATGGGGTGGTTTGGGTGGTGGTCAGAAACTAGAGGTTTCATGGGGGTTGTTTCAGGCTATGCGTGACTTGGTAGGTTTCTAGTAGTTTCTTTTCAATATGTTTTCTTCTATATTTTTCATGAATAATTGTTTCTATTTATCATGGATGATGTTCATGTTTATGAAAATGGGTTAGACCATCATGATTTTTATATCTAATTTGTCTTGTAGTTTATTTATGGTTTCCATTGATTTTAATTTATTTCTGCTGTTGTATCTCTAATTTTTTTTAAATAATGTTCCAAATTAGATCTTGTGGTTCTTATTTTCTTATATTCATCTTATAGAGATCAAGGGCCCTATTTAAGCCTTATTATATGTCAAATTGGGTGTTGGTTATGATGAAATCTCATGCTAATTCATTACACAAATGATATTATGGATTCAATGTTTCTTAATTTGACCATTTTTATTTGGGTATGTCCTAGTAGAAATGATATTAATGTTATCAGATATTGATAAATAAGGGTTTAAATAGTTTATATCTCTCTTTACCATATTGAACCTCAAGTATCTATGGATTTTCAGGATTTGGAATAGTGCATTTGAATTTTCTTTTAGCTGAATATGGTAGTTTTTTTATTGAAATTATTGGGTTCCATTTAAATATTGAGTTTTTTTTGGGATAACAAAATTTATTCAGGGTGGATAGGAAATTGTGCTACATATTGAGTTCAAACGTATTGGGAAACAATTCAGTTCCCATATTGTTGTGACTTCCATGTTTGGAAGGTGTTTTTCATTTTTAAAACCTAGTTTCCCAAACCATGGTATCCAAGGAATTAATAACATTATTTCTCTATATATTTCATGTTTTGAATCCTCTTGATTTCCATATTTATCTAAACATAGTTTTTTACTTGTTATTGGTGAAATTAGGAGTGTTCATTCCATTTTGAATATGGTTCTCATGATCCTTTATTGTTTCTTGTTTAGTGCTTGTTTTTTTATTTTCAATTTCAATTTTTTTTCAATGTGATGTAATTTTGTGAAATTTTAACATTAAAACATTATTTTGTGAATAATAGGAACAATTAATTTCTAGTGGTTTTTTAATTTTTTATGAAAATTGCGATTTCCCTTCTTGTATATGGAAAATGAGGTGTTTTGAAATGATATTTGGTTTTTTAAACAAGCATATAAATTGTGTACAAAAAAGGATATAGGTTAATGGGAATTTAATTTTCATATCTTGGTTTTAAAAGGAAATTAAGTTTTTTGATGTAATTTTTTGGTGTCCATGTTGGGGAAATCTATGTGTTCCATCAGGGTGTATTTATTTTAAATCTGAAGTGAGATTTGTTTTAGAATTCAAACCATGGTGGAAGATGGTTTCAAAATTCCATAGTGAAATTGTTGGTTTTTAGTGAAAATATTATTTGATGTGTTATTTCATGCCACATTTTCGAGTTAATGTTGTGGTTTTTATTCCATGCTTGTGAAGGAGTCATTTGGGTTCTTCTTTAGGACATGAATTGAGGTACTTCATTGGTTATTATTGATTCCCCCCATAATGGTTGAAGAGTTATTTATATTTATAGTTCCTAACTAGACTTCAAATTTAGTGATGGATATAAAACATTATTCTCTAGAGAATTGAGAGCATAATGGCTTGTTTTAGCTGAGTCTTGTAGAGAATTGTTGGTTTTGTTTTTGAGGATAATTTATTTTGTTAATATGATCTTGATCATGGACTTTTATCTTTTCTGGTTTGATATTTTGGATGATTTCCATTTTTGGGAATTATATTTTGTATATTTTTCTTTTTTAATATTTCTATGGATGGTTTGAATATGTGTTTTATATAATTTTTTATTCTATCGACGTCTGTTTCCATCCTCTCCCTCCATCATGGGTGTTTTGTATATAGGATATGAGTTACATTTAGTTGATCTTTATTGTGTTGTAAAACATATCTTGGTGATAGAATGTTCCATATGTTCATTTGGATTAACATAGGGGTGGATATTTTTTAGAATTGGGAGATGCCTCTATGTGTGATATTGAGAAACTAGAGTGTGTGTTTTACAAAATGAGTGCGGAATACTAACTAGTTTGTATATATGGTAATTTTGTACGATGACCCATGAGAGGGTGATCTAGTGTTTGATCATAGGATATCCTTCTATGGAACGAACCTAGGTGATTCCTATTTTAATTCTTTTGAGTCTCTTTTGGATATTAATTATCTCACTGGGATTGTATGTGTTTATGGTTGAGGTTATATTCCTATCATGGAATCTAGTTTTTTTAGTATGAATTCATAGTAGTGATTCATTTGGGTTTCCATATTAGATGAATTCTAAATAGTAGGTATACCATGTTAGGCCTTCATTACATCATATGGATTCTTATTAGATGTTCTAATCTCCTTTTTCATCACATATTTCTGCTGCTTTTTGGTTGATTAGTATGATCTATATGGGTATCTCGGTTGTTTTCCTTGAATTTGTGCATTATTAAGTAGTAGTTTTTATTGGGCCCTTTTGAGATATTTCATTTCCATTTTCTCTCGTTTCAACCATAGACATTCCAATTTTATAATGTTTCATGGTGGGGAGTGTGGGACAACCCAATGTCACGGTGTTGTTCTATTAATGTTCTTTTAGGTGTATAGGTTTAAGATGAATTTCCATGGTGTTTTAGGTTAAAAAATAGATTTTTTAGGATTTCCTACAATTCATGGTTATGGTTCTTGGTTAGAAGGGAAATTTCTTGAACGCCCATCACAAGGATAATTTTTATTTCATTTTAAACTGGTCATGATTATTAATTACGGGATATGCAGAGTTAAGTCCAACCCATGATTCCCATAGATGAAATTGTGTGGCATCCTTAGTGTGTCTGGGGTGTGGCACATGACATGAACCTGACTTATAAAACTATGTGAAAAGTTTTTGTTTGGATCTATATGTTTTGTGAGATGCATTTCCATGACATCCGTATAGTTTTTAAAATCATGTGTGGCACCCCATGAGGCCACGCGAGACATAGGCTAGGTTCAGAGAGGGGAGTATTTTTTTTAAATAGTGAACATACCTTGTGAGTAATTGAGTGGATGAAAATTTCTGAGAGATTTTGGTTCCCAAATGGTTGGCACACGAATTTCTTAACCTTGGGTCCAAAGAGTGTGAGTTGTATAGGTGTCCAAAAATTTGGGTAATTCCGTAATAACACTCATGAATTAAGATTTTGATCATATATTATCTCTCTCATGTATGTAGAAAAACCCTTAAGAGTTTTTGGAGTTGTTCCACATTACCTTACCCAGGACTCTGTCCATTCTAATGTTGTTTCCAAAGAGGCTTGAGGTGAGTTTCTCATCTATTTCCCCCTATATTACTTCTCAATATCTTATATTTGGGATAAGGCTTCCCTAATGAACCATAGATATCATATAGACCAGTTGCATAGTTTTTTATAAATTTATTGTTGTAAAGTTTGTGTTATTGGGGTTTTAGATGCTATTTATTCTACCATGGTTTTGGTTTCTATTGAGGGAGACATGTTTCAAGAAATTTTGTGTTGGATCCAAATTCTTTTATGATGGTATACTTTTAAATTTCTTCAGTTTTCAATTCTAAACCTGACTTCTATTTCTAAAGTATCATTTAGTGATTCTTTAACTATATGTGATATATTGTTGGTTTTTAAACTATTTCATAATATTTTGATCATGGAAAAATTGTTGTTTCATGAAAATTCGATGTTTTCATTATAAAAATTAAAATTTTAAAGTTTTTAAGATTATATTGAAAGAAATTATCTATTTATGATTTTTTTTACATGTAGTACAATGGGGTCTGTCTTGTTTTTGGTTATAAATGAGTGAAAATAGTATTTTAATGTAGGATTTGGTTCTAATTTGAGGTTTTAACCTCTCAATGGATTGAAAATTGGAGATTTATAGTATTTGAAATAGTTATTTTAAATGTGTATTTCGATTTAACCATTTATTAATGTCCTTATTGGATTGTTTCAATATTATTTGATGCAAATTGTTGGCCTTCTTTCCTTGTTTTTTTAGTTCAAAGAGAAAGACACTTGTTGAAGGATGTAATTTAATTATTTTAAAATAATTGGGTTATTTATTTTGAAATCATAAAATGTATTATCATTATTTTTATGAAAAATGTTTATTGAAATAGTAGAGTTAGATATTTTTAATTTCTTCAAAGAAGAGAGACCTTGTTTAGGGGTGATTATGAAAAGATTTTAATTATTAGGTGTTTTCCATTGTTTTTTAAACAATGATTAAGAAGGGTTTCATGTAATTTGAAAACGATGGTCAATATTATCAGTGATTTTGTGTTAACGAACAATTTTGAATTTTGGTTTTAAATGTTGAATGTGGTTAGAAACTATTATTTCCCCTATATTATATACCATTTGTGATGGATTATTATCATTGTGTGATGGTTATTACTCCCTTTTTGTGGTAATGTATTTCTTATATGTATGATGCTTTTAATAAATGGTTTTTAGGTGCATGGGTAGCTATATTTATTCTATGTGTGTATACATGGATTGTTTTCACTACTCCTAACTTACTTTATTAATCATGAGTTTCTAGGTATTAAGTGGAAGATATATCTTCTTCCTATAACGGGTTCACATGCTTCTAGTTTCCCACAAGTTGTACTTGGCACAAGGGGTTGGTGGGTGGTTTTTCATCGGAATGATGCTATTGTGGATTAATTGGATAATTTTGTGGACATGGAATAATTTGTTAGCTATTTAGGGAAGTCATGCCTTTATTTGGTCACATTCTTGGCATGTTTGTAACCTTCAGGTTGGACCATGGCACATTTGTTTTCCTAGAGAGTTATTCTTTGTGAGGAGTCTGATCTAGTACTTGATTATATCATTTCCCATTTATTTAATATGGAACTTTCATTTCTTATACTAATTGTTATATGAGTTTTGATATATATATATATATATATATGGTTCGAGCATGTTATTCTTAACCCATGAGTGTTTAGATGTTGTCATTGAAAAATGGGTTTCACTGATGTTTGGGAAAAAGTTGCTTTTTTAATGTCCCTTTTGGGAGTAATATAAATGTTTTTTCAAATGGGGTTTGAGGTTTAAATATGGCCTTTTCCAATTAGATATTTTAATGTAAAATTTTTAATTTAGATAAAACAATTGTGATTTTTTTAATAAATGTTAATGGTGTGAATAGTTTTAAAATGGATTTGTTTTTACAACACATGGGTTATGTTATTGGAATCAAATTAATGTTATTTTGAAAGTGTATTATGGAATCATTTTTAACATCAATGTAAGTTATACATGTGAAGATTAAATTTTTCAATTTATCTACAAATCATCGATGAATTACCTAAAGGGACAAATTTCATATTTTATGTGGGTTTTGGTGACTTACTAGGATTTTCGGATCGTAGTTATAAAATTTATGGTAATTGGTTCTCAGTTGGATCATTATTTTTCATTATGGATGATGTTGGGTGAGTTGGGTAGTGGTGAGAAACTAGTGGTTTCATGGTTTTAGTTTTAGGATCAACTTATGTTGGTAAGTTTATAGTTGTTCACTTTTCTATTAGTTTTGTTCTAGTATTGTATTTCATTCTTTTATATCTATATTATAGATTCTATTCATGTATATAGAAATTGGTTGGATCATGGTAGTTGGTTATGACTTTTTTTAGATGTAGTTTATTTACCTTTTCACTTTCTTTTAATTTATCCAATGACTGTTTCTTTTATTTGGGAATAACTTTTTCCTAAGGATTTATTGTGATGCACAATAACATGTCCCAAGAACATAGTGATTTATAATTAATTTTAGTTATTATGATGGTTACAATTATGTTCTAGGTAATATTGAACCATAGGCATGTTCATTATAGTATATTCTATTTCAACTCCCCAAACAACCACAAAAGCCTCTCTCCATGAAAAAGGTTGAAATATGTCTCTATTTTGATGCAAAAATCCATAGATCATGATTTATTATGACCCAAATCATCATTTACATTTATCTTCTATTGATCGATTCTCATTCAACTCTATTCCACCACATCCATTTCCTTGGGAATTTAAAGGTTTCCAATTTTCAATACGAAAACATCCTAGTGACCATCTTCATCACCAATTCCATACCTATTGTGTGAAAAATATCAGTCAACTCAATTAAGTCTCGGAATAATTCAAGCTACACCACATATTCCACTATGGTTTTTGGATCGTCCACTTTTTTAATAGTGAAAAAAATATAATTAAGAATCCCTCTACAAGGGTCATTTGGACATTTTAGTGAATCAGCACCATCACGAATACCATTCCATGTGAAAAACGAAATATTTACACTACCTCTATTCTACTACACCATGAAGGTTATACCTATGGATAAAAAACACCAATGAGATTCACCATGACCAGGATTATTTCAACAAACATGATATTGTTACCCCCTTGCGGGCCAAAAGCCCAGTTCTCACCTCTAGAACTAATCAAAAAGATAAAATTCAAAAAGGGAATAAATTTGGAATGTCCAAACTATTACACATGTGAAAATTAATCATGGTATTATATATGTATATATAGATAGGACATGTATCAGGGTTTTTGTGATATATGTATATATATAAACATGATATTTTTTTCGTTCCATGGATAAAAACCATAGGTGCATTAAATAATAGGTTCTTGAAGATCTGAAGCCCTTGGTTTATTTGAATAAGTGTTTAAGAAACCATGTTGGATATGTTACCATTGCAATGATGGACCAATAACTATTCTAGGAAGGGTTTAGGCACCCTTTTCTATATTCTTATATGGTTTTGAGACTATATTTGAATCCTATCAGGTAATGTTTTCATGGGTTTAGGGATGGATTCTTGTTCCCATGGGTAGTATCTTAATGTTTTATGATGGGATTTCATATAACTGTATGTTATAATGGATATGTGAATTGTTTTGGAATTCCCAGATTTTTTTAATAAATAGTATCTCTTTTAGGGGATAGTTCACCTAGAGTTGTTGTAAATTCATATTTCAACTAAATAATGTAACCCTTTAGTGGAGGTATTTCTAAAAAATGTACCAAGATAGGTAATGTACGCCTGAGTGATATTATTTGATATTTTCCAGGACTTGATTTGAATCAACATATTTTGTTATATAAAATTATTGCATACTTCCCACATAGGTAAAAATTGTTATTCTCAAACCACGAGTGTTACCGTAATACCTAGTGATTAAATATAATTCATTTATTTCACTTGATATTTTTCCAATCATATAATGTGATTATAAATAATATTTACATGTTGTGTTAGGGTCACCAATGGAGGTGGCCTACATATTTTTACTCACTCCCATCTCATGTGGAACTGCCACTTTGGTACCTAAGAAGATCTTATGTTTACATTTTTAGGTTATGAAATGGACCATTGTTACTTGACTTGGAAGGAGGAGCTTTATATGGATTAGGTAATTTTATGAAATGAGGCTTGATTATGGGATTATGTACAATTATGTTTTTTATTTTTATTAATGTGAATCTGTGATTAGTTCGGGGGGGGGAGATCTATTGGAATTTTTGAATGTATTCTTGCACATTTCATTATTTATAACATAATTCTTATTTATTGGATTTCCAAAAGCTATTATTATTTGTAATGGATAATTTTGATATTTTTTGTATTTCTAGTTTTTCTTTGATCTGATGGTATATTTTTTCCATTGTAATACCTTATATCCTAGATACAAATCAACATCCCTTGGAATAAAAGGTGTTTTTCCAAAGGTGATATAAAATCGTAGGTCTATAGACTGATCCATGGTCTCACATCATGGAAATTAAAATGATTTTTCAATTTTTATTTTTATATATTAAAACTTATTATATGGTAGATAGGTAAACGATATGTTTTTAATCATGAATTGGACCTTAAATATGTGTTTTATGGTAACCTTTTTTAATGGGAAGTATACTTTAACATTGATATAGTACTTGCATTAATGGTTTTTATTTATAGTTTATTTATTTATTTAATTATGGTTTGTATATTTTAGTTTTTTATGATTTCAGATCAATTATTGTTGATAGGAATCCAATGTACATGTTTCATTTTTGGCATGTAGTATTCAGTTGACATTCACATGCTTACATGTGTTTGATTTCGTAGATGCTTTAGAGTTAAATATTTCAAAATATCAAAAAAACATATATTTTCCCCACATATCATGTTGGTGGGATTCTACTATTATAATCCACAAAATATTTTATCTAATGTCATTTCACGTTAATCATGGAGGGGATATTCTCTAATAATGTCTATAAAGTCCCCTGGTGCTAGGGACATATAATTATCCATAGTAAACGAGTATAAGTATTGGATTCCATGATAATGGACTCATTATGGGTGGGGTTGAAATGGTAGAGTTGCAAAAAATGGAATATAATAACCTATAACGTGTCTTCCCACATAGAATACTTGTGGAATTCACGTTTACTAAAAAATGTTTCTATTGTTTTATTTTATATGAATCATCACTGGATGATTCAATTATTTGAATGTGTATGTGACTTGGTCCTCATGAAAGTAGTCAACTATAAAAATTCTAGACAATGATTGGTAGCTGAGTATAGGTTGTCAAATTATCTATCAAAACCTAGTTTGTATATTTAGGAACCATAGTGTGGGTGTTTTGGAATGTGAGTTTCCTTATGATATTTGATATTGGAGAATATTTTTTCCTCATAAGTTGTATATATGTGCGTAACATGAGATAAGGGTTAGACCAAATCCTGTGAGTGGCTTCAGAGATGAAATCAGGGTTAGATTCATTTCATTTGACAATGAAGCACATATTGTTCACGAATTGTGATAGGTCTGATATGTTGAGTTTCCCAAACCCATCCTCTAGGAGTGGTGATAAAAACACAATCATTAATCAATGCCTTAAAAATTTGAGATAACCCTACATTTATTTTTTAAAAATAAAATATTTTAAACATTACATGACATAAATAATCACAAAATTCCAATATTAGGTCTATTAATTTCATTTAGTATTAAATCCCATAAAACTATTATCTAAAAATTTTGTTTGTTGAATTATAATAATATATCTTTTTAATTTCACCAATATCTCCCAAAAATATTCAATCTTTAAAAATTTATTCTAAATATAGATTTGTAAAAAACTTTTTGGGGAAATGGAATTTAAAAAGGCATATGATAAAATTAATTGTATGATAAAAACTCATCAATAAGTCATCACAGGTTAGATCATAATCCTACAATAAAACATGGGGAAGAGAGAAATTTATTATTTAAGAAATTTAACAATATAATTATCTATAATTCATGATGAAATTAATTTAAATATAAAATGAACCATTATAATCCATGGATTTATTTTGATTTATAAGGGAATAAACACGATCCTTTGAGCATTATCATTGGCATATGAAATTAAAATCTTTCACATGTATATTAAATCATGACTTTGTGAAGTTAGAATAATTTTATTATGTCTATGAAACATTATTTGAAAAATTATATATGTGATCATCCACACCAACATCTCTATGAATAGACTATATCATGATAATGTCAAAAAACAGATATGGGAATAAAGTGTAATATGATCATTTTTATAGAAAAAACAATCGAATGAAGAATAATGTGTTAATGTCCAAACAATACCATGTAAAAAATCATAACATGTTCATTTCAACACACAATTTTGATAAAAAAAATAATGGGATCATGTCCACAAACAAAATTGTGAAAAATTATAATGTAACCAGTACACACATACCCCTATGACCAAATCATAGTGCAACCATGTCGACACAAAAACTTTTGAAAGAATCATTATGAGATCAATTACACACATAAAATTACTATATCAAGAGATATATAATTATAACCAATTCATTAGATGGATTTATAGGACCCCAAAAATCATAATAATAGTAATCCACACATTTGAGTTCTGTTTGAACATGAAAGGATTAGTAATTAAAATATTAATTAATTATACCATAGAAAAAGGATAGGTTTCATGAAATTATTACCCAGAACATTCGATAAGCCATTTAGAGAAAGAAGATGAATGATGGAATTAATATATATAACCATTGTTATAAACATAATTTTGAAGGATATTGGAAATGATAAAAATTATCCTTTTTGGTTATTATGTATATCACATTAGAAAATATGAGGAAAAATACCCATTAACAATGATAGAAAATTAATCAAAATGATTTATTTAAAACCAAAGAATTATATCTAGAAAAAATAAACTTTTATCATTTAAAAATAAAAACAATTTTTTATGAGAAAAATATAATAAAAGTGGGTTCTATGAAAATTAGAAACAAATTATTTCTTTAAAATAAGGTCCATTGGAAATATAATCATCATAAAAAATATAATTACATTAATCTAAAACATTTTTTTAACAATAAGAAATATTTTTAATTTTATGGTACAAAAAATCAATTTTCAAAAACATATTATAAACAATTTCTAAACATGGAATGTAAGACTTGAAGAGAATAAATCTAATACGATGATAGAAACTATAAAATATATTTTTTGTATATATTTTAAATTTTTCCTAAAAGAAGATGCGATATTCACTTTGGAAAGAGATTTTTGAAAAAGGAATGTGGAATTTTTTCAAAACATTTTTATAAATTATCGAGAATAATATATATTTAAAAATACACACTGGTTTTATAATGAAAATGAGGAGTGGAAGATAAATTTTTTGATTTTGAATAGATGGTAATCCTTTCGAATATTTTATGATAACTTTTTTGAAAACCATGATTGTAAAAAGGGTTAAAAAAATAAATTTTATAATATGATAAGGGAATATTAGGATAAATTTAGATAACACATAATGAGGTTTCAAAATAAAATTAGATCATTACAGGTAATTGAAAACATGGGCATGGAATAAAAATCACCATTAAAGAGAATTTGAATTATTTTTAACATTGTCATGCTATTATGGAGAATAAATTCATAATGGATTAATATTTGAATAAAAATTATAAAAATACCAATAAAGGATGATAAATTATAATAAAAATAAAATCATAGGTTGGATGTAACCAAATATGGTAGATAATATTTTAGCAAGAAGCATTATAACTATACAAATGGAGTAGAGTTAACAAAAACCCTTACAAAATTTGTATCTATTGAATAAAAATCTATCTAATTAATGTTAATGATATGGATCTCAAACCCCAATAAATTTAATTAATATGAAAAAATGAATTTTATTTGGATGTGAAAAAACTATATTAATGATATGGTGGTGCATAATAATAATTCCTCATCATGATGTTAAATGTGCGATAGAGGACCCCTTTCTTAAATTATGGACTTCCACTAAAGAACAAGAATATTCTATATTAAAAAATTAATATATAAATTACCAATTTTGGAACCATTTTTATATTTATAACCCTTTATAATAATCATTTATTATTATAATAAGAATTTATATTATTCACTTATGATCTATTTTCAATATCCGTTGTGAGTTATTTTCATCATTTAGAATGAGATTCGTATTGGAGATGTAGTTATTATTATTATAATAAATGTAATAAATAATAGATTATAATTTTTATTTCATTCGATTTGCTGTGATATTTTATTTATTTATAATTTTTCTCAATGATAGTTTTAGTTATGTTTATTCTAGATAAAATTATTGAAAACCTTTTTTGGCAGATTTTAAAAAATTAAAAAGTTGTTTCAAAATTAATGTGTTTATTATTAATGATACCATTCTAGAAGAATAACAAAATAATTATGTAACAACATAGAATCTTATGTTTTGTATATTTTTAAATCCATTCTTTTAAATAGCTTTTGTTATAGATAACACAAGCTTCAACAAACTATTAAAATTTTACTATTTAATTATTATAGTTATCTCCAAGGGGTTGGAAAAGAGGGAATGAATGAAATTAACTAAATTATAAAAATATAGTTCATATATTTTTATAAAATGAATTCATTGATTAAAAAATAATTATAAATGGAAATAAAATCCTATTAAACATAATGGAAGTGGTTTCTATAAAAAACTATTTTTACACATACATTAGAATTTTATATTAATAAATTAAATTAATAAATATTAGTGAGATATATTAATAAAATATATGTGTTATATAATGTTTAAAATGTTTTTAAATTAATTAAATATGTTTATAGTATTAATATTGGTATTAATAAATTTTTAACCAGAAAAGGTATAATTTTCTAAAAGGTAATTCTATTACCTTTTTTATGGTGAAACTATTTTAAATCTAGATTTTGACACTTCTATAAATATAATTTTATATAATAATTATAATTTTTAAATATTAATATTATATTTAACTTAGGCTAAAATTATGTGATTTTTGGGAGAAATATCATTTTTTGATGTTTAGTGAAAAATAATAAATTTTAATTAAAAATTGTTTTTCGGTCTAATTTATTTATATAGTGAATTTTTTAAAATTAGTTATAAGGTATAATTTTAGTCATTAATATGTCCTTAAATTCAATTTAGGTCATTTTAATCAATTTTACATTGAAATTGGATATAAAATATATTCAAACATTTGAACTTTTCACTTTAATGTAACTTGCATTTTTCATGGTTTTTGTGGGATTAATATTAAGTATAATTTCACAAATTATGTGAATTGTATTTGGTAAAATAGATTAAATATTTTGAATAAGAATATCTAAGAAAATTTTATGTTCAATCTCATTTTTAAGTATATAGAATTTATCATGGAAAAAAATTATTTACCATAGTATACGTAAAATAATTAAAAGCGTTATAGTTAAACGGTAAAATCATAAACTACCTAAAAAATAGAATTTTTATGGGAATTTTAGGTATTAAACCTCCCCAAATTTCCACCAAAACATTAATTAACAATATAATTCATTTAAATTAATTCCACCTCAATGTGGTTGGCTTTAATTATAAAATAATTATTATTTTAATCACTAAAACACAACACTCCCCAAGTATAAATACCTCTCCTCACCACCCGATTTTGACACACAATCTATTAAGACACTTAAATATATTCACAAAACACTCCTCATACATCCACAAAATTTAAGGTGACCTTTGTTTCACAAAAATACCAATTCCATATTCTTTTAGGGGACCTCCAAGGTGGTGATATTCGAGAGATAATTTCCTGAAAACACCCACATTAATTTTATTATTTTTATAAATTATCTTCACCTCTTTCATCCACAAAGGAATAATAGAACCCAAATAATTTAAATACATGAATTTTATTTTTATAATGGAATATATTTTATCTAACCCTTTTATTACATCCTCTTATTAAAAGAAACGAATCAATTGTCCAAATTATGTAGGTTGATCATCTCCGTGAATAATGATTTTTTTTTATTTTCCATTACCACCGCCATTGGTAGTCATAAAAATATTTCTCTATCTGAATAACATTTTAAAAGGTATATTATGTAATATTTATTGTTATGTGACTGATATATACTCAAAATAGTAAATAAAATAGGAATGGTTAATGATAGTGGAAAAAATATAGAATATAAATTAAACATTTATAATTAAATTTTTATAAAATGAATCATCCTCATTTAAGAAAGAATTATGATAAATGGGACCATTTAAAATTATATATTATAATTAACACCATTTTACTAGAAATTTTTTGTTTTATTTCCATTTGAAAAAAATACATAATTATACTCTAATGAACCAATCATGACACAATGAAACGAACACACATGAAATCATATAAATATTGAAATGTTATTAAATAAAGTGTCATAAGTGGGTATAAAATCATCTTATCAGGTATTATAAATGTTAATATTTTTCAGTACTTAGTTAATGACACTATTTAAACCATTATAATGAAATTTAAATATTTATACACAGAAGGGAATCTTGAGGTAACTATTTTCTCATCTCAATTTTTACTTATGTGAGATATTTTACTTATTCAGAACTTAATCCTTTTCAGTGGTGTATATACATGCCTTTGATATATAATATCAAGAATCCAATTATTTTTATTTTATTAAATGTATCGTTTGATAATTATTAATTTTTTAGGAATACGATTTGTCTGAATTTTAGTGGTTTGGGATTTCTTAATTAAATTTTCATTCATTTGGTTAAACATATATTTAATAGATTATGTCACGATAAGGTTATTTGTGAAATGAATTTTTATTATACTTGGTTCTATTTTATCTTTTTTATGTGTATTAACTATTTATAACAACAATCTTCACATTTTATTATGAAAATGATCTTTGTATGGTACTTTTTCATATTCACCATTAATTGAGGCATATATTGACGTTATATACCCACCATATTCTCTGAGATACATATAAATCCATTTTTTCATATCATATCATTATCATATTATTTAATTTCATTTTTCAAATTCAATTCATTAATGGTTATTATGATTCAAATTATTCAAATCTGTATTGGAAACATTTATATAAAAATAAATTTTTCAATCTATTATTTGATAAATAATAATTGGTTTGGACATGACATAACATTTGGGGAATGTAAATATAAAATACCCTTGATGAACCTATAGTTTCATGAGATGAGTAATGCTACATAATTAATATATATTTTTACCCATAATAATTAAACATCATGTTAATGGTCTTGATTGTAGATTTACCACGATGCTTGAAATCTTGGTGTATAAATTATTAATCATTTCCATAATTAAGATATATGTTATTTTCTCTATGATATTATCCACGTATTCAGATGCATATAAATTTTTTTGAATAAATTCAAATATTTCAATCATTTATTTTCCTTTCCATTCTTATAAATCTTATTGATTTAAATTAGATTCTATTATACTTAAACCTTACTGAGCATTTCAGATCGCCCCTT
Organism: Viscum album; assembly: GCA_963277665.1. Lineage (NCBI taxonomy): Eukaryota > Viridiplantae > Streptophyta > Magnoliopsida > Santalales > Viscaceae > Viscum > Viscum album. The sequence continues at coordinate 1,978,406,367 of OY728127.1, read as the reverse complement.
TCTTATATTTTATTTTCCCTTGGATTCTAAGAAGTTTATTATTATTGATATATAGGATTATTGTAAGGAAAATAATGGTATTGTCAAATAAAATAATTTATTATTTTTATTTCTAAAATGAAATTTTAATTTAAAAATTTATCATGTTTTTAATAGTAGTAAAATATTAGGTGCATTGGGGTGTAATTTCATGTATCTTATGAAAATTCAATGATGTAAGGAACCAAATTCAGGATACTAGGATTAGGGTCGTTTTAGACGTTATTAGTGGATGTTTATAAGAATAATTTGGAACCAAATTTTGGAAATAATATATTATAAAAGGACACCCTAAGATATAATTTGAGGATAAGTATCAAAAAACATATTAGTGAAACCAAGTTTATAATTTTGAGATTAGCTATGCATGAAATATTAATTTTGTGTTAAGTATTTCATTATTTTTGATATAATATTTTATGTTCCATAATGTTATTATAAGGCCCAAGCCTTAAACCTTACTTAATCATGAGTTATTACAAGATTACACATTGAGGATCTTTTCAGGTTTACAGTTTTAGAGAATTAGATCATGAAACATGCATTACATTCCACATTTAAACAATGTGGTTACATAAAAGACAGTATTCATAATTCCCATCAATGGAAACATATTGTAAATAAAACATGGATTCATTCTTGACACATCCTTGACACTATCATCACATCATGTACCTTTCCCTTGACCTGTGAAAAACATTTCAAAAACTTGGGATGAGCATAAAAAGCTCAGTAAGGGTTATAAAAATATGGAAAGGAAACATGAGTTCATATATTCATAAGAATGAAATCATACTTTACCCATAAAACATAGGCACTTTAACATACCTCATCAAACCATGAATAAATCATAGAAAACATAAGACATAAGGTAACTTGAGGCATTCATAACATTCTTACGTAGGGAGTAACCCTCTTGGTTACGTTTTGGAATACCCATCACAGTATATTCCCTAAATCTCTTCGGAGAAACCTCAATGTTTCACTCCTTCGCGTTACCCAATGCGTTGGAGAGCTATATCGGGCTCACCCGCCCTTAGTTTATCACGGAACCACCCGTTTACATAACAATGCCCAAGAACCATAACATAAACGTATCACATAAACCATGCGTAAAGGAAACATAAAATTTCCACATTTCAATCACAATATAACATTTTAGTATATTGAAATAATGAATCCATTCAAAAAGAAACCATTTCCAAAACCATTTAAAACATTTAATAAAGAGATTTTTGAATCAAAGTGTCCCATACCACCTTGAATCTTTTAACAATTCAAATCATCAATATCCATATAAATAAATCCTTAAAACCATTTTGAAAACATGGATACTAATGGGAACCATTTATAAGAATAAATAATTAAAACATTTACAAATATATTATATTTAAAGTGTTTTTAACAAAATGAGAGACACAATAATTGAGGAACAACATTTAGTCAGAACTTTATAATATCATGAGAATAAATGGATTCATGATATAATATCCCAAAGGACAGTATATACACCATATAAGAGTTAATTAGTGCATAACAACAATGAAGTCTCAATAGAAATGTCAAATGTGATGAATTCCCTTATAAAGAAGGTATCCTTAAATTAAGGATAATTCAATCTCAAAATTATCTGTGACAAACATAAATACAACCAATATAAGTGGATATTAAGTGTAAAACAATAGAAGGTCATTCACACATATTAAAAATATGACATATTCAATAACTACATGTTGAACCCAAAGAAATCGAAATTGGGTTAAAAAGTTCCCTTGGTAAAATTCGACAGCCTAAAGGCGTCACTTCAAAAATTCAGAAAATGAGTTGATGAGAGATAAAAATGGAATCTCATCACTTGTACATAAAATTTACATCAATCATGATATAAAATAACATATCCCAACATAATAGTATGTTAATTAAAAGACATAACAAACGAAGTCTTTTAAAAAGAGGAGGGTGAAAGGTTCCCTTACCGACTTGGGTATCTTTCAAAACATACACCCCATGAAAGAAGGACAATAAATCATTGATTTAAATACTCATAAAAGAAAGTATATTACACAAAGAGTAGAATAATGGGCAGTACATACACCACTAAAAGGAAATTGTGGCAAATGTAGAATAAATATCACGGGAATAAAAGTGAAATGAAAAATCCCTTAAGAAAACTCGGCAGCCTAACGACGCCACATAAAACTTACAAAAATGGATTGATGAGATCAAATAGGGTATCTCATCATATTAACATAAAGTTTATAAAAAGAGGAATATAAAAGAACATCCGCCAACATAACAAAGAGGAGCTTAAAATAAGTGACATAGAGGAGAGTACTTAAAAAGAAAGAGAGAGGTTAGATCTCTTACGAAAATTCGGCAGCATAACGGTGCCACTCAAAACATCCAAAATGGATTGATGAGAGAGAATATGGTCTCTCATCACATGAACATAAAAATTACAGTAAGATTAATATAAAATAACATCGCAATCACAAGAAATATGAGCTTATAAGGAATGACATAAAAGAGTGTACTAAAAAAGAAATAGAGGAGTATGATCCCTTACCTCAAGTCCAACTTGTCTTGTTCGTTTCTTTATATTCCTGAATAATAAAAATTGTTCAATTAATAATTGCCTAAGTACCTCCTTTAGATATTATTATTCAGTTCATATCACACATTATAATGTTATAATAGTGGTTTAATAATGTTAGTTCATATCAGACTTTTTTGCCGATGTTTGGTACATGAGTCAAAAATGAACTTGTTTGAATAAAGATTTCCCATGTAGTTATAAGTAAATAATTTCCAGAATAGTATTAATGATTAAAATATCATATATATCCAGTAAATATTCATTTAATACTATTCCATATCATTTGGTGATAGAAAACGAAAAGCATCGTTCATGGAGACGGTAGGCCGTACATACGCATGAATGCTACTTTAATTTTTTTTTTATATTAATGGAATTAAAACAAAATGAGATATATATATATATGTTATAATTCCATAATGATATCCATTATTTAGATGTAATATATTACATATATATCCATTATATATATGTACTCATAACATTTTGAGATAAGAAATGAAATGAACCGTTCATGGAGACGGTAAGCCGTACGTACGCATGAACGCTACATCCATTTCTATTTCATATTTAATGGAATTAAAACATAATGATACATAATAGTATTTTAATTCCAGTATGGTATAATATATAATATCATTAAATATATTCTTTATACGTACCACAAATGGTATTAACGAATCAAATCACTTTGGGGGGGTGGTAGTCCGCACTTCCTTAAATGAAGATATCGCGTTTACCCATAATGGAAACTATAAAGGTATGACATAAATCAAAAATAAAGAAGCTTATGTAAAACATAAAAATATTAGATATCATATATAAATATAGTGTCATCTTAATGGACACCTTTGAAGGTGTTAGAATAATGTTGAACAATCATCGTTTCGGGAGGCAGAAATTCGCCATCCACTGAAATAGTATGGTTTTTAACCATTAGATGTAGGTGTGTGTGAGTGTAGCTCGAATACTTCTTATAACAACATCCTAGTATATTTATGATACTGTATTTTTTACAAAATAAATTAATAGAAAGATTTTAGGGGGTTGGAGAAGAAAAATAAAACAAAAGGACTCAAGTGAAGACATTACCTTAAAATCGGGTAACTCCCTTTGTTTTGAGATCAAAGGCTTCCTTGGGAAGACTTCTGCCCAACGTGAGGCTTCAAAGAGTAATAGAGGGAAGTGTAGAGAAAAAATGGGCAGAGGATAGCCGAGCCAAAGGCCTTGGGAGTGTGGGTAAGGAGGGAGAGGTGGGGGCCTTTTATAAGAGGAGAGGAGGGGCACTCTTGGAAGGTAAAGAAAAGTCACTTTATTTTAAAATGGTATTAGGATTTAAGAGGTCCCACATTGATTTGTTTCTAGTATAAGGTGACAAGGGATCGAAATCCACCCATCCAATAGGTTTTGGACATGTGTAGGTCTTATATATTACATTATCTTTCCAATTTATTTAAATCGTTAAATAATGAGGTCATCGCTGCATCATCATGATATCATAAATAATTTAACGTATTTAATGTCTAAAAATTATAAAACAAAATACTATGATGTAGGAAATATTTTTAGATTTAAAATAAATATTTATACTCAAAAATATGATTTGTATAACCCTATTTAAAAATTGTTTTAGTAAAACATTTCATTTTGTCTCATTTTTACTTTAACTTTAAATAAGACGATATTAATGTCATTTTCCAACCAAAGTGGCTTCATGGGGTCCCCAAGTTGACCCATGGGTTGTCTTGGTCGGCCATGACACATTCAGTGAGGTTAGGACATGTGTAAAGATCATTCAATATTATTAAAACATTATTTTTACCTTAAACTACACAAATTACCTCTAATCGCGATTAAAACTTAATAAGTTACTATTCACCAAAAAATTATTTTTATCCCATTGAACCACATTTTACTTCTTAATGAAAACCATGTATGTCGGATTTTTGAAATTCAAAACACAAAGATGGAAAAATTTCTTTTAAACAGAAAAATCAGTTTTTATAAGTACCACTTAGTGGTTTCACTATTCATCAAAAATTGAAGTTTTTCCGAAAAATCCCAAAAATTCACCCTAAGATATATTTGATATTCTGAATTCAAAAATGAATCCTATTTTACAAAATTCAAAACATATAAGTCAAATTAATTATTTTAATAATTAATTCACGCTGTCAGAGCAAATATCGTGTTTTTATGAAACAATAAGTATCAAAGGATTTACACTAGTTTAAGTATGATTTCAAAGTGAAATTAATTCCAACGACCACTATTGTATTTAATGGTAAAAATATATTCTAATTTCAATTTAAAACCAATTCAAAAGATAATCTAATCATATAAAAAAATAGATTAAAAAGAGGATTTGAATTAAAATACAACATTTTACACTATTCATTAAAAAATGAACTTTATCAGAAAGATACCAAAAATTTACACAAAGTAAACTTTTATGTCCCAATTCTTAAGTAGAGTTTTATTTTGTCCAATAGAATGTATAAGAGTGAAAAAAACTATATTTAATGACGGTTCGCCATCAAAAGGTGATAAGTGAACCTTTAGTGAAAACTTGGGCATATACGCCTAAAATTGAATTCTTTCCGTATTTTATGCCTTTATCATTAATTGGATAAATGTAAAAACATTTAAAAACATATATAATAATATTTTAGTTATTTATATCCATTCCCGCCAATACAACGGCTACATGTTAACTACCATTTAAAATAATATTATTTTATTATTAGAGTGCAACGTAAGATTCCCAAGAAACTCGTTGTTGCGTGTTGGGTACGCCATCGAGCATAACGTCCCCTTTAAAGACATATTAATATTTTATTCACAAATATAGATAATATGAAAATTTCATATTATTTATTTAGCTAGGGTGTTACATCCTTCCCCCCTTTTGGGAATTTCATCCTCGCAATTTTTAAAATTGAGCTTGGAAACATCCTTGAATGTCCCACATCGGAACAAGAGTTGGTAAAACAATCACTTTAAAATAAAGAAAGATAAGTAAAAAGGTCACCAGAGTTAACCCATACTAGGATTCCATGTAGAAAAATATGGACATGGAGGAGAAAACATAGGGTCATGTTCTGATGGAGAGTGATAGAAAACATGTTTAGGAGAAAGTTAACAATAAGAAAATCAAAAACTTGTGATGGGTTAAACGGTGTTGGGTTCCCCAGTAGGAAAAGTTAATAGAAAACATTTTTTCTTTAAGTAACTCTTTATTGAGGAATTTATTTTTGAGCTTAAATAAAACAAAAGGAAACATACTTACTTGTCATGCTGACTTCCAACTTTTACTAGATACCTTAATCAAACTCATATTTTTTCCAAAAGACGAGTATTTAGGGAGACTTGTTCGCATTAAGAGTACTATAATCAACTTCTATAGAATAACCTAATCCACAAAAGAGAAAAATATACATCCCATGTCTTTAGGATTTATCCAAAACCAAAACTAGAAAGGTTAGTACAAGGTCAGATAATCCAAAAAAGGATAACCCTTTATAAAAATAAAATCTATTCTTAATCTCAAAATTTGTCCAACAAATCCCAAAGTTCAACAAGGACCATATGATAAACAATTTGTCCATAAAATTCTTCAAAGTAAACCAATATAAGATTGAAACCCAAATATTTGAAGTATTTAGTCACATAGTCTTCCAAGTTAAATCGTAACATTTTTCTCCAAACAACATCAGTTGCTCTTAATGTCTCGTATTGAAAAGTAATTAACCTAGTCACATATCCTCCATGATAGGTTAATAAATATCCATAGATAACCCAAAATAATATTACTCTTAATTAATAAAATCATCCAACTAAAAATAATTAGTCAAACTGACCAGGGACTTCACGTAGACCAGTGGTAGGCGATAAATACCAGTCGAACTTCGGTTGTGGGTTCGATTCCCGCAGCTTTTTCCGACGCGAAGGGTTGTCACATGGTCTGCATGTTGTCCTTTTTCCAAAACTATATAATTCTTAAATCATTCCCCAAAAAGAGATAAAATCATCAAAAATGATCATAACATATTTTAACCTCATGTTTATCTCATGCCTTTCATTTTCCAGCATATCATATAATAACGCATAATTACCTCAAAAGTAAAGATTATATAAACTCTAATGGTTACCTTTATAATTATTACCTGAACATCCACATGGATTGGTCATATCTTACATGATGCATTAAAGATCATACCAAGGTTCAAGTGGTTGATCACGACTCCTTGATAGTTGGTTTAGAACAACCACGAGTTTCCTCATTGAATCCCCCATTTTATCTAGTATCTTAATCATAGAACCACCACAGTTTCCTTCAAACCTGTTGTCTCTTTGGTGCCTGCTAGATCCATCCATTCACTAAAAACAAAAATTTCAGTGTGAGTATATCAACAAAACCATCATGTACTAATGAGGAAGGTAAACAATAAGATACACTTACTCATTCACTGTAACTAAAACTATGACTCTTTCTGAAATCCTAACCATTATGGTAATGTCACTTATGCTTAAAGAATACCCTAACCTCTAATGTTATCTAAACCGACCTTTGATACAAACTATAAGGCCCCAGCCTTAAACCTTACTTAATCTTGAGTTATTACAAGATTACACATTGAGGATCTTTTCAGGTTTACAGTTTTAGAGAATTAGATCATGAAACTTGCATTGCATTCCACATTTAAACAAAGTGGCTACATAAAAGATAGTATTAATTCTTCCCATCAACGGAAACATATTGAAAATAAAACATGGATTCTTTCTTGACACATCCTTGACACTATCATCAAATCATGTACCTTTCCAATGACCTGAGAAAAACATTTCAAAAACATGGGATGAGCATAAAAAGCTCAGTAAGGGTTATAAAAATATGGAAAGGAAACATGAGTTCATATATACAAAAGAATGAAATCATACTTTACCCATAAAACATAGGCACTTTAACATACCTCATCAAACCATGAATAAATCATAGAAAACGTAAGACATAAAGGAAACTTGACGCATTCATAACATTCTTACGTAGGGAGTAACCCTCTTAGTTACGTTTTGGAATACCCATCACAGTATATTCCCTAAATCTCTTCGGATAAACCTCAATGTTTCACTCCTTTGCATTACCCAATGCATTGGAGAGCTATATCGGGCTCACGCTCCCTTAGTTTATCATGGAACCACCCGTTTACATAACAATTCCCAAGAACCATAACATAAACGTATCACATAAACCATGAGTAAAGGAAACATAACATTTCCACATTTCAATCACAATATAACATTTTATTATATTGAAATAATGAATCCATTCAAAAAGAAACCATTTCCAAAACCATTTAAAACATTTAATAAAGAGATTTTTGAATCAAATTGTCCCATACCACCTTGAAGCTTTTAACATTTCAAACCATTAATATCCATATAAATAAATCCTTAAAACCATTTTGAAAACATGGATATTAATGGGAACCATTTATAAGAATAAATCATTAAAACATTTAAAACGATATTATATTTAAAGTGTTTTTAACAAAATGAGAGACACAATAATTGAGGAACAACATTTAGTCAGAACATTATAATATAGTGAGAATAAATGGATTCATGATATAATATCCCAAAGTATAGTATATACACCATATAAGATTGAATTGGTTCATAACAACAATGATGTCTCAATAGAAATGTCAAATGTGATGAATTCCCTTATAAAAAGGGTATCCTTAAATTAAGGATAATTCAATCTCAAAATTATGTTTGAAAAACATAAATAAACCCAATATAAGTGGATATTAAGTGTAAAACAATAGAAGGTCATTCACACATATTCAAAAGATGACATATTCAATAACTACATGTTGAACCCAAAGAAATCGAAATTGGGTTAAAAAGTTCCCTTGGTAAAATTCGACACCCTAAAGGCGTCACTTCAAAAATTCAGAAAATGAGTTGATGAGAGATAAAAATGGAATATCATCACTTTAACATAAAATTTACATCAATCATGATATAAAACAACATATCCCAACATAATAGTATGTGAATTAAAAGACATAACAAACGAAGTCTTTTAAAAAGTGGAGGGTGAAAGGTTCCCTTACCGACTTGGGTATCTTTCAAAACATACACCCCATGAAAGAAGGACAATAAATAATTGATGTAAATACTCATAAAAGGAAGTATATTACACAAATATTAGAATAATGGGTAGTACATACACCACTCAAAGGAAATTGTGGCAAATGTAGCATAAATCTCACGGGAATAAAAGTGACATGGAAAATCCCTTACGAAAACTCGGCAGCCTAACGACGCCACATAAAACTTACAAAAATGGATTGATGAGATCAAATAGGTTATCTCATCATATTAACTTAAAGTTTATAGAAAGATAATTATAAAATAACATCCCCCAACATAACAAAGAGGATCTTAAAATAAGTGACATAGAGGAGAGTACTTAAAAAGAAAGAGAGAGGTTAGATCTCTTACGAAAATTCGGCAGCCTAACGGCGCCACTCAAAACATCCAAAATGGATTGATGAGAGAGAATAGGGTCTCTCATCACATGAAAATAAAAATTATAGTAAGAGTAATATAAAATAACATCCCAATCACAAGAAAGATTAGCTTAGAAGGAATGACATAAAAGAGTGTACTTAAAAAGAAAGAGAGGAGTATGATCCCCTACCGCATGTCCAACTTGTCTTGTTCGTTTCTTTATATTACTGAATAATAAACATTGGTCAGTTAATAATTTCCTAAGTAACTCATTTAGATATTATTATTCAGTTCATATCACATATTATAATGTTATAATAATGGTTTAATAATGTTAGTTCATATCAGACGTTTTTGCCGATGTTTGGTACATGAGTCAAAAATGAACTTGTTTGAAAAAAGATTGCCCATGTAGTTATATGTAAAAAATTTCCAGAATAGTATTAATGATTAAAATATCTTATATATCCATTAAATATTCATTTAATACTATTCCATAACATTTGGAGATAAAAAACGAAAAGCACCGTTCATGGAGACGGTAGGCCGTACGTACGCATGAACGCTACTTTCATTTTTTTGTCATATTAATGGAATTAAAACAAAATGAGATATATATATATATATATGTTATAATTCCATAATGATATACATAATTTAGATGAAATATATTACATATATATCCATTATATATATGTACTCATAACATTTTGAGATAAGAAATGAAATGTACCGTTCATGGAGACGGTAAGCCGTACGTACGCATGAACGCTACTTCCATTTCTATATCATATTTAATGGAATTAAAAAATAATGATACATAATAGTATTTTAATTCCAGTATGGTATCATATATAATATCATTAAATATATCCTTTATACGTACCACATATGGTATTAACGAATCAAATCACTTTGAGGGGGCGGTAGTCCAAACTTCCTTAAATGAAGATATCACGTTTACCCATAATGGAAACCATAATGGTATGCCATAAATCAAAAATACAGAATCTTAAGTAAAACATAAAAATATTATATATCATATATAAATATAGTTTCAACTTAATGGCCACCTTTGAAGGTGTTAGAAGAATGTTGAACAATCATCGTTTCGGGAGGCAGAAATTCGCCATCCACTGAAATAGTATGTTCTTTAACCATTAGATGTAGGTGTGTGTGAGTGTAGCACGAATACTTCTTATAAAAAAATCCTAGTATATTTATGATACTGGATTTGTTACAAAAGAAATGAATAAAAATAGTTTATGGGGTTGGAGAAGCAAAATAAAACAAAAGGACTCAAGTGAAGACATTACCTTAAAATCAGGTAACTCCCTTTGGTTTGAGCTCAAAGGCTTCCTTGGGAAGACTTCTGCCCAATGTGAGGCTTCAAGGAGTAATAGAGGGAAGTTTAGAGACAAAATGGGCAGAGGTTAGCCGAGAAAAAGTCTTCGGGAGTGTGGATAAGGAGGTAGAGGTGGGGGCCTTTTATAAGAGGAGAGGAGGGGCACTCTTGGAAGGTAAAGAAAAGTCACTTTATTTTAAAATGGTATTCGGATTTAAGAGGTCCCACATTGATGTGTTTCTAGTATAAGGTGATAAGGGATCGAAATCCACCAATACAATAGGTTTTGGACATGTTTAGCTCTTATATATTACATTATCTTTCCATTTTATTTAAATCGTTAAATAATGAGGTCATCGCTGCATCATCATGATGTCATAAATAATTTAACTTATTTAATGTCTAAAAATTATAAAAAAAATACAATGATGTAGGAAATATATTTATATTTCCAATGAATATTTATAGTCAAAATACTATTTGTATAACCCCATGTAAAAATTGTTTTAGTAAAACATTTCATGTTTGTCTCATTTTTACTTTAACTTTAAATAAAAAGATATTAATGTCATTTTCCAACCAAAGTGGCTTCATGGGGTCCCCAAGTTGACACATGGGTTGTCTTGGTCGGCCATGACACATCCAATTAGGTTAGTACATGTGTCACATTCATTTCATATTATTAAAACATTATTTTTACCTTAAACTACACTAATTATCTCTAATCGCGATTAAAACTTAATAAGTTACTATTGACCAAAAAATTATTTTTATCCCATGGAACCAAATTTTACTTCTTAATGACAACCATGTATGTCAGATTTTTTAAATTCAAAACACAAAGACGGTAAAATTTCTTTTAAACGGAAAAATCAGTTTTTATAAGTACCACTTAGTGGTTTCACTATTCATCAAAAATTGATGTTTTTCCGAAAAATCCCAAAAATTCACCCTAAGGTATATTTGATATTCCGAATTCAAAAATGAAATCTATTTTACAAAATTCAAAACATATAAGTCACATTAATTAATTTAATAATTAATTCCCATTGTCAGAGCAAATAGCGTGTTTTTATGAAACAATAAGTATCAAAAGATTGACACTAGTTTAAGTCTGATTTCAAAGTTAAATTAATTCCAACGACCACTATTGGATTTAATGGTAAAAATATATTCTAATTTCACTTTAAAACCAATTAAAAAGATAATATAATCATATAAATAAATTAGATTAAAAAGAGGTTTTGAATTAAAATACAACATTTTACACTATTCATTAAAAAAATGAACTTTATCGGAAAGATACCAAAAATTTACACAAAGTAAACATTGATGTCCCAATTCTTAAGAAGAGTTTTATTTGGTCCAATAGAATGTATAAGAGTGAACAAAACTATATTTAATGATGGTTCGCCATCAAAAGGTGATAAGTGAACTTTAGTGAAAACTAGGGCATATACGCCTAAAATTGAATTCTTTCCATATATTATGCCTTTATCTTTTATTGGATAAATGTAAAAACATTTAAAAACATATATAATCATATAATAGTTATTTCTATCCATTCTCGCCAATACAACGGCTACATGTTAACTAAAATTGAAAATAATATTATTTTATTATTAGAGTGCAATGTAAGATTCCCAAGAAACTCGTTGTTGCGTGTTGGGTACGCCATCGAGCATAACGTCCCCTTTAAAGTCATATTAATATTTTATTCACAAATATGGATAATATTAAAATGTCATATTCTTTATTTAGCTGGGGTGTTACAGTTATGATATAATATATTTTATCCCACTATTTATAAATGGATTATAGGGGAATGATTGATAGTCATATAAACACATGTAATCTATGTAGGGATTTACCTCCTAAGAAAGGTAATGGTATTGATGTCAGAGCTGAGGCTATAGCTGGATCTGAGAAAATTATAACTATATTGGTGAAACTGAATCAGGTTATGATAAATAACCTTTCCCATATGGATATTACTGATCCATAATTTCAGGAAGCAATGTTAGACAACTATATGAGACAACAACATCCAACATTCAATGGGACTAAAAATCAAGTTGTAAATGAGAAATTGATATGTTATTAATAGAATATATTTCACTCTTTAGGGATTAATTAGAGGGAAAGGTTGTCTGAGAGTTTTATCATAACGTCGGATATGTAGATCAACGGAGGTGATTCAATCAAAACACTAAACAGGATGAGGAAATACCAAGTTGTGAAATGGAAGGATTTTATAGAACTTTTCATTGAATCATATTTCCCTTGTTAAATATGAGAATATATAAAAATATAATTCTTCAGACTAAGATAAAAGTAGGATGAGAATATTTATATGTATTAATATATATTTAAAATATTTTAAAGGAATTATGTAGACTAAATATGTAACTAAAGGTGTCATATTTATATCTTCATTAATGGGTGAATATAATTTCTCTAAAGGGAACTGATCCCCCAAACATATTTATCATAATAACATATAGTCTCAGGTTCTATCAAGATATAAAAAAAATTATATAATTCATATGAAATTATGGGAGAGATAGGGAATAAACCAACAATTGATAAAGAGATAGATAAATGGAAAAAGGTAAATAAGGATTTCCACAGATGTGATAATTATGGGAAGAAACTCCTAGGGAAGTGCTTTAAGGGATTAAGAGTTTTTTATTAGTATGGAGATAAGGGTTAACAAGAAATATAATTAAAAGGGTTGGATAAAAATTACTTCATTCAATGTTTCATATATAATTATTATAATGAAGGTTTTAGTGTCATTGAGTATTAACTAAAATATTTTTCTCTTATAAAAATGATAAATTTTTAACTATTAAAATATTAACATTTTATATCTTCAACATACCACAAAAATCATCTCCATATAAATCATTTTTATAAATATTTCCCTGTAAAAAAATTTCTTTGGAAAATTAAATATAAGAAATGGGATATCTTAAACAATCAAAGAGGTAATGTGTCATCAATTTTATGTCAAGGGTTAAATTATAAAAATATGAGGAAACAAATACATGGGAGAAATTTCTTATTAGTTTAATAGAGAAAAATAATAGTTACCCATTTGTCATTATTGAAGGAAATGTAATCTTAAATGAATAAGCATATATTATGTATAAGGTGTGTAGAATAATGAGGTAATAAACATCATCCATGGAGTAAAATAATAATAATGTTAAATACAAATGTCACATAGGTATAGTAAATCATGACCTTGGGAAAGAAGAAAAATTTGATTATTTCAACACACCATCCATTGAAAACATCAATACACAATCATATCCACCATAACCCAGTAAAAAATCATATCAAAATCATTTCTAAACACACCTTTGTGAAAAAATGATAATATGGTCATATACACACAAAACCTTGTGCCCTATTCATAGTTTGATCATGTCCACACACAACCCTGTGAACAAAGAATAACTTGAAAAATCACACATACATCATTATAAAAATTTTAAAAAATTATAATGTCCACAAAAAATTCTAATATCATCATATACAAAATCATAACTAATGAATTAAAAATATGTATAAGACCCCAACCATTATAAAAAAAATCATCCACACATAAGTGTTCTATTATAATATAAAAACATTAATTCTTCAATCATCACTTAATTAAACCCTAAACAAGAGATGAGTTTCATGAAAATAATCCTTAGGACATTCCATTTTCCATATACAGAAATATAATGGATTGTGACTTCAAGAAATTTCACCCCCAAATTATATTTAATGTTATATTGTTGAAATATATTACAAACATACATTAAATGTTATTAGATAAAGAACATTGAAAAACATGATGAAACAACACTTTTTGAAATTATTTAATACCATAGAAAATGATATAGTTAAAATTACATACATCGAGTTTGATAAAAATTTTATAATTTAACCATTAATATCAAAAAGGGGTTTCAAAAGAAATTTTTTATAAAGGAAATGTTATTTTATATATAATAATTAAATCATTCATTAATATAATGTTTACTAAAAATAAATGTTTAAAAAATCATGAATTTTATTGAAAATAAATCATTTTCTTTTCCATTATATTTATATTTTATTTTCTTCTAAAAATCATGAAGAGGTAAAAATATTTAGAAAACATATTTTCAATAATTTAAGGGAATATTATTATATAATATTTTTTTTATGATGAGAGAAATTGAATTTTTTTCTCATAAAAATATTTTTTCTTCAGTAGAAAAGAAAAAAATATGATCAAATTGAAATGAAATTATCAAAAATGGTAAAATGGACATTTTGAAAAAAGATACATTAGTAATGATCTATATTAATATTATATAAAAAAATATAAATTCTTTCAAAATAGAATGTGGAATATAAGTTAGGACATTTTATATTGAATGGATATAAAATATTTTTAATATTATCAAATAACATTCATGTAAACCCACATTATAAAAATATTTAATTAATTTTTCATTGAAATAGAGAAGTAAAAAAATGATGTTCAGAAGGGATAACAATTTTTTTTGATAAACTCAATATATTATTGGTGGAAACAGAAATTGTTGACATGAAAGAAAAAACATCATTAATTTGAATGAGAATGATTTGTAACAGTGTCAAACTTTTATGGGGAGAAAATTCATCAAGTAGGAAGATTTGAATCAAATGATCCATTTTTCCAATAGAAAAATATTAATGTATTATTAATTAAAATCATTGGGTGGAATTTACAAATCGTGGAAGAAATAAGTTCAGGAAGAAAAATTATAACTCAATAGAGGGAGTTGAGTAAAAAACCCTTAAAACATTGGCATCGTTTAAATCAAAATAAATTTGATGATATATAATGATGTTTATTCTCAAAACCCATCATTTAAATTAATATGTAAAAAAGGTCATTATTAATTAATCAAACCATATTAAGTATATTAGGGTGTACAATATTAAATATATCATAATAAGTTGAATTTAAGAAAAAACACAACTTACAATAATTCAGGATTTCCACTAAAGAACATAAATATACTATATAAAACAGTTACTATATCAATAAACTACATAATAGTAATATCCATATATTTAGTATTTTTTAGACTTTATTACTAATTATTATATAAATTTATATTATCTAGTTAATATATATTTTCAATATATTGTGTGAGTAATATTAATAATTTTTTACTAGTTTATTAATATATTATTTGTAATTAATTATTCTACAAATTTTCATCATTAAAAAATCATAAAATATAATATAATTGATGTTTTATAAATTCATTATATAATATTTTTAGTAATGTTTCCTAAAGAAAATATAGGTGACAACCATGTTTTATTGACTTTTAAAAAATGAACTGTTGTATCTTAATTAAGTTACTTAAAATATCATTTTAAATTCCATAAAAAATGATTATGTACTTCTTTATATCACATTTAATCATGTTCTCATGTTAATCTATGAAATTGTATTAAAACATTGTCCATATAAGTTGATAAACTGATCTAAAAATGAACATAAAATTATTGATGGATAAGTATGGTCATTAAGGTTTTTTATTTTTGAATATATTTTTTAGATAAGAATAATTATAATAGTTAGTTATTTTTATTTTGGTGAACCATATTATATGATAATTTAATAAATTAAAAAATAAAGTTGATAAATGAGATACATTACTTCAGGGAGTTGGAAGTCCACACAATAGACAGTTAAGGTATTCATTTCTCAATGAATGAGGCAGAAATAAAGTCTATTATATCTTATATATTAATATTAATAATAATATTATATATTTCATATTTATTCTATAATTCAATTTATATAAATATAGACTATTTAATGGGTTGAAAATATGAAGACATCACGTCATGAAGATGTTATTCTATACAAACACAAGATAAACATTATTCTGTTTTTCTATGTAGGGGTGAAGAAATAAATATTTTTTTTCAACTCATATAATAATAATATAGTATAATAATGATAATTATGTAAATATATTACTATGGTTAGGGTATTTTTTCTGAGAAAGATTTTGAAGAAACAGTTATGTATTAAATAATACCCAATTTGGGAAACTGAACATTCTTTAGAATGCATCCGTGGGAATGAACTAAGTTGGATAACTAATTGAGTATATAAGATCCTGAATAATTGAGTTGATACTCGAAGGTAAAAAATTGATAATTTCTTTGTGGATATTTTAATTAATGAAAGTGGCATGAAGGGGTGAAAGTGTACCCCTATTATATTTTTTTAAAATGGATCTTTTTTGAATACCCATTATTTTCCAATAATGTCATGAAACTATTCAAATTAAAATGGATCTAAAAGTGAGAAATAATTAGTTTTATGGTGATTTATTTTAAATATATCACATACCAATAATTTATATATATGCTTTGAATAGGATTAGATCCTCTTATAACATATTTTTTATATTTTAACATTTGGGTTTTTACATTGGTAACATGTTTTTTAATAATTAATTTTTATTTTATTAAAAAATAACAAACACTGTATTAATAAATCTTGGTGTGATGAAAGAAATATATTCCCCATATAATAAAATTAAATATATTAATTACAATACAATAAAATTTTCCTTAAAACATTTAATATAGAAAATATATATATATTTTAAAAAAAATATAGTTTTCAACATTAAATGTTCTTAATCCTATATAAGATTAATTTTTAATTAAATTAGTCCTAAAATATTCATATTCATATTGGAAAATCCTATCATATTATCATTTAAATTTAATAGATATGAATTTCACAACATTAAAAATAAAATTCACAAGAAACCACTTTTTAAACATTATATGGTTTATTGACATTAATTTTTGTAACCATACTTTTATGACTAAAATAAAAAATGAAAATATTATATAATATTAGATTTTGGATAAAAAATATGAAATATTTTTTGTTATATTTAGGTTTTACAAGTTATTAAGTTTTATTTTTAATATATTAAATTAAAAACAATAATTGATGCAAAAAATTAGTTCTATTTTGGAAACTTTTAATATGGGTTTTAAAATTTAAAGTTAAAATGTTAATATTATTTAATTGACATTATAATTATATATTTTTTTAAAAATATATGGTTTTTTCATTAACTTTACCTCATTCTTGTGTTATGGTATTATCATAAAATTGAGAGTGTTAGAAAAATCTGTATTTTCATAAAATTAACCAAAAAAATAGTTTAAAAAAAATAAAAATCACCTTATAATAGTCTTGATATGTTCAATTAAACAATTAATTTAATTTTTTAAAATTATAATTATAAAATATTAAAAGTTATCATTTTACAAAAAATTCAATATTTAAAATAAAAAACATATTTTATTGAGAAATGAAATTTTAAAACATTATATGTCTTTGATCCTAAATTTTATGAAATTTTAATTGATTTAACTCTTTTATATTTTCTATAGGTTATATTTTTCTTAAATATTCAAAATAATAACTATTATTTGGCTCATTTTTGCTTTCATTTGTGTGTGGAGAAATTGATCGAAAATATGATTAATGTAATGAAAAAGATATATATAAATTAATAAATATTAGGGTGTTATAAAAGTAGTGGGGAATGTTTAGTAGTTTTGATACATGTGCCCGAATTTATGATGTATGACTCTTGGTATGATGATTTCAGTTGTGTGATAGGGTGATATGATAGTGTATGCCTATTGGGATCGAATAAGACCATGTATGATAGTTGATAATAACTTGTTAGTGGGTTAAAAGAGTATCAAAATGCCTTAAGAAAAGGATAGGTACTATTGGAATGGATTTTTGAGAAACCATTAATGAGTGAAGTAATGTGCAAGCTGGTAACCTATGGTGAATTTGAGTTCATGAATCTTTAAACTTCTTCTTATGGCTGAGGGATGATAGATTCGATGAGATGCTAATGGGATTCGAGGCCTAAGTTATTGAATGAGAATTAGAGTTGTTTCCCCTATAATACAAGGAGAAATAATGAATGTGTTGTTTTATGGGATTACATTATAGGTTATAATGACCATCCAATGAACACCCAATATGTTGGGATCTATTTTTCTTTTTGATCAATGAGTGGTTGTAGAGAATCCATACATAAGGGAGAACACTAATAGTCTCTTGAGGATGGGAAAATCATAGTTAATGGAATTTTTATTGAATATGGGGATTTTATTCATCATGAGATATCAATGGGTAGTGATTTGTTTTTTAATTATCCCTTGGACATTATTGGAGATTTCATGTTCATTCACTAATCATGGGAATGGATGGATTATGGGCCTTGGATATCGTTTGTTTTTTTATAGAAATATAGATTGAATAAACTAAAATCTAATAGTTATATTAAATTACTTGTATAGAATACCAAATTTCTAATAGGATCAAACTCCTAGTTAGTCTCTGAATTCTAAATATACAAATGAATAATATTTACAAACATTGGATAAAATATGAACACATTGTGAGAACATGATTTTAATTTCCATCACATCTTTAAATATTACAAATATTTATCCTTTATGATTATTTGGGAAATAGAAAAAATAATGTCGGTCTCATATTCTCATCAATGAGTAATGTACTATATAAGATTTCATAAAATATAGATGAAATAAGTGACGTCGATTTAATAATTAATCAAAATGGATCCATAATAAACTAAAAATTATAGAGTTATATATCAATGAAAATAAATGAAAATATGGATTCAAAAGTCATTGAACTCATACTGAAGGAATGAATAGTGAAAAACATACAAAAATGATGTCAAAGACTTATTATAAGACACTAAACTATTATTAGAATATGTATACACCGAAATAAAACATGTATTTTTTGATGAGACATATCTATGCATCAATGTATATATAATTCATAGCCTACTCATCACCTGATTAAGTCTAATGCATTGGAAAAAAGTGTCAACAAATTTTTTTATATCATTCCCTATGAACCTATGTTTGAGTAAAAACATAGCTATCTATATAACATAAAATATGAAAATAAAGCACATCCCCATTCAATTGAATAATTCCGATGTATAATTGAATATCCCTTATGCAAATTAGAAACTATGGGGTATCATCAATATGACATGTAGTGCCATTATCAAATAAATATATTATTGAGGGAACATTTAATGTGCTGGGTAATCCATGGAGGATAGTAATATAATTTTAATACATTTGGTAGGTATAAGAACAATGAAATTATTGGAAAAATTATTTATCAGGGTTTATAAGGATCATATGACTATTCAAAATCACATCCCCCTGAATGGTTTCACCAGGAATGAAGTCATTGTTCAATTTATCATGAATCATTGTGATTGTATATTTATTTCTCAACTAACCAATTTCATAGTGATTAACTATTGGTGAATCAATTACATAATAACATAGACCTTTTATTATACATAAAGGGATGCATTTTATTATAAAATGCAATCACATTTACCTTATCGAAACATATGATGATTTTTCCACCAATGGAAATGATTGAGTTTTAAAATGGTTTTGGTAAATCATAAATAAAATTAATATTATAGATGTATAAAAATATAGACAGGTAAATCCCATAGAATCCATGATTTATATTCAATATTTATTCCGTGGAAATGTAAAAAATACAGAATAATAGATAGGTTACGAATATAAAATGAGTCATAATGAATGAAAATTAGGACAAAAACTACACATAAGGCTTTGGTAAATATTCAATCAAAATTTATAAAAATAAAGATACTTAAATTTAGATTTAAATAACCTAGATAATGTAATATCATGATATCACATCTTAAATAGGGTGTATATACTCCACATAATGGTAGTTAGGTGCATAAAAAAATACATGTCTCAAAGGGGGTAATTTATGATAGGGAACCCTAATCTATTGTCTTGAAATCCACTAATGTACATAATCCTCCTCTATAAAAAACATATCTAACATAATAAGTTAATTTCCAATCATAATCATATCTATATTCATTTATCCACTCCCTTAATAGTCCTTATCTATATAAATTTTACATATTTTCCAGATCGGTTGCTTATAGTTTTAATAATTTATACATATTTTGTAAAAATCATATTCACATTAAATTTTCTTAAAATAATTATCAGTACTAGAATACTAAATTTATTGACTCGGATTATTTATAATTATTTTGTCACGACCCGTCCTCGGGACCCGTGCCGTGACTACCCCATGCCCGCCATCCATAGGCCAGGGGCTGGCGACTAGCACCAAGGAGTAAATCCCGGTAAAAAGGGAAGGCATTGCCTTTGTAAAGTAAACAAGCACCACAGAGTAAGAAAACGGAAAAGTAAACACTAAGTAGAAACAAAGTACAAATGAAAGTGCGAAAAAGTAAATGGGCCAGTATACAAACCCAAAACTGAAAGTAAAGTACAACTCGAAAGGGAAAACAGCAACTGAAAAGTAAAAGCTGCTACGCCGAGCTGTCCACTGGAAATCCCACTTGAAGGGTGGGTCCAGATAGCTCCACTGCTCCTCGGGTCCCACCATCCGCTCCGAGTACATCTTGCCCAGTGGTCCACCTCCAGGTACCGTCCTGCTCTGCGAGCCTCAACCATGATCAACGTTGTCCGTCGTCTGCAACCAACACAACGTAGTACGGACATAGCCCATGAAGGGGTGAGTATAAGCTACTCAGTAGGGACCCCGAGACCCCAGAAGGTCTCCCAAAATCCAAAAAGGATAAACCACAAAGGAAAGATACAAACACGATGTAACAACCGACACTGCTTAGGTATATGCCCATACATATACCTAATTCATCAATTCCAGTACGCTCCAACCTCCGAGCCCAAGTAAAACTCAGTCCACATAGGAAAGTATACGTATTCCACACTGGAAAGCAAAATGTAATCTCCACAGGATAGAACAACACAATCCACACAGGAAAGCAACAGGATTCAGCTCACACAGGTATACTTCTTTGAGGACGATAGAGATTATCACTGATCCATCTAAGTAATCGGACCCACAAAGGATCGATAGGTACTAAACCCCGCAAAGACCCACATAGGATCAGACCCACACAGGATCTATAGGCGCTGGTTCACACAGGACTGCTGAGCGCTGACCCACACAGGATCAGAGCCACACAGGATTGGTAGCACTGATCCACACAGGATCGCTGAGTGTTGTAGTCGTCGTCGTCGAATCCACTGAGGATCTCTGCACAGTCGTCGTCGCAGTCACAGTAGCAGTCGCAGCCAGCTCTAGGGTTCCCGCACACAGAAAGCTCGTTCGGGAGGGTCCACTCCATGAGCCGAGAGGCTGATACATCAACTGTCACATAGTCCAGAGTTGATGTATCCAAAATTTATGTATCGTCAACAACAACTCAACGCAATAGACGGCGCCTCAATTGGACGCCCGGTCTGAGAGTTATTGGCTTCTACGTCCCAGGGGCCCGGTTGGTTTTTAAGGCAAAACCAACCCAACCATACTCCACCTTTGTCCAAATCTCGGGCGGAGTATTCCAAATGAACTGTCTCACTAAGAGGAACTCAACAAAGCTGACGGCACGTCATTCGGACTTCCGTAGCTCAAGATATGAGTGTTTCCTCTCTGAGGGCCCGGTTGGTTTCGTGTATGAACCAACCCAGCTGAACTCAGAGTATTCCGAAACCATGAGTGCAATATGCCGAAACGACCATCTCGATCCAAGGATCGCATCGCCGCTGACGGCGCGTCGTTTGGAGGTCCAAAGCTCGAGTTATAGGCATTTGAACCCAAACCGTTCGGTAACGGGGGTTTCGGGCCCGGGCCGACCCAGCCCGAGACCCCATGGTTGTCCCGAACCGGGTCGACCCGCCCCGGACAGGGTCGGCCCGGCACGGCCCGGCCCGGCCTGCCGCGGCCCGGCCTGGCTCATCGCAGCGTGCTGGGCGCGCTGCCAGCTCGGCTTTGGCCGAGCTGATTGAAAAAACGGGGGGCGCCTGCCCCCCCCCCCTTTGTAACCGCGACCCCCCCTCATAATGGGGGGTCGAGCTGCTGGCCGGGGGAATTAAATTCCCCCGGTTTTCCTCCTTTCCGGCCGGCCTGACCTGGCCGGCCGACTCCTTCACGACGGGACCGGCGGTGGCCGGTCCCCTTCTGGCTATGACACCGGTGGCCCGGCTGGCCGCAGGTCACCAAGCTCCGCCGCGGCCCGGAACCGGCCGCGGCCTTTGCCGTCCGGCGTGGTGCGACGGCACCGTGCCCCTCTGCCGCGACCCCGCTCCGGCCGCGGCGTCCTCGGTTTCCTTCGACACGACGCGATGGCGTCGCGTTTTTGAATTTCATTCCACGGCACGGCGCGACGGTGCCGCGCATATGTTCCGCACGAACCGTGTGGTGCGACAGCACCACACTCCCTCGTACCAGCCACAAAGAAAACATTTATGTAATAAGGAGGAGGGTCGGCCGTGTTTGTGTGGACCGATCCCCTCGCATTATTCGTTAACAATTAATTGAAAACCACAAAATTCGACATGCCAGAATCAAGAACGGAAATTAATTTAAATAAAACCCCTACCTCGGTTTCAAGTGCGGAGCACGTCAACAAGCCGTGGAAGACAAGCGTCACAGAGGTCGGGCCTCGCGGGAATAGAACGTCGATTCCGTTGACGTCAAGGTGCGTCCGAAGAGGTAACGTTGCTGAAGATAAGCTGATTAAGAAAGACCGAGGAGGAAGCAGCGTCTCCTTTCATTGACACGGGAAGAAGATCGAAAGAAGCGGCGTCGTCATTCTTCGGAAACACACCGGTTGCGAAGAAGAGAAGAGACGACACGTCTTTCTCTTCTAATGGTGTCAGTGTTCTTCGTCAGAGCCTAAGAGTTCTTCGTGTTCTTCATCGTGGTTGAAGAAGAAGAAGAAAGCTTCCCCAAATCATCTCAAGGTGACAAGAGAAAACTAACCAAAATAAAATAATCCTAAGGCTTATTTTATTTACACAACTAAACCACTTTGAATTTCGAAAGTTTGAAAAACAATAACTCATCTCAATTAAAACTCAAGTTGTCAAAATTAAATTGAGTGGAGTTATTGGGAGTTTAAAGGGGAGTTGAGGAGTTAGGGTTTGTGTGGGCCCCACCACACTTAATCCTCTCAAGGGAGGTTAAGTTGATGTGGGTCCCAACTCTAACTCCCTTTGAGAGGATATAACCAACATGGATAAAAAAAAATTGTGTTCACAATTTATTTAACTTCTTCAAAATTTCCCCAAAACTAACTTTCGTCCCGCATAAAACGCAACCTCGGAAAAGTTCTCCATAAGAGAATATCGGCGCTGTGAGTTCATCGGTGCCCTCCGAATTCGATTCCGGGCACCGGTTCAAAAGTTATAAATTCCCGCTCGTTCGTTCACTGAACTTACCCGAGCCAAACTTTGGAAAATGATTCCGGGAACACCGGGCCTCGGAATCAGGTGCCGTCAGAAACCGCCCTCTTGTAAAATTCAAAAGAAAATTAAGAAAAAAAATCCCTTGAATTTTACGGGTCTTTACATTACTCCCACCTCAGGGCTTTACATCCCCGTAAAGATACATCAAAACTGGGGAAACAAATGAGGGTACTGAGCACGCATCTGAGCCTCCCACTTCCAAGTGATCTCCTGGAGATTCCCGTGCTTCCATCTGATGCACACTGGAGGAATAGACCATCCACGTATGACTTGCTCCTGTCGATCGTCGATCTCTACCGGGACCTCCGTAAAAGTCTCCCCATCATCAACGTCAAGCTCCCCATGGTCAATGATGTATGTCGGGTTGTGCACGTATCTCCTCAGCTGAGACACGTGGAAGACGTCATGCACCTGGTGCAACTGAGGTGGTAGAGCCAGGCGATAAGCCACCTCGTCAATCCTGCTGTGGACCTGGAAGGGTCCGATGAAGCGCGGAGATAACTTTCCGCCTCGGCCAAATCTCCGTATACCACATCGAGGTGAGACCCGCAAGAAGACGTGCTCGCCATCCTCGAACTCTAGTGGCCTCTGCCTCCTATCAGCGTATGACTTCTGCCGACTCTGAGCTGTCCTCATCCACTCCAAGATGACCTGGACCTTCTCTTTCGTGGCCTGGACCATCTCTGGTCCCACAAGTGCTGACTCCCTAGGGTCAGTCCAGCACAAAAGAGATCTGCAAGGTCGGCCGTACAACACCTCGTACGGTGACATCCCGATGGTGGAGTGGTAGCTGTTGTTGTACGCGAACTCCACCAAGGGTAGGTGGTCCTCCCAGCTACGACCAAAGTCGAGGACACATGCACAGAGCATGTCCTCGAGAGTCTGAATGGTCCTCTCCGTCTGACCATCCGTCTGAGGATGAAAGGCTGTGCTCAGACATTATCGCGTCTCGAACGCCTCCTGCAATCCCTTCCATAGCTGGGAAGTAAAGCGAGCATCTCGATCGGAGACGATAGATGATGGCACACCATGAAGCCGTAAAATCTCCTGAATGTAGAGACGTCCCAAGTTCTCCACTGAGCCCTGCTCTCTGATGGGTAAGAAGTGAGCCGACTTGGTGAGTTGGTCGATAATCACCTAGATGGAGTCGTGACCTCTGGAAGTGCATGGAAGTCCAGTCACGAAGTCCATAGATATCCCGTCCCACTTCCACTCCAGAACCTCCAAGGGTTGTACCAAGCATGTTGGTACCTGATGCTCTGCCTTCACCTGCTGGCAGGTGAGGCATCGAGAAACGAACTCTGCTACAACCTTCTTCATGTACGGCCACCAGTGTTGTCGTATGAGATCCTGGTACATCTTCGCCACTCCAGGATGTACCGCCAAAGGAGAAGTGTGAAACTCTCTCAGCACCTCCTCTCGCAAATAAACTGGTACCATGGTACGTCCTCTGAAAAGGATGTTGTGCTCTACTCCAAAGGAGAAACCATCAGGTGCCTGTCCTGAGGATATTTGTGCATGTCGCGTCTCACAGTCAGCGTCCCCACGCTGTGCCTCTCTGACTCACTGCAGTAGTGGAGATATGACTGTGAGAGACTGAAGGAAGACTGCTCCATCTCTATCCACAAAGGATATCTGCAAAGAGGCTAGCTGCTCCGTCGCCTCCTCAAGCAGGTGAATACCCATCCTCCTACTGAGGGCATCAGATACTACGTTCCCCTACCCAGGAGTATAGACTATCTCAAAGTCATAGTCCTGGAGGAACTCGAGCCATCACCGCTGTCTTAGGGTCAGGTCCTTCTGCGAGAAGATATACCTGAGACTCTGATGATCAGAAAAGACTGTAAAGCGCTCGCCCATCAGGTAGTGTCGCCATTTCTTCAGAGCGAAGACCACTCCTTCTAACTCCAGGTCATGGGTAGCGTAGTTCTGCTCATGCGGCCTCAACTGTCGTGATCCACAGGCGTTCACTGCCCGCTCCTACATCAGAACAGAACCGAGTTCGGTCCCTGATGCATCGCAGTTGACTACGTACCCTACTCCCTCCTCAGGCAACCTCAAGATAGGTGCACTGCTCAAACTCTGTCTCAGCTCCTGGAAGCTCTGCTGACATATGTCTGACCACACGAAGGGTTTCCCCTTCTTCGTCAAAGATAAGAGTGGTGCCGCAACTCTGGAGAAGTCTGGAACGAATCTCCGGTAGTATCCAGCTAGATCCAAGAAACTCTGCACCTCTGTCGTGCTCCTGGGTGGCTCCCAAGCTAACACTGCCTCGATCTTTGTAGGATCCAATGCAACTCCCACCTCAGAGATGACGTGTTCCAAGAAGTGGACCTCACGTATCCAGAACTGGCACTTCGAGAGCTTACCATAAAGCTGGTGCTCTCGGAGTGTGTCTAGTACAACCCGTAAGTGGTAGGCGTGCTCCTCCTCAGTCGTCGAGTATATCAAAATGTCGTCGATGAAGACCATGAAAAATTGATCGAGGTATGGCTAAAAGATCCTGTTCATGAGGGCCATGAACACTGCTAGAGCATTGGTTATACCGAAAGGCATAACCAAGAACTCATAGTGGCCATACCGACATCTGAAGGCCGTCTTCTGCACGTCCTCGTCTCTAACTCTGAGCTGATGATAGCCTGACCTAAGGTCTATCTTCGAGAACCACCGTGCTCCCTTGAGCTGATCAAAGAGGTCATCAATCCTCGGTAGAGGATACTTGTTCCTCACTATCACCTGGTTCAGGCGACGATAGTCAACAAAAAGTCGCAAGATCACGTCCTCCTTCTTGGCGAACAATATCGGGGAAGCCCAGGGTGAAACACTGGGTCGGATGAACCCCTTTCCCTGCAAGTCCTCCAACTATACCCGTAGCTCTTGAAGCTCGGCGAGGGCCATCCGATATGCTGGAGTCGATATCGGGGCTGTCTCGGGGTATAGGTCAATATAAAATTCTACCTCTCTGCGAGGAGGTAACCTTGGAACGTCATCAGGGAAAACCTCCGCAAACTGATCCACCACTGCAGGAAAACTAGGACTCCGCACGTCAACTTCTCCTAGGATGAGGCTAGCCAACTGATGAGTGATGGGCTGTCTTCTCCTCCGCGGAAGTCCATCCTGTGCTGCAAAGGCTCCCTTCTCGCCGGTGAAGGTGAACCTGCTCCCGTCGGTGCGTACAGATCCCACCTTGTGCCTAAAACAGTCAATATGTGCATGGACCGTAGATAACCAATCCATACCCAAGATGACGTCGTAAGGCCTCGACGCTGCTACAAGAAGATCCCAGCCGAAGCTCCCGCCTCCTAGAGTAAGATCACACTTCTGGCACCAGTGCGTAATCACCGAGTCTGCTCCCGTAGGAATCTCTAGCCGTAAGGATCGATCCAACGGCTCTGTCGGAATCTCCGAGCTCCGAACAAGGGCAGCGGCTATGAAAGAGTGACTCGCTCATGTGTCTATAAGTACTGCAGCAAGGGTGGAAAATACACAGATAGTAACTCGAATCATCTTTGGCGCCCCGTGGTCATAGGCCTCCGCTGCCTGGAGCTGTGCCTGTCTCTGCCCGCCAGCTCCATGTGGTCGGGGTGGACCTCATGGTGGTGGTGGTGGTAGAGCCTCAAAGCGTCTCCCACCACCTGCTGCTCGGCCAGCTCCTCTGCCTCGTCCGCCTCCTCCCTGCAGACCGCCTAGGTCGACCCTCTGCCTCTGCCTCAGTGGTCCCTTAACTGTCTACTGCTCTTCGGCACAACGGGTCGGGCAGTCACGAGCCATGTGGCCCTGCCCGCCACATGAGTTGCACTGTCTGCCTCTCGAAAGACTGGCTCTGTGCTGTGTGCCCTGCACTGCTGATCCAGTGTCCTGAGGTCGTCTGCCTGAAGGTCTGGTCTGCCTAGACCCCTGAGTCATCCAACGACTGCCTGCTACCGAAGACTCTGCTACGTGCCGCCATGCGGTGGGTCTCGACGCTAGTGTAGACTCAGCAAGAAAGCTCTCGATCAAAAAGGCCCACTCCAGTACTCCTGTCTAAGTCGGAATGCTGAGGGAGATTGGCAATGCCCTGATCTCGTGTCTCAAACCCTGCTCAAAGGCCCGAGCCTGGAAGAATGGGTCCCGTACCATGTCGGTCGAGTAGCGCGAGAGATCGGTAAATCTCACCGAGTACTGAGCGACCGTCATGCTGCCCTGCCGCAGCTGAAGAAGCTCCTGAATGCGCACTGCATGGAGGGTGGCTGGGACGAACTCCAAGCGGAAGATGCTCTCAAAGTCCTTCCAAAGTAGAGATGCCTCATCGTGCACTTGGATCATCAAGCTCCACCATCGGCCCGCTGCTGCATGCAGTAGGCTCGCAACGAAGATCACCATGAGGTCTGCTGGTGTCCTCACTAGCCTGAAAACTCTTACGACTACCTCCAGCCAGTCCTCGACTGCCTGGGGGTCCGTCTCCCCATGAAACCTGGGCAGTCGCTGGCACTGAAACTCATGCAGTGTGCTGAGGTGACGTGCATCGTCAGCGGCTGGTGCTGGAAGTATCTGTGGCTCGGTGGGTAGTGCTACCACTGGTGCCACTGCTGACAAAGGGCCCTGCACCGAGGCCTCGTCGCTCGGTAGGCTGTCGTCACGCTCGACTCTCGGAACCCTAGCTGGTTGCCGTCGTGGGGCCATCCTGAAAAGGAAACAGGTGCGCCACGGTCAGAACAGTATACCTGGTGAGCTGATACAAAGTAATCACAAAGAAAACTTGAAACACACACGCAATCAATGTTTTTGTGAATTAAGTCGGAAATTAGAAGCCAGGGTCTTGGTGTACGGATAGGTCGGCCGCCGCACCAACACTGGACTCCATGGACTGATAACCACACTCAATACACTAAACACTATTGTCTCATATAGAAAAGATCAGATTTCGCGGTAGAACCGAACTCCTTTGATACCAATTTGTCACGACCCGTCCTCAGGGTCCGTGCCGTGACTACCCCAAGCCCGCCTTCCATAGGCCAGGGGCTGGTGACTAGCACCAAGGCGTAAATCCCGGTAAAAAGGGAAGGCATTTCCTTTGTAAAGTAAACCAGCACCACAGAGTAAGCAAGCGGAAAAGTAAACACTAATTAGAAATATAGTACAACTGAAAGTGCGGAAAAGTAAATGGGCCAGTATACAAACCCAAAACTGAATGTAAAGTACAACTCAAAAGGTAAAACAGCAACTGAAAAGTAAAAGATGCCACGCCGAGCTGTCCACTGGAAATCCCACCTGAAGGGTGGGAACAGATATCTCCACTGCTCCTTGGGTCCCGCCGTCCGCTCCGAGTACGTCTTTCCCAGTGGTCCACCTCCAGGTACCGTCCTACTCTGTGAGCCTCAACCACGATCAATGTTGTCCGTCGTTTGCAACCAAGACAATGTAGTGCGGGCATAGCCCCTGCAGGGGTGAGTATAAGCTACTCAGTAGGGACCCCGAGACCTGCAAAGGTCTCCCAAAATCCACAAAGGATAAACCACAACGGAAATATACAAACACGAAGTAAAAACCGACACTGCTTAGGTATATGACCATACATATACCTAAGTCATCAATTCTGATACGCTCCAACCTCTGAGCCCAAGTACAACTCAGTCCACACAGGAAAGTATACTTATTCCACACAGGAAAGCAAAACGAAATCCACACAGGATAGCACAACACAATCCACATAGGAAAGCAACAGGATTCAGCTCACACAGGTATACTTCTTCGAGGACAATAGAGATGATCACTGATCCATCTAAGTTATTGGACCCACAAAGGATCGATAGGTGTTAACCCCCGCAAGGACCCGCACAGGATCGGACCCACACAGGATCTGTAGGTGCTGGTTCACACGGGACTGCTGAGCGCTGACCCACACAGGATCGGTAGCACTAATCCACATAGGATCGCTGAGTGTTGTAGTCGTCGTCGTCGAATCCACTAAGGATCTCTGCACAGTCGTCGTCGCAGTCACAGTAGTAGTCACAGCCAGCTCTAGGGTTCCCGCACAAAGAAAGCTCCTTCGGGAGGGTCCGCTCCACGAGCCGAGAGGCTGATACATCAACTGTCACATAGTCCAGAGTTGATGTATCCAAAAGTTCTGTATCATCAACAGGAACTCAACGCAACACACGGCGCGTCAATTGGATGCCCAGTCTGAGAGTTATTGGCTTTTTCGTCCTAGGGGCCCGGTTGGTTTTTAAGGAAAAAACAACCCGACCGTACTCCACCTACGTCCAAACCTCAGGAGGAGTATGCCAAAATATCCATCTCACTATGAGAAACTCAACAAAGCTTACGGCACGTCATTTGGACGTTCGTAGCTCAAGATATGAGTGTTTCCGCTCAGAGGGCCCGGTTGGTTTCGTGTATGAACCAACCCGGCTGAACTCAAATTATTCTGAAACCTTGAGTGCGATATACCAAAATGACAGTCTCGATCCAAGGATCACATCTCTGCTGACGGCGCGTCGTTTGGAGGTCCATAGCCCATGTTATGGGCATTTGAACGCAAACAGTTCGGTAACAGGGGTTTCGGGCCCGGGCCAACCCGGCCCGAGAACCCCCGGTTGGCCCGAACCGGGTGACCCGCCCCAGACAGGGTCGGCCCGGCACAGCCCAGCCCGTCCCAGCCTAGCCCGTCTCGGCCCAGCCTGGCGGACCGGCCGGGCGCCGGTCCGGCACAGCACAGCGCGCTGGGCGCGCTGCCAGCTCGGCTTCGGCCGAGCTGATTGAAAAAACGGGGGGCGCCTGCCCCCCCTTTGTAACCGCGACCCCCCTCATAATGGGGGGCCGAGCTGCTGGCCGGTGGAATTAAATTCTCCCGGTTTTCCTCCTTTCCTGCTGGCTCCTTCACAACGGGACCGACGGTGGCCGGTCCCCTTACGGCTACGACACCGGCGGCCCGGCTGGCCGCCGGTCACCAAGCTCCGCCGCGGCCCGGAACCGGTCGCGGCCTTTGCCGTCCGGTGCGGTGCGAAGACACCGCGCCCCTCCGCCGCGGCCCTGCTCCGGCCGCGGCGTCCTCGGTTTCCTTCAACGCGACGCGATGGCATCGCGTTCTTGAATTTCATTCCATGGCGCGACGCGAAAGCCCCGCGCATATGTTCCGCATGAACCGCATGGTGTGACGGCACCACGCTCCCTCGTACCAGCCACAAAGAAAACATTTATGT
Source organism: Viscum album (assembly GCA_963277665.1). NCBI lineage: Eukaryota > Viridiplantae > Streptophyta > Magnoliopsida > Santalales > Viscaceae > Viscum > Viscum album. Next base: position 1,978,375,226 of record OY728127.1, on the reverse strand, counting down.
AATAAGGAGGAGGGACGTCCGTGTTTCTGCGGACCGACCCCCTCGCATTATTCGATAACAATTAAATGAAAACCACGAAATTCGACATGCCAGAATCAAGAACGGAAATTAATTTAAATAAAAACCCTACCTCGGTTTCAAGTGTGGAGCACGTCAACAAGCTGCAGAAGACAAGCGTCACGGAGGTCGGGCATCGCGGGAATCAAATGTCGATTCCGTTGACGTCAAGGTGCATCCGAAGAGGTAACGTCGCTGGAGATAAGCTGACGAAGAAAGCCCGAGGAGGAAGCGGCGTCTCCTTTCATTGACACGGGAAGAAGATCGAATGAAGCGGCATCGTCATTCATCGGAAACACACCAGTTGCGAAGAAGAGAAGAGACGACACGTCTTTCTCTTCTTATGGTGTCAGTGTTCTTAGTCGGAGCCTATGAGTTCTTCGTGTTCTTCGTCGTGGTTGAAGAAGAAGAAGAAAGCTTCCCCAAATCCTCTAAAGGTGACAAGAGAAAACTAACCAAAATAAAATAAGCCTAAGGCTTATTTTATTTACACAACTAAACCAATTTTAATTTCGAAAGTTCGAAAAACAATTACTCATCTCAATTAAAACTCAAGTTGTTAAAATTAAATTGAGTGGAGTTATTGGGAGTTTAAAGGGGAGTTGAGGAGTTAGGGTTCGTGTGGGCCCCACCACACTTAATCCTCTCAAGGGAGGTTAAGTGGATGTGGGTCCCACCTCTAACTCCCTTTGGGAGGATATAACCAACATGGTTAAAAAAATTAAATTGTGTTCACAATTTATTTAACTTCATCAAAATTTCCCCAAAACTAACTTTCGTCCCGCATAGAACGCAACCTCGGAAAAGGTATCCTTAAGCGAATATCGGCGCTGCGAGTTCATCAGTTCCCTCAGAATTCGATTCTGGGCACTGGTTCAAAAGTTAGAAATTCCCGCTCGTTCGTTCACTAAACATACCCGATCCAAACTTCGGAAAATGATTCCGGGCACACCGGGCCTCGGAATCAGGTGCCGTCAGAAACCGCGCTCTTGTAAAATTCCAAAGAAAATTAAGAAAAAAAATTTCCCTTGAATTTTACGGGTCTTTACATATTTTGATAATTTAAAATTAAATTCATGGGTTTTTTAGTATTTATCCTTGAAGATGAAATTTTTAATAAGAAAATTTAGTGATTGTTGATGATCAAAGAGTTTTTTATTAACAGAAAATTTAAATATTGGTATAAAATATACATAAAAAATAATTAATGAACAATTAATATTTTATTTTTATAGTAATTATATTATTAATTTCTTTTATGATATTTGGTCATAGTGTTTTTCATGATTGTGGTTAAACCGAACCAAATATAAACATACCCAAATTTAATGAATGATAACTAGGTGTATTATTTGTGATATAATTATAATGGTAGCATGGTGGTATTATTTTGTGTCTAATAGGATTCTATATTAAAATTTTAGAAATGTATAAGAATAATTAATGGAAATGACAATATTAACTAATTTGAATAATAATTATCCACTTAGTATGCATATTCTACCCTACTATATTAGTGATGATCATTTAATATTAATATTGTTAATATGTATTCAAATTTTTAATTGAAAAAATTTAATGTTATGTTAAAAATCACATTTAACCTTCAATATAATCCTTTTATGTGGACACATATGGTGGTGAAGAAAAACAAAACAAGTTGCAAGTTGGAGGTTGTAGTTTTCATGCCACATGAATTAAAATTTCATTTTTCATAAGGGAAAGGAGAAGTTAGTTACTGTTTATATAAAAAGTATAACAATTAAGAATATCATAATAATTAATCCATCATTTATTTTAAGGAAAAAATATTTAAATTTTAATATTAAAGGAATATATGTAGGAGAAAAGAGTGAACATACTTTGAAAACATTTAGTTTTTCATGGAGGGGTACATGGAAGAGAATGGATTGGGGTAATATAAATTTAATGTAATATTATGAGACTAAAATAAGAATATATAAGAAGTAACAATTTAAGGGTTTTATGAGGAAATAATATTTTATTATTGAATTAACGGGGTGGTGAGAGGAAACTTTTCTAAGTTGTGAGAAAGTCATTTTTACTAACATTTCCATATAATATTAAGGGATCACATATAAAACATATATGGTGGCTCAAATATTGGGAAATAATTTAGTGGAGGAGAGATATGGTCTTGAAAAATAGCATACACTGTATATAAGATGTTTTTTTTTCAGTTTTTACGGAATTTACCCCATGAATTTCTACATATAAAATTTTAACATTTATCACAGTAATTATTTTTTACCTTATGAAACTAAATCATTATTCATTAAAATATACAGATAAATATTTCTTAATTTTTAAATAATAATTATATATTTGAAATAAATTTTTTCTAATTCAAATTTTATATGTGTTAATAATTAATTTTAAAATGTAAAAGGTATATTATATGAAAAAAATTTCTTAGAAACATATTTAATTAGTTTTAAAATATCAATAATCGGTTCATAAAGTATAATTAATATTTTAAAATGTAAAATTAAAATTATAAAATAACTATTTTCTTAATGTAATGGGTTTATAATTTTCTATGTTATAATTATATAAATATAATTTCATAAAAGTGAAATATTTGTAAAAATGGTTTGTTACACTGTTTATAAAAAAATTCTTCTAAAAAATTACTAATAAATCATATTAAGTTAATAGCTTTATTATGGACTAAAAGTTTAGCTTCTTTTGTTAAAACAAAATTATTAAATTTAGACAATATTAATGAAAATATAACCGTGAATAAAGACTCGTTAGATTGAGAATTATGTGGTAGTTCTGGATAAAGTGTTGACTTCCTTTAGTAGTGTATCTTATATTACATTATCCCCCCACTAAGTCCAAACTATAAATTTTGATATATATCAATTATTGAAAAAATATGGATAATTATCCGTAATATATTCTTTTGGATCTAAGGTCTCCTCTTCAGTATTATTATTTCTCTATAGAACTTCAATCAATTTAGTTATCAGATTCTACAATACCTATTTTGTGGTTACCTGAATTTATCCAACCTTTTAATTATATGGAAATTTAGGCTCATACAATATTTCCTCATATGTGATCACATGCTTTGGATTTGATATGTATTTATTCTAAAATGAATCATGGAATAAATCATGTAATTTATAATAGTTTTGATGGAATAACCCATCAGTAATATATAAATCCAATTAATTTGAATAATTTTAATGGATTGATGATCATAGTGATAGAAATCATTTATTTAGAAAACTATAATCATTCATTCCATGATGAATCCTTCATCAATAAATGATCCTAAAATTAAAATAAAAATTTCTTCCATTGATGACCAACATAGGTCTATTTTGTACTCAGGGATTCTTTAATATCACCTTGAATAGTCTATTCTTTAATTTTCATCTCCTAAAAATTATATACTATCACTAGCTTTCTTTCTAAAATTTATCCCCAATAGGAAAAATATAATAACCCACTTCTATAAAATTCTTTCAGTGGTGTGATCTTGATACTCAAATGAAATTTATTATTGTATGAAAATTTCACAAATGGTAGAGATAGATCCTACATACATTGGATGTTAATAAAACACAGTCTCAACATGTCTTAGAATTCTTTTATATAGCTTTCAAACTACTCATCAGTCTTGTGATGATGGGTTGTGACTAAATTTATCATCATTTCTAGTATAAACAGACATACTATTAAGACATAAATATCACATCTTATTAGTGAAAATAATTGTCATATATAAATATGATCCATACAAGGAAAAATAAGGTTTAGTTTCTTTGGTAACATGAAAGCATAAAATTTTTATAAGAAAAAATGTACCTCATTTTCCATTACGTTCATCGAAACTACAGTCATTCTTAGACAAAACATACTTAAAACCATTCTCAAAATCCATGGGGTGGGAAACATAAGAAAGTGAGATCTAAAAAATTTAGTAATCATAATAAATAATAGATATCTATTAATGATTAAAAGTGGGAATATGTTAAGAATAAGTGAATAAGAAATTGAAATTAACATTTGAAAATCGTACCCATCAATTCATAGTTTATAATCCAAAAATATGTCGTAATGTTTTATCAATAAAAATACATAACAGAATAGAGTGTTTAATTTATAATAATAAAGAATTATCCTTGAGAAAATATCTTATAAATAAAATATATGTTTATAGAATTAAAACAATAATATAATATAAATTTTTTTGGGAGGATCCTGACCAATACTATCATATTAGGCTGCATTCACTACATATTCCATCATTTCCATAGATGAGGTTTACTCATTAGACTATTTTAATTGGAAATTTACATTACTGAAATTGGTTTAATCCTAATTATAGTCTTTGTCATGTTGTTATATATCCTTCTTTATGTAATGCATTGGATGGACATATAATTATACTCCCACCTATCTCATAATGAAAACCATATATATGTGTACCATAATATTAGTAAACATTAATCACAACCTCAAATCATAACCCATTGAAAGGATACATGATTCATAATAATTTTATCGTAATTAAAAAACATATAGATAAAGAAATAATTTGAAAACAATCAATCATATCCCTAGTAAATCATGTAACAACACGGAAATTCTGAATAAACTATTTTTTATTATATGGTATTATCTTGGGACTGCAATATTTAACAACACATGATTCTGAGGCCCGGATATCCTGGAAAAAAATTTGATCATTTTTAAGGTATGTTTAGTAAACAAGCGAGCTGGATTTTATATATTTTGAACCGGTGCTCAGATTAAAAATCTGAGGGTACTGTTAAATTCACAGCACCAAGATTTTCTTAGAAGAAGCTTAACTTCGACCAGCAAGGGTCAGATGAAAAATATATTTTTTTGGAAGTTTTGGAAAAATAATAAAATAACTATTTGAGTTATTTTTTTATTTTCTTCAACCATTGAGAGACGGTTGGCCAAAACTTAGCATAATAATGAGCGTTAAACGAGGGCCATTTAATGACTCATTTCTTTTTTTGTGAAACTGCAACACTCACATAATTAATGATTCATTAATAAATGTATAATTAATAAATAATATTAACGAAAACAATGTGGGGTTTGATTATTTTTATTAATCAAACCTTTGGAAAGATATTTCACAACCAGTGGGAGAAACCTCTTATGATAGGCCAACGAATATCCTCTCAAACAAATAAGGGTGAACGAATGACAACTGTTGGAGGAACCAAACCTGAGATCAACAAGCAATGATGAACATTGAATGAAAACGAACAAAAAGTTATTTCCTTCATCGATAGCAGGTCGCACCAAATCCATGTAGGGGATTTATGTGTTTAAATGATTCATCTTCTCTATTCATCAAAAAATAAAACAACTACGGATCAACCGACTAACGGTGTGATCCACGACTCATTTGTTCTTGTAGGTGGTTGATGCGGGGACTTGATTTGGGGACTTTCTTAATCATTATAAGGATTTTTATCACCCTATGATAAAATATTAATGTAGAGGGTGCGGCTAATACGAACAAGGCACAAACCCTCCGCCTATCTTTTATGTTGTACATTATTTGTAGGTAACCATGAAATGTGGAGACAAGGAAAATCCAAGGGGTTTACAGTGAAGGAGAACACCCAAGAGGAGGTGCAGATGATATGGAAAAGAGACCACTAGATAATCTTTGGTGCCATGAAGAACCAGCCACTGGGGCGACACCACCGGTGTAGCGGTGCCTGCGACCGACGACAGTGGCCGACCTGTGCCTGCCATATGGAGAAGTGATTTTTGCAGGTGCCGCGACAACAGATGCTATAGCCAGATGACCATGGTGGGTGGAGAATGCAGTTCTGAAGTGCTTCATAGAGAGAGTTCCCCTCTCGGGCGACTCGACTAGACGTGCATGGCCAGATTGTGCTGACCATTTCAGGATATGGGGCGTTGTCCTACTAGAACCTCTATCTAGGTGAACCGAATACACCACATCCTGTCTAGAAAAACCAACCCACACCACGTATGTCGGACCCACCCGTCAGGGCGGTCAGGCTGGACCCCAACCAAACTCATACCCCACCGCCCCTATTTCACTAAAATTAACATCACCTAAAAACTTAAGGTCCAATTCACCCGCCGTCAAGGGTTGGAGGACCCTTACATTGAGGTGGTCCTTTTTAGTTACTCCAATTGAATTATGGAATTTGTCAGATTACATCCAGTTTGGTTTGATATCAAACCCATCTAGGTCCTATTTTCCTTTTTTATTATAACTTGGAGAGTAGGAGTCCAATTGATGCACTATTTGTCAAATTGGATCCCTTATGATATGTCTGACCACAGGGTTAATTTTTCACGAGACTTCATAGAGGTTGAGGTACAAGTGATTTCTTGAGGAGAAGAATCTACAGAACTGAAGATTTCTATGTGCGAGAATCATCTGGATATCTATCAAGTGAAGAGCGACCCTCTATAGATCGATAGCAGTGCGACCCTCCATGGATCAGTAATGGCGTGACCCTCCATGGATCTACATTAGGGTCACCGTACCTGGAATGAAATCAGTATGACCCTATGTAGATGAACAGTATTGGGAAACTTCATGTATCAGAAGTAGCACAACCCGACATGGACCAGTCATTAAGTGACCCATCGAGAATTAGTGGGAGAGTGAGCCTTTCTGTATCAACATCAAAGAAAAACTTCTCGGATTAGTATCCAATTTTCCAAAAAGAAAAAAACGATCTAACATAAAAAAATCATCTTCATTCCTATTCTCTATGTTGTATACCTAGTGTGAATTGTCTTTTAATTTATTTTTTTTGATTGAGATAATGGGTTGTGGTCTTTTCTTTTGTGAAATTCTAGTAGACCTTCATGGGTGTCAGGGTCCCTACTGGTTATTTTTATACTCACCCCTATGCAGGATTCAACCACACCTTGTTGTGCCTTATGTAGATGACGAACAGCTTGCCTGAGAATTAGGGAGCCAGGGCTAGATGGTGCTTGGAGGTGATTGGTATAAGTGGTGACCGGTAGTGATGACAGACAATGTGTTATACCAACCATTCAGGTTGGATCTTTTTTTACAAACTTTAGAGAACATTTCCCCCTTTTTGTTGTACATTATTTTCTATTGGGCTTGTTTACTGGACCCTTTTACATTTAGTACTTAATTTTACTCTCAGTGGTGGTTTTTAGTAGTGGTTGTACCTTTCTTTAACCATTGTGTTTTACTTGTGTGCAGTGGGCCATGTCTGTGTGTGTACTAGTTTAAGAAAAATGCCTTCACATTTTTTTTGACTTTATAGTGCTATTCATGAGAACCTGTCATATGGAAGGATGGAATTGGGTATTCACGACACGGGACCCAGTGTACCGGTCGTGACAAAGTGGTATTAGAGGGTGGTCAGTTAAACCAGAAGAACTAAGTGTATATGTTTTCAATGGAGCAAGAGTGATAAGTGTCTTGAGTCTATATTACAATTTGGGGAGTCTAGTGTTGGTGCGTTACCTGACATATCCATACACTAGGACCCTGATTTCTAATTTCCGACTCGTTATAGAAAACAAATTTTCATGTTTTTTGGAAATGTTTTTCTTTTGATCTATTTTGAGTCAGATCACCAAGTATAACTTATTGATCACAGAGAATATGTTTCTTTATAGGATGAATCCACATAAACATACAACTATGATTAAAGTGAGAGATCAAGATTATGGTCCACCTATTGATGACGTGTTATTGCAGGGTACTCTTACAATGATAGCACCATCAGGTGGTGCAGCAGCATCACCACCACCCATAGGGAAGAAGTTTCTACCAGCCCCCCTATTGGATAGTGCATTCTTATTGAGTGTGTTTCACTAGTTCAAGATATAGAGGTCTTTGAGGATTCGAGGTGAGATAGAACCGCAAGCCACTAAGGACTAGTTGGAGGCTATGGATGGAGTTTTTCATTGGATGAGACACCAACAGACCAAATGGCGGTCTTAGGTTCTAGTCTATTTCAGGGAACAACAGGGATGTGGTGGAACCTGATGCTCTAGAACAATTAGGATATGACTCTTTCCATGTTGAACATGGAGAGCCTCTTTTGGGAGGACTTCATACTAGTGACTATATGCTCTGTGCATACTCAAGAGATTCTACACATACAGTAGGGTAGCCTAACCGTGGACCATTTCTCAGTGACATTCACTGACCTCTCTCAATACTCCACCAACATGGTATATGAACCTTTCCTCAGGGAACAAACATTTGAGTAGGGTCTCTGACGGGATTTCAGAGTTTCGATGATATCACTCAACATCATGATGCAAGATGAAGTGCTACAATGAGAACTATTTGGGGAGAGCATCCTGGATGAGCTGGCATAGACGGTGATAGCCACCACCAAATGACAGGAAGCAGAGTCATCTGTAATAGGCTGTAGGTAGGTGATTCAAATGTCCATGTGGGATAGACCTTCTGGAGGATAACCCCAAGATGTGGGGTCATAGGTATAGAGTTGACGAGGAAGAGGAGGCCATCATAGAAGCAGACTATTCTACTCGTGCGGTGGGTAGGGTCACATAGATCATGATTTCTTGACTCACCATAATGATGATCAGAATATGGTCAATATACTGCTGAGACAATGACAGAGGGTTGAGCAAGGAGGTCCATAGTGCGATAGATGTGGAATAGGAGCAAGGTGTGTAACATGTGGTGGATGATGGTTTTAGGTACTACCGACACCACCTTCAGGTGGTTTACCCCGACCGCAGGGAACAATTGGACAAGGACGAGCTCAGTTTCAAGTATAAAAGGACTATGAACACGGTGCTCCAGAGATGATTTGTGGTAGAATCTATGTTTACTCCACCCTGGTTGTAGTTCTTATAGACATTGGTTCCAATCACTCTTTCATTACCATGACCGTAGTTTAGAGATTGGATATTTCAGTTGAGCCGTTGGAACGATTTTTTCCATTAGAGACTCTTATGGGAGAGGATTCAAAGATTTCACACTAGTGTTGGCAGTGTGAGCATACTCTAGAAGGAGAGAGCAATGGTTGGGACCTCATAGTAGCAGCCCTGAGGCCTTAAGATTTCATATTGGGTATGGACTGGTTATCCAAGGACCATGCTGAGATCGACTATTTTAGGAGAAAAGTGTGGTGTTTCCATGAGGATGGGACCAAGTTTTCCTTCATCGGTTAGAAGTGAACCATTATAGCATAGGATGGACTTTCTCGAAGGAGGGTGTTTCTGATCACTCATTAGTTGGCTAGACTTACCCTCAGTGTAGTGCATGAGAGGATTCTGAGCTATCCTGTAGTGGTGGACCAGTATGCTAATGTATTTCTTGAGGATGTTTTGAGACTACAACATTGTAGAGAGATTGACTTTTACATCAATCTATACCCCAGGACGACACCAATATCTACATTGGAATAAAGATGGCTCTAGTGGAGCTTCGTGAGTTGAGGGTAATGTTAGAGGACTTAAAGAGTAAGGGGTCCATAAGGCCCTATGTTTCTTCATGGGCAGCACCAATTTTGTTCACAAAAAAGGAATATAGGAGTATGAGGCTTTGTGTGGAATATCGGCACCAGAACTAGGTGACCGTGAAGAACATGTATCCTCTTCCAAGGATTGATGATCTATTCAATCATTTGAAGGGAGCATACTAGTTTCCAACGATAGACCTCAGATCACGCTATCATCAGCATAGGGTACGAGATGGGGACATATGAAAGACATCCTTCAGATTCCATTATTACCATAATCACTTATTGGTGATGCCTTTCAGCTTGACCAATTCCCTAATATTGTTCATGGGACTCCTGAACAGATCTTTCATAATTACCTCGATCGCTACGGGGTGGTATTCATTGATAACCTCTTGGTTTAGTCGATGTCAGAGGAGGGGCACACCACACATCTATATATTGTCCTTGATACACTTCAGAAACACAAGCTTAATAGAAACCTCTTGAAGAGACAGTTCTGGATACAGGAATTCCACTTTCTAAGGCGCATTATCTTGGAGGCTGGTGTTGCAGTGCATCCAGAAAATATAGAGACAATGCTTTCTTTGTAGCCACCCAGGTGTTGATTGAGGTGAAGAGTTTCCTGGGGTTGGCTCGATACTACTATATAATTGTACCCAACTTTTGTAGAGTAGAGGAAACCTTTTCATCTATAAAAATGAAGGTAAAACCATTCATATGGATGGATATATGACAACAGATCTTCCAAGAGCTAAGGCAGATACTAACGAGTGCCCACATATTGAGGCTACTAGAAAAGGGTGTTGGGTATGCTGTCTACTCTGACACATCTTGGAGAAAACTGGGGTGTGTCCTAATGCAAGTGAGAGGGGTGATCATCTACGGCTCATCAAATATGAGGAAACAAGAGCACAACTACATGGCCTATGACCTGGAGTTATAATAAGTGTTCGTTGTGTTGAAGATGAGGCGAAAATACTTGATGGGAGAACAATTTAATTTCTACTCCAATCACAAGAGTCTCAAGTATATATTCTCATAGAAGGAATTGAACTTGAGATAGCGGCGATGGATCGAGATCCCCCAAGACATTGATTTTGAGATAGTTTACACAATGGGGAAGGGAAATGTAGCCGCATACACACTAAGTAAGAGTTTGGGTCTACAACTGTTGATTGAGGTGATCGAGAATCTAGCTGCATTGGAGGTATCTTTCATTGATATGGATGAGGTAGCATACCTCTTATCTATGACTGTCACTCCCCCAATCCTTTAGTAAGTTCGAGAGGCACAACATGGGGAAAATGACTCAATGACCGACATGCGCAGATATCCTCAGGGATGTCTCTTGATGGAATTTTGATAGGTGGGGAGCACATCATCCTCTTTAGAGGATGCACCATTGTACCTGTGACATTTTTGGAGGATGTGTTGATGGATTTCCATACTTCCCCTTTTGCAGTATATCCTAGAGTGGCAAAGATTTACCAGGACCTCTGACGTCAGTACTGGTGGCCAGGAATGACGAAAGAAGTGGTAGAGATCATTTCTCGAGGACTCACTTGTAAGAAAGTGAATTTTGAGCAACATGTTTTAGCAGGCTTAGCACAACCACTAGAGGTACTATAATGGAATATGGATTGTATATCCACAGACTTCGTGACTGGGTTACCAAACACAACAATGGGCCACGACTCTATCTTGGTTATTATTGAAAGACTCACCATGTTAGCCCGTATTATAACAATATAAGAGAAGAGTTCAGTAGAAGGATTGGGACGCCTCTTCATTCAGTAGATAGTAAAAATTCATGGGATAACATGGACTATTGTTTCAGATCGTGATGATTCTTTTACATCCTGATTGTGGAAGAAATTACAGGAGGAATTTGGGACTGAGATACGCTTGAGCACCACCATTCCCCCTCAGACATATGGTCAGATGTAGAATACCATACAAACACTTGAGTACATTGTTGATGCTTTCATCTTTGATTATGGTCGGAGCTGGGAGGACCACCTTCCCCTGGTGGAGTTCACATACAATTATATAAATCACTCCACCATCTGCATGGAACTGTTTGGGACCTCATAATGGTGACCATTAAGATCAACTCTATGCTGCACAAACCCATAGGAGTCAGTAGTTATGGGTCCAAAGTAGGTATGGGCTACGACTGAGAATGTGTAGATCATCTAGGATCATATGATGATTGAAAAGAGCGGCCATATTTCTTATGCTGATAGGAGATTGAGATCTTTGGAGTTCAAAGAGGGAGACCATGTCATCTATTGGGTCTCACCCTGAGGAGGGTTCCAGGGATTTTGCTGGGCCGGCAAGCTATCTACAAGGTTCATCAGACTATTCCAGATCCTATGTAGAGTTATTGAGGTGGAATAACACCTAGCTCTTCCCCCACAGATGAAAGAAGTGAATAATGTTTTCCATGTGTCACAATTTAAGAGATATATGCATGATCCATCGCATGTCATAAACTGGGGATTACTGAACATTGAAGATCAGATGACATTCACGATGTTATGGGAGGAGATAGAGGATCCACGTTAGCGAGTCCTATGGGGGTGGTTGATCCCTCTTGTGTGAGTTCAGTGGCATCACAGAAACCTCCTAGAGAGCACATGGGAGAGGGAGGATCAGATTAATACTCATTACCTGTATTTGTTTTCTTATCTTTTGATGTGGATTTTGGGGATGTAAATCACTAAGGTGGAAAGAAAGTAAAGACCCATAAATTATATATAATTTTTTTATTATATGGAATTATCACAAGACTATGAAATTCAACGGCCCGAGATTCCGAAGCCCGAAGAGCCCAAAATGGATTTTGAATTTTTTAAAGTATGTTCAGTAAATGTGCGAGTGAGATTTTATATATTTTGAAGTGGTGTTCGGATTGAAAATCCAAGGTCACCGTTGAATTCAATACACCAAGATTCGATTAGGTGAAGATTAACATCGAACGGAAAGTGTTATATGGAAAAGACAATTTCTTTAGTTTTCATAAAAATAATAAAATAAATTTTTTATTTATTTTATTATTTTCATCAACCATTGAGCATTGGTTGTAGAAACTAAAACATAATGATGAGCATTAAAAAAGGGGCATTAAATGACTCATTTCGTTAGTTGTGAAACCACAAAACTCTCTTAATTAATGGTTCATTTATAAATGGTTAATTAATAAACCTTATTAATGAGCACAAAGTGGTTTGGATTCGTTTTATTAATCAAACTCTTTAAAAGCGATTTCATATTCCACCAGAGAAACCTCTAATGAGACGCTGATGAATTTCAACTCCAAAGAAGAATTATAAACGAATGATGACTGTTGGAGGAACCAAAACAGATATCGATGAGCAGTGAAAAATGTCGAATGTCAATGAAAGAGGAATTATTTACATCATATACATAATATTACACCGAATTGAGGTAGGGGATTTATTTTTTTAAATGATTCCTTTTCTCTGTTCATGAAAAATAAAACGATCGCAAATCAACCTACCAACGGATTGATCCGCGACTTATTTATTCTTGATTGTGGTTGATGCATGGTCTTGATTTTATGTCTTTCTTAATATTTATGACGGTTATTATCACCCCCTTGATAAAACTCTAATGCAGAGGGCACAAGCTAATACGAACAAGGCCCAAACTCTCCTCCAATCTTGGATGTTGTGCATTCATCATGGGTGACCAAGAGACATGGAGAGAATATAAATCTAAGGTTCTATAAGTGATGGTGGTGACTCGAGATCCTCATAGGTTCATATATGAAGGAAAAAAACCACCAGAGAATCTCTGATGGCCAGGGAAAGGAGTTGTCGGTGCAAAACCACTGGTTCTGTTGTGTCAGCGGTCAGTTTGTGCCATCCACTTGGAGAAGTGGCACCTACAAGCATCACAATGGGTGGAGAACACAATGCTGATGTGCCGCATGGAGAGAGAAGAATGATTGGTCCACTTGGCTGGATTCACACAGCCGACTCGGGTCATCTGTTATGGGAGACAGCATGGTGCCCCACTGGTGCCGCCGACTTGGTGGACCGAACACACCACGTCTCGTGCAGCAAAACTGGCCCGCATCGCATCTGGTCTAACAAACCCATCTGCAACCTTGCAGGACGGAACTGCGGGCCCAAGGGGCCTAATGGGGTGGGACCGTACTGAAACTAGACCCAACTGACCATGTTTCACTAAAACTGGCGTTACTCGCTATCCGGGAATCTGATTGACACACCATCTACAGTGTAAGAACCATGACAATATAGAGGTCCTTTGGATCTACTCTATTTGAGTTTTGGATGATGTTGGAGTAAGTCTGGGTTGGATCAAACAATAATCCAACAAGACCCTATTTACCTTTTTTTATAACTTACAGACTAGGCATCTGATTGACACATCTTCTATCACATTGGAACCCTTATGATGTGCCAGAACATTGGGTTACTTATTCGCGAGTCTTCATGTAAGTTGATGGATGGCCGATATCTTGAGGAGGAGAATCTAAGTTACTCAAGCAAGCTAACTATAGGAATCTGGCGGTTGGTTTTCACGTGAAGTGTGACCCTATGTGAATCAGCATAAGAGAGACTCTCCATGGATCAGCAGTAGTGCGACCCTCCATGAATCGGCCATGGCTTGACCCTCCAGGGATTGGCATGAGGGATACCCTCCACGGATCTGCAGTACTGTGACCCTAAATGGATCAGCAGTAGTGAGACCCTCTATGGATCTATAGTAGCACATCCTTAAGTTGACTAGCCATAGAGAGATCTGTCAAGGATTAGTGGAAGAGAGACCCTTTGTGGATTGGCTGCAAATAATCCCTTATCAGATTAGTAGCTGATCCACCCAAAAATAAAAAAATGATCTATCATAAGAGTAATCATCATTATTTTTATTATCTAGATTTTCTACAAGGTATGATCTGTGTTTTACTAATTATTTTTTATTGACATCATGATTTGTGGTTTTTCCTTTGTGATATTCTAGGAGACCTTCAGGCGTATCGGGGTCCCTACAAGGTATTTTTATACTCACCTCTTCACAGGCTTCACCCGCACATTATTATGTCGCGTGAAGATGATAGAAAACCCCAATAAGACTTGGGGAACTAGGTCTAGACGGTGCTCTAAGGTTATTGATAGATGTGGTGACTGATAGTGATGAATGACGATCAGTTGTACCTACCCTTCAGGTAGGATCCTTGTTGTACAAATTCTAGATCACATTTTCCCCATTTTTTGTACTTTATTTTACGTCTAGATTGTATATTGGCCCTCTTTACAATTAGTATATACATTTACTCTTAGTGGCGGTTTTTAGTAGTGGTTTTAATTTTCATTTTCTGTTTTTTACTTGTGTGTAGTGTGCCATGTCTATGTGTGTTCACGTTTAAAGGAAATTCCTTCCCATTATTGGGTTTTTCCTTTCTGGTTCTAGTCACCTTCCCTTGGCCTATAAATTATGGTTTTACAGTAGTCATGACATGGGACCAAGGGGAAAGGTTGGGAAAAAGTCATAAGAATCATTAATGGATATTGTTATAGATTAGAATATCATTAAAATGTTACTATAACATTAATTGAGGAAAATAACCTTTTATATGAAATAATTTATTTTAAATATATATTATTTAAAATATAAATGGTAAAAATTATTTCAAAAATAAATTTAATAACATGAAGGATTATTTATATAGTATAAATGATTCTAATAACTCTATTCATGTGGTGTATGTTAAATAATGTCATTCACATTTTCGATAAAAATTAAAAAGTACCATTTTGGGAAAATAATTATAAAGAAGCTTTTAAAAATTTGTAAAGAATTTAAAATATAATGAAAAATAAATTCGAAAAATATTTGGATAATAACAGACAAATTCATTAAAAAAATTAATTAAAACGTTGACATAGAAGAATATATTCCCATATTAAGGGTAAAAAATTAGGTTTCCCCTAAAATAAGATTGTAACATAAAACCCATCACTAAAGCCAGTCATACTTCTTAATCACTCTAACACACATTATAGTGAAAATAAATTTTATTATACTTATATACGATAAATATAATAATAAATAAAATACCATTAATTATTTACTTATAAAATCTTTTTACCAATTTATCAGAAATCTTTCATTATCAATATCATTTCATTTTTTTACTGCTCTATTTTTCAAGTATGTTTTTTGTTCTATAGTTATAGTCCTTTCCCTTTGATTATGCATTATTCATATCAAGAATTTAAAAAGGTATATAAGTATATTATATGTTAATTATATAATTATTAATTACTTTATATGAAGTGGAGATGATAAATGAATCACATACCACTATGGAGATGATTGTCCATATCAACTAACAAATGATGTTTCCATTTTTAGATGAATGGAATGACAGAAAGATAAATATGAATTAAGATTTAAAAATCATTATTGTATCATAAATATAATATATATGTATATAGAATTTTTTTGACATAATAACATAAAAATCATTATAGATATGGAAAATTATTCAAATTTCTATGTGTAGGTGGTAGTCTACACGTACACATGAGTGATATTGTAATCACTTAATTGAAATAGAAGATATGGTAAAGGTTGGTAGATTAACCTAATAACATGTGATAATAATTATGATATTTTATACTTCATTTTTAAATGGATAAACTACATTTTTTGGAGTTTGATGAATATATAATATATAATGATATTCATTAAGAAATATACATATTTTTTTAGAGACCTCCTTTTGATTATTCCTGAAACATTGAAAGATTTTTATTAGAGGAATAAAAATATATTATTAATTAATTTTATCTAAGAATATTTTTTATATGTAATTTTCTGAGTTATATGTCTCGAATGTGGTTAATATTGTGGGAGAATAAGTTAAATTTAATAAGTGAGGGGAATGAGACACAAGGAATTTCTAAAATGAGTTCAAATATATATATAGACATTTTCATGGAAAAGTTTCTCAAAATGGTTAATGATTCAAAATAAGAATATGATATGGATGAAATATGTTCAAAAAGATAATAATTTAATAATTTTTTGTGGCAATCGTACCCTTCTCTCTTGGTTTGACCCCTTGGTAAAACTATTTAACCCTTAACTATAGTAACAAAATTTTACTATTTCCACTATAAACTTGGAAAGAAAATTAATTTGAGACTATTTGATTATATTAAATATGATGAATCAAAATATTGAATCCATTTTAATAGACTTAATTTCTATAATTAGAAAATTTTAATTATAAATAAGACTACATCACACAATGAAAACTAGTTTTAGGAGAATGAAACATTAATCCTAAAACAAAATTTACTTAAATTCCATCCCATGTTAAAACCAAAAAATGAAAATGAAAATAATTTAATATTTATATGATATATTAATTTCATTAAGATAATAAATCAAAAGAGATTAATTAAATTTATTAGGATAAGAATTCACTGCATGTATACAATTAGGATTTAGAAAATTTGTTTTTAATTTAAATTATGAACTTATATAGAAATTAATTATAATGTTGATTATAATGTAATTAAATATATTATATGAAATTAATGGATAGTTATATTACATTATGATCTCATTTCAGTCATAATGGTACTTTTTAATGAAACTAACTACAAATGTTACAAAAATCGGTATTTTTCACAATTCGAAGAAAAATAAATTTTTCAAGAAAAATTGTAAGAATTCAACTGTAAAAAATATTGACAAGAAGATTCAAAAAATTATATTAATTTACTCAAATAAAATTTAGAAATTTTTTTATAAATTAATTAAAAATATCTCATGTAAAAATGAAATAATTACCATTTATTAAGAAAAAATACTTTTAAAGTATAAAATGACTTCACTAAAAATATAATAATAATTTTTCAATAATTTATGTATAAATGTACATTATTAAAAAAACATAATAAATAATTTTCATAATGTTGTTGTTACTAATCATACTTACCAATTTAAGGGATAGGTTATAATATTTTACTATATCATTGTTCATCTAGACTTGGGATTTTGTGCAAAGAAAGCTTTCAAATGCATCATTATTATTTCAAAGGAAATACATTTTTAATATTGATGTGTTATAGAATTACCCAATTAAAATGAATTTCTACGTACATATTTAATTATCATGTTGTATATAAATTTGTATATCTATGATTAACCACATCCTCATGTTCCCATATAGAATCCTCTAATTTTTTATTCCTCCAAATATCATTAAATAGCCAAGTGACTTATTTCATTGAAACATATCTTTGTGATACAATATTTCTATTTTTTATTTATATTAATGGTCATGCTCCATCTACAAAATATCTTAGTTGAGTGCATGAAAATTATAACATATGTACATCCCCAGAAGAGAAACATGGACCATATTTTTATCATAATCGAAGTCATGAGGGGGTGAAAAGTGATCATTTGCAGCACATAATCGATGAGGAATATTGAAGTGAACAACATAGTTTGGCTCAAAATAACTTTATTTCCAAATATCCTCACCATATATAATGGATAAATTCACGAGAAAACCCTCTCACAAAAATTTATTTATATATCTCACCCAAAATTTTCAGCATAACTCATATATTGAATACATGATTCCTTGATGTGATATTAAATGGATATAACCTTATATACCATTTACTATACCATATCTGTTCCATTAAACATTCATTCTACCACATCATCCCAATATATCATTGTTCTACACATTTTTCCAAAAACGGCTTCATTAGGATCCTTCTAAATGGATGAGTGAATGTTATTATAGTATGAAAACACAAATAGAGTATTTTTTGATTCCTACAACATTTGAACAATACAGAAAATGATCACGACATACCCTCTAGAGTATTAGTGTTCCTCTAAAAATGAAAATATATCTAACTATGATATGTATAACATAAACACAAAAGTATATTTCGATCATTCACAATACTCTTCCAAAACATAATGGTCAACCTCAGATCCCTTTATGATAAAATTTTCCATGGTACCCCATTTTACCAAAATTATTACATAATGTATATAATGGAAAAATAATCAAGATATAAATATTTAATGATATAATTGATGTTTGATGACTTCACTAGGTGATCAAGTATAACCTAGAAATCATTATGCACTATATCTATTTTGTGGAGTCCCATAATTAATTCAATGGTGATGTTTTTTCATTTCCATTTTTATATGGATAATGTTTGTAACTTCACCTTAGTCGTATATCTAACGTCCATAACATTCTGGCATATAAATCCACTATATAAATAATCTAAAACATCACTCTAAATGTTGTCTCACTAGATATAACCTTTTAATCTTCTATACATCACCAAACTTCTATGATGGATAGTGAATGATGATCACTGAGATTCAACAAATATACCCATTATTTTTTCTTTTATTGGTAAAAAACTCAATTTTGAAACCTTATCATTCTATAAAAATCATGATTTAACCAAAAGACATTTCTCACTATATTTTATAACTCCATGATCTCCTTATTCACCACATTAATATTTACATGGATTGATTGTTGAATACTCTCGAAAAAAATTTAATATTTCTTCCATTCATTTAGGATTTAATTATATCTCAATTGAAAATACATAGTTATTGGATATTTTTTTGATATTTATCATATATAAACTTGCATGATAATTTCATTTCATATAAACATCCACCTTTTTTAAAATTTTGGTGCCAAAGCCTCATTTATTATTAAATCCAAGAAAAGACCACTTTAACTGGGTCGAGGGAGACCCATTACATAGACTAAAGGCCCAGTGGGCATTTATCCCATTATATGGCCCATAGGCCCAAATTTTTGTCCCAAGGCCCATTTTATGTATAATACTGCTACCATACTCACCTACTATGGTACCATACAATACCTGCTGCTACTACATTGCCCTGCTTCCGCTACAATGAACTACCGCCGCTATAGTTCCCACTATTGCTATAGTGCCGCCACTTCTACATCAATCGATGTGAGGAATAAGATATAGCCATATCATTAAAAATATGAGTGCACAATGACCCATTTTTTAATTAATCACTATAAATGGAAAACTATTCTCCATTGCATGGTAGTGTGTAAATAGGAACCATGACTAATCTTCTCTTTAGTTCCTTGAAATTTTATTCAGAAACACTGGTCCAAAGGAACTTAACTCCCTTCTGAGTTAACATGGATACATGAATAGATATCAATGAAGAATCCTTTATAGATCATTGAAAATATCAAGAAAATAAAAAAACTAATGATCATAGTTATAGTGGTTGGTCTTGGATAATTCTAAATAACATTTGATTTTGTTGGATTCACTTATAGACCCTCTAATTATATTGCATGACATAGAAATTAAAATTTATGTAGTCTAAATTCAATAATGGTATATTTTTCGTATAGTTTCTCCCTAGTTTGTCCCTTATGTATAATCCTCAAGTGAGCATAATGATCTTCTCTTGTCTTAGAATATATAAGAATATAATCTATGAAGACTACCAAAAACTGATCATGGTAATATTTAATGAATCTCTTCATTAAATTAATTAATGTAAGAGGGGAATTAGTCAGACCAAATACAATGAAAATAAATTATTTTTTTCGATACCTAAATTAGATGGATTCTATTGATATGTATTCGCTGATAAACCTTAAGTAATGGTATCCATATCAATGATAAATTTTTAATAATTATGTATCTCCTTGAAATTCATTGAAAAGATCATTAGTACAAGTAATATGATACTTATTCATGACCCTATCATTTTCATGTTTTCAATAATAAAGTTATAGTCTCAATGATCTATCCTCTACTTAAAAAAAATTACATCCCTTGGGGATGAACATGGCTGAATGGATCCCTTATAAATATTATCTTGGAGTTTATTTTAAATTACTTCAAAATAATTAGTGAAATTCAGTATGGATTCATTGATATTGGTGCATCACTTGGGATGAGTTTTGTTAGAAAAAAAATGTCCAAATTTAGAGAATGACAATATCACCCTTCCTATAAGATAACAACAAACAATTATATAATATATAAATCATTAATTTTGAGTTTTTACCCATCCATTTTAGATAAATAACCTCTTTTAATATGTATCAAGATCCATTAAACATAAGTAATTTTCATTAGATATTTATAGTTTCTCTCGTAATGATCAAAAATAGTATTTCACTTTGGAAAATCAAATGTTACCCCCCTCAATTGAAATTTTATATAGGATTTATATAAATAAAATCAATCCATTCTCAAAATCGTATAAAATTTAACTAGGGGATGAATAAAAATAATTACATGGAGCATATTACCAAAAAATGTAATTAGGGGTCACTAATAGTATTTAGGTGTAATAATCATACCCTTAAAATTTTTTATTTCTATTTAAACTTCTAAAAATTGTGGTAATAATGTGATACCATTTTATAAATTATTTGATTTAATATAGTGGGTCGAAATATAATAAATTAAGACATTATTATTTAATGATTTTTTTGGAATGTGTAATTTTCACCAATTCATTATCATAGCCCATATTGAAAATAATGGTCATAATAGATTTTTAATGGCCATGTATGACCAACAATTATTATATCATCCACATTGGGCCTAGACAACATGGGTTTTTATTACCTAGGATATGGTGCTTTGGAATCCCCCATAAAAAGCCCTCATGACTATAGAGGTATCCACAACACCATATAAAGGGGTGATTTATGATCCTCCTCCTTCAAAGTTGGATTAAAGTAATCCATCCCCATAGAAGAGCCCAACTTCCATGCGGGTACAACAGATGGACTCTGTATCTGATACCATTTTTAATGTTCTAGTCCATCCCACAATCATAATATTGTCCAATTTGGGCCCAACATGTATGGTTTTTTTCCATAGGATTTTTTCTGCATGAATCTCTATGTAAAAGGCCTCATGATGGGTGAGATATCCACACCACCTTATATAGGGGTTCTTTGTGCTCCTACTACTTAGATGTGGGATTTCAATAATCCTCCATACCCAAAAAGGGCCCAACATCCTCACTGGAACATCAAATAAATATTAGATCTGATACAATTTATGATAGCCTAGTTTAACCAAAATCATGACATTTTCCTCTCTAGGCCTAGCCCGCACAATTATTCATTCCATGGTCTCTAGGGATCCTGTATCACCATTGAAAATGACTCATAATGATAGAGGTATCCGCACCACCATATAAAGGGGTGTTTCATGCTCCCCCCTTGTTGTGGGATTTCCATAATCCACCTAATGAAGGGACTGATTTACTCATTAGAAAATCAAATGGAGACTGGATCTTATACCATTTTTAATATCATAGTCCAACCCGTGAACATGATTTTGTCTTCTTTTGGCCTACCCCACATAGTTTTTCTTTCCATGGGTTTTGTACCCTGGTAAAATCCCATGAAAAGGAATTATTATTGGATAGGTATCCCAAACACCATATAAATGGATTCTTTATCCTCCTCCACATTATTTGATGTTGTATTTTCATATTCATGTTGTAACATCCTCATTTTTAAATGATAACAAAACCCCACATTAGTAAATAAATTACTATTATTTTGGTGGGAAAAATTATTTTTTCAAAAAATGTGTTTATTATGGCTTTACCAAATTTTAAAATCCTTCTATGTCATTGTGATGTATTCAATAAAATATTTTTAGTGTTAGATATTGAATTAGTTAGGGAATATGAAGCCCGTAGACCCTCTATGATGATAGAATAAAAATATTAAATATATTTTATTCATACATGTGTGATTTGTTTTCAAAAAATGAATTTACTCACAAATGGTGCATCAAATGAAAAATATGAGACAATAGTTAGGTTCGAAACATAGGTTTTACCATAGGTTAGATGAAACCTTTATGTGCATCGGATATTGGGAAAGATCACATGTGATAACACACTCTTTATTTTTACTTAATTTATTATTCCATTTTTATATAAAAATTATTTAATTTCTAAAAAAGGTGCAACATATGAGAAATATCAGACCACTGTTAGGCTGAGAATGGATTTTCCCCTTAGATAGGGTATAACTTCAATGTTTGTCAGGTGGCTGTAAACCTCAAAAGTAATAAATAATGCTTTATTTTTAATTAATTTATTTTTCAAATTTTATATAATAAATAATTAATTTATCATAAACGATACATTATATGTGAAATATGAGGCATATGTTAGGTCTAGAATGCTGTGTTTATCCTAGTAAGGTTTTATCTGTTGTAAGCATCTAATGTTTGGTCAAATCACACCCATATATAATTTAATTAGTTTATAAATATTTTATTTTTCTGTTAGAGATAATAATAATAATTTTATTAATAATATTATTATTCGCGTTTAAAATAGAATTAAAAATCATAATATACTTCCAAAGTTAACAAATTGAATTTCATTTTATAAAATACATGGGAAATGTAACAATTTTAATATAAAAAATTGTACCCATCAAATAAAAATGTGAAATAAATATTATTTTTCTAGCTATTATCGTAATTTAATTGTTATTAATTTTATAATTTTAATGGTGTGATTAATGTGAGATAATTAATAATAATAATAACTATTTTATTTTTAATTTGAGAAAATAAAATGTGTCGTATATTTATGTATGTAAATATAGATGTTGGTGTAAACATATATATATATATATAATTTTCATATATATATATAATGTGTATATATTTTTGTGTTAAATATATATATATATGGGGGTATATATGTGTGTATATATATAGGGATTATTTTAAATATATATATTTAATGAGTATTTAGAAGGAATTTAGAGGATATAAAAATGATAAATAATAATAAAATAATAATGGGTTGCTATTAGAGGAAATATAAGAAGAATAAATGTGTAATTTAATTTGAAATGTTCTAATCCCTTAAGAGAGAGAAGATTAAAATAATTGTTGGTTAATAAAAAATTGATATTAAAATAAAGGTGGGAATGAAGAGGAACCTAAGTCTTTCTCACTAATTCTTACTTTTACCACACATTTCACATCACTCCAAATTCTTACCCCTCTTTTATTATTATTATTTATTTTATTTTTAAAATTTATTCCGATCTTCAATAAATGATATCTCATACAATATTGATCATGTTGATGTTCCATCAGTGTCATTGGATTTGAATTTACAATAATAATCTTAATGATATTTTTTTTTACAATTATAATATCATTTTAGTGGTGTAAATAAAATTGGATTCCAAACCACTGTGTCATCCATCATTTCACCTATGGTAGGAATCCATTATCCATTTATCTTTAAAATAATATTTATTGACCTGATTTTGTTGTTGTGAATGTATAGCCAAAGGATTCCCTTAATGTATACCCTTAAAATTTAAGAATGATTTATGTGTATCTTTTATAAATTTAATTATACATTCTTAAATGAAAACTTTAGTATGTCAAAATAATGATTTAATAAAAAATGATAAGATTTTATAATAAAACCCCTCATACGAGGTACACTATCTTCAAAAAAATTATGGATTTTTAATTTAAATAATAATTTGGATTAATGATTTAGATGATTATACCTTTTCTATTTTCAATGTCATTATAAAAATTGAATGGGTTGGATTAATTAAAATGGAATGTACATGATGGATTTCCTTAATTAAATTTTTAAATCTTATGACTCGACATGTTTATCATGTTCATGATGACATTTTTTCCATGAATTTTTAATTAAATTAAATTTTATGGAAATTATTAAGGTGGTCTTACCACACGTATTGCTAAACTTAAATAAGCACAGTTTATGTAAAATGTTTCAAGGCCAACGAGCATGTACCCATGTTTTAGAGGCTCTTTCTTGGCATCCAAATGACACAAGATCAAATCCCGATAGGGAAAAATTTCTAGGGGTGACTGTAGTATGGTATTGTAGTGGTACTGTTGTAGCAATGGAACTATAGCAGGGATGACACTGTAGCGGTGGAGGCACTACAGCAGGTACTGTAGCGGCGCCGGTACTGTAGTAGGTACTATAGAAGCGCATGAATGTTACCGGTACTATTTACCAAGGGATCCTTTGGGAAAAAATGGGCTTTGAATCCTTGTATTTAGGCCACTTGTCCATGGGCCTTCAAGCTATGTAATGGCTCTCCTTCTACCCAGTCATAAAAGAGGTCTTCGCATTAAATAATAAATTGAGGATTTGGCCCCAACCTACAAAAAATGTAAAATTTTTCAATGATATGATTTGAATGTATTCTATGAGATGTTTTATGGTTATTAAAAATATTGAGATCAATTTTTTAGGTGGTCCAAAATAAATTCTTTTTAATTTTATACAATTAGTTAAAGTATAAAGATATATGGGATTGTGTCTTCGGGTTGCAGAAAATGAACCAATGAAATTTAATATTTCATATTGAATTATAATTTCTCATTTTTAACATTCCCTTAGTTTTATTTGGGTCTATATGTTTGGAGAATCAGACCTATGACAACCCGATTAGTTTCTATCCTTTGGACATTATTAAGACCCGGTCTATTTGGATTTATATACCAATAATAAATTGGGATAAATTGTTTGATTTTTGAATTAATCTTTGAATAGGCATAATAATAAATTGTGTTATTTATTATGATAGAATCAATTTTCCTAAAATAGTAAATTAATATATTAACAACCCTGGGGTCAAATGACTTATTTAAGATGTTTTATATAATTATGATTATAATTACAAAAATAGATTAATGAAATGAATTTGTTTGATAGATGATGATTTTTTATAAATTTATCAATTTTTCATATGAAAATATATTTGGTATGATTAATAAAAGTGTTGTTAATTTTCTTTCATATCATTATAGAATATCCGATATAGATGTTATTGGTACATGAGGATATGATACTAATTGGGATATTGAGTTTTTTGGATATGACTCATGTTTAATGTGGACGCCTAATGACACGGTGCATGTTCTTTCGTACTACCGGAGGGAAAGGCGTACTTGTACATTATGCTTGAGAGAAGAGTATATGATTATATGGGATGTCTAAGGACTAATGATTGGTGTTGAAACTAGTGGGATTCAGGAATAGTTTCGTAATGTGTAAGGGATAGGTGCACTGGTACTTAATTCCTGAGGGTAGAGTATATGATCATGTTCAATGACTGAGGGCGTGTTTCATTGTCACACAATTCATGGGGGTGATATTCTAGTTATGAATGAGGGAAATGTTTTTTTAGCTTAAGGGAAGAGGTCATATGTTGTGGTATATTCTGATTGATTCATCCGAATGAAAGAGGATCGAAACAAAGAAATAGATATTCCCCTTAGGATGAAGTATGTAGTATGGGTTGGGTGTACATTTAGGATCCAAGAATTATATGCTATTATTTAATTTGTTATCACTTTACAGTTATAATTGTTTTCACACTATCATTTATTACTAATTTCACTAAATATA
This sequence comes from Viscum album, assembly GCA_963277665.1. NCBI lineage: Eukaryota > Viridiplantae > Streptophyta > Magnoliopsida > Santalales > Viscaceae > Viscum > Viscum album. Next base: position 1,978,349,136 of record OY728127.1, on the reverse strand, counting down.
TTGGTTTAGAGACTGTGAGTGCTGGACAACTGATATTTATAGCTCATAACCTTATTAGTCGTCATTTTTCACCTGATCAGATCTTATTGTGTGCATGTCATTGGATTCATTTCTTGTGTTATGCTGTGTACATGTGATCAAGGGTGAACATGACTGGGCTCTTGCTCAAGATGATCAAGGATATGACCATTGGGATTTTAGTTTCTATTATAAATTTGTACTTCCTGTACTTCTAGCTTCATCTTTCAGACATTAATTATTATTAACTGGATTTGGAAATTTTTATTCAGATATTATATTACTCTTCCAATCCTTATGTTTCTTTTAATATCAAATATACATTTATTTTTTATTTTTTATTTGATAAAAAACTGTTTCACTCTGATCTAGAGTGTATAGTCTCCCCACCATACCATCAATATACCATTTCTGCTATTTTTCAACCTCTATCGTAAGCAGAGGCATTCATGAGTCCATGTGGTGACCAGTCCAACCATCTTATTATTGTTGATCTGGTTCAGGATATTGTAAAGGGTAATGACAGGGAGGTTTCTTTTTTTCCCTTGTCTTACTATTTGGGATTATCAGACATGTTACTAGGAATGTGTCTGCTCTTAGAAAATAGTCGTGCTAGGGACTGATCTCCCTACATACGGGAAATAACAAGTGTCCATAGATGTGATTGTTGTTCATTCATTTTACTCTTACTATTGATATGATTTCAACTTTAATGAATGTTGTACTATCAATTTCATATTAATTTATCATATTTATGGTATTTTACTCTTGGATTACTATGGAAAGGATGAATCATTTCATTAATCATAATAACCACATTGATATTCCCATGTCATGCAAATATTGTGCCATGTAGATGCATATTTTGGCTTTTTTACTTATTTGATTTGTGTTCCTATAGTGTTATTATTTTTACTGATTGTATGACATGTTTAACTATTTATATGCCAAGTTTCATGACTACTTAGCATGAATTGGAGTTTTAGTATGTCATGATTCTATGATTTACGCATGTCTCTTTGTGTTAGATTCGTGTAGTGACCTCCTTTTCATTGTTTTAAATATTTAATAGATGGAATGGGATAAATGTATTTGGTTTCAATTAAATTTTGAGAAAGTATTTAAATATAATGTGTTTGTGAACCGTAAAAATGGGAAAATGTAAATTTATAATCAAGATATATTGATGTTTTAAATATGATTATATTTTCTTAAAATGTAATTTTAAATAAACTAGTTAACCATATAAATTCACAACTGGACCCAAGAAGTTCTGTTGGGGAGCTATCTTTATGGTATAACCCTTAATGGGTGTTTAAAAAATTAAATGAAATAAAGCTTCTTATTGGAATTCATTTTGATGATAAAATGAGGGATTAGTTAGACACTCATATGTCACCTTATCTTTAAAAACATAAAATTAATTTATTCTATAATTTTCTTAATTAGGACTGAATTTCAAGGACTGTAAAATATTTTAAAACAATAATGACTTTTGAGACATTCCTTATTTTATTTGACGTTTTTGTAAATATTTTAAATGGATAAATATTAATATGTGAATAATTATAATGAATTTAAAATGGAAATTTTTTAGGTGTCATTCCTTTGAATCATTATGTAAGGGTAGCTTGAGATTTTATTTTGAGTAACATTATAATGGAAACATGTGATTTTTTCATAGAATAATTTCATTTTAGAAATGGCTTAAATGATCTGCTCTTGAGCCTAGTGTGTTTGAGTTAGTGTAGATACCCGAAGCCTGACGTACATGGACATTACATTACTTTTGCGGAATACTTAGTACATAACAAAAACACACACACAAGGACCGTAATAGTTTAGTGTCATTGGAAACTCGGAATATAATCTTCTAATCATGGTGAAATATCTTCAACATCTCCCATAAAGATCTTCTTTTTTTAAAACCAAAATCCATTCTTTATGTCCTAGGGAAAAGAAAACATAAAAGGGGTGAGCTCAAATGCTCAGTAAGGGTAAACAAAAGAAATATCAATCACATCATATTCATAAGAACATATCTTTTGGAAATCTTAACCTGAAAAAGAGATCATAATTTCATAACATGGGATAAATCATAGTAGTGAAACGTAATCCCAATAATCATAACATAAAACATGAAACTTTGTGGCATACACACATAATCATAGAGAATCATATCTTATTAGTCAAGACTCATTTCCAAGACTATCTTAGTGGACAAAGTCCATTTCTGAACCGAGTCACCCTCGTTTCAGTCCTGTTTCAACGAACCGGTATAACCTACAATTCCAGCCATGTCTATCTCATGAGATATAAAATCATTACCCAATGCATTAGAGGGAGATATAGGTCCCACCCATCTCATAATGATACTATTCTTATGTGTGCCACAAATTCATAAATCATACATCATTGCATAACCCATGCAATAAAAATGGGATTCTTAAACAACATGTCATCAGAAAACAATTCATATAAGATAAAGGAATTCATAAAAATATTTCCATCACAACATAATCAAATAAATGTAATAATAGGGATAAAAACATAACCCTTTATTATCTTAGATTGAAAATAATTTTGATAAAACGCATGAACTCCATTCTTGAGGAAAATATCCTTTCTACTTCAAAAACACTTTTCCTTTCTTAACATGTCATACAATTTTATACTAAAAGAAGTTGATTAAAAATAAACATGAAAACATGTAAAGTAAGATTCTTGGAAATAATGTTTTAAAAATCCATTCATGCCGTATAAGTTTAAAAAAACATTCTTCTCATACTTTTGTCGGAAAAGTCAAAAAGTACCTCGTACGAAAAATGACAACAGATTCCTTTCATATTCTTTACTAAAAACTCACTGAAGGGTAAAATTGGATTTAAACAATTGTAGGTGGATATAAATAATACTACATATTTAGGAAACATGGATGTGGATGATAAAATACACTCCAGTAAATACTAAATTATAAACAATCTCGGATAAAAATGAGATTGTGATATTTCCCTTACCTTAGGTCTGATTTGCTTCATAAGTGTCTGAACCTCCTATATAATGATTTAAATAATGTCATTGACTTATTACAGAATCATATTCATTTTTATTATATCATATATGGTTCACTTATGACATTATATTACCCGTTCTTTTGTAAATTCATGTTAATGTAGTGTTTTGGGTAAAATCGTCTCATTTGTCGTTTGTGTTTTAACTTGTAATTATTAATATGATTACTTAGATCATGATTACTAAATTAAAGAATATAAAACATGATTTATATATAATATATATTCAGAATATACATATATATATAATGGATCAATAAATGGAAATAAATACACCGTTCCTGGAGACGGTAGGCCGTACGTACGCATGAACGCTGTTTTCGTTTCCTTATTGAATGGAGTGGAATTAAGTAGATGAAATAAATATATATATAAATAAATCCAGTAGTATTATTATGTAATATATTTCATGACTACTTATTATATATACTTTATAATCATTCATGAATGTTTAACGTGGAGAATGAATCTCATCGTGTCGTGGAGACGGTAGTCCGTACGTACGCACGAGCGATGATATCGTTCTCATGATCTTTGAATTGTATTTTAGTATATGTATACTATTTCAGAATCAATATCACATTATAATAGTCATATATAGTCATTATTTACACCATTATACCCATCCAAGGAAGGTGGTGGTGGAAAATAGACTACACCACGGCGTGGAGACGGTATTCTGTACGTACGCACGCGCGGTGATTTCCTTTTTCCGTAGGATGGATAGCAGGTTAATTGGAGTTTTTTCATATTTATAATAACATGTCAGTATATAAGAAATACTTATTCTATTACTTTATCATGAAACAAATATAGAAGAAGAAGTTGAAGAAGAATGAAATTGAAAAAGATCGGTAATGGATATTACTTCTTTTGACGCGCCTTCACTTAACCTCCACTTAAAGAACTAAGGATGGTCTTTGAAGAAGACCAGGACCTCTATGATGATACTAGGGAAGTGTAGAAGATATTTTGGCATGGGTTGGCCGAGATCGAATGCTCAAATTGGTGTGAGGTGGAGAGGGAGGAGGTTCCCTTTTATAAGGGAGGAGAGGGGCACCTTCGGAAAATCTCAAAATATTATTTTATATTAAGGTCAAATTCGGTTTATAATGGTTCCAAAGGGTCTTATTTCGAATATAAAGTGGGTATGGGTCGAAATAATCTCATCCAATAGGATTTAGACAAGTTTAGGTTATTATTTCAACCTTATCCAATAGATTTAACTCTATGTTAAATAATTTAACTTTTACCGTTTCTTTTTGGTTTCTTGCACTATAAGGTTAATAAACGTACCATAAAAAGCCAAAATAACCAAAAGTTGTTTATTATTAATATATATATCCTTGGCTAAGTCATTTGGCCGAACCTTAGATTTTTAGGAATTAATTAACAATTAAAAATATAATATTTGTTTTAAAAACTAATTTATGTCAATTTTGACACTATTTGGTACATGATTTTTATGAAATTTATATCAGAATAATAAGTTAGAAAAAAGTTACTTATATCAACAATAACATGACATATTAACCTAGAAAATTAGTGGAATTCATAAAAAGTATCAAATTATATTTATTTTGATATTTATAACATCAATTATGTCAATATGTCATTAATAAGATAATTACTGCATCATTGTTGTGTCACAAATAAATTAAATTATTTAATGTCTAAAAATTACAAATAAATAACCATTATGTAGGAAATATTTTTATCTTTCTAATGAATATTTATAGTAGAATTTAACTTATGTATAACCCTATATTAAAAATTATTTACTTATTAAACATTGATTTTAACTATTTTAACCCTTCTTTAAATAAATTCTTAATAAATGTCCTAATCTAATCCAAGTGGTCCTAAATGGGAATATTTTATTTCTAGGGTTGTTTTTGGTCGAATTAAACTTATCCAATAGAATTAGGACATGTGTTAGGGTAATAATAATATCATTTTTACCCTTAATTACCTTATTTACTTTGAACCGTGGTAAATAAAAGTAAAAAGTTACTATTCACCAAAAATTATTTTCATCTCATTGAACCACATTTTACATACGGACATCAACCGTGTCTCTCTGATTTCCGAAATTTCACTCACAGAAGTGGTAAAATTAAGTTTTATGAAAAATTTAGTTTTTTTAACTACCACTTAGTGGTTTCACTATTCATCAAAAATTTAATGTTTTCAGAAAAATACCCAAAATTAGGCCTACGCTATATTTGATATTATGAACTCAAAAATGATGTCTATTTTACCAAATTCAAAACATATCAGTTGCATTAATTAATTTAAAAATTAATTCCCGTCGTCAAAACAAATAGCGTGTTCTTAAGAAATAATAAATATCAAAAGATTGACATTTGTTTATGTCTGGTTTAAATGTGAAATTACATCCAATGAACAACATTGTATTAAATTGTAAAAATATATTCTAAATATAATTTAAAACCACTCAAATTAATAATTTATCACTATTAATTATTTCAATTAAAAAAGTTGTTTTTAATTAAAATTTAGTAATTTTCACTATTCATCGGAATATGAAAGTTATCTGAAAAGTAAAAAAATTTCAATTTAAGCTAATTTCGATATTCCGAATCCAAAAATGAAGTCCATTTTGAAAAAGGTACAAAATTTCAAAAAAGTAGTTATTACTTATTCATAACAGATATTTTTAATACTATTTTAATAGCATATCGTTGTTTAGTGAAACTCTGTATTGCGCACTACAAACGCTATCGAGGAAGGTCGCGATTGCGTGTAATGCAAGGCAAGTCAAGGATGTGTGTTGTGAAAACTCCTTTTGGTAGAGCGTAGAACACAAGACATTAATGAAATTAAAAAATTATTTTTCATAAAATCTCGGGGTGTTACATTCTACCCCTCTTAAAATGAATTTCGCCCATGAAATTCGTCGGGGTTATAAATGGTTTACTATTCAAAAGTTTCTTTGATAGAAACCCACATCGTAAAAAGGAATACCAAAGCAATCTTTAAAGACAAAAGTATGAAATGTAACGGTTACCCAAATAAACTATTCACTGGGTTTCCACATAGGTTAAAATATGGATATGGAAGAGAAATCTAACCATCATGTTCTGATGGAGAGTGGTAGAGAACATGGCTATGGAAACGCCAGAAATCACAAAGCTATAAATTTGTGACGATCTAAGGTACCATCTGATTCATCAGATATAAGAGCACTAGGAAAACATTTTTGGTTTTCAAGATCATTTCCCTAATGTTGACGAATTTGAATTAGAATAAATACTTACTTTATTTTGGTACAATCTCACTGATTTTCGTGCCTTGAACAATTTCCACTTCATCTCTTAAAGAAATGAAGTTGAATTTGTTATTCGTGAAGTGTTAGCAGATCATGTGATAGAATGACGGGTCATTCCATCTGTCTCAAACAAAAGGTTAACAAAAGCTATTAAATAAACATAAGTCAATCCATAGTGATATTAATCATATATGGTTCCTAAAATGGAATTTTACTTATTATATCATAATAAAACTATTTTCTACTAAACAGGGAATTCTTGTAGGCCAGTGGTAGGTGATAAAGGCCAGTCGCACTTCGGTTGTGGGTTTGATTCCCACGGCCTTGTCTGACGCGATGGGTTGTCGCCTGTCCCGCAGGTTGTCCTTTTTCTAAAACTATATTACTATAACATCCCATCAATAATATCAAAAAAACTTTTATCCTTAAACAATACTAACTTATGTCCAACATAATCCATTCCAATCTTTAGGCTTATCCATAATATTGCAGTCCACTCTCATAACATAGTGAAAACGATTACCAGAGATTTAATACCATCGTTGATCCCCATATAAGATATGTCTTTTTTGTCACATTCCAAACATTCAAAGGCCTTAATCATGTATTCTCTTGAATACCCATTGAACGATAGTGAAAAATTGAATGTAGTTAAAAGTTAACACTTTCCACATACCAAAATCCTCAAAATTCTATATACTCAAACCATGATATCACTTAGTCCTTATATCAATCATGAGCTCATGAATACTGTCAAAAATTTCATTTTCTCCTCATCCATTCATTATGCGTATATCATCTACCTTCCAAAATATTTGAATCACTTTTCATGGTTACCGGTACCTCAAAATTATTGAAAACCACAATAGACCAATAAATAAATATTTCAATACACCATAAGAGTACCTCAACAACATTATTCTTGAATACCATTACATAAACACTTCAGTCCATCCACTTCAATGATTGTCCTGGAATAATTCCTTCCTTGATTTAGAAGTAACTTTTTAGGTCAGTGCATTGAGTTGGGCAATGCCCATATTCTCCACAAATAAGACATTGAACTCCATAACAGTCTATCACTCTATGACCCTTTTCTCCACACAGATAACATCGGTCCCTCCATTTGAGATATTCCTCAAGGTTCTTCTTCCCTTCTTTAGAAATCTCAATTTTCATTTCTTTATGCTCCTCAACTTGCAAACATGCATAATAGTTTATCTTCATTTTCTTTGATGAATTAGGTATACCACTAAATTTCACCTTGTTAATAATATATCACGATGACTGATTCGGCATAATCACAATATCTTTCTCTCTGGGAATTACACAATTTTGTTGCTCATAGTCACCAATTTGTCCATTGGATTCAATGTTAACAGAATTCCTTCTGGTTCCCTCCATTAAATAAAATACAAAAAGAATCTTGTGAGAGACAAAAATCATGCTAGATAAAACAACATAGTAAAGGGGGAGTACCCTTAATATCTAACATCTTAGGTTAAATTCTAAGATCGTTACCGTAGTTTTAGGACTATATCCTATATGTATACTTATCCTTAGAGACATCCCTAGACATACCTTAGAATTGTCTCTAGGGATCTCACTAACATTCTCACATCCTAGTTTCCAAAGTTTGACTAAACCTTCCCTCTGATACCAACTTTAGAGTCTCGGAGCCTGATGTACATGGACATTACATTACTTTTGCGGAATACTTAGTACATAACAAAAACACACACACAAGGACCGTAATAGTTTAGTGTATTTGGAAACTCGGAATATAATCTTCTAATCGTGGTGAAAGATCTTCAACATATCCCATAAATATCTTCTTTTTTTTAAACCTAAATCCTTTCTATATGTCCTGGGGAAAAGAAAACATAAAAGGGGTGAGATCAAATGCTTAGTAAGGGTAAACAAAAGAAATATCAATCACATCATATTCATAAGAACATATCTTTAGGAAATCTTAAACTGCAAAAGAGATCATAATTTCATAACATGGGATAAATCATAGTAGTGAAATGTAATCCCAATAGTCATAACTTAAAACATGAAACTTTGTGTCATACACACATAATCATAGAAAATCATATATTATTAGTCAAGACTCATTGACAAGACTATCTTAGTGGACAAAGTCCATTTCTGAACTAAGTCACCCTCGTTTCAGTGCTGTTTCACTAAACCAGTATAACCTACCATTCCAGCCATGTCTATCTCATGAGATATAAAATATTTACCCAATGCATTGGAGGGAGATATAGGTCCCACCCATCTCATAATGATACCATTCTTATGTGTGCCACAAATTCATAAATCATACATCATTGCATAACCCATGTAATAAAAATGGGATTCTTAAACAACATGTCATCTTAAAACAATTCATATAAGATAAAGGAATTCATAAAAATATTTCCATCACAAAATAATGAAATCAATGTAATAATAGGGATAGAAACAGAACCCTTTATTATCTTAGATGGAAGATAATTTTGATAAAATGCATGAACTCTCTTCTTGAGGAAAATATCCTTTCTACTTGAAAAACACTTTTCCTTTCTTAACATGTCATACAATTTTAAACTAAAATAAGTTGATTAAAAATAAACTTGAAAACTTATAAAGTAAGCTTCTTGGAAATAATGTTTTAAAAATACATTCATGCCGTATAAGTTAAAAAAACATTCTTCTCGTACTTTTGTCGGAAAAGTCAAAAAGTACCTCGTACGAAAAACAACAAAAGATTCCTTTCATATTCTTTACTAAAAACTCACCGAAGGGTAAAATTGGATTTAGACAATTTTAGGTGGATAGAAATAATACTACATATTGAGGAAACATGGATGTGGATGATAAAATACACCCTAGTAAATACTAAAGTATAAACAATCTCAGATAAAAATGAGATTGTGATATTTCCCTTACCTTAGGTCCGATTTTCTTTGTAAGTGTCCGAACGTCCTGTATAATTATTTAAATAATGTCATTTACTTATTAAAGAATCATATTCATTGTTATTATATCATATATGGTTCTATTATGACTTTATATTACCCGTTCTTTTGTAAATTCATGTTGAAGTAGCGTTTTGGGTAAAATCGTCTCATTTGTCATTCGTGTTTTAACTTGTAATAATTCATATGATTACGTAGATAATGATTACTTAATTACAGAATATAAAACATTATTTATATATAATATATATTCATAATATACATATATATAATGGATCGATAAATGGAAGGAAATACACCGTTCATGGAGACGGTAGGCCGTACGTACGCATGAACGCTGTTTTCATTTCCTTGTTGAATTGAGTGGAATTAAGTAGATGACATAATTATATATATACATAAATCCAGTAGTATTATTATGTCATATATTTCATTAATACTTATTATATATACTTTATAATCATTCATGAATGGTTAACGTGGAGAATGAATCTCATCGTGTTGTGGAGACGGTAGTCCGTACGTACGCACGAGCGATGATATCGTTCTCATGATCGTTGAATTGTATTGTAGTGTATGTATACTATTTCAGAATCAATATAACTTTATAATAGTCATATATAGTCATTATTTACACCATTATAACCATCCAAGTAAGGTGGTAGTGGAAAATAGATTACACCATGACGTAGGGACGGTATTCCATACGTACGCACGCGCGATGATTTCCTTTTTCTGTAGGATGGATAGCAGGTTAATTAGAGTTGTTTCATATTTATAATAACATAACAGTATATAATAAATACTTATGTTATTACTTTATCATGAAACAACTAATGAATAATAAGTTGAAGAAGAAAGAAATTGAAAAAGATCGGTAATGGATATTACCTCTTTTGACGCGCCTTCACTTAACCTCCACTTAAAGAACTAAGGATGGACTTTGAAGAAGATCAGGACCTCTAGTATGATACTAGGGATGTGTATAAGAGATTTTGGCAGGGGTTGGATGAGCTCAAATTCTCAAATTGGTGTGAGGAGGAGAGGGAGGAGGTTCCCTTTTATAAGGGAGGAGAGGGGCACCTTAGGAAAATCTCAAAATATTATTTTATATTAAGGTCAAATTCGGTTTATAATGGTTCCAAAGGGTCTTATTTAGAAGATAAAGTGGGGATGGGTCGAAATCCTATCATACAATAGGATTTATACAAGTTTAGGTTATTATTTTAACCTTATCAATTAGATATAACTCTAAGTTAAATAATTTAACTTTTACCGTGTCTTTTTGTTTTCTTACACTATATGGTTGATAAACGTACTATAACAAGACAAAAGAACCCCTAGTTGTTTATTATTAATATATATATCCCTATCTAAGTCATTTTTCCTAACCTTAGATTTTTAGGAATTAAATAACAATTAATAATATAATATTTGTTTTAAAAACTAATTTATGTTAATTTTGACACTATTTGGTACATGATTTTTATGAAATTTATAATAGAATGATAAGTTCTAACCAAGTTACCTATATCAACAATAACATGTCATATTGACCTAGAAAATTAGTGGAATTCATAAAATGTCTCAAATTATATTTATTTGGGTATTTATAACATCAATTATGTCAATATTTCATTAATAAGATAATTACTGTATCATCGTTGTGTCACAAATAAATTATTTTATTTAATGTCTAAAAATTACAAATAAAATACCATTATGTATTAAATCTTGTTAGCTTTCTAATTAATATTTATAGTCTATTTTATATTAGTTATAACCCTATATTAAAAATGATATACTTATTAAACTTTGATTTTAACTATTTTAACCCTTCTTTAAATAAATTAATAATAAATGTCCTAATCTAATCCATGTGGGCCTAAATGGTCATATTTTATTCATAGGGTTGTTTTTGGTCGAATTACACTTGTCCAATAGAATTAGGACATGTGTTAGGGTAATAATAATAACATTTTTACCCTTAATTACCCTATTTACTTTTAACCGTGGTAAATAAAAGTAAAAAGTTACTATTCACCAAAAATTATTTTCATCTCATTGAACCACATTTTACTTACGGACATCAACCGTGTCTCTCATATTTTTGAAATTTCACTCACAGAAGCGGTAAAATTAAGTTTTATGAAAAATTCAGTTTTTTTAACTACCACTGAGTGGTTTCACTATTCATCAAAAATTGAAAGTTTTCAAAAAATACCAAAAATTAGGCCTAAGATATATTTGATATTATGAACTCAAAAATGATGTCTATTTTAGTGAAACTCGGTATTGCGTACTACAAACGCTATCGAGGAAGGTCGCGATTGCATGTAATGCAAGGCACGTCAAGGATGCGTGTTGTGCAAACTCCTTTTGGTATAGCGTATAACACAAGACATTAATGAAATTAGAAAAAATATTTTTCATAAAATTTCTGGGTGTTATAGTTAGAGTGACCTACTGATAGGGTTGAGGCTTTTTATTTATTGAGGGGTTATGTCTTAGTAGGTAGCACCCTTAGAATTCATATTTCTTGCTAAATCAGCTCTGTTTTTTATGTTTGGTGTCATTATTGTATCATTCTCCTTTATTTTAATCCTAGATAGTAGTGACATTATTTTTTAGATGGATGGTCATGGTATCTTTGACCCTTTATTTTCCTCGGTGATTGAAGAATTGGTATAGCATTTTCTAGGTTAATAGTAATATAGGGTAATACAAATTGGGGTTAAATCTATTGTAAAGACCATTTGATGCTTGAATTCATTGGGTGGATAGCATATGGATAGTATTCATGATGTTTCATCTTTATTCTAGAATATTGGGGTTACATATGTTGATGTACGTGGGTTCATAGAGTGATAAATGATGTAATGAACTAGTTGGGTTAGATTTAATCATTAATCCATGTTCCTTGAGTGTGATCTCTGGTCATCTTTGTAGTTGAGTGACCCATGGGTTAATGAAATCTGTTCATCCTTCTACTTGGAATGAATTTCAATTACTTGGGTGTTTTGAAAAAACGGTTGGTTTGTTTTTTTTATGAAAATAATTTGAACTTTGGTGTTTATGGAAGTTCTGACCTAGAATTATTTTGAGCTGCTGGTCAATCGCTTCTTTCGATAACTAGGAAACTCCTACGGTGGGGAGAATCATGTCGGTTTTAGTGTTTAAATGTTAGTGATTTGTTGGGGTAGAGACATTGGTGTGGTTGGTGGTGTATTAAACCATTGAGAAACATAATTGGTTTTGGTTTTACTTTGGTGGCTAATATTGAATGATCATGGAAATTTCATGGGTGTAAAAGGATAGGTTATCGGTTAATGGTGGTACATAGATAGGTTATGTTGGGCTTCATGCAAGGGAATTTTACCAATAGTGGTTCGATTGATATTATTTGTATTATTATAATCCACTTAATATACTCTTCTTTACGAAATGAGCATGTCCCCTATCATCACTTCTTCCTTGATGCACTAAGGTACTGTCGACCTTACGCCACACTAATTTTTTAAATTCTGTTGGGCTTATTTAGGTGGCATGATAGGGAAGCACGATGCCGAGTTAGGGAAAGTGTGGACAAATGTTTAGCACTATATTCATTGAAATCCTGCGAGACCAGTTCTATTTGGTCGATATGGAATTAAACCATTTCCATATGATGGATCTCCTGATATGACTTGGAAGTAATCAGAATCATTCTATTAAAGGAAATCATTTATGGAGCATCACTCAAACTCTTAGAGGCAGTTTTAAAGCAATTTTGATGGTATTGGTGTCGTGGGATGGAATTGTCCCCCTTTAGAAATTTTGAGACCTATGTTGGGGAGAACAACCATTTAGTTTTTTTAGGATTTGAAAAAACAATCATGTATTTAGTTAACGAGGTCATATATGCATCGTTTCAATTTTTTGGTTAGAAAAATTTGTATAGGCTTAGATATTAATGGATTATGTACCACTTACCTAATAATTGCTTAATGACGTGTTGAGTGTATAGAAATGCAATGTGAGAATATAAGTGATACATCATGACCCTTGTTAGTTGGATGTTGTTATTTTGTTCCTGATGGATTCTAGAGGATGAGAATTTTTTATTGTAGGAAGGTTGTAACATCCTCATTTTTGAATGATAACAAACCCACACATTAGATAAAAAATACGAGTATTTTGGTGTGAACATATATATTTTCAACAGTTGTGTTTATTATGGATTTACCAAAGGGTAAAAGACTTCTCTTGCACTTATAAATATTATATGAAATATTTATTTAGTTAGACGTTGAGTCAGAATAGGATTCTGAGGCCCGTAAAACCAGAATTTTTATAGAATAAAAACACTAAAAATATTTTATTCATATGTGAGTTTATTTTATTTTATAAATAAAATAACTTCCAAATGGTGCATCGGATGGAAAATTTGAGACCACCTTTAGGTTTATAATGTGTGGTTTACCATAGGATGTGTACAAGCATTATGGGCATGAGGTATTTGCACACATCACACATGATAATACACTTTTATTTTACATTAATTTTTATCCATTTTTTCATATATTAAATAATTAATATCACACAAACAGTGTATTCTAAGAGAAATCTGAGTCCACTGTGTGGCCTAGAATGATGGGTTTACCCTATGAGAGTTATAATATTAATGTGTGTCAGGTTTTTGAAATCCTCACATGTAAAAATACCCTATTTATTTTAAATTAATTTATTATTATGCTTTATATAATAAATAATTAATTTCTCATAAATGGGGCATCATATGAAAAATCGGAGACCACCTTTAGTTATGAAATAAAGGGTTTACAATAGATAGGGTATAAGTTTTGTGGGCATCAGACGTTTGGTCAGATCACACCCGAATATAATTTAATTGGTTTATAAATATTTTCTTAGGTAGTTAAAAATAATAATAAAAAATTTATTATTAATATTATTCTATTGGTTGAAAAAAATAAAAAATTTACTTCCAGAATTAAAAAATTGTGTTGTGTAGTAAATAGTAAGTGATAAATGTAACAATTGTGATATTATTAATTAACAATTAAATAAAAATATGAAATCAATATTAATTTCATAGTAGTTATGGGTATTTAATGGTTATTGTTTTTAATATGTTAATGGTGAAATTAATGTGAGATAATTAATATTAATTATAATAGTAACATTTTGTTGTTGTTGTTTTTAATTTGGGAAAATAAAATGTGTTAAATATATATATGAACATATATACATGTGCAGGTTTAAATGTATATATATAATCTTTATATATATATTTAATATTTTTATATATATGTGTTATATATATATATGTTTGGGGGGGAGGGAGCATAAGCATTTATATATATAAGGTTTAATGTTAATTTATATATTTGGTAACTATTTAAATATAATTAAGAATTTAAAATAAAAATGATAAAATATAATAAAATATAATCGGGATCCAAGAGAGGCACTATAATATTAATAAATTGAGAATTTAATGTTAAAAGATGTAAACCATTTAGAGAGAGGAAATGATATAAATTTTGGGTTAAAAAAATCATTATTTAAATATTTGTTGAAATGAATAGGTAGTAATGCCTTTGTCATGGATATCCCTTTCTCCCACATATTTGACATCACTCCCCTTTATCTCCCCTATAATTTTTTATAATTTATTATAATCCTCAATCATCGATATCTCATACAATATTGAGCTGATTGAAGCATCATCGGTGTCGTTGGATTCTTCTTGACAAGAAGAATATTACACATATTTTTTATGAAAAGAAAAAGGTATCAATGGCTTAATTGAACTCATACATCACCCCATGTTATCATTCAACATTGCCCCTAAGGTAGAAAGGCCATAACATTTTCACTTGTAAAATAATGGTTATTGACAATATTTTTTGGGTGTGTGTGTAGTTGTAGGTCTCTTTTACCATATTCCATTTAAATTTAAGAATTATTTTATTTCTTATTTTATAAGATTAATTATTTATTATTTAATTAAACGTTTAAAATGTTAAATGAATTTTTACCAGAAATGTAATGATTTTATAATAAAACACCTCAAATGAGGTGAATTGTAATCTAAACCTAGGTGTATTGATTTGTGATTTAAATAAGTCATTGGATTAATGTTTTACATGATTATCTATTTTATTTTTTTCCATGTCTTAATGAAAAATAAATGGGTTGAATTAAATGAAAGGGATTTCAAATGATGGATTTAATTCTTTAAATGATTAAATGACATGACTAAACTTTTTTATCATGATCAAGATGACTTGTTTTCCTTGTTGTTTTAAATGTAATAAATTAAGTGGAACATATCAAGGTGGTATGACCACACAACATGTTATAATTAAATACGAAAAATATGTATAAAATTTCTAAATTATATGATTGGAATATATCCAACGACATGTATTATGGTGGTTTCAATCCTTGAAATTATTTTTTTTGTGTTTTCAAGATGAAATCCCTTCTTATCTAGTATAATTATTTATAATAATTGGGATATTTGGGATGGCACTGTTAGTCCATGGGAATGCAACCAAATACATTGAAAAATTGATATTAAATTATAATTTTTTAATTTTAACCCATCCCTTAGATCCCTTTGGGCATGCAGGAAGGAAGAGTCAGACCTACGTCTGCCTGATTAGTGTGCCATCCTTGGAAATTATTATCACATGGTCTATTTGGCTTTAAATCTCTACAATAAATTTGAATAAATTATTTTATTTCTAGATTATAATTTTTGTTCGCCTAGTAATAATTTATGTCTTTTCTTATGATAGAATCACTATGGATAATCTTCTTAATTAATATATTATTGACCTTGTGGTTTAATGATTTATTAAACATGTTTTATGTAATTATGATGAGAATTAGGAAAATGGATTAATTAAATGAATGGGTTTGACATATGATAATATTTTATAAATAGATCATTGTGTCTTATGAAGATAATTCTAGTATGTTTGATACTAGTGTATTGATTTTGTTTACATATATTTTGAGAATATGTGATATCGATGTGATTGATACCTAAGAGTTAAATACTAAATGGAATATTTTGTTTGTTTGGATATGGTTCATGTTTAATATGGACACCTGAGGACTTGGTTCATGTTCTTTCGTACTAGCTGAGAGCATGGTGTATAGGTAAATGATGCTTGAGGACATATTATATTTTTATATAGGGTGTATTAGGACTCATTGTTGGTGCTTATTCCTGAGGTATTGGGGAATTCATTCAAATAACTTAAGGGAAGGCACACATGTACAAAATTCGTGACAACAAAGTATATGATTATGTCAGATTCCTGAGGGCTAGATACACACTCACACGATGCTTGGGGGTGAGTTTTTAGTTATTCATGAGGGTGAGGATTTGGTTATCATGGGATTATAGGTCGTATAATATGGTATATTTTTAGTTATTCATCCTGATATAGGTGGATATATCCACAAAAAAGATATTATGCTTTGGCTGAAGAAGGTGGTATGGGATGTGTTTCCATTTAGGATCCTGGAACAAGTTGTTATTACTTAATTCATTATCACACTGCATTTATAATTCATGTCACACTTTCATTTATAACTACTTTTACTAAAGGGATTATGATAGACACCATGGGTTCCATCCTACTGAGATTTATTTCTCACACCCTACTTGGTTGCTATTGGGACCATAAGTAGATTTTCATGATTGTAGGTATTTAGATTAATTTCATGTTTTTTATGTATACATGGGAGATAGGTAACCCATGACTAGGGTCTTGATCAATATTCTTAGGGAGATAACCATATTGTTTTAGATTTCCTTTGTTTATTTTTACTGGAGGTAGTTATTGTATCATCTATCATACATGAATTATTGTAAATTTTTGTTTGGCATTTTTATTTGTATATTATATTTTTATTACACTTCTTTTATTTATTTCATTACAACTTGAAAATTTATTTTCTATTTATTTTCTAATAAACATTTGTGTTAATCTGGTAAAGAGGGTTTAGGATTTATAACATACAATAAATAGACCCTTATTTATAGTCAGCATCCTTCAGTGTGTGGGGAGGAAATCTTGAGTACATATGTCAATTTTTCAGGAAACTGTCTTAGTGGTGATACTTGTCAGGACAATACTAAGTTGTATCAGATGGAGGATTCTTTTTCCCCTTTATCATACTATTTGGGGTGGGTAGATAAGAGGTGCAACAATCAGTCATTTATAATTTTTTGTGGATACCTCTCCCATCATGAGTCCATTTCATGGGTGATTCTTGAGGGCTAGAGCCCATGGAATGAAAAAATATGTGGTCCTAGACTAAAGCGGATAATGTCAGGATCGTTGTCTGGAATGGGAAATCACAAATGTTATCTGGTACAGGGTCCATTTGATTTTCCAACGAGTACCCTGGACCCTTTGGGTGGGGTGGATTATGGTAATCTCACATTGAAGAAGGAGGAGATAGAATCACCCCATTATAAGGTGGTGTAGATACCTCTCCCATCAGGACGCCTTTTCCAGGGGGATTCCTAAGGGGTAGAGCTAATTAATAGTAAAACCATGTGGGCTAGTCCCAATGTAGAAAATATCATGATCATGGGTTAGACTGGCTAGTTACAATATTTCCCCTTTCATCTTATATTAAGAGGTTATTGATATTGATAACAATATCTACCTATCAGTTTAAAGAACTGGTTTTAATAATATAAATATTAAATGAAATTATATAATTATATTTTGGTTGGTTAATATTTTATAGATTTCTCTCCATATTGATAAATTGATTATTTATTCCCATTTCTTTAATATTAAAATTTTCCAATGGAAAAATTTTCCAAAAATAAAATATATACCAATCCCCTTCAAAAAAATCACTGAAATATAATTTCATCATTTGTTGAATATAGAAAAAAATCATCCTCTTATATCCATTATTTTTTGTTAAAATATCCATTAAATTCCATATATATTTTCTTATCAAAACCATGGTTCTTATGGGTGATTCCAATATATATTTCCATAATTACAGTACATATAATTATTTATTCATTTCTAATAAATGCTCATATGGAATTTTTTTTCATTGAAATGGTTTTATGGAACTGTATAATCAATCAATCATAATATTTATTTAAATAATATTAATGGAATATTACCTATCAATACTTTTAAAATTTAAATCATAGGTACCAACAGATTCACCATCATTCTACATAGTCCCAATTAAATCCTTCTATATCCTCATAAAAATAATAAGGGTAATGATCCAATTGAAAAATATGCTTCGAAACTCATCCCAATCTATAGGGTCATTTTTTCCATTGTAGAATATTATAGATTAAATTACTCTATTAACAGGTTTCAGCTTCCAAATTATAAGTAGATAATATAATCATATCTTTTTTCAAGTATTTGAGAAAAAATGAATTATATTTTTATAGGTAATGATATATTTTTCATCCATTATTTGATAAATTATCCCACTTAAATATTGTTGGTGTTTCATCATGAAGGAATAAATAGTAACATATTTCTTTCTTTGATAATTTGTTTGATCAGCATGATTTAAAACCTATGAATATTTCAAAATAATAGTAATAATATTAATCAATATAGAACTTACAACATTTAGATTCTATGTTTTACAATCATTTCATTATACATTCCATTCATCATTAACCCACATTCTTTGTGTTCAAGTCATTGAAGATTACGAAAAAGTATAGTTTGAGCAACGATAATCATTTTAAAAAGTAATATAATCATGAAAATTATTTATAATATTTATAAATACATAGAAATGCATTTAAATATATAACACCTTTGGTTTATCCTACCTTATCCATGATCATTATCTTTTATAATCCTTCATAAATGATCTTAAATAAAAATTTTAATTATCCGAAACATATCCTCTAAGAGTGTAAAACTAGGTGAATAGTTAGGGTCTATTCACCATGAAATAGAATTATGGAGGATCTATTATTGAATAAATCATTTTTCTATTATCACCCCATGATTTATAAATTATAACACCACATAATCTTGTAGTATCTACATAGGTTTATTTTTTGTTAGGGATATCACACTCCTTTATCTACCATAACATTGTATATTCTCATATACATAGGTTTATCATAGGGGTTCTCACTAAATTTTCATCATCTTAGTTTCTATATTTCAACAATATTTTTACTATACTAACTATAGTGAACCATACTGTTACTTTATAAATATCACATCTTCTTAGTAGAAATATATATTAGATGTAAATATAATTGATTTTAGAACTGAAATGATTTAGTTCATTTTGAAATGTTTCTATGTATAAAAATGGTACCTAAATAATTTATATTATTTCAAAATATGTTATTCAAAAAATAATACCCTTTGTAGACATAATATACTTAATTCATTTCTCCATAACATGGGGAAAGGGAAAACAATAAAGTGTGTGATCAGTGTTTCATTAACGGTAAGCATAATGGATATAAATAAATGAATATATGTTAGAATAAGATATTCATAAGGGTATAAAAAGTGATCTTAAAATTATAATTACACCCATGAATTAATATGTACAAATCATGAAACATGACATAATAATTTATGAATAAAATTTAATAAGAAGTAAGAATGCAAAATCATTAGTAATGAGTCCTGATCTAAGATTATATATCCTGATAATAAAAGTTAAGTATTTTCCATAAAAAATAAACAAGTAAAATCATTTCCTTATTGAAGGATACATTCAAATACTATCACATGGTATTGGTTACACTCCCTATTCCATTACATCATTAGTTTAAGTTCACTCCCAAGACTATTTTATTAGATAATTGTTCATATTAAAATTGGTTAACATCCTATTATTGTCCTTATTATCTCAAGAGATATCATTATTTACCCAATTCATTGTAGGTATACATAATTTTGTTTCCACCCTTCTTATAATGAAATCTATACCTACGTTTTCTACATGATCATAAAAAATTCATGATATCATTAAATTATAACCCAATGAAATGATATACAATTTATAAACATTTCATCATTATAATCATAAACCATCGAGAGAAATAATAAATATTGAAACATTGGATCATATCAAAAGTGAATAATTAGAATCATAAAATGATGTTTTTGTATAT
The DNA here is from genome assembly GCA_963277665.1 of Viscum album. Classification (NCBI taxonomy): domain Eukaryota; kingdom Viridiplantae; phylum Streptophyta; class Magnoliopsida; order Santalales; family Viscaceae; genus Viscum; species Viscum album. The sequence continues at coordinate 1,978,328,619 of OY728127.1, read as the reverse complement.
TAAAATACATTTAAAATATCACTCGAACATTTATTGAGGAAAATTGTTAGGGTTGTAATTGTTTCCCATGAAAAAAACATTGAATATATTAAATAATATTTTCAGTGTTATGAGTTAAGTCGGTGTAGTATTCCAGTGTCTAGATAGTCTTAACATATATATATATATATATTTATTATAAAATTATTATATTATGCACATTAAATTTTTTAAATAATGTAATAAATATTAGATAGAGTCACATATCCGAAATCTGATACAAATATTAATTCCAAAATGAGGGTTTTACCCGAGTCATGACAAAAACATTATGTGCATCCGGTGTTGGGATTGAGTTCCATCATGGTGAAATATTGGTTAAATAAATTAAATAAATTATTTATTTATTATTAATTTATCCAAAAACATGTCTCTAATAAAAAATAAAGCTTCTGGAAAAGCCATATGGGTAGTTGTATAACCCTAACTTTTGAGGAGGAGATCAGGTAGGAGATCCACTATGGATGACATCACGATTGAGGATTAGAGATCAATTTTACACAAATCATATACACCAACATAGCTTCCATATCTCAATAGATATAGTGATACATGACTATTATTAGCCATTTATCAATCCAAACCCATGTTTGGGAAATGAGGTTTCATTTGATTAATCCTAATTTGGTCATCCCATAAAAAATACAACGTAATTCTAGTATGAAATTTATTCAGGGGTCTATAATTTTTTTGTGTGAGGTTTTATCTTCCTTGGATTTGGGATTGAGAATTTATTATTATTTCTCATTCATTTATTTCTCTTTAATCATAGTTCTAATGGTTATAGATTGATCCTAGCCTATAAAATTGCCCATATTCATTCCTCTTGTTTTGTTTTATGAATTTCACACATAATTTGTCATGAATTCCTCATCTTCAATCCCTTTGTCTGGTGGGTTGACAAATACCCTATATAAAATAATTTCACAACAATTCCTTGTCACAAACAATTGTTAACGTGGGATAGGGATCCTGATTGATGGTGTGATCGTTGTGTGTGAAGAAACCGATGGATAGAAATCGTATTAGTAGTTTATATTGTTATGTATGGGTGTCTTGGCATGAAAGTGTGATATGAGATTCTTTTTTATGTGATTTGGGGGGCAATAATATGGTCACTAGGGATGGCCAGACTCAGATGATCTAATATCCTTTTTAATCAGAGGGTTTCATGTTACAATCGATGTTGTGGATGATGTGGGTGACACATAGAGAATGGTTTATACATTCTGTGAAAATAAATAATAAATAGTGTGTACATTAGATGAACACAATAAATTTTGTCCCCTTATAAATTGATAAGGTTTATGTATAGAGATGAATATCTCACACTGTATGACTCAAAGTTGAAAGCTTGGATTTTACCCTAGGAGTTCAAATACATAGACATGGCCCAAAACATAGGAATGATGAGTGTTCATTGGAAAAAATATAGGTAAATATATATTGATGAGTGAATTGGGAAGACCATAATACCTGAGAATGACTCAAAATACATTATAAATGATAGAGTACATCACAATGAGTGCTTGAATAACCATTAAATTAAAGCAATCCTAAAAGGATACTCTATGTAGGTGAGATCATGGTATACGTGAAGTCCCATAGAAAATAATAAACACTATGTACTCCCAGTACACACAATATAATGTTTCCAGATAATTTTCAGGCCCTCAATATCTTTAGTATAGACTAGTTATTGTTGTGTGTGTTTCCTTGCTCTATTCCAATGAGGGTATAGCGAGACATTACGTCATGCAAAATTTAGTGTGATACCCTCTATGTAATTAATCTCAAATATAGTTTATTGATTCCTACTTTTTACCAATGGTGTGATCCTATGTAATTTTCTTCTTCTTTACTAGGTGGGGATTTTGGAATACTCTTGAAGAACTTATGAAATTTCATCATCCCATATATGGTGAGTTATTTCATGTAATATTTGTTATACCACATAAGTCATAGGTTATATAACCTATATTTGAACCAATATATTTAATGATATATTATGTACTTATTCATGGATTTTCTCAATGAAGAAGATATCAGAGATGGGAACAATCAGTGATAGCATGGCTCATAGAGTGATGTTTCTGGAATAAGTGTTACCTTGAATTCTCATGAACATTCTTGTGGAAATCATAATGGTTGATAACTATTTGGGATTTTGTATCAATAAAGATTATATTTGGATTTACCATAACTATTTAAATTATAATTTTCAATATATCTTCTTGATTATGATATAACCACTCCCCTAATGCTTTATTTTTTTTGTGATTTTAGGGGGTCTGACTGGGTATTATTATACTCACCCCACCATGGAATTTATCCACACATTCAATATCTAACATAGAAAATAAAACATTTAATTAAATATAATAATGAATAGGAGTATGGGTTTCATAGTTTCACTAGATAGATCTTGGTTCATTTAAGGTGTTTCATTTGATATGAATCCCCTCCTATATAAAATGTTATACTATTTGATTAGTTTTGGTGGTGCTGTATTTGGAACTATATAATTTATAATAATTTTTCCATAAATTGACAATGGTTTATATTTATATCAATTAATTTAGTATTATTTGTTATTTAATTTTCAAAATTGAGTTAGTAATAAAATATATGTTGAAATGTATAGGTGCCTTAGGCTGAGGCCTCCCATGTGTTTTATATACCTTCTTAACACCGTTCACAATCCCATAGACTATTTAAGGTGGTATTGGTCTATCAAACATAGCTTACTACCAACTAGATTGTCCTTCATGGTTTAGGTCATTAAAGTTTTTTATAAAAATAGTTTATCTTAAGTCATTACTTTTGATATTGTATGAATATTATTTTTTTGGGTTCTACGGAAAATATATTAATGTGTGTTATGTTTAGATCTCATGAAAAATAATTTGATGTCAGTTTTAAAGTGGATGTATTCATTCACATAGAATATGGTAACCTTATTATTTATTGAGTACACATAGGTACTGGTTAGAGGTAAATCATTGAATAATTTACCATATGTGAATAAATTGTGGTTTCCATGTCCTAATTAAGTCAACTCACTAGATATGCATTGTAACTGTGCATTTAATGTTGATTTTAGGATGCCTATTTGATGAAATATATCAATGATTCCATATTGAAACCACATGGATGATCCAATTAGTGAGGATGATTTTGTATAGATTCCTCTATAATAGGTGGTAACTATTTGCGGTTTTCTAGTCTGGCCACCACCTATTGAGTTGTTGGATTCGCTGATAGTAAAAAATAAGGATGTGTGTGAGGTGTGTCAACTTCATGAGATTTATAGGTAGTTACCACTCATGTTGTAGCGAAATATAGACCCCTTGGTAGTTTAGTAAAGTCTTGAAGTAGTAATTTTCCTCTTTATAAGGACACCTCTAGAGAAGATGGTTACCCAATAAGTCATTATTCATTAACGCTGCACATGGAAATGGAGGGTTCTAGAGAATACAACACCAAATATGATGGATCTATAGAATATTTATTTTGAGTACCTATTCATGGAGGAGTTATATCTAGACTCATCGTGAATGATAAATATCCAGGACAATTTGTATCTTCACCATCGAATGCATGACTAAGATAGAGTATTATTTGAGGTTCACCAATCACTCATGATTCTCTACAGATTTTATTTTGGTACATTAATATAATAATAGAACATATTTAAGGACCAAAAATAAGATATTTGGACAATAGTGATATATCTTTTCATTCTTACCAAAGCTGGAGTCCTTCGAAGGGATTTGACTATGTGGACATTTCTATTCAAGAAGATGCTGATAGTTGGTGCTGGTAGAGGTCACATTAGAGTTTAAACCTCATAATTTTATAGAAAACGATAGGAATATGAATATTGTAATGATATATTAATCTAGACATGTTTTTAAAAACAATGGTTTAGGAGTTTATAGATCTTAGAATGGTTTTAGTCAGTTGAGGGAGAAGTGACCATTCTTTTGCGGTGATCGAGGACATCTCACGTGAGATTGTCCAACCCTCCATGTTGATCACTATGAGAAATTTGATATAAAAAGGAAATAAAAACAGTGTGAGGAACATATAGTTCTATATATCTTAGGATATGGTAGAATAATAGGTATTGATGTGTGTGGTGGCTATTAGTTCGACAAATTTCCACCACCACCCTCGGTGGTACATGCTATACTCAGGGAGGTAAGGAGTAGGGATACGAAAAAATATAGGCAGTAGGTGCCTATGAATCACATGATCTATTAATTATTAGTGTAATTATTTTTATATTCTTTCTATTACACTAAAAAACTGATTATTTAGAATATTTTATTATTGGCTGTTTACTAAACCTTTACTAATATTTTTTTAAAAAATCTACAGCTATTTTTTACAATCAACCACTAAATAATTACATTTTTTAACAGTCGACTCTCCCCCTACCCCAACACCGGTGACCCCTAGACTCCACCGAATCCATACTCCCTCACATCACTGATCTCTTCCAACCGTTACCATGCCAGCCCCGTCGCCAGTTTCTCCACCAATCTTCTCCCCTCGCTTTGCCACTCTGTTCCTCGCCGACCCTCAACCCCCTCGGCTCGCAGTGTGATGTGATACTATTTGTGATGCTGAATTAATTTTTTATGAAATTGGAAAATTGATGGTTTATGTTATGATATTAATAATTATACTAGATTCACATCGTATCATTGGGTATACAACATCACTTTTTTAGTTTTATGTTATTTTTTCACTTTTTTTATAATTATGTTTTTTTGTGTTTGGATTTAATTTTAGTTTTGGGGTTTTCGATTACATTCTAATTGACTTTAAAAATGATTTGGAAAGTGTGATTTAAAATTAAAATAAAGTAGATTTTATAAAAATCAGTTTGATAAATATTTTTTGAAAGAGTAATGTTATTTATAATTTTTCCGTAATCATAATAAATGATCCACTTTCCATGGTTTAAATGTGTTTTATAAAAAAACATTTTATATGCTCATGTATATTCAAATATGGTATTTTATTTTAAAAATTTATTACACCATATTATTTTTCTTCCATTATAATCTCTTGTGAAAAAATCAATTTGTTAATCACATTTTAAACAAGATTTAATGAAATTTATTTTTAATGGAATCAGACAAACTCTTTAATGGTATTATACTTGTAATGTTTAGCTCACACCCTATATAAACCTATGGGTGTATGTAGCTCTCATGATTCCTTTCAGGTTCCGAGGAATTCATCTATTTTACGGTATGTTTTTAGTTTGGTCCAATAATGGATGGTATGAGATGTGGTGAGTAATCATGGGTAATGAGGAGGCTATGAATAATTGTTATGTTTCAGTTTTAATTTTAGATTTTACGTATTACACTTCTTTCCCCATACCATTATTTTAGACTTTTTTATGTATATAATGTTTTACTTATATAATTTTACGAATTGGTGTGGTTTATGAGTTAATAATAATAATAATTATTATTACAATATATTTTTTTTCATTTATATGGAATATGTTGATTTCATTTACATGAGGATCCAATGTTTGGACACCCCATGTTGGAATTTCAGAATCTTTTTTTACACTTGTTATGTTATTTTTATAGGGTGTTAACTATTACCATGTATTTGTTCTTGATAAGTAGGTACTATTCCCCCCCCCCCATTGGGATTTGGTATGTCCATCAGGCTTAGTGGCAGGCTGTGATGAGTGACGTGTAAGGTCATCATGGACTGGTTTCTTAAAAATGACATCAAAGATCCAGGTTCTAAAGAAAGAATATGTTCTTGAAACACTCTCTTACCATTTTATAATTTTGGTAAAATGAGGATAAGGATGTCTAAACCTAACATTTAAGTGTGGGGAGAGTCTATGTAGATCTTTCTTTTTTAGAGCCTCAAGTTTCCATGGGTAGTCAAAATTTTAATCTAGAATTAGTGTTTGTTTATAATTTTACATAAGTTATTTTTATATGGGATAATGGTATTTTGATCTGAAATGAGTATAATAATGATTTTGGGGTCCTCTTTGAGCTTTTAGTATGAAATAGAGGAATAACTAATGTTTTACTATTAGATTTCATAGTCATTTAAAACATACAATGTGATTTGTTTAGTTTTGGAATCCATTTTAGAGGTTGTTTCATGGTTTTCTCATGGTTTTGTCACCCATTTGGCCAAACCATGCACTATTATATTTTACTACTATATGTGTTTTCTTCTATCCTTTTCATCCAAAATTATCTTCAATGGTTTATACTCTTGATGTGAGGTTAGTTAATAAAGTTTTATGATGAATTAATGATATTATTATATTTTTTAGTGACTCTTGTTACTTGTTTCATGGTTCCATGTTCTAAAAACATGGTTTATTATTTTAGAAAACTAATTTTTTAATGAAGAAGGAGATATTATTGGTTTATTCTTATGAAAAATGTTTTGAACAATAGAATGAGATAAATATTTTTGGAAATGAAATATTTTTAAATCGATTAGTTTCTTCATAATGATTTTGATCTGAGATCTTATTTTTGAATTATTATGAAAATTTTGGGATTTTTTTGCTTTCTAAAACAATATTTTATGGTTTATTTGAAATAAATTTATGATTACCATGGGATGTTTTGATTGTGGTTTATTTAATTGTAAAATTTTGTATAGTATTTAAAAAGGGTTTGGATTTGATGCAATTGATTTGAAATAATATTTGGATAAAATAAGATATTTTTGAAATAGAAGAGAGATTCATGAGATGTTTGGGATTTATAATGTAACTCATTGATATTTTTGAAAATAATATTTATCTTTATAAATTTAAATTTTGGTATTTTTATTTAAAGAAGTTGAATGTTTCAAATAATGTGTAAACTTTTTTATATGTGTTTTTATATTGTTTTTGAAATGTGGTGATTTTTAATAAATATTTTTCATGATTTTTATAATTTATGTGAAATGTTTCCAAAGGTGGTTGGATAATTTTCAAAATGATTATGATTTTTAAAAATGATTTCATGACTCTTTATAGAAATGGATATGAATTAATGAAAATGGAAATGTTTAACTATTTTTTTCAATATAAAACTCCTTTAGATTACACTTTTATAACAACTTTACTTGAACATTTCAACAGACCTATGTTCCAATGTTAGTCAGTTTTTGGGCTTTCTTATCAGCGGTGCATCAGAATTCATGTTGGTCAAGAGGAAGAGAGGTTAGTATCATAAAAGCTATTTGGGGGGGGGGTATGGAATACATTTGGAATCTTATATACATTTTAGTCATGTCCATGAATCCTTACCAAATCCAAATGTTTGATCGGATACCCCTATACTAGTGACATTATAAAAATAAATAATTGATGTGAACATATAGTTTTACATCCATCATGAAATGTGGAAAATATGGTTTCAATGCATCCCCTTATATATTGAATTTATTGATTTATTAATTGATTGATATAGGAAAAACATATTTAATATGTTAATATTTTTTTAAACTTTATATATGAATCTCTTTTCCTAATTAGTAACAATTATCTGTTTTAATTTTTTTTAATAATTTGTAGGTAAATCGTGATATATATAGTTAAAAGATTGACCATATTACTAAATAACACACATCATTATTATAAGAGTTTAGAAAATTTTTTAGATTTTAAAATTTACACAATATCCATTGATGGGAGAATAATATTTCCATGTTTGGAATGTAAATTTAGAAGATGGTTAATAAGAGATTATGTTTATGGAAACATGATATTGAAGAAATTAAATGCTCAATATATGAGTTGGATTTTGAATGGAGAATCAAGCATTACCGTATGGTTGAGCATTGATACCAATCCCTAGAACGAGCTCTGGACTTCTTCAACAACGGAAACTCAAATGAAAATACTTATAAATGATTCATTAGGCATTGCATGACACCAAAATCAACATTAAAACAGACAGATCAACCAGTCGAGGGTGCTATAAATAACAATATTACAAGTGATGTTTTTGAGAATATAGGCCAACCAGATCAATATTGTAACATATCATTGGATCATTCTCTTTATATTATGGGGACTAATGAAAGAGAAAACATCCCTGAGAAAATTATGTTTCATTGGTTAGTTTACAATAGAAATTTGGAGTTTTAGTGGATTTTTTTTAATATTAAAAACATTATTTTCTCTTGAAGTTGTACTATATCAAATGACTATGTGTTAGTATAAATAATGAGATGACCATGATATGGGAATTTTTGTGTGATGAATTTCTTGAAGAAAACATCCTTGAGTATATTTATGATATGAAAAAAGTTATTAACAATCTTGGTCTGAATTATACAAAAATACTTTTGTCTCCCAATGAATGTATTCTTTTATTAGCATGAGGATTCAAGAAGACATGATTTCAAAAAATGTTTATCATCTAGATGGATATTAATGGGTGATTTTGGATGTTCAAATTAACATACTACCATGAAGGAGAAGAATAGGAACAAACCTGAAATTTTTTCACGTTACATTCCATTAAAGCCTCTATTGCAATGATTATTCATGTCATTAAAAACCATTGAACACCTGATGTGTCATTCTATAGAAAATAAAAATTATGGGTTAATTCAACATCCATGAGATTCAGAATCATGGAATAAATTTGATTTATTAAATCTTGATTCCTTATATGATCATATGAATGTTTTATTGGGATTGACTGCTGATGGATTTTACCCATTTCAGACTTTGAGTACCAGTTATAACATTTGGCAAGTAGTTTTGATCCCTTACAATCTGCCTTCGATGATGTGTATGCAAAAAATTCCATTTATCATTTCAATTATTATTACTAGAAAAAAAAGTTCCATGAAATTATATTTATGTATACTTACAGCCTTGAATTGAAGAATTATATGAGTGATGGAGAAATAGTGTTGAGATATGTGATGCTTCTTCTAAATCAATGTTCAAAATGCAAGCAAATATAATGTGAACCATTAGTGAATTCCCTAGACTTGGGAATTTATCTAGTTGGAACACATATATGGGTTTGGATAAGACTATTAGTAAAATTTATTTTGATCCCAAATAGATACCTCCTAGTAGAAAATGGTGCTTCGTGTTCCATCGATGATTTCTCGATCCATCAAAAAGATTATGGCATAACAAGTTAAAATATAATGGTTTCTTTGATCATAGTCCACCTCCAAAGTTGTTAACTGGTTATGAAATGTTGGAAGAACATGGAAATGTGGAAGTAGAATTTGGTAAGGTGCATCATTTTAATGATAGTGTAAAAAGAGTTTAATGTGCATCATCAAGTGAAATCAGAATGAAATAATTAAAGAAAAAAAGTATATTCTTCAAACATATGTATTGGGAATTTAATTTTTTTGTTGCATAATGTTGGTGTGATTCATATTAAGAAGAATGTTTTTGACCATTTGATCTTCACATTGCTTAGTAATCATAGAAATTCATAGTATCTTCTCAATACATTGAAAGACATTCAAGCAATGAACACAGAGCATGATCTCTGGCCATATGAGAATGAAAAGTATGATCCTGAATTTATTTGCAATAAAAAATAGGGATAATGATACATTCCAATAAATTCTAAAACATGTAAAGGTATCTGATGGGTATTCAAGTAACATATCAAGGTGTTTTGACTTACATCACTGTATGTTACATGGATTTAAATGTCACTATTTACATATTTTGTTATAGTAGTTACTACTACTGGCACTGCATACATTATTACCTGAAAAGGTTTCAGTGGTTGTACTCCAATACTGCACATTTTCTAGACAACTATGGAAGAAATATATACGTAAATTTGACCTTGAAAACCTTTAAGAAATATTTTTATTGAAACTTTTTTCAATGGAGATGATTTTTATTTTGTCGTTTTTTACTGTCATGATGCATTGAACTATGAATTTGGTTAAGGAAGAAAAATTAGGATTCCCTGAAAATTATCAATGGATGTAAAATAGTGTGGTAAATTATATATATTTATTTAATTTAAGTAAAAAATTCTTGGAACTTAATATAATGCATAATAATTTTTATTTTTATCTTAATTTTCACATATATCTTGGGTATTTGAAATCATACGTGAAAAATAATGCTCAACCAGAGGGCTCTATTTCTAAAGGCTATTTGGAAGATGAGTGACATTCCTTTTGTTATAGATACATGGATGATATTGGTACATGATTTAAATAATATGGACATGTTGATGACACATCGACTAAAACTCAAATACATGGGAAATCAAAAATATTTCCTATTATTGGTCGATCAGTTCGAAGGACCTGAAATGCCACACATACAAAAATTGAATTATTACAGGACCATAGATATGTACTGATGAATATTCAAATTGATGATCCATTTATTTAGGAGTTGAGAATACAAACAAATAGGGGAATGAGAGGCTGAATATGAAATGAAAAATATATAGAAAAATATGTTTATAAAGAGCATGTAGAATGGTTTACATGACATATAAATTTATAAATATGTCAATAAATACAGATATTATGTTGAAACATATACTTTGTAAATATAATAATGTATATTTATTTTTTAGATCATGAATATTGATACTTGAGCAGATTTTTTAGAAGATTTAATGTTCATTTCTTTAGGTACTATAAAAAAAGATTGAAATTTCGATGCTAACAATGTAAATGGATTCAGATTTAGTATAGTCAATAGAGGAGATGGTATGAAAACACATAATAGTGGTATATTTACATTTAATTAGGTGGGATACTATGTAATTTTAACTGATATTATTGAATTAAACTACCACATGCATTTTTCAGTTGTTTTATTCATATAAAATTGGGTCGATATTATCAGAGGAGTTAAAAGAGATTCCTTGATATTTACTACGGTGAACTTATCTCGCTTTATGGATGTTGGTGACTATGAACTTCAAGATCCAGATAGACTATCATCGAAAAAATGGTATATTATGTTGAATATGTTCCAGATGACATGTGGATTGTAGTTTTTCCTGTAAAACAAAGAGATTTGTAGGATATGGCTGATAAAGTGCAAGATATGACATCTAAAATTGAATCTCATCAATAAAATGAAACAGAATTATTTTTCCATCATGATATTGAAAATTTTGTTCTTACAAGGGTGGATGGAGTGGATGAAGTATTGGAGTAGTAAATTGACATGATTGAAGGAGAAAATTATTGAATTTACATTTATCCATTAATTTATCAACCACTTATATAATTTGTGCAGTCAATCATTATCATTGTTATTAATAATTTTTTTGTTAGTACTATGCATGGGTTATCATTATATATTTTTTCCTACTAATTTTTTTTTTAAAATTTATGTTTTGAACATAATTTTATTTTATTAAAAGACTGGAATTCCATGGATGAAGCATCACATTGTTTCATCAACCACACTAATAGATGATGATCCATCTACATCCATCTCTATAGCATGTGAGACACCTTCTGCATTCCCCCTTAAACTGTACCTCAGACCCTCCAATATCATTTCATTAGTAGCTTAAGATATTATTTCCCCTTCAATAGCCTCAACAATGAGAGAGCGAGGTTCCACATCTAGTTCTTCACATGGATACTAGAGGGTGATGGTTATAGGTATAAATTTTAATATGAATAAATATAATAGAATTTTTTATTCTAACAGTTTTTTTCATAAAATATGGAAATAATGAAAGTATGGAGAAATATAATAAAGGTTCAGATATTTGGAATCTAACTAGAGAGAATATATTTGTCCCATTTTATTCCAATGGGGTCCCTATATAAGATGTCGTAGGAATACTTGGCAAGATTTTACGTCAGCTACCCGCAGAGATGGTTTCCTCTCCGATTAATTACGATGATTGGAGGAATATTCCTTCAAAGTGGAAAAATAAATCTTTTATATTAACATATAAATTTATTATTATAAAATTATAATGTAATTCACTATAATTATGCTATTAAATTTTAATATTTTCAAAATGAATTTCTCTGTACAAATGTTTTTCCACATTACATTTGTTGATGTGCTTGCATGAAAGTGGACATTGAAAAATCTAGGCAATAAATGGAAATACATTAAATGGAGATTTTGTGGAGATGTCAACAACAATTTGTTGAGATCCCAATAGATGTATGACAAGTTACCCAATGGGGTACCCAAAGAGCAATGGAATGTTTTTGTTTATAGACATCGTGGTGAGAAGAAAATGGTATTTAAATATATAATATTATATTAATATAATTTTACATTTATAAATGTATATTAAAAGTAGATGAAATTTCATAAATTAATATTAAATTCCATTTTAATTATTTCAAGATATTTTAATGAAGAATGCATCGAACTGGTCTAATAAAATCATCCCTTACATTGCGCGGTCAAAGAGTTTTTCTAGAAGTTGATTAACTATGATAATGTATTCATTAGATTAAATATTTATAATAAAATATTATAGGTTTAATATATTATAATTGTTGATTCATACTTTTTAATGTAGTTACATATTATAGGGCACCCAGCTTCCTGAATAGAAATGTGGATGTATTATTATAAAAAAATTCAATGGAGGTTTTGTTAATGAGTCTTCCAAAGAAGATGAGGTATGAATTCATTTTTCATTATAACAACTTATTTTCATTTTACTCTATGTAAGTATATATTTCTTATATTATGATTGATATTTTATTTAAATGTAAAAATTAATGAGATATGGGATACTAATCTCGTGTAGTCCACCTCAGTCTCCCAGACTAATGCAGTTGGTCATGTTCTTGGGAAGGAGCATCCTAGATGAGTGTGTGGGATGGGTATGTGACCCTTTCCATCTGAGTTCTTTGGTAGACCATCATGGATTTATTCTTCATATACTCATAGTTATAGTCTCTCCCTATCTCGAGATACTCAGAGAGATTTTGTTTTAATGCAAAAAAAAAATTATGATATGGGGACTCAGATATCCTCATTGTAGATAGCGTTGATTGACATATATCAGAAGATGACCGGATCAATTCCAAGTCATATTACATTGATGATGGGTGGCAGTGATTAGGTAAATCACAAAAATTAAAAATCATTTAGTTTGAAAACATTTTTTGATTTTATGTTTAAAAAGAAATATACCACTCTACTTATTTTTCATCATAATTGTCATATATGGGCCGGTACCAGGAAGTAGACATTGAGGATGAGAGGTTCAGGAGTTTTATTCATCATCAGACAATGATGTGTGGTTTTTATGATATGTAAGAAAAATTTTAAAAAATTTGGTTTATTTATGTATCATGTATGGAATAGGGAAATCAAAAAACATATTTTTTTTATGTATCATGTGTTGGAGAGTATTCAGAAAACATATTTTCATTTTAGATTTGTTAGGCTGTATATATTAGTATTTTAAATGGTTTTTAATGAATACAATTAGATGGATTAGATTATTCTATTATATAAACTATGCACATGGTTTTTTTCGGGTACTGATACTAGGGTTGTAAAACAAGAATAATTTTTTTTATTTGTAAATATACAGTTAGTGGTGGTTTAAACCATTTCTATGTAAATGTTGCATATTTATAAGTGTTTTGAACCATCGCTAAATTATATAGTGCATCTATTTTAGTAGCAGTGTAAAGGTTTTATCCATGGGTTTTGTGGGGAATATTGGATATTTTTAATAGCAGTTAAAACCTCGACTAAAAAAGTATGAATACTGTCTGCTGAAACCACCACTAAATCCTCAAAAAACTACTGCTAAAATGTTTTCTAAGAAACATAATGAAAATCGATGCATGATTGGGGAAACTGTCGCGTATTGATTGTTGACACCCAATTTAGCTGCGGTTTTGTGAAACCACCACAGAATACTATGGCAGCTGATTAAACTACAACTATATAAAAAAACACCAATATATAGTGATTTTCTTATAGTGGTAGATTCATTATTTATAGAAATTGGTGCAGTAAACTCTTTTGATTCCACTTATTTTATTTATTATCTAGAGATTCTAGTTGAGAATTTAGATTATCCCCCGCAGTTAGAGACACATAACAAGGCGATTCAATGGTCAAAATGTCTTACGATAGTGTGAGAATGTGTATATAACTTCTTATAGTATCTATTTATATAATAAATGAGGTCACATGAGGTGATATTATATTTGTTCTAATTATCAATAGTTTTTAACATAATGAATGTTTCAATTATAGGATGTGGTGTGTTCAAATGGACGAGATGAGGTTTTCATTCATGGTTGAGAAGGAAATTAAGGATGATTATGATGGTATCATATGATGGAGGATACAACTAAATACTCCCCATTTGGATAATATAAACATTCGAGTAGTGATGATGTGGTCTATTATTTCCTAATAATGGTGTTGGAGTATGAGGATGTATTTCCTTAGGATGTTTTAGGCATACCTCCAAATCAAGTGATTCATTATTTTATATATAATCTCCTTTAGATAAACATGAATATATATTCCATCACATAGGATGGATCTTATATAGCTTAATGAGGTCGAGGTATAATTAGATGACTTGTATTGTAAGGGATTTTTCATAATCATTGTGTCACATGGGAATCCCATTTGATGATTTTCTGGAATGAGGATGTTATATTGAGGTTTTTAGTGAATTATAATTCCAGGGAATTATGGTATGTGTAGAATTAGTATCCACTACTGAATATTATTGGCAGCTTCTACTTGTTGAGAGATGTGATATGATTCATGAAGATTGCCATCATATCACAATATCACTATCTCCATCTCGAGGATGAGGATATAAAAATTGTAATGTTCTAATGTCACTATAGTTATCAGGTGTACCTAGTGATTCCTTTCAGTCTATTGAAATCTTTTGCAGTGTTCATTGGAATCATCAAATGAATATTGTAGCCTTTCTAAACCAATATTGTTGTGTTATTTTTTATGAAAGTGTACATGGAATTTGAGGAGCATAATATGATACATTTGAAGATAGTCCTAGACATAGTATAACCTCACAAGATTTATGGAAATCTCTTAATGTGGACATTTTGGATTCAAGAGGTCCTTTTTCTGGGACACTTCATCGTAGATGAATGTGTAGTTTTGGATCCGACCAAGGTTGTGGCAGTGTTAGCTTGAGAGACACCCAATGGTGTGAAAGATTTATGAATCATTATTGAGTTGCGTAGATACTATCAGATATTTATTCCAAATTTCACATATATATCAGTAAAATTTAATAATTTTACATTATTGAGGTTGGATTTTGTGAGGATGTATATTTGATCCTAATATTCTCTTGGGATGCGAAAGAGGTTGACGATTGCTTCCATATTGTGATTATCAAAGGAGGGTTTTTAGTACACAGTGTTTTTGCAATTCCTTAGGGACATATCATGGATTATTCCTAATTTAGTGAGTGGTGGTGATTTATTATTGTTACCAAAATTTTAGACCTCATGATTCAAACTATGTGACCCATGATTAAGAGTTGGAATTTGTGGTCATTTCCTTGATGATGTTGTGACACTACCTTATGTGGGAGGAATTCACTGTCTATCGGATCACAGGAGTCTCAAGAATATTTTTTATAAAAAGATATTGACATGAGATAGAGAATGTGGAAAGATTTTCTCTAGGATTATGAATTTGAGACAGATTATACTCCGGGTAAGGGGAATGTGGGTGAATATTCCCTCAATAGGATATCTTTTTCATAGTCATTAAGAGGGGAATCCGATAAATTAGCGTCATTTAAATTTTCTATAGTGAATTTGATTTTTTTATCTTACATTGTGTTTATGGTTGTTACCCATCACTTTGATTCAATTAAGAGAGGATCAGATTCCAGATATTGAAAGTGAGGTGATGCATGTTTACATATCCAATAGATGTGTTCTTGATTGATGTTCCAATGGTGGGGAGCATGACATAATTTTTAGAGAGAGGTTATGGTACCATTGGAGTTTTGAAAGGTGATGATCAGAAAGATTCATACATCCCTCTAAGTGGTACATTTATTTGTGTTGAAGATATATCAGGACCTATGACATTAGTTTTTGTGTACAAGGATGAAGAAGTAAATTGCGGAGTTTTTTTCTCAATGCCTCAGTTTTTAAAATGTGATGGCGAAGAACTATGTTCCCGTAGCTTTGTATCAACCTATTGAGGTTCCATGGTAGAAGTGGTATGGTATTTATATGTTATTGATGATGGGGTTACCACAATAATCTATAATACATGATTCTACATGGTTGGTTTTAGAGAGTCCCACCATTTCAGACATATTCCTACCTATCATAGATCAGAGTTCAGTGGATATCTTGAGACACCATTATATTTCATAGAATATATGAATTCATAGAGTTCCCTTAACTATCATTTCAAAAAATGGTTTTAAATTCATGTATTTTTTTGCAGTGTATTATAATATGACTTTTGGACTTAGTTGGATATGATCATGGTGTTTCACCCCATGAATAATGGATAGACAAAGCAAAAAATTCTGATTTTAGGGGAAATTGTATTGGATTTCATGTTAGAATTTGGACATATTTGGGAGGATATCCTATCCTTGGTGGAATTCACATACAATAACATCTATCATTATGATATTAGTATGAAACCATTAGATAAATTGAATGGGATACACTTTAGGTCACCCCTAATTTGGATACATCTTAGAGATTTAGAAGTCATTTTATATGAGTTTTTGTGAACAAAAAAGTGAGTTTTTAGATCATCAAGGAAAAAATGAGTTCATCATAGATCCATAAATAGTATGATGATGACCAATAGTATATTCCTTTGGTGTTCAAGTATGGATAACATGTGTTTCTAATTATCTAACCTATTTGTGAATAGTAGATATTTATTGTGGTAGTGAAGATATATTCATAATTTATAGGACCTTCTGAGATATTTCCATGTGTTGGTGAGATAGAATAACACTTATCTCTATCCATGTAGTTAGAAAAGATTCCTGATATCATCCTTGTTCCATAGCTGGGGAGTAATGGTAGTGAAATAAAAAAAATTATTTACTATGGCATGATGGATAGAGTACGGTACAACCATTTTATAGTTCTCTGTTTAGATAGAGATTTATATGGAGAAGACCCTCCAGGGGTGAGATATTCTCTTAGTATGTGTCTATTGGAATCACAAGAATATTCAAGAGAGACATTAGGTGTGGGAGTGCCAAACGGAAACTTATTACCCACAAAACTTGTGTGTTTTTTTCTTTCACGATATGAAAATCCATGAGGTGGGGATAATGTAACTAATATTATTTTTCCCTTATAAAGGTTTTCACTATTTTAAATAGTTTTTTTGGATCTATAAACTGGTTCAGTATGTGATTCTATGGTCTAGAGAGTCTCGTTATGGAAGAAATACAAATATTAAATATATTATATCAGAAACACATAATTATTATTAAATAATGGGGTGAATCATGAATAGATTGTTAGATAAGAAATATGTGACATAAATTAAATATTGAATATTTATTTTTCACGTGGAATGATATACTCTTAGTGTTTTTCTAGCTTTGGTGTTGAGCACCATTTTGGATGGAATAATGTTTAATGAAATTATTAAATTTATATACTTATTATTAATTAAGTCGATCCCTAATGTTATCTTTAAATAATGATATTGTAAAATCCCATGGATTACCCACAAAATCCAGTGGATTGATAGGGGATGTTGTGGAGGAGAGACATATCAAAATTTAGTAGAATCGAGGATCTGAGATGGTTTTTCATGAATTGTCTACACTAAAATAGTTTGTGGATCTCACCAATGATAATTAAACATGAACATTAAATCATAATTAATCAATATAAACCCACATTTGGATATTTATTTTTTATTTTCTTAATCTTAATTTGATTATCCCATGATAAAAAATAATCAATTACACTATCTTATTGTTTCAAGCATCGAACATGTTTGTGGTTGTGGGTTTATAATCCGGGGATTTGGGGATTCAACAAACATTATTATTGTTTATATTTTTTCTCTTTTCTTCTAATAATAATGGTTATGGATTAAATAATTATAAATAGTGGAAAAGGATTATTCCTCTTGTTATGATTTGTTATTTTCCTGCATCATTCATCATGAGCTCATATTGAACATTTCATGTGGCTGACAGTTTAACAGATACATTGTGAATGGTCATTGCACAATACTTTTATTGAATAACATATAAATATAATGGGGTTGGGTTCAAAATCAAAAACATTATCATAGTATTTATGACAATTATGGATTGATACCAGATCAATAGTTTAAATTATTTATTTGGGGATTTCAATATTGTAGTTCGATGGACGATGCTTTGTGATTGAGTTAGGGTTATTTGAATCTAATCACCGATGATGGATATGTTTATGTGACCTATGATATTTGTTTATTGGTAGATCTATTGGTGGAATAAATGGAGGTGGAATCATGATAAATACACATAGAATAATATAAAAATTATACTAAAATCATGACAATATGGTGTGTACTACAGAAGAAAAAATGTAGTGTGGTAGCCTCCTATGGTCCTAGGGTTTACATGTAGAGAAGAATATAAAATGAAAACTGAGTTGCATCACATGCCATATGAAATGTATCACACACCTGATGTACAAAAGCTGGTGGTTAAATGTGAACCCTAGGTTCACACAAGAATAAACACATCCACACAACCCAGAATTCCTAGTGTACCTGAGCATGACCCAATACTAGAATATGACTAGATACATGGGCATGATTTGAGTATACAACCACTTCATTAAGTAAATGGGCTTATGCTAGAGTATATGGTGTTAGGAAGGAGAAACACATAATGTTTCATCCTGAACTATACATGTTGTATACCCTAAAAGGATGCACAATATATATAGAGAAAGATAATCCATGTGATATTGAGTGACATAGTCATACAAGAGGATGAAAAGACATGTCGGGTACACCTAGTACACAACACGTAATTTTTCAAGGGCATGTTAAGGTCCTTTTAAAATTTTGTATACACCAATATTAGTTGGTTGTGTTCCCTAGGTCCATCCCTATTATATTATAATGAGGAATTACATTCTGACCATATTATGTGATCCCCTCAATGAGATTAGTCATGGATACTATTTTATAAGACCTCCATATCACCTGATGTCTGATCATATATCATTTTATTCTAAATCCCTTTTTGTATTTTTGAGGAATCTTCATGAAAATAATAAATTGGTATAGAATCTTATACATAGAGGGTTTTTCGAGGTAGGGTCTAGTATACCTCAAATGCCAAAGGTGATATCCCATATCTATGTATCAATATGTTTAGAGTTCTAGTGATTAATTATTTGTAATGGGTCCAAGTGATCAGGACCTCTCATATGAGTACCATTAGGGATAGCATGTATAAAAAAGTGACTTCTCTCAGATTAGAATTACCTTGAATCCTCAATAAGAATATTGGGGTTGGTTGTATAAGTTATACTTATTTGGGACTTAGTGTCTTCCTTTAGTTTATCTTTTTATTCTCTTTCTATGTCACTTATTCTATTTTTCATATATTTATGATGATGATATGAACACTCACTTGATTTTATATGATTGGTTATATCATGGTGTCATAGTAGGTTTTATTATTCTCACCCTATATGGTCTCTAGATTATCCTGTCATGTGTTTTTTAGAAGACATGCATTTTTATGGAGTTCAATTTGGGCTTGGAGTAGGAGTAACATAATGCATCAAGACAAAATGGTGATCATAAAAGGCCTTTAATTAGATGCATGTCCCCAAAAAATAGTAGTATTATTTATTTTATTAGTTTTTATGGGATTTTATTTGTCCCGATATGATTTAAAATGTTATTCTTGAACTATTATAATTGGATATATAGGTATGAATTCATTAGGTATTTGTTTTAATTTACCTTTATATATTGTCTGGGTACTTGCATAAGCGATCATCTGAATAGGTACCTTAGGATATGGTCTCACATGTGTGTTTCATGGAAACTCAAATTTTTCATCATCCTTATTCACATTAAAGGAAGTCTTGGGGTACCACACAGGGTTTACCATCGGCTAGCCAGGCCCCAATGGGTCGAGTCAGGACAAAATGAATACTTTTTAATTGAAATAAATTATTTAGAATCTAAAAATTTCCAAAATAGTATGTAAATAATGATAATTGGAAACATATAATGGAATCATTGAATAATAGTATTTTCCTTGAGTTCATTTAATGTTATTCATGCAATGTGTGTTATATAAAAAATTCCATTCACATTTTCAGTAAGAAGTTAAAAGTTCCTTGTTTGGAAATGATAATAAGGAACCTATTAAACTTCTGAAAGGAATGTAAATTATAGTAAAAAAGGAATTTGTAAAATATTTTTATAATACTGAACACATTTTTGAAATGAATTTAATGAAAATATAGTCATCAGAGAATGGATTCCAGATCGAAACAAAAATAAATGTTGGTTTTTGTTAATTATTTTTGTTTCTATATCACATAAAGTGATTAAAATGAAAAAAAATTATATAACTATAAATAACCAGAGTAGAATAAAATATATAATATTATGAGAGTTAGATTAAACAACTTCATCATACATAAATTTATAATTAAATAATCCTGGTAAAAAATGATTGTAATAAAATACACTTACATCAAGAATTTATCTCTTCTTAATCAATCTATCCTATTCAATAATAAATTTAAATTTTGTTATATATATATAAAAGAACCATATAAATTCCTATAATAATATTATTCTTTTACTCATAACATCTTATCATTCATTATTTAAAAATATTTCATTATCATAGTCATTTTAGGTGTTTACTACTTCGTTTTTCATGTATATTTTGGGTAGGCCATTATAGTCCGTGTACATTGATAATGGTTCCTTTAGGTATAGAATTTTAATCACAAATTAAATTTCATATATTTTCATTATAAACATATTTATAACGATCCATAAAAACTGGTGATGAAAAATGAATTACATCATTATGTGGAGACGGTTTTGCATACACATGCATGAGTGATGTTTCCAGTTTTTGATGGTTGGAATTAATTAAAGTTAAATATTAATTAAAAATATTAGAATCATAATTATATCATTTATATTATATATATACAATAATTCTTAATATCTACCCAATATTTAATAAGGGATTGGAAAATGAATCACATAGATATTTGTAGGTGGCAATCCCCATGTACACAAAGAGAAACATTCATCTCCCATTTGATAGAGAAGTGGTGGTAAAATGTTATCCAATAATAATAATAATAATATATAAATATATTTATAATACTATTTTATAAATTTTTTTATGTATACATCCAGATTATAGTTAGTTGATTAAGATATAATATTGAATGATCATTTTAAAGATATATTCCGGTTATTTGAGAGACCTCCTTTGGTGTACTTCTTAATCCATGAACGGTTAGTAATTAGAGAATAAAATTTATGATAATAGTGATAAATTTAATATTTTTTTTATTTAACCTAATTTCTAAAAAATATGGATCAATGGGTGTGAAAATGGGAAGTGACTAAGTTCTGTTTTATAAGCGAGGGGAGGGGAACACATGCAATTTCTTAAAAATGAAAATCATATAAGGATAATCTCACCACAATGTGGCTAAATATATATGTTTATTAATGCTTAGGAAATGATAATGTTTAAATAATGTAATATAATAATAAATTTATAGGTTTTATTTCAATTCCTACCCTTATCCCATTGATTAACCCGTTTAGTAAATCCTTTTTAACCATAACCATGGAAACAATATTTTATTATTTTTATTATTCAATATGAACAAAAATTATGTTAAATATATTATATTATATTAATTATTATTCCAAATATATAATCTATTTTACCATATTTAGTTACAATAATTGTAAACATTTAATTATAAATAATCCCACAACCTGCAATGAAAACTGAGTTAGAAGAATGATTCTTTGTGCAGAAGAAAAAATGTTCATACATTTCAATCAATGTAATAACACTAAAAGTAGTAATAAAATTTTATATTGAATATATAATATATATAAAATTTATTAAAACAATTAATAAATAAAAATTAATATTATTTGTTAATATAAAATCACTTTTCGAGGGTAAAATAATATTTTTTAGAAAATGTGTTTTTAGACAATAAAAGTACATATATAAAAAGAAAGTATAAGGATTATTATTATTTAATTAATTAAAATATTTAAAATTAATGGATACTTATGTTACAATATGATGAAATTAAAAAAATTATGGTAATTTTCTTAAAATCACTTGACATTGTTTAGCAAATCGGTTTTCCACCCAATTTACTGAAAAATAAATCTTTGCAGAAAAATCAAAAAAATTATCCTATTATAATTTAATAAATTATTTAAATATTTCTATTATTTTAATAAATTAATTTTTAAAAAAAATGTATAAATTAAATATAATTTTTATTTATGAAAATTTGATAAAATCCATTTCTAAATAAAACATATTTTTTTATGAATAAAATGAAATTTATGATAAATTTAGTACCTATTTATTATTCCATAATAAATAATGACTCATTATTAAAAATATTATATTCATATTTAGTTAATTTTGTTTTGTGATTCAAACCATCTAATTTCAAATTATGGTTATAATGTTTTACTATATTATATTTCATATAGAATAAATCATTTTTATAATAAAAGATATCAAATACATCATGATTATTTCAAAACAAATATATAAAAACATTTCATGTTTTACATGATGATCACTTTGAATATTCTTGTATAATATAAATTTGAACCAAGGGATATCATCTGATAAATTCTAATATATTCCCTATGAATCCTTATGATTTCATTGATATCGATTCAGTCATGTCACTGAAGGTATATATGATCTATTACTAATAATGAATACAAAGACATTGAGAGTAGATCAATTATGAACCATATAGAATTGATCGTAATTAGATTCTTTGGAATTATAGTAAAAAATTCTATTCTGACATTATACCACTTCTTTAATGGTATATGCATAAGCTACATAAATCCATTTAGGATGTTTTCATTCATCCTTTACATGATGGAATACTAGTCATATGGACATAGAGTATACAATTTCATGCTTCGTAACATCCAACTAGAAATGTTCTCTTAAATCCCTATACATATTTTTATGACCATTTTTATTGAGATATTTGTTCTATTTTCATCATTGAGAAGTTTCATCTTCAACTCCAATATGGATGGAATAAAAAAACCATTCCCAAACAACTAAAATCCAAATCTATAGATGAATTATTTAAATTTTTCATCTTTTAATGATTTAATATTACTTTTATTGTTCTCACCATCATATTAAGACTTCTCTACCTTTTTTAAAATTGATGGTTTAGTAATTACATTAAAAATGAATGATAGATCACCTTACCTAAAAATAACCATATTCATCATTACAATATGTCGGTATATATTACCTTTTTAATAGTCTTCATATTCCGAACAACATTTTCCATCCTTCTCAATGCATCATACACCGTGTTTCCCTTCATATGGTGGTAGTGTGTTGATTAATTATAGTACGTGAGTAGATCAAACCATTTTATTTTCCTCATGTTTATCTGTTTTTAAGAAGATATTCATTATAATCTTATGATCCATATATATGACACATCTTAATCCATATTGTTAGTGTCTCTATATTTTTATTTTAATTTCTATAAATTAATGATCAATGTCATTGGTTTTATATTTGGGTTCCTAGAGATTCAATTTCCTAGATACCTATGTAATCAACCATTAATTTGTTATATGGAGAAAACTGTGTCCTTTCATTATTGAATCACTATATATTACAAATCCATCCTTAATGGATGGTAGATTTAAAATCAGTTCATTAATTAGTCTCCCATTATCCTCTTCAAAACGTTCCTCATATTCCTTAGATCTAGTGAATTTAAACCATTAATCTGTTAAAATATTTTATGGGGTTCCAATGGAAAAATCCTTAAAAAATTTCCCATAATATAGTTCTAATCCACGGAGACTTCAGAATTCAGTCATTTCATTTAGTATAGAAAATTATTTTAATACCATTTTTTATTAATGGTCAATAGATATTAAATTCTTGCAGAAAATATTATGTGGAAGAGAACCCTAATTTATTTAAAATTCACACTTATTATTTTTTCCATAAAATTCCTTTTCATGGGGGTCTCTATATGTTTTTGTATTTTACTCATTAAATTCATATATCGTAGATAATATGAAGATTCATCAATTAATAACCCCTAAAATTTATCATGATAATCACTGAATTACCTATTATCTAGATCTAAAAATATATAATGTTCATTTTTTCATCCAAAAGGCATTACTATAAACTCAAAATGTCCACAACTTATTGAAAATTTCAAATTCTTTATATCATAATTCTTCCCCCATACCTGATGATAATAAGAGTGTAGATTAATAAATGAAATGTATTGGGATCCATATAGTCGATGAAATAAGATATCAATGTATAGAAAATGAAACTAATTATTTACAGTAGTAGAATTTATATCCTAATAATTGATGAAAAATCTCATACGAACATTATTTTTTAATGAAAAAAATTAGGGTCCCCATAGTGAAACACTGGGTATTATAAATCCCTTATAAAGAAACTCCTCCAGTTATTTTTTACTACACCATATCCACTTGTTAAATTCTATAAAGATAATTAAACAAAGGCAGTTCATTAGGGATAAGTTCAATGGAGATATCAAATTCACACTCTAGTAGATGACTGGATAATTACTATAGAATGAAGAAATTTTTTTTGTACTATAGGTACATTCTATATTCTGAGATTATATTCCTGGTCCAAATATCAAAATTTATCATCCATACTTTTCCTAATTTCATTATGGTGAGCTATTGTGGGAGGATCTTGACATGATTAAATAATGATGTTCCCTCTCAAAGGACGTGATATTCCACATCCCCTTTAAAAATTGAAATATCTATCACATAGAAACATATTTTTTCACTAAAAATTAAAATCCAATCAATACTGATTATCATGTCAACGTTGGGCATATATATAATATCAGATTTTGAAAATAAGTTACACCCATGCATCATATTATTAACTTCCTGACACATATTTATTGAAATAATATTATAGACTTGTAGAGACCCAAATCATGAATTACATGGACATTACATAACTTTTTTTGAATACTTAATACATAACAAAAACAGACACACAAGGATCGTAATAGTTTAGTGTCTTTGGAAACATGGAATATAAACTTCTAATCATGTTGAAGCATCTTCAACAACTTCCATAACGATCTTCCCCTTTTTTTCCTTACCTAAAACCATTATTTATTTCCTGGATAAAATAAAACATAAAAAGCGTGAGCTCAAATTCTCTGTAAGGGAACACATTGAGAACATAAAACAATCCATAAACATTTGAAAGAAAAAACATGAACATGCAATTGAAACATCAAAATCTTGTGCAAAGACATAAATCGTTGAAGTACGTAAGGAATATATCACGATAAAATAGAATGAGAAAAAATATATAATTGTGGAAACCATTCAGCACTTGTTATGATTTCCATAGTAGCCAAGGCATTTCTTCCAAGACCATCTTAGTGGACAATGTCCCTTTCTGATTCGAGATCACTCCTCGTTTCAGTCATGTAACACTGAACCAGATTAACTTTCCATTCCAGCCATGTCTATCTCAGGAGATATAAATCCTTACCCACTGAATTGGAGGGATATATAGGTCCCACCCATCTCATAATGAAATCATTCATACTTGTGCCAAAAATAATCATACATCATTCATAATAACCCAACGAATTAAATGGGTTTCAAAAACATCATCCCATCATCACATAATCCGTATAAAATAAATGGATATCATTTCATAATAAGAAAATTGAAACAATGTAAATCATAGATACATTATTCCTGAAATATACACATATTAAATAATGTCATCTTAGATGGAAAAATGGTTTTGATAAAACACTTGAAATGAATTAATGAGGAAAATATCCTTTCTTCTTCAAAATCAATTTCTCTTCACAAAACGACATGCAATTTTAAAAGAAAGAGATTTTGTTGAAAATATTCATGAAATCTTTTGGAGGAAGCTTCATGAAAATAAGGCTTTATAAAATCGTAAAAATCATGTCATGCTGTATAAGTTAAAAAAACATTCTTCTCGTACTTTTGCTGGAAAAGTAAAAAAAGTTCCTCGTAAAAGAAAGATTCCTTTCATACGATGTGGTAAAAGTAGAAAAGGGAAAAAATGACTTTAAACATAAATGGAAGAAATTTAAACATTTTATGAAAATATTTTGAGAACATATGGACATGGATAATAATCATAACCCCAGAAAATACTTACGAATAAACAATCTCGAATAAGAATGAGATTGGAATAATTATCACTTACCTTATGTCTGATATGGTTCGTATGTATCCGAACCTCCTGTATAATGATTTAAATAATTTAATTAACATATTATAGAATCATATTCATTGTTATGAAATCATATGTGGTTTACTTATGACTTTATATTACCCATTCTTTTGTAAATTCAATGTTAAAGGGTGTTTTGGGTAAAATCGTTTCATATGTCATCCGTGTTTTGACTTGTAATTATTCATATGATGACATAGATCATGATTACATAATTAAATAATATAAAAAATTATTTATATATAATATATATTCATAATATAAATATATATAATAGATCGATAAATGGAAAGAAATACACCGTTCATGGAGACTGTAGGTCGTACGTACGCATGAACGCTGTTTTCGTTTCCTTATTGAATTGAATGGAATTAAGAATATGACATACATATATATATATATGCATAAATCCATTATAATTTTTATGTCATATATTTCATGATTACTTATTATATATACTTTATAATAATTCTTGAATTGTTAACATTGAAAATGAATCTCATCGCGTCATGGGGACGGTAATCCGTACGAACGCACGAGCGATGATATCATTCCCATATTTATTGAATCGAATTGGAGTGAATGATATAATATCTTAGAATTAGTATGATGTTATAATAATCATATGTATTTATTTTTTACACCATTATACCCATCCATGTAAGGTGGTGGTGGAAAAACAGATTACACAACGCCGTGGAGACGGTATTCCGTACGTACGCACGCACGATGATTTCGTTTTCCTTAAGAAGGATAGAAGGTGAAACATGGATGTTTCATATTTATAATAACATATCAGTATATGAGGGATAATTATGTTATTACTTCATAATGAAACAACTAAAGAAGAGGGAGTATAAGAATAATGGAACTTGAAGAAAACGGTATAAGGTATTACCTCTTTCTCGAAGTGCCTCCTTTAAACTTTCTCTTAGGGAACTAAAATTGGTCTTTGAAGAAGACCAGGAACTGTAAGATGTTTCTAGGGAAGATGAGAAGAGAATTTTTCAGGGGTTGGCCGAGATTGAAGGCTCACTGTGGTGTGAGTAAGAGAGGGAGGAGACACCCTTTTATAAGGGAGGAGAGGGGCACATTTGGAAATATTAAAAATATTAGTTTATATTAAATCCCAAACCCACATAAAAACTTCCAAAATGACTCATATCCTAATCTTAGATGATACATGGTTGTAATATCATCAACCAATAAAATTTAGACATGTTAGGAATTTATTTTAAACATTAACAACTTGATTTATCCTTATTTATCAATTTAATTTTATTTGTCGTAATAATATTTTAAATTTTAAATTATTATAAATAATTACATATGTGTTCTTAAATTTCAATAATATGACACTTTATGATATTTTAGAACATAAAAATTTTAATTTATAATTTGTAAATATTTTTGTGATTTTTAAACAATTTTATAATATGAAATTTTTATAAAATAACAATAGTGTCAATTTTGACATTATTCATTTATTTGAATTTAAATAAACAATATACAGAATATATTTTCAAAATAAAAGATTTAATAGATTTCTAACATGTTATATATATCTATAAAATTAGTGTAGCGCAATAAATAGTTCATATAATATTTATTTTAATATTTTTAAAACAATTTATTTGATATTTCTCTTAATACAATAATTTCAAGATCACTATTATGTCACCTTTAATGATAATTATATAATCCCTAAAAATTATAAATAAATTCATATGAGGTAGATAATTTTATTATATTTCTAGAGACTATTTATATCCGAAGTTTTATTAAGTTTATCACTAAATTAAAATTATTATACTTATAAGATTTAAGAAAGTGACATGTTGTCACTTTCAATGGTTTTAATAATAATTAAATTATTTTCATGGAAAAAAGTCCATTAAATGAATCTAATCAGACCCTTAAGTGATATAGGTATACCTTTAGTCATCCAATAGCATTTTCACAGGTGTTAGGGTAATTGTATAATCTTATATTTACCCTTAATTACCCGATTTACCTTTAACTATGGTAAATAAAATTTACCATAGTTACTATTCATAATGCCCAAAAATAAAAAGTAGCTTATTAACATAATTTGGACCCACTGATTCCAAATATGGAATCCATTTCTTGAAATTCAATACACAAAATTTTCAGAAATTAAATTAAAAATAATCACGTTGTCAAATGAAAACGAATTTTTGTTTAAAACATTGCAAAAGATTGAATTGGTTTAACCTACGAATTCAAGGTAAAATCAATGCTTAAGACATAAATTATACTAAATGGTAAAAATATATTCTATTTATACTTTAAAACCATTAAATATTATAATTTAACCATATAAATTATTACGCTGAAAAAAGTTGTTTTTAATTAAAATATAGCGTGTTTTTACTATTTATTAAAATATGCAGGTTATCAGAAAAATATCAAAAAAATATCAAATGTAAATTTTTATATCCTGATTCAAAAGAGGAAGTTTATTTTGTAAAATTTTTTTTATAAACATGTCAAAAACTATATTTAATGTCGGTGCCCCATCAAAAGGTGGCAAAATTGCATTTTTTTTTTGAAAAATACTTTTCTTACCCGAAAAATTTATTTTGTTCACATAAAATGTTTTAGAAAATATATAATATGAATAATAAAGTTATAAAATTAAAATTTTAGTTAATAATATTCATGATGGCTACTCCATAATAATATTATAACAATATATCATCGTTTAGTGAAACCTGGTATTGCGTACAACACACGCTATCGAGGAAGGTCGCGAATGCGTGTAATGCAAGCCAAGATAGGGTTGCGTGTTATGCAAGACTCCTTTGTTGTTTAGTTATAACAGAATCAAACCATTTTTCATTTATACATTGAATACATATATATATATATATATACTCAATGTTGCGTATAATGACTATTATCAAACGAACTTTAAATTGTGTGTAACACAATCTAAGAATAGTGTTGCGTATACTGCATTCTAATACGGTGTTGCGTATAGCACAAGATAATATTTTTGTAGCATAAAACACATGAAATCAACTAAATTAAAAAGAATACTAATCATAAAATATCGGGTGGTTACATTCTACCCCCCTTAAAATGAATTTTTCCCTCGAAATTCATCGGGGTTATACATGGATTTCTACTTGAAATTTTCTTTAATTGAAAGCCACGTCATAAAATGAAATACCAAAACATAACTTTAAAAACTAATGTATGAAACCTAAAGGTTACCCAAATTAACTAATCAATGGGTTTGTATTTTGGATAACATATGTGAAAATATTGACATGGAATAGAAATCTAACCATCATGTTCTGATGGAGAGTGGTAGTTAACATGGCTATGAAAAAGGCATTAATCACAAATCCATAAATTTTTGATGATTTAAGGTACCATCTGATTTATCGGATATAATGGAACTAGAAGAAATACATTCTTGATTTTGGTATAGTCTCACCGTTGGTCATTCCTTGGGAAATTTCTACTTCATCTCTTAAAGAAATGAAGTTGAATTTTTTTATTCGTGAAGTGTTAGCATATCATGTGATAGAATGATGGGTCATTCTATCTGTCTCAAACAAAAGGTTTGAAAAAGTTATCAAAAATACATAAGTCCATCTATAGTGATATTAATCATATATGGTTCCTAAAATGGACTTACACTTCATATATCATACTGCATAATATAATAAAACTAGTTTCTACTAAACATGGACTTCCTGTAGGCTAGTGATAGGTGATAAAGGCCTCTCACACTTCGGTTGTGGGTTCGATTCCCACAGACTTGTCCGACGCGATGGGCTATCACCCATCCTGCAGGTTATCCTTTTTCTAAAACTACATTACTATAAAATCCCATCAATAATATCGAAAAAATGTTCTATCCTTAAACAATACTAACTTATATCCAACATAATCCATTCAAATCATTAGGCTTACCTAAAATATTTCGGTCCAAGCTCATAGTATAAAGAAAATGATTACTTGAAATGCCACATAACAATCACGTGAATGCCATCATTTATCCCCCATATATCATAAGATATATCTTGTTTGTCAAATTACAAACATGTGAATACCTTAATCATGTATTCTCATGAAAAAATAAAAACCCATTTAATCTTAGTGAAAACATGAATGCTATCAAAATTTAACTCTTTCCACATACCAAAATACAAAAAATTATATATACTCAAACCATGATATCACTTAGTTCTTATTTCAATCATGAGCTCATGAATACAATAAAACATCTCATTATATTCTTATCCCTTCTTTATGTGCATATCATCTACATTCCAAAAATACTTGAATAACCTTCCAAGGTTACTGGTACTATTCAACATATACTTTCAAATACTTTTGGGAAAAAAATAGTGTAACAATCCATAGATGATTCTTTATTCCATAGTACCATACATTATTCATTATAAACATATAATCATTCCACTAACTTCTTAAACCACTGTCTCAGCTTCATCATTTCTTTCATCTCATATTTCATGTGTAGTCTCTTCATCATCATCCACATAAATACTACTCATATGACCATGCTGATTCTCTTCCTGAGATTTTCCCTTAGGGCATTGGTTTTCATAATGCCCAAACATCCCACATTTAAAACATCTAATCATTGTTGATTTCATAGCAATACCATTATCCTTGTCTATGGTGTTAACTGAACCTTTTCCGTTGCACTTACTGGCTTTGTGTCCTTCTTTTCCCCTCCCAAAACATCTTCCAGTTCCTTTCAAACATTCTCCCTGATGCCTCTTCCCACATGATTTACATAAGGGAAATTCAACTTTCTTTCCTCTATGATCATCATGAAGCTCCATCTTTCTCTTATTATCTGATTCGAGAAACATACCAAAGTTGAGAATATGGATCATATTATGAGATTTCTAATTAGGCATAATAACAATGTTTGGACTTCCAAATCCCATTTCATTTGGCTGCTCATGAATAATTTCATTCCATTGTCCGTTATATCCTCCATTATCGTGAATCTTCTTGTTTCCAGCCATTTTCTAAAACCCAAAAAGAATAGTGTGAGAGGCAAAAATCGTGCTAGGGAAAAAACATAGTAAAGGGGAAGTTCCCTCAATATATAACTTCTTAGGTAAAATTATAAGATTGTTACCGTAGTTCTAGGACTATATCCTATATGTATACTTATCCTTAGGGATATCCCTAAATATGCCTTAGAAATATCTCTAGGGATATCACTAACGTTTTCGCATCCTAGTTTCCAAAGGTTGACTAAACCTTTCCTCTGATACCAACTGTAGACACCCAATGCTTGACGTACATAGACATTACATTACATTTTAGGAATACTTAATATATAACAAAAACAGACACACAAGGATCGTAATAGTTTAGTGTCTTTGGAAACATGGAATAAAAATTTCTAATCATGTTGAAAGATCTTCAACAACACTCATAGCGATCTTGCCCTTTTTGTTTCCTTAGATAAAACCTTTCTTTATTTCCGGGGGAAAATAAAACATAAAAATGGTGAGCTCAAATTCTCAGTAAGGGAAAACATAGAGAACATAAAACAATCCACAAAGATTTGAAAGAAAAAACTTGAACATGAAATTTAAACATCAAAATATTGAGCAAAGACATAAATCTTGGAAGTACATAAGGCATATATCACTATAAAATATCATTGGAATAAAACATGTAATTGTGGAAACCATTCATAACTTGTTATGATTTCCATAGTAACCAAGGCATTGCTTCCAAGACCATTTTAGTGGACAAAGTCCCTTTCTGAATCGAGATCACTCCTCATTTCAGTCCTGTAACACTGAACTGGATTAACTTACCATTCTAGCCATGTCTATCTCATGAGATATAAAACATTACCCAATGCATTGGATGAAGATATAGGTCCCAACCATCTCATAGTGAAATCATTCTTACTTGTGCCAAAAAATGAACATACATAATTCATAATAACCTAACGAATGAAATGGGTTGGAAAAACATCATCCCATCATCAAATAATCCATATAAAATAAATTGATATCATTTTATAATAAGAAAAGTGAAACCATGTAAATCATAGAGATATTATACATGAAACATACACATATAAAATAATGTCATGTTATATGGAAAAATGGTTTTGATAAAACACTTGTAATGAATTCTTGAGGAAAATATCCTTTCTTATTCAAAATCAATTTCTTTTAACAAAACGTCATGAAATTTTAAAATAAATAGATTTTGTTGAAAATAGTCATGAAATATCTTGGAGGAAGCTTCATGAAAATAAGGCTTTATAAAATCGTAAAAATCCTTTCATGTCGTATAAGTTAAAAAAACATTCTTCTAGTACTTTTGCCGGAAAAGTCAAAAAAGTACCTCTTAAAATAAAGATTCATTACATACGATGTGGTAAAAGTAGAAAATGGTAAATATGACTTTAAACAAACATTGGAAAAATTAAACATTTATGAAAACATTTTTAGAACATATGGACATGGATAATAATCATAACCCCAATAAAAACATACAAATAAACAATCTCAGATAAGAATGAGATTAGAATAATTATCCCTTACCTTATGTCTGACATGCTTCCTATGTATCCAAACCTCCTTTATAATGATTTAAATAATGTCATTTACTTATTAAATAATCATATTAATTGTTATGATATCATATATGGTTTACTTATGACTTTATATTACCCGATTTTTTGTAAATTCCATGTTAAAGGGCGTTTTGGGTAAAATCGTTTCATATGTCATCCGTGTTTTGACTTGTAATTATTAATATGATTACTTAGTTCATGATTACTTAATTACATAATATAAAACATGATTTATATATAATATATATTCATAATATACAAATATATTATAGATTGATAAATGGAACGAAATACACCGTGCATGGAGATGGTAGGCCGTATGTACGCATGAACGTTGTTTTCATTTCCTTAATGAATTAAATGGAATTAAGTATATGATATAAATATATATATACATAAATATAGTAGAATTAATATGTCATATATGTCATTATTACTTATTATATATACTTTATAATCATTCTTGAATTTTTAACATGGAAAATGAATCTTATCCCATCGTGGAGACGATAATCCGTACGTACGCACGAGCGAGGATATCATTCCCATATTTATTGAATCGAATTGTAGTGAATGATTTAATATCATAGAATAAGTATAATGTTATAATAATCATATGTATTTATTCTTTACACCATTATACCCATCCAATTAAGGTGGTGGTGGAAAAACAGATTACACCACGGTGTAGAGACGGTATTCTGTACGTACGCACGCGCGATGATTTCATTTTCCTTAGGATGGATAGAATGTGAAATAGGGTTGTTTCATATTTATAATATCATATAAGTATATTAGGGATAATTATTTTATTACTTAATAATGAAACAACTAAACAAGAGGGAGTAGAAGAAGAATGGAACTTGAGGAAAACGGTAGAAGGTATTACCTCGTTCTCGAAGTGCCTCCTTTAAACTTTCTCTTAGGGCACAAAAATTGGTCTTTAAAGAAGACCAAGACCTCTAGAATGTTTCTAGGGAAGTTTAGAAGAGAATTCGGAAGTGTTTTTCCATTCTTGAAGGCTCAATGTGGTGTGAGGAAGAGAAGGAGGTGGTTCCCTTTTATAAGGGAGGAGAGGGGCACCTTTGGAAATATAAAACATATTAGTTTATATTAAATCCCAAACCCACATAAAAACTTCCAAAATGACTCATATACAAAGATTATATGATATAGGGTTTTAATATCATCATAAAATAAAATTTAGACATGTTCGGAATTTATTTTAAACATTAACAACTTGATTTATCCTTATTTATCAATTTTATTTTATTTGTGGTAATAATATTCTAAATTTTAAATTAATTTAAATAATTACATATGTGGTGTGAATTTTCCATAATTTTACACTTAATGACATTTTAGACCATATAAATTTTAATTTATAATTTTTAAATATTTTTGTGATTTTTAAACAGTTTTATAATATGTTATTTTTATAAAATAACAATAGTGTCAATTTTGACATTATTCATTTATTTGAATTTAAATAAACAATATACAGAATATATGTTCGAACTAAAAGATTTAATAGATTCATAACATTTCATATTTATCTAAAAATTAGTGGAGAACATTAAATAGTTAATATAATATTTATTTTAATACTTTTAAAATCATTTATTTGATACTTCTCTTAATAAAATAATTTCAACATCACTATTATGTCACCTTTAATTATAATTATTTAATCCCTAAAAATTCTAAATAAATTCATATGATATAGATAATGTTATTACCTATCTGGAGACTATTTATATCCGACGTTTCATTAAGTTTATCTCTAAATTAAAATTATTATACTTATAAGATTTATGAATGTGACATGTCATCACTTTCTTTGATTTTAATAATAATTAAATTATTTTCATAGAAAAAAGTCCATTAAATAAATCTAATCCAACCCTTAAGTGATATGAGTCGACGTTTAGTTATCCAATAGGATTTTGATAGGTGTTAGGTAATTTTATAATCTTATATTTACCCTTAATCACCTGATTTACCTTTAACTATGGTAAATAAAATTTACCGTAGTTACTATTCATAATGCCCAAAAATAAAAAGTAGTTTATTAACATAATTTGTACCCACGGATTCCAAATATGGAATCCCTTTTTCCAAATTCAATACAAAAAAGTTTATGAAATTAAATTAAAGTTACTCTCATTGTCGAAAGAAAACGGTTTTTTGTTTTAAACATTACAAAAGATTGAATTGGTCTTACCTACGAATTCAAGGTAAAAATCAATTCTGATGACATAAATTATATTAAATTGTAAAAATATATTCTATATATAATTTAAAACCATTCAATATTATAATTTAACTATATAAATTATTACGATGAAAAAAATTATTTTTAATTAAAATATAGCATGTTTTTACTATTAATTAAAATAAGAAAGTTATCAGAAAAATATCAAAACATTATCCAATGTAAATTTTTATATCCTGATTCAAAATAAAAATTTTATTTTTTAATATTTAACTTATAAACATGTCAAAAACTATATTTAATGTGGGTGCGTCATTAAAAGGCGGAAAACCTACATTTTTTTAAATATACTTTTCTTACCCGAAAAATCTATTTTGTTCACATAAAATGTTTTAGAAAATTTATAAGATGAATAATAAAGTTCTAAAATTAAAAATTTAGTTAATAATATTCATAATGGCTAGTACATAATAATATTATAACAATATATCATCATTTAGTGAAACTTGGTATTGCGTATAACACACACTATCGAGAAAGGCCACAATTGCGTGTAATGCAAGCCAATTCAAGGTTGCGTGTTGTGAAAGACTCCTTTGTTGTTTTGATATAATAGAATCCAACCATTTTCATTTATACATTGAATATATATATATATATATATACTCAATGTTGCGTAGAATGACTATTATCAAACGAACTTGAAATTGTGTGTAACACAATCTAAGAATAGTGTTGCGTATACTGCATGCTAATACAGTGATGCATATAGCAGAAGATAACCTTTTTGTAGCATAAAACACATGAAATCAAATAAATTAAAAAGAATACTTATCATAAAATATTAGGTTGTTACAATAATTGTGTGTTAGTTGATATGTCCCTTACTATGGTCCGAGATAAATATTTATGTTTTTTGGAAAATATGAAAGATATAAAAGATTTCAAAGAATTACAATCAAATAAAACATTAGATATGTTTTTGAAAACAATAAATGTACCTTCCACAAAATTATTAGAGACATATAATTATGTTTTGGTAATTTGATTATCCTATCCTTAATCCCCTATAATTTTCTACTGTAAATTACTATGATGACTAGGGTGTTAGTTTTCATAATTTCCCTTCCCCTAAAAGTTAAATAATTAATTATCAATTTTTTTTTCATTTCACATACATTCTTTAGAGTGAATTAATTTTTCTCTAAAATTATAAAAAACACATAATAACTTCTCGAAAGACCAAGAGTGTTCCATCCAACACTTATCACATGTCGTCATTCCCATCAATTCTTTATTTACCCTTACGGTGGTGTTCTTCCCATAAATAACATATAAAATTTTTATCTTCTGATCTACACTTAGGATAAATGTTTTCAAGAACTCCTTTTATGTATTATTATTACTTGAGATTATATCCACATTTTATGAATTTTTTTGAGAGACCAATTCCATTTTATGTATCATTATTTATCCATTAAAAAATGAATAAATTTTGTTTTAGGTATACATACATTGTACAAAACAAGTCTAGATAACCTTGTAAATTTTTAATTATATATAGAAATTGTTTCCATATTCTTTTATAAAAACAATATTTATTTCCATTCCATTAAATCTCTTTTCACAAAAAGAAATTAATTTTCAAAGAATACATCTTTAATAGTTCTATATTCCTTGATCATTATCTCATATACCTATTTACTATTTTGAATCAGTGAGTATTATTGGTATGCATCACCCTTTAGATGATAATCCACCAAGATGACATTTTAATATTCACAAAATCAATATTAAATAATGTTATTCTCTACAAAATTTACAAATTGTATATTTTTCAATGGATTATTACTCTTAATTAATGACGAAGGGTGTTGTCACATGTAGTATTCCAAAATATTTTCACTATGTTGTGGACCAATTGTTCACCCTAGGAAATAGATATTATTTTTAATAACATGTTTCATCATAACTAAAATGGTTTTTATTTTCTTATAGTCAATTCCATCATCATTAAAATTCATTAAGGGGATATAACTATATTGACAATGGGGATTGATATAGTTCTCATTCGTCTCAAGAACCATTGCCTTTCTATAAATGTTAAAATTATTATTTTGTGATATTGATTGGGAAAATAAAATTCCTACAATATTTCCATATTATTTTCAAAAAATTAATTGGGTTTTTATGATACATGGTCCCTCTAACTTGGTTACATGAAATACAATACCTAATTTTCATACAACCATTTCTTTAATTCCAATAATAACAACCTAAAATCATGAAAAAAACATATATAAATTAAATTTGGTGATATAAGATAAAATTTCAATACATTTCAAGAATATGATTATACCTTATATAATATCCTTGAAAATTACACATAATTCTCCTCCATGTTTTATGGAAAGAGTAATAAAAATAATGGAAATCTCAAATGCTTAGTAAGAAGTAAAATATATATAAATCAATCATAAATAAACATGGAATAATTTACATGGTAAGAATAAAATAAATAAAAGAACAAATAATCAGCTAAAATTGAAGGAATTAATTATCAATGAAGATAAATGAAAATATTTATAATAAGAAATATTAACATCATACTGATGGAATTCATAATTTCTGACATAAAAAAAGTTTTCATGTAATTTATCCAAGAATCTATCTTATCATTGAAATAATTATATTCCTAAACTCAACCATTAATTAAACATGACAAATTATTATCCATAAAGGGTATATATAATATTAGGTTTTAACTATTTTAGGATTGTGTCCACTGCATCCACTATAAGAGTCAATACGACATTCAATGTCATTCCAAATGAACCTCTAGTAAAATAAAAATATGAAAATACATATATTTATAAGTATATAAATTATGTACTTCCCCATTCTATATAATTATGTGTATGTGTAGGTGAACATTCGTTAATCGACAAAAACACCATTGTTTATTGTCAAAGTACTATTTTTTACCCTTATCAAAGAAATATAGTGGTGATGATACCTTCCATGTGATAGGTCATCCATATTGAAGAGTAATAGGATTTTAAGACATTAAATTTGTAGGATACCAATTAAATGGTAATATAATACTTCATAAAGGTTCCTAAAAAGCTTATTAATTTTCATAAACCCATTTTCCATATTTCTCTAGCTATGTGTGCAATATTAGGACCATTCACTATATATCAGAGTGATGATTTATTTAATTTTTAGACAACTTTTTTTGTGTGATTACCTATCGGTTCATGTTATCAATATTAATTTTCAATTTATATTATCCATAAATGTCTGTATCTATTAGGATGCCACACAAAATTTGACATTATCCAAACATAGGATGGGT
The DNA here is from genome assembly GCA_963277665.1 of Viscum album. Lineage (NCBI taxonomy): Eukaryota > Viridiplantae > Streptophyta > Magnoliopsida > Santalales > Viscaceae > Viscum > Viscum album. Next base: position 1,978,289,845 of record OY728127.1, on the reverse strand, counting down.
TTTTTCATAATATAAAAGATTATATTTTATAATGTTTTTGGTAACTCTTAGATAAAATGAATATGAGGTTGGGATAAAAATATATTGTTTCAAATTAATTAAAATCCATTTTTATTATGGTATATGTCTTCCATGGAAATTTAATCACCACACAAAAATAAATATTCATTGAATATAACATCATTCCAAAATATTTAAAATTTGAAAAAATATATTTTATAGATTATGTAACAATTCCATCCAAATATATTTAAAGTGAGGACATAAAATTATTCTTAAAATTCTATGAATAAATGAATTCCATGATATATAATATCATAATGTTATTATAAACACCACATATGGGAAATTAGATGCATATTACATGAGATTTATAATGGTTTTTATTTTGAAATGGAAACCCCTTTCATATTGACCCCAATTCCAAAGGATTACATTAACCTACTATATACAAAAAAAAACATTAATCAATTAATTCATTAGATTATTCATAAATTTATTCATTTAATATATATAAAATTATGATTTCTCAATATAAATTTTATTACTCTTTCACATTAGGTGTTTATAGTTTTGAAAATTTGTACAAATTTCATTGTAGTGGTGTCTATATTAACTCTTCATCCAAATTCAATCGTTGATAAAAAATTATTGCGTTTTATAAAAGATTAATTTTAATCACTTATTGTGTTTCAAATTCCTTTCATTAGTGTTTTATTCATTAACCTTGAAGGAGAAATCGATAACAAACATTTTTAAGTGTTTCTTGAAGAAAAAATAATGTTTTCATAATTAAATAATTATACAATGATATATCATTTATAGAATAAAAAAAATTATTTATATATTAATTTTAGATTTTACTGGTAATATTGTTACCATAAAAATTTATGATAAATATTCATTCTATTGATCACATAGGATGTTAAAAAGATATAGACATGAGTGTACCCTGATTTAACAAATGATTACGTGGAGGTCTTGTATCAGAGTCATTGTAAAATAAGAATAATTATCCTATTTATTTTTTATTATTGTGATATATTATATTTATTATGTATTTTTGATAATAATCAATATATTTTATAATATTCCATAATTTGAATAATGATTATACTCTGAGTATCTTATTTTAAATGATTTAATTGATGATGATATTCAATTAATCTTAACATTTATAGGTAATCCAATTTTTCATAAAATAACCCTAATGATATCTGAATGATACTAATTATCATTTATATAAATATTTAGACCCATTATTGTAATATTGTGAAAGAAAAAAAACATGTTCCGTTATAGTGGTGGTCATCCCCATAATGCCTAATTGATAATTATTTATTTATTAAGGGGATTAGGAAAGGTGGAAAGTGTTTGTTTCTAAAATATAACAAAATTAGGTTCCAAATAAATACAAAATTCATCATATAATTATTAAAGAAGTAAATTTTAAATGGAATGATAAACAATAAAATATGTTACAAAATATATTTAACATGCATTGAGATGGTTATTAGAGTGAAAAAAGATGCTATATTATTGAATGAGGGGTTGGGTTTTAGGTGGAAGTGGAATTTTTAAGAGTGACAAGAAGGTGTTGTGGGAAGAATATTTTATAAATAGTGATAATGACATTTTAATTAATATTTATTTTTAATATAAATGAATAAAATGTTAAAAATGTGAAGTAGATCAAATATTGAGAAAAAAATCAGTGGGGAAGAGATAAGGTTGAGAATATTATAATAAAAAAAATTTGGTCATGTTTATTTCAAATCTTAATCCCTTTACCCCATAATTTATTTGTTTTATTATTTTATCCTTTACTTCCCTAACTATTTTTAAGATAATTTAAATTATTATATATGCATAAAATAAAGTGATCCATTTTTCGGTAGTTTAATCATAAAATTTTAAATTCCATATCAATTATTTATGATTATATTTCACTATGTGTTAAAAATAAAATAATTATGATAAATATATAATATAATTAAACATTGTTTGAAAAAAATTTTACCTTAGTAAAAAAATATCAATACTATATAGGTATACTACAATAAATACTTTAAAATGTCAAATTTATATTATTAAAAACAAATTTTTTCAAATAGATTGTTTCACGAACATAAAATCTATTATTATATACTAATAATGGAATAAAATTATCAATATTAGTAAAAAATTACATTTTAGTATTTACATAAAAATAAATTTCTATTATAAAAATAAAAAAAATCCATCAGAAGATAATATTATAATGATGAATTAAAGGTAATATTATTTCTGTTAAAATAATATTATAACATCTAGAAATTTCTCTTTTTAATACACTGATGAATAGAGTATATTTATAGTGGAAATTTTGTGGAATTTCAGCATGTTTGTTTTTCTTTATGAAATAGGATCCTGGGAATTTAAATTTTTTTATCGGTTGATGATAAAGATTTTATATTGGGGGATAGTTGAATTGATATAAAACCTAAACCCATCATGTTTCTAGGGCCATAAATGGAGTATGAATAATATGTTTATAGTTTAAACAAAAATGAGATACTAGGGTGAAATTAAATACTATTTTATTTAGTAACATGATAAATAATTGATTGATGATTTTGAAGTGGTGATGGAAAAATTCTATGTATGGTAAATGGGAATGGGATATATTTGGGTGTGATTTAATATATATTCATAGAAGATGTTGAATAGTGATAAAGGTTACAACATAGTGGATAGTGTTGGTGGTTTGTGATAAAACAATTGAATTACACTAATTTTTGGTTTTCGAGTTCATTGTGTGTGTTTGAATGATTTTGGGATCCTTATAAAGAGAAAGGGATCATGATTGTTTGATATGATTACTCATTAGTGACTGAGACTGAGTGTTTTTGGAAAAGTTCATCCTTAGGAGGAATGAATGGACTTTTTCATGGAATTGGGTACAAGAAGATAGAAAACCAATTGATCTGGCAGATTCACTATTTGGAATGAATTTTTTATGTAATTATATTGGTGGGAACAACCATGTCATGAAATTGACCTTTATTAGAAAATAAAAATAGTGGGGAATATTATAGGGAAATGAATGATTAAACTGATGATGCTTATTTGTATCTGGATATATTGTTTGAGGTTCTATATTTAATAGGTTTTAAGATAGAGTTTATTTTGAAGCTCATGTTTTGGTGAATTGTGATCTCAGGGACTACACTGTCCTAGTAGAGGATCATTTAATATTCAAGGATAAGTATTAGTGAATTAGTATTTAATGGATAACTATAAAGGGTTAGGATTGATCTCAATAAGACCTCTAAGATATAATAAAGATAAGAAGTGATAGGTTGGGGATATTATAAGGACATGTAGAATTATGGTTTATAAAATACAGTGGTAATTTGACATTTTTGGTTTGAATGTTTGTGAAATTTAGTGATTTAGGATTCAAACCCTATTTTGAGGGTTATAACATATCAATCATATGTTTTTTCACATGAATGAATGATCAATATGGGTATCCTATTTTCAGGTTAATATTAAGTGATTTTTGTAATGACAGTTGGGTTTTCAAATGGGGTTTCCCTCTGTACAAATTTGTAATATAGTAATGACAATATGTGAATAGATGTAGAGAAAATCATGCAGGTTGATTTTTTAGAGGGGTCGTTGAGGAAAAAATTTCACATGTCTATATATAATCCTTCACAATGCTAACTAATCTCATATCAAACAACATATTAGGTTCCAAGTTTAGTGAAGCATGTGAGAGACCATATGAGGGTGTATTTGGAGTATAGTAATATTAGAATAGTAGGTAGATGATTTGGTAAATTTTATTCGCCAAACCCTGTGATGGAGTGAAACTTCCGGTAGTGTAGAATTAATGGTTGGAACATGGTTTAGTAAAATATTGGTTCAAACTATGTAGTAAATAGGATTTATTAAAATATTATTTATTACCATCCCTTATCTGATTATAAAGTTTGTCTCCCATTTTTTCATCCCCCGCACATTGACTGGTCTCCCATATCCTTTATCTCTCAATACTTGTTTTTTTTTTGTGGTTCGTGGATGAAATCAGAATTTATTTTTCATGATTTATATCTCTATATTATATTTTGTTATTATGTCATTGTATTCCCCATAATATTATTTTAAAATCATACTAGTTAGTTGTGTTGATTATACAAGATCATGGTGTAATCAAGCCAATACAATGGTTCATTTAAATGGCTCATATAGTGTATTTCCTAGATTAATTACCACACACAAATTCTCTCAATTTAATTAGAGGTAAACAACCGATATTATTAGATTTTATTTTCATTAAATTAAACTGTATTAGAGATTTGTTATGTGTTGGTTGGTAAAGAGTCTTCTCAAGATGGTGTATGGGTTTTCCATGGACCAACATAGTGTATTTGGTTGGTATTTCAATATATTAATATATAAGAATGAAGTTTTATTAGATTATTCGAATATAAATTAAATTGAAAATTTATGTATAAATTTTTGTTATTCAATAATTCTAATGTTATGGTCTGAGATAGGATCATTATTTGTGAAACAAAATTTGTTGACCTTAATCATTGATTTATTTGTTTTTATTAAAGTAAATAACTCATTTTATGAGATATGTGGTCCATAAAAATATTTCTTTAGTATTTAATAAGACTCCCCATACCAACACTTTTTGATTTGGTGAAAAAATACATCCTTTTAGAAATATCCCAAGCGAAACATCTAACCATGAGGATAAAAAGTTTGTTGTCTTTAGGAATACAATACATTTACATATCTGATGCTAAATAAAAATGTATATTTCATTTAAAACTTTTTTGTATATGTATCTCTTCTATACATATCTAATAAATTGTAATTTCGGTGGAAATGGGAAAAAATGTTAAAAAAGTATTCTAAAATGAATATTAAGGGATTAATCATAATCTTTGAGACAAAAAGGCATTGATATTCCTCATCAAGAGATATTTATTATAGCATATGAGTAAACAATCATAGCATAATTTCATAATTAATGTGGATCATGTATCATCATAGGGTATCATTTAATAAATAAAATTATATCATAATTCATGGAATAATGATATTCTGAAAAAATACATGGAGCATTCATGATCATATCACAAAGTATCATCACCAATGTCTAGGAAAATATATTACCATGATTTTTATCCATGTTATCATAAATAATTACCATGGAATGATTCTTTTGTATCAAAAACATGCTTTCTCTAGAGATCAATTCTAGTCCCAATTAATTAGATCACTATCTGAGGGTGTCCTTCATATTATTATATTCATGTTTTCCATATATTGAGAAACATACAAACATATTAAAATATTCATCACTTGATATACCCGTTGAAAATAAATAGGTGTACAATGAATGTTTCCTTGTCAAAATGTTTGTTACCTTCAGTTATGATATTGAATTATGTGTCCCTTAGACCATACAGAATAAATGTTAACCATTTTAGTAATAAATATACCTAGTTAATAAATGAATAAACACATAGGTTAAGACCCTTCAAATAAAATAAACATACAATGTTATCCATAAGGGAGAGTCATCGGATGAAATTTTATGAATCATTAATTACTAGGCAAGACAAAGGAAATAAAAAATCCTTCTCTATAGAGATTTAATTTCCACCACACCACAAATACATTAGAACATGGACAAGAAGTATAATGGAAAAATACATGAAAATAATATAGAATGATAGATTATATAATCATAAATTTAAATATTTGGGATAAATAATTCCATTCAATAAATTAATTTGGAACTATAGGTGAATATCTAATAGACAAATTAATAAACTATAAGATATTCACAATACTACGGTTAGTACCAAAATTGAATAAATTTCAAAATTTAGTAGTGAATGTAACATTAAAATAATATATATACTAATTTAAAGTGAATATATATCCCTATATTTTAATAATTCATTATGTCTTATAAAGTGAATATTAATTATCCCAAGTGTATCACCCTGTTATGTAAAACCTAGTGTACAGTTAGACCTCTCGGTCATGCACTAGATGACTATTGTGTTAATACAAAATATAACAATTTGGGGTAATCAACACAAGTTGTATCTATCTTAGAGAAAATATCTACTTGTATTATCAATATATAATGGTAATTTCATGGAAAACCACTCACAAATTTTTTTAATCATTTTAAGAAAATGTGAATCTTTGAGCCTTATAATTGCCTATCGAGTTAGTTTAAGGTTGGATATAGTGATACTTCCTTAATTAAAAAAAATTAATTTAAAAATTTATCCATAAAAATATTTCTCAATGATATGAAATTGAACTAAAATGAATTGCAAAGGTAATGGGGAATGAGTGGCAATGAAACCTTATTATAACATAGTGATCTCTTAAGAAAAAGATGAATTGAGAGAGATAAAGTAAGCACACATTTAAAACAAATGGGATTTATTTTAATACCTTGTAATAATAATCATGTATATCTATTTAAATGATATTAAAAAAAGAAAAAATGTAATAAACATGAAAAGGAAATGGGAGGAATGTGGAAACCCTTATTTCTATTTAGCTTTTTAGATTTGAGCAGACCCTTATATCCAAAAAGACTATTCAAATTGAATATATAGAGATAGTGAGTAGAATTATTGAGAGTGATATAGAGATATAAATTTTATTTTTTTCACGAGAGGATGAGGATAGGGGTTTGGTATTTATATATGATTAGGGTCTTATTTTAGTGTTCAAATAAATATTAGTTTTTCATTATGGAATTATTTCTGGATGGAATTAATTTCAGTTAAAAATTTTAAGATAATTTTTAAAAGGATATTTTAGTTCATTTACATCAAAATGAACTTCTAAATTTTGTAGTTTTTGGTATTTTATGAACATAACATTATTTTAAATCTGTTTTATTACTTTACCTATACTGTGGAAACTCACTTTTCACCGTGATGACATATTTTTGTGTCTTAAAATAAAATTACCCATGTAAGATAATATAGGTATTTTGATTATAAATTTGAATATAATTTTACTAGATTAAATTATTTAATTATAAAAAATAAATATAAAATAATTTGTTTATAACAAATAAGAACAGTATTTAGTAACCTAGGTCACAAATCATCGAACATAGGAATATACATGTTTCATAATATTTTTAAATGAATTATATTAATACCTATATATATATAGGATCATTAAAATTGATTCATTTGTTTTATTATTTTATTATATAATTATCAGGATGATGTTTTTCTAAAAACTACATTGCAACTATTCATCTAAAAAATAAAATTTTTAGATAACTCCAAAAACTTCATCAAAATAATAATTCAATGTTCCAATTCCATAAATGAATTAATTTTATTATAATAAAATTTTTAAATACAATATGTATAATTTGTAATTAAAAATTTCTAGTTTTCATGACATAAAATATTTTCCAATGAACTTGTTTCAATTAGAAGATTAACATTAATTTCATATGTCTTTTAAATACCTCATTTAGTTTTCTATAATTAATCTCAATGTTCAATATACTTTTTATAAATTTTTTTTATTAGATTTCAGAAATTTTTTTCTTTTTACATTTTTATTCATGGTTATAATAATCTTAGGAGGCCCAAATTTTATGAATTTTTTTACACTTGTTGTTTATGTTTTTATATTAATATACCTATTATGATAATGAAAATTTTGTTTTCTAATATTGATAAATAAATTTATTATTCTCAATTAATGTGGAAATTAATTTTTGAATATTTATTATGGAACATGTTACTTAAATATTTTATGTAAAATATTGGAGTAATATTATATATAAATAATAGTATAATAAAATTTATAAATGATCTATAATATGAATCAGAAATGAATAATAACTTATTATTTATATTTAACTTTATATTTTATAATGAATATAATTTAAATGTAATATGAAATTTCTTGTATTGTTTATATGTTATAATTTTATTAAAATTAAAAAATGTATATTCCTTTATTATAATTATTTTATATTGACATAAATACATATATTCATTGGAGAAAATCCCTAAAATTATCCTCTCATTATTTTTTGGTTGTGGTTGTGTTTTTTGACAAAGTTAGAGGACTGTAAATAAGTATGGTTGGTGTTTACAAAAGAAATTGTTTATTATGGCACAATTTCCAAGTCTTTCAGAAAAATTTGGGCCTCAAAATATTGGGTTTTTTTAAAACATATATTTCTATATGGGAGGGGAAAATATATACGCCATGAAGTAAAGATGACTGACTGTGAAGGCGTTACATGGAATAATTCTTGGAAGGAAAAATGGTATGTGGGATGGCCCATGGTTCACGAAAGGTGAAATATTCATGGAAGGGGTTTGAAGGATTGAATGTGGATCATGGGAGGCTTCCAGTACACAATATTTTTTGTCATTGAAGAAAATAAGGAATTCATTTTAGCCATTGTGAAAGAAGAGTGGAGGTACTTGGGCCGTATAGGGAAACATGGTTTGCAGTTGCACGGTTCACGTTGATGATTTTGAAAACCCTAAATTATCATATCTTGTTGATCTATTTTCATATATAATAATTTTTAATCCCATCATTAGACGAGATATATTTTCATAAGAAAAATTATTTTCTCTAGGAAATATAGTCTATATGAAGTGGATCGGGGGAAACATTTCAGCGAAGGAGAAGTGGTTCATAAAGAGGATTCTTTTTAAAGAGAAGGAGTTCGTAGAAATAGTTTGAAAAAATGTTTTACGAGGCACCGTAGCCTAAAAATTAAAATAGTATGTGGAAGGAGAGGTGGTTCGTTGAGGAGAAGTTGTCCATGGTAGAGGTAGTCTCTGAAAGAATTTAGTATGATACATGAAAGCAGTACGTGGAAGCAGTTTGCAGAGATGGTATGTGGAGATGGAACAAGACATCAATAGAGGGGGAAGTACACAAAAGAGCTGGTTTGTGAACCATACATGGTAGAAAATTCATGGAGGAAGCATGTGGTTCATGAAGGTACATGAAATATTCACAAAATCAATTTCATCCGAATTATAGTTCGATAAAAATATTATTTCATCTACGCGTGAAAAATGGGCTTCGATATAGCATCTACCTATAGTTTAGGTTTCTTGAATTTAGGGAAATAAAGGTTCTTACATGCCCATAAATACTATGTGTATCCCTTCTCAGACAAATGAGCGAAAGAGGATGATGTCATTGATCCTTCCCACTAACAGTGAGCTGGAGGAAGAGACATTGAGAGTGACCCTTCAGAATGCTGTTAGAAGACCCTAAAACTTATAATCGTAGTGACCATGGGCATAAAAGATCTAACCTGAACCTTCTACATGGTAGTGAGATTTAGTGGATTTGGTACATCTGCATGTCGTTGTTGTATGCTTATTGATCATAGCCCAATGAGGGTGAACCAAGTAAAATTGATGTGTCTTATGAATGATTTTATTTATGTTCATATATTGTTATAGGAGAAAGAGAGTGGTGTCTTTTTTTAATGATGAAGCAAGATCCGAAAAGTTATTAGCTTTAATCTATCACACTCGGATTCAACCACCACCTCTTAGAGTATTTGACCTTATGGACCAAAAAAATATGATGTGAAAATAAAACTATTAATAAAATGGATTTAATTATAATATAAAATGATATAAGTAAAAAATAATGTGTAATATAGTAAAAAAGAAATAAGAATATATATATATGTAATAATTGAGGTCATATGATTTTTTAAAGAATATATTATTTGGACTAGTGGTATACCCTTATCTCCATTCAGTCTTGGGGTTCGGCCCCTATGTCATGCCAGAAGCCACACGTTTTCACTTGTGCAGTGGTACCCATTATTAATAATTAAATATTTTTAAATATTATTTTGAAAATTATAGAAAATAACTTATGTGATATATATATTTATAAATTACTTTTTTATATCACATAACTTTTAAAAATAAATTAATTTCACATTTCCTTGTTTAATTTTAGAACAAAATCAATTTTTTTTAAAAAATAATCTATGATATTACATTATATTATCATTAAAGCAATTCAATCCTAAAATTTGTATTTATTTTTAAAATTTAAATTATCCCAAATGTTCATATTAATGTTATATATAGTAAGAACAATTTTTAGATAAATATAAAATGATGTCTAAATATGGATATATACTAAAATATTCAAAATCCTTATTCCCAAACATAACCAAAATCCCTATAGATGCCAATCGACGTACCCAAAATCCACACATAAAGATTTCTGGGCCAAACATATGCACTTTTTAAAATATTCCAAGAGATCAATTGAACCACAATTATTGAAGTTAAATGTATTTTGGAACTGAGTATATTTACATCTTTAACACTCAATAAAAAGTACATTGTATATAAAAAAATGTCTCTACACATGTATCTCTTATATAAATATCGATTTGATTGTTATTCATGGGTAAATAGTGAAATAAAAAAAATGATGCTCTCAAATGATGAGTAAAGGAAAAATAATAGTCGTTGATAAATAAAAACATTTATATTATTAATCAAGAGAGAAGAAGCACAACAATAATAACATGAGGCATTGTATGGTTACACAGAAAAAGAGTATCATATATCATCTCATGATATAATGGTATAAAAAATATGACTTAATGAGTCATGGAATCATAAGAATACGAAAAAATAAAATGATTCATTCATAGGAATTTCACCAAGGTTCATCACTATCACAAACCAACCCAGGTCGACCCGAAACCGGTCACCCGAGCTGGACTGCGACATGGCCTCATGCGCGTCTCCCATTACACCTGAGGCTACCGACTATCGGAGAGGGTGTAAGGTAAGTCAGTGGAGAGACTATACCCTCTTATTAAAGTGAAGAAAATGGACCAAATACAATAGCAACAAAAGTAGTGTAAATAATAAAAAAGTAGAAGATAACATTTTTTTAATTTATAAGGTTTGAACCAAATTGGCGAAGGTCAGTTTATATAGAAGATGAATGCATGAAATGATAATGAGACAATAGAAGCAGTAAACCACACAACATACTTACACGTCAATGCAAGAAGTAAATAAACAAAAGACTCATGCTCTAAAAATATCATCATAAGCATCCCGAGCCTTAGCTCGGTCATTTTCTCCTAAATCCAAGTACAAGAAACAACAATGACAAGGTCCTGCAACCAAATAGAATCTACTCGGGTACCCCAGTGCAATGGCATCACGAGTAGGGGGTGAGATATATATCTTAGTAGGCCAGAACCACCGGGGTCTAGCCCAGTCTAGACAATGAAATATAATTAAACAATGTGATGGTATTTCCAAACAATAATGATACAATATAAACAATAAACACCCATGCAGGTTCCAAAAAGGACACCTGACGGCAATACCTACCTCATCCCATATCTGAAATGAGAACATGTTCAAAACAACAAAAGTACATTTGGGTTCAAGAATAAAAATACTTTTTATCATTTCACTCACTTACTCTATTTATTCACTTATCATTCTAAATCGTATTGGAAAGCCATTCATTCTTACCTTTATTTATTTGATCAAAATTCACTAGGGTTTTACCCACATCTCTCAATATTTTAATAAGTCATTATTATCATTCATTTGGTGTTGAACTTCATGTCAAGACCCCCAATTCTCATTTTGTGTAGATCGCCATGTCTAACACCCCATATCACATTTGGTTTAGATCGCCATGTCTAACACCTAGATAATTATTCTGTGTAGATCGCCAAGTCTAACACCCCATATCAAATTTGGTGTACATTGCCATGTATAACACCTAGATACTTATTTGGTGTATATCTCCATGTCAAACACCATATATCAAAATCTTGGATAACCATTGGGGAGGAACACCATGTCCAAACCCAGCTTTTAAATTGGTCTACAATGCCATGTCAAGGACCTAAAATCTCATTCATGTATTATCATTTTTCAATTAATTGATCAATCAACACATTTCATATTCCCAAATTAATTCATCACATTTAATTATCCAGATTGTATATCAACTATTTATAACCAATTCTCATTTTTAATTATCCTTGTTCAACATTATGGAACTTTCATGAGCAATAGAAGGTAAACAAAAGCGTGTGGCATCAACATGCCTCTATGATAGGTGATTAATGACATTAAATGGTACAAGATAACAAACTTTAGGTGGGGCTCACCCAAAGGGGTGGCCAAGAGGCAAGGCGAGCACCTTGGATGGGATTCACCATAAACAAAAACCACAATGGGCATGAGCAAACCACCCAAGCATTTTAATGAGAGATATTGAGTCATCATCGAAAGTTTGCGACAAGTGGTACAAGACGTGGCATGACATAAGCACCGAAGTAAAGGAAAAAGGGTAGACACCCTACACTAAAAGTTTTAATGACATGTTAAGCCATGAACATAATAGGAGTCATGGCTCATTTATTAATTATCAAGAAGGAACTTCATTTGAGGTAATGAGTAAGGTACATTTACAATAATTTCATGTATCAAGTATAATTCCAATAATAAAGGGTCATAATATATTTAAGTAAGAAATCACAAAAATCTACTACTACATTTTTATCATGAAGACAGATCACCTCCATTGGAGGAGTTTTATTAGAAAACATGTCAGTAAATTATCAAACAATTCATTTAGTAATATTTAAAATTTATTTTAAAACTCATTCAACACTTAACAAAATTAAGAAGCCACGGAATAAGGAAAGAAATCATGAAACGCTATTGCTACATTTTTAGATTGAAGGAAACACACCTCGGAAGAGGGGTTTTATTATTAAGTCGTTAGTTTGGTGACCACACAAACACTTTTATCTTATTCCTTCAATTCATATGATTTTCACAGAAGCATTTAATCAGAACTAAACTTGCATAATTAAAAATCCAAGATAGTGCAATATTAAATTCACTATTACTTTACATAAATTTAAAGGGCAAGGAGAGGGACCCCACCTGAAGGTGGATCTATCAATCCACTCCAGCTCTTGGCTCTTTCTAACTAAATCTGCTGCTGCTGCTCCCCCATGAGGCATATGTGATTTCACATATGTGTAAGGACACCCAGCCTCTATTTACATGCTCCGCAAGACCATGAGCATGCGAAAGAGGATCCTTACACATATGCTTACACACATAAGCCTATCTCCGCTCACCTGCGCAGACAGGTTTTATATATGCAATGGGGACAACTAGCCCCGTACGTGTATATTCGCTGCCATGCAAAAATATATGCACACCGGGTGAACACACATACATATAAATACATACCTAATCCTATGCAGGCGAGTCGCCTAAGCTTTGGAAAGGCGAATCCAACTCCAAAGTTCCAACACACTATCAAACAACCACTTCCAACCTCAAGACACAAAGAGACAACAATTTAAGTGAGGAAAGACCAACCAATGACATTAAAGCCTTACCTCGGGTGTTAGCGACAACGTGAAACGAAGTGAATCCACCCAATTCCCTACCAATTAAATACCAGGGAGTCAATAACTCATGAAGACCCTAATTTGGAGGATGCTAAACTACCAATGGGTATAAAACCTTACCTCGAAACATTGGTGACTAATCGAAGCCACCCAAACCACTTCGCCTTCAGTGGAGGTTTCCGGAACACACCTCATGGGACCCCAAGAGAACCTTCGCACCAACCTGAAACAAGAAGAAACCAAAAATTGAAACAACCCCAAACCTAGGGTGCTCGGCCGAATCTCACCGGGCGACAATTAGGTCGAAATAATGTCAGAAACAGGGTGGAGAAGGTGGAGAGGTGATTACCATGATGATTTAGAGAGAAGATGAGAGGAAAACTGGAAAAAACCGGCGTCGAAGAGGAGGCCATAGGAGGGGTGTCGCGTGCGGCTCGCGGGAGAGAAGGGAGGGGTGCGTCGCATTGGGGTTCTGTCGAGTGAGTGTGAGGGAGAATTAGATATAGGGTTTAATTATTTTATTTTTATTTTATTTTAAAATTAATCAAAAACCCAAAACACACCCAAGAGAACGGTTTGACCCCTACCATTTGAAAAACCATGCACTGCCCGCACGCCTACTACCGGAAACCCGAGGTATCCCGCATGGCTGACCCACACGGTTAACCCTACCGCGCGTAGTCTAATATCACCACTTAAAACGGTTCCAAAACTTGGGACCTTGTTCCGATGCTTGGTTTTAAAACCGACACATTGAAAAAATAAAAAGTTCAAAAACCTTCGTATATTATCCGGTTCAAAACACGGGATGTGAGAACCTTCCCACCTTATAACTTCTCGTCCCCGAGAATCCTTCGGGAACAACGTAACTGTCACCTATCCTATGCAATTCAGAAATTCATTCAGAATGCGGGTCACGTTGCATCTCCAGATTTCCAACACACGATCAAACAATGGTTAGGCAAGAGACAGGTAAGCCATTAAAATCTGATCCAACAGTCATTTCCAAATCGAAACACCATGATGAAACTTACTTGCGATTATATAACATGCTGGAAAATAACGCTACAGGATTCTCAATCCTGAAAGAAAGATCAATGAAAACATGACCACACTTCCGGACAATGGTGTAAATTTAAGCTAGGGGAATCTGACTAGGGACAACGACATGTGAGAGGTCATGCTCCAAAGTGACTCAGGGAGAAACTCAACCCACCCCTATATGAGGTTATTAAATAGAGGATGTCACTATAGGTTCCACTTCCCACCACCTTATATTTAATCAAATTTAATTTTTAATCATTAAGGTGACCTACAGGGGTCTAACTAAGAAAACCCGGTTTCATTATCATGCAACCCAATAGCAATTTTCAAAAATTATTAAAATTAAAGCACCCAAATGGTTCATCACATAAAAAAATTCCCCCAAAAACCTAATTGGGTACAATTTCATATTAAATGATAATCATTTTTATTACAGATCAAAATCAAACATCTTTCAAATTTTTAATCATTTCATATGGCATCGCCATAACATTTAATATGTGTTTCCATTTCCCAACTCATAAATCGCCCACACTTCATGAGTTGAATGTTCAATTAAATGGTTTACCCTTTTCCAAAGCTAATAGGTGCACACACACCTTACAACATGAAAACTGGTTATTTTATAATCACAACTAATAAATTCAATCAAAGCAATTAATCATTTGTCGACAAGCAACCATGTCTTTACAAGAATCTAACACAGAGTAACATGCTGAAACTATTACAAAAACACGATATAACACAGAAGCATGGCACAGAATAATGAAAAATTATCACTCAAGAATGTTAGATCTACCATTGAAACATGTTATCTAAATTGTAATTGTAAATAAGTACAATACCTAGAATATTTAATGCACAAAATACATACCAGCAAGCATACTACTAATGCATCTACATGGAATGATATATATACATGGAATGTGAATCTCTAAGTGCCTATTATGATGCATGAAATGATTCATCATTACCATAACATGTTAAGGGTTAAATACTTTAATTCTCATAAGCTATAAATAGAAGAAATTACACCAATCACTCGAGGTGAAATCATATAAACTGTAATATCGAAATGCCTGAACAACAATCCCAACCCTGGTCACTTGGTCATTTCCCGTATGTGGGGTGATCAGTCCCAAGCACGAATATTAACCAAAGTGCCAACAAATTCCTATTATCCTATCTACCAATCCCAAAAATAGCTGGACAAAGAAAAAGGAGGGTCCTCTGATTCCATTTTGTCACGAAGCAACTCGCGTTGACCTTAAACGGGTCACCTAAGCTAGCCTTCGACATGGCCTTAAGCGCGTCTCCCCATATGCCTGAGGTTGCCGACTAGAAGTGAGGGTGTAAGGTAAGTTAGGGGGGATACAATACCCTCTTATTAAAGTGAAGAAAAGGGACCAAATACAATAGTAGCGGAAGCAGTGTAAATAATAATAAAGCAGTAGAAAACTTTTTTTCATTTATATGGTTTGAACCAAATTAGCGAACGTCAGTTTATACAGAAGATGCATTCATGACTTGATAATGATACAATAGAAGTAGTAAACCACAAAATATACTTACACACCAATGCAAGAAGTAAATAAAAAAAGACTCAATCCTAATGAAGATATTTATAAGCATCTCGAGCCTTAGTTCATTCCCATGATCCTAACTCCAAGCACAAGAAACAACAACGACAAGGTCCTGCAACCAAATTGAATCTACTCGGGTACCCTACTGGAATGGCGGCCCGAGTAGGGTGTGAAATATAGGCTGGAATCACTGGGGTCTAGCCCACTCTAGACGATGAAATATAATTAAACAATGTGATGGTATTTCCAAACAATAACGATACAATAGAAACAATAAACTCCCATCCAGTTTCCAAAAAGGACACCTAATGACAATTCCTTCCTCGGCCCATAGACGGAATAAGAACCTATTTAAAACAACACAAGTACATTTTAGATCAAGAATAAAAACACTTTTTATCATTTTTCTCACTTACTCTATTAATTCACTTATCATTTCAGCTCAGAATGGAAATCCATTCATTCTTACCTTTCTTTATTTGATCACAATTCACTCGGGTTTTACCAACATCTCTCATTCTTTTCATAAATAATTATTATCATTCGTTTGGTGTTGAATGCCATGTATAGCACACCAATTATCATTTGGTGTAGATCTCCATGTCTAACGCCCCATATCACATTTGGTATAGATCGCCATGTCTAACACCTACATAATTATTTGGTGTAGATCACCACGTCTAACACCCCATATCAAATTTGGTGTACATCACAATGTATAACACCTAGATATTTATTCGGTGTTGATCTCCATGTCTAACACCCTATATCACATGTTTGGATAACCATTGGGGAGGAACGCCATGTCCAAACCCAGCTTTTAAATTGATCTAGAATGCCATGTCTAGGACACAAAATCGCATTCATGTATTATCATTTATCACTTAATTGATCAATCGACACATTTCTTATTCCCTAATTAATTCTTTACATTTAATTATCCAGATCAGATATCAACTTTTTATAATCAATTATCATAATCAATTTTCCTTGTTGAAAATTCTGGGACTTACATGAGAAATAGAATGTAAACAAAAGCGTATGGCATCAACATGCCTCTATGATAGGTGATTAACGACATAAAATGGTACAAGATAACAAACTTGTTCAAGGAAGGCATTGAATTCAAACTAAAAAATTAAATTTATAACTTAAAGAACAAGTAAAAGGGGGAATTTAGGCGGCGCACACCCAAAGGGGTGGCCAAGAGGCAAGGTGAGCACCTAGGATGGGCTTCACTATAAACGAAGGCCACCATGGGCATGAGCGAACCACCCAGGAATTATAATGAGAGATATTGATGCATCACCAAAAGGTTGCAACAAGCGGCACAAGACGTGTCCTACCATAAGTTCCGAAGTAATGGAAAAAGGGTTGAATCCCTACACTAAAAGTTCTAATTATATGTTAAGCCATGAACATAAAAGGTGTCATGGCTAAATTTTTATTTTTTTACGAAAGAACGCCATTTGATGTGACGAGTAAGGTACATGTACAAGCATGTCATGTATCAAGTATAATGTCAATCATAAAGAGTCATAAGAAATTTAAGAAAGAAAGCACAAAAATCTATAACTTCATTTTTATCTTGAAGATAGCTCACCTCCCTTGGTGGAGTTTTATTAGAAAACAAGTCATTACTTTATCAAACAATTCATTTAGTTAAATTTAACATTTATTTTAAAAATCATTCAACACTTAACAAAATTAAAAATCCAAACAATAAGGAAGGACATCATGAAACACTATCGCCACATTTTTAGATTGAAGGCAGCGCACCTCGGAAGAGGGGTTTTATTATTAAATCATTAGTTTAGTGACCACACAACCACTTTTATCTTATTCTTGCAATTCACACGATTTGCACAGAATCATTTAATTGGAACTAAACATGCATAATTAAAATACTAATACTGTGCAATATTAAACTCACTATTACTTTACTTAAATTTAAAGGTCAAGGAGAGGGACACTACCTCAAGGTGGATCCATCCGTCCACTCTGGCACTTGGTGCTTTCTAACTAAATCTTCCGCTGCTGCTCCCCCACGAGGCATATCTGATTTCACATATGTGTAAGGACACCTAACCTCTTGGCACACGCTCTGCATGGCCATGAGCGTGTGCAAGAGGATCCTTACACATATTATTATACACAAAACCATGTCTCATCTCACTTGTGCAGGAAATTTTTATATATGAAATGGGGATAAATAGCCTCGTATGTGTATATTCACTACCATGCCCAAATATACGCATGCCGGGGGTACCCACATACATATAAATACATACCTATGCCTACGCAGGGAAGTCGCGTAAGCTATGGAAAGATGAATCCCACTCCAAAGGTCCAACGCACAACCAAAAAACAAATGCCAACCACAAGACACAAAGGTAAACCAATTAAAGTGAGGCAAGACCAAACAACGGCATTAAAGCCTTAACTCGGGTGTTAGAGACAATCGAAACAAAGTGAAACCACCAAATTCTCTCCAATTAATTACTAGGGAGTCAATAACACCTGACGACCCTAATTTAGAGGATGTGAAACTAACAACGGTTATAAAACCTTACCTCGAAATGTTGGCGATGAACCGAAACCACCCGAACTGCTTGGTCTTCGGCGGCAGTTTCCGGAATACACCTCAAGGGACCCCAATAGAACCTTCGCACCATCCTGAAACAAGAAGAAACTTAAAATTGAAATAACCCCAAACCTAGGGTGTTTGACCTAGGTTGAAATATCGCTGGAAACAGGGAGGAGAAGGTGGAGAGGTACTTACCATGATGATTCGGAGAGAAGACAAGAGGAAACCCGGGAAGAAAAAGCATCGAAGAGGAAGCCATAAGAGGGGTTTCGTGCATGGATCACGGGAGAGAAGGGGGTGGTGCATTGCATGGGGGTTCTGCCGAGTGAGGGTGAGGGAGAGTAAGATATAGGTTTTAATTTTTTTATTTTTCTTTTATTTTAGAATTAATGAAAACCCAAAACACACCCAAGGGCACAGTTTTACCTGCATTGTCTGAAAAACCATGCACAGCACGTGCGCCTGCTTCCGGATACTAGGGGTATCCTACACGGCTGACCCGCACGATTAAACCTATTGTGTGCAGTCCGATATAGATACATAAAACTAAATACATTAATAATCTTATTGTGATATACATGAAGAAAATAAATATATATAAAATTAAATTAACAATCTACCTTGGTAAATACCCTCTAGTAAAGATAATTTATTGTGATGTATTTATACAATATAAAATGAATGGTATAAAATTTACTAAATTATTCCACTAATAAATCAAGGAATAGGTATGTAGGTCAGTTCCATTTAAATATAAAATGAGCAATAAAATTCTCAATATAAATACATTGGAGTAAAATTTATGCATAACTAATGAAAAGCCATGAAATTATAGTTTAGAAACATTCTCCACAAGATTTTATTTCCACCATAGCACGTGTATATAAGAATATAAAAATAAAGGAGAAATGTAAAATCCATTGGAAATATATATGGTAGTAAAAAACATAATCATAAATTAAAACATGATAGGGAAATAATCCAATTCAATATAATAATGGTTCTTTCTATGTGAATATCTAATAATAAACTTTAGAAACTATATGATATGAACAATTTTATTGGATGTACATAAATTTGTAAAATGTCGTCATGTTTTATTGGATGTTTTTCTTGTAAAATTCATATCAAAGGAAATTGAATCTCAATCCATATATTTCAATCCTTCACAATGGATCATAAAGAGACATTGAAATATCCAATGCATATCCCCATGAGTTTGAAAATGGGATTCATGTTTGGCCTCATTTTTATACACCTGGGGGAGATCACACTAATAACTATGGAAACCATTCCTGAGTTATTACCACATGGAAAATATTTCTTACTTCCAAAATACACATGTATTATCTCAAGAAGGATGTCATTTCTAGGAAAACACAACACACATTTCCTTACAATTTTTTCATTGGTTTTATGGTTATTAAGAAGATTGAGGAATGTAATGAACTAATAAGGTTTTATAATGGGATATAGTGAGGATTAATAATTAATTAAAAACAATGAAATTATATAAATGATCTATAATAACATATCCCATTTATATGAAAACGAATTAAAATTTCATGGAATGTTAATGGGATTTATGTTGTGGGGAACCCTTATTTTGGTATAATAACAACTTATAAAAACTCTAGAATGAAAAGAAATAAATAAACTATCATTTATTACATATCAAATGGAATATAATACTATGGAATAAAAATCATAACTTTTTATGAAATGTTAAATGAAAATTACAATATAATAAAAGAAATGAACATAAGAAGTAAAGAGGAGGATTGGAGAAATCATCAGTTCTCTTATTCTATAAACATAGAGTCAACTAGTTGAACTAATAGAATATATCATAACTGAGGGGAGATGAATTGAAGAAATACCTTAATGGATATTTGGCGAGGGAAATTCTAACATTTTATTAAAGGATGAGAAGAGTGGGAAGGTATTTATAGTTGATGGGGAGATGTTTAATGGTTAAAATAATTATTATTTTGTTATAAGGATATCCACTTTTGGGTTTTGTTAATTTTTAAAAATTTGGTTGACTATTAATATTAAGAAGGTTATTTTTTTTAAACACTTAATCACATATGTAATAAATTTTTGTTTTGGTATTTTATTCCATTACCCTTTAATTTTAAATATATATGTTATTTTAGCTTTAAAATAGTAAAACAATTTTTAATCTGAAAACATATTTTTCATCCCTAAAATTTGATTAAAAGATACATAATTTAGAAATTATTATCATAAATATGAAATAAATTTTAATAGATAAAAATTTTAAATTATAAAAAAACGATTTCTAAAATTATTAATGTATAGCATAAAACATTTGAAAATATCAATCTTAGGCTCTAAAATATCAAACCTCGGTTTATAAAAGTTATATTATAGCTAAAATAAAATATATTCAACCTTAAATACTTTTTTCGAAAATAAAATGAATTTATAAGTTTTAATATTTAATCATATAAAGACGAAATAATGATTTTCTAAAAATGGTTTTCCACTATTCACAAGAAAATCATTTTTTTTTCAGAAATTCCAAAAAATACCACAAAAGATAAATTGGATGTGCTTAAAAAATGAAATTAATTTTATAATAATATTTTTATAAAAAAGATCTATATCATTTTTCATGAAAATTGATATATTTAGGAAAAAATATATCTTCATGTGGTTATGTTATTATTCCAACAATCACATTAATTCCATCGGTTTTATAAATCATCACATTAATTTTCACTAATTACTCTTTACCTTCAATATTTCGTATTTTTTAAAAACAAATACAGATTAATATTTTTATATTAAATTTTAAGAGTGTTTTCCATGTGTTTGATAATCCTTGGAGGGAAAATTATCTTAATTTCCTTATAAATGATGTTTGATTTGTATTTTAAAGTTATATAATAGTTGTAATAGTGGTTATTCTACTATATAGGACAAATAAGTGTATTTAATTTTTCCAATTAATGAAATAAATAATTTTGGAATATTTATTATGAATTATGTTACATAACAATTTTAAGGATATTTTTTGACGAGTAATATATATATATATATAATAAAATAAAATAAAAGTCCATATTTAAAGAATAATATAAATATAAAATGTATGATAACATATTATTTACAAGTATTGATATTTATTATCACATATTTGATATAAATAACATAACAATTTACATCCTAGGGATATATGTTATATTTTTTTATAATGAAAACATGCATCATACTTTCTTAATTATTTAATAAAAATGACTTATTTTCCAAAATGATTCAACTATTAAACTATTAGTAAAAGGAATATAGTTATCAATTAGAACATTATATGTCAAAAAATTATTAATAAAGTAAGTGATATTTAATAATATATATAAATTGGACTAAGATAAATGTAGGGAAACACATAGGCTTAGGGTCAGTGTTACACGCTTATCATCTTTCAATCATTATTTCACACCCTATAGTGTTGTTTGATGTAATGGGTTAACACATACCCCACAAACTACCTTTTATAGAGAAAACATTTTAAAATTATATATGGAAATATATAAATATAACATAGGTCATAAGTGTATTTATATATTCAAATTTAATATAATAAAAAACAAAAACCAGAAAATAAATTTAAACTTTACATATAATATTTATAAAAAAACAATATTCATTTGAAATACTGGTTGTGATATATTATTATATTTTTTTTACATATAATGAAATCTCACCACTTATGGGAGTTCCTAAACACTGACTTGATTCCTCAGCCACCAATGTCGATAAAATGAATTTGGATACATTATATAGTATACATATTCTTAGGAGGGGTGTTAATGAGATTCATTTAAGGAAAATATTGGTCCTTAAAATAGGATCCCTTAGTATCTTTTTGACTAGGGATGAGTGATTGACAGAGATTAGTAGGGCTATAGAAATGACTTGTTAGAAAATTAAGATGGCATATATCCTTTGATATCATTGGATATTACATGGGGAGATTGATTCTCCCCAATAAAAATTTAGTACCCTGGGTAGGATGATAGATAAGTTGTTAGTGTGAGGACTGAACTAGGAAAACATGAATCAGATTTGGGCCTAAGCTCATCCATCCAGTGGGAGGGTGAAAATGAATTTGTTTTGTTCATAAGGAGTCAATTTTATAATAATTGTAAGTTCGATGGATATTTTTCCCTTTAATAGATGGAATTTGTCCCTTCTATTTGTAATGAGTGTAGTGGACCTATATTTTTATACATAAATATTACTTATATTTATATGAATATTCAATACATAAATATATTATACATGATAAAACCCTAACTTTTATTGTGTTTGGAGACTATATATACAATCATGTTACATTTTAGATATTTAAAAAATCTCCCATAAATATATTTTCTCATACTACTCTTCATAGGTGTACCCTACTAACATATTTATTCATAACATGAGGAAAGGAAAAAAAGAAGGGGGTGAGATCAGATGATTAGTAAGGGTATATAATAGAGATATCAATTAATGATCATGTAAAATAATATGATAAGAATAAATTATTTATATCATCACAATAATATAATTTTTTTACCAAATCTGACCAATATCATAAAAATGAGTTCTGAAATATCCATTATCATTTAAAGAGAGATGACTTATAATAATGTTACCTAATCATGAATCAATAAAGAATAATAATTTTTATACATAAATACTTCCATAATCATTATAATTATATAAATAACTTCATTTTTAATGGTTTACCACCAAGACCAACATATATGGAATTAAAACATGTTTCCCATGCTGGATCAGACACATCCGGTTTTTTCCTATAGTGGATCAAGCACTTTAACTTGTTTCCCCTAATATATCAAGAACAATGATTTGTTTCCCATAATTATCTCATGAGATATAATACATTACCCAATTTTTTGGATGGAGATATAGGTCCCTCCCATCACATAATGAAAAATATATATTTCTTTTCTACAATACATAAAGCATTTATCATATCAAAACCCATGAATAAATGGGTTTCATAAAAATTTTATCATAGCATAATCTATTGAAATGAAATTTGTTTTACAGACATTTCATTTTTTATCATAAACATAGACTCTTAAAAAAATAAAAAATATTTTATCCTTGGATTATAATCAATTTAATATTATGTAACATCAATGAAATTCATCTTGTATGAAAAAATTATATTTAATGGTCACATTGAAAAATTCCTGAGGAAAATAAACTTTTTATTTTGAAATCACTTCTTTTTGAAATAATATTAAATTATAAATGAAAACATTTTCCTTTAAAATATATTTTTAAAATTATAAATTATGATCCAAATAAAATATTATTCATCAAAATATCGAGGAACTTTCATTCCATATAAGTTAAAAAATTATCCTCTCACTAGGTACAAAGAAAGGTTGTTTTGAAAATTAAAAAAATCATCCATTTAAAACATTAAAAAGTTTAAAACATGTGTATAAATGACATATAAATTCATTGTACATTAGTAAAAAATTTCATTAATGTGTTTTTAGAAAATATTTATATGGAATAAAATGATAAAATAATTCTCTAAATATAGACATAATCATAATCAATCTTGATTATTGATTAGATTTTGAAATAAATCCCTAACTTTTTTGGTAAATTTGAATCATAAGCCCCATTGAAGAGTGACAATATATTGTTATGTATATATAAAATTTTACCTGAGAATAATCATAAAATTAATTAATGGATAGTATATAAAAGACACATATGAAACGAGTGGATAATATGGTTTGTGTCCCACTAAAATAAAACTAAGATGAAAATCCATTACCATAAGTACATCATTTCCTCATTCAGGATCAAACCTCTTATATAATAAATAAGGAATTGTTATAAATTTATTATAAATGTTTTTTGATATCAATCATACCATTTATTATTTATTTAGGAAATATTATAAATAGTTTATTAATAATTTGTTATTAATATCATTGTTCTAGGTTATAGATGCTTTATTTTCTAAGAATGTTTAAGTTCAAGAGTCCTCGTCCTTATAATTTTATATCATATGCATCATTTAAATAATTATAATAATCTTTTAAACATTTTATATATTAATTATATAGATGTATATAATCATTAACAAAATAATAGAGATAGGAAAATGAATTACACCATTTAAGGAGATGATAGGTAATACGTACGCATGAATGGTTGTTAGATTTTTCAACAGATGGAATGAAAGAAAGGTAAAAATAATTCAATTTTAGATAATCTTATTCATTAGGTATATTTCCTATATATTTATCAATTTTACCCTCGTTAACATCCTCGTAAATTATAAATGATGAACGAATCACAACATTTCATGGAGGTGGTAGTCCGCACGTAGGCATGAACGACGTCATTGTTTCCAAATGTATTGGATGATATGAATGGATATTTTATATTAAAATTTAAAGGATTGATTATTTATGAAATATTATATATAAATATTAAACACATCATAATACACATTCATAAAACATATTGATGAAAAATGAATTACATCACATTTTGTAGTCCATATGTCGCACGTACACAACATTGATATGCTTCTTGTTTACATAGAAAGAGGATGTATAATGGAATTTTCAAAATAGAAGTAAAATTTAAAAATATTAAGTATATTTATGTTATTATTTTATGATCAATACTTTAGAATTCTATGATTAATGGTAGAGTATAAAGGAAAGTGATTGTTTAAGGATATGAACTCTTCTTCGAAATGAATCCTCTAGATCTCCTTAAAAGGGCTATGGGGTTGGTATTTTTCTAATAAAAACCTATAGGACGTGTCTAGGGAAGATTATAAAGAAAATAATTACATTATGGTTGATCTAGAAGAATCAATTTCTTAATAATGTGTGAGGGAGTATAAGACCTTTTATAATTGAGGTGAGTGCTCTTTTGGAATTTACAAAATGATAAAATTATAATAAATTAATTTTAAATAAAAAATATTTAAAATGGTCATGGATTTGAAGATAAGTATGTAATCCTATAAAAAAATTTAATTTTGAAAATAATTTTTTAAATTTAAGTCTTATAATTTTTATTAACCCTTAGTTGACAAATTTAAATTTTATCTGTGGTAGCAAATTGTTTTTAATATTAAAGGGTTTAAACTTTTAATTATAAGGTCTTAGTTGGACACTAAATGGTCAGTTTTTAAAATTTTAGATAATATTAAATCCAAATTGTCTTATTTCAATATTTTTATGATTTTTATGTAATTTTAAAAAATTCTAGTTTAATAAAATATAATTATTATTAATTTTAATAGTATTTATTTTATATAAATTTAAATTCCATCAAAAAAAAGTGAGAAATTGAATATAATCGGTTAAGAACATGCAATTATATCATATTGATCTATTAAATTTGTTTTTCACATTTAGTCAGTAAAATTATATAACATTTAATATTCTTAAAATCATTTATTATATTTGTTAACTAATTGAAAATGTTCGGCATTGATGTTGCATAAGAAGTTAACAAAATTAGCGAATTATTAAGTAGAAATTTAAATCCTGAAGATAATTTTATTAAATGAAAAATAGACACCTTTGATTCATTTTTTTCAATTTTTTTCTTCATGTTGACACATATAGGATATTAAAAGCTAAAATGGTGACATTTATACATTATTTGATTTAAATAACATATAATTCATTTTCATAGACATTTTTCCAATAAACAACTAAATATGGAACATCTGGTTCTAAGGGTAAAATTAAATATAACCAAAAGTAAAAATGATTAATAATTATGATATTTTGACATATCATTGACTTTTATTTATGTGACTCACCCTTTTCTAATGTGATTAATTTTACTAGAGTCACAATTCATATTAACTAAAAATAAAAGTAACATAATTAAAAAATTTGAACATACTAATTATAAATATGTAATTAATTTTATCTAATTGAATACCTTTATGTAGGAGAAATATATTTAAAATTATACGTGAAAAATGATATAGAAACCTTTTTTTTTGAAAAAACACATTTTTAAAAATA
This sequence comes from Viscum album, assembly GCA_963277665.1. Taxonomy (NCBI): domain Eukaryota; kingdom Viridiplantae; phylum Streptophyta; class Magnoliopsida; order Santalales; family Viscaceae; genus Viscum; species Viscum album. The sequence continues at coordinate 1,978,263,067 of OY728127.1, read as the reverse complement.
AAATGAGATAATTCTTATCATATGCCTTGAAATATATTTATTTAAATTTCAAAACATTTAATGAAGTAAATAATATATAAATTTCATTAAAATTATTCAAAAATTGTGATTAATTTAATTTACTAAAATAAAAATACTTTTTGAACATAAAAATATATTTTTTTTATAAAAAAATTACTTTTATTTATGAATATTTTATTAAAATTAAATTCATTTGATAATTTCTGACTCAATTTTATAAATATGTTGAAAATTTACATATTTAGTTATTTATTCATTACTATTAATATCCACGAATCCAAAAAATAGGTGATGATAAACAATAATATTCCCATAAGCTTATCTGGTTAGTCTAAACATGCTGTTTTTGGGAAACAAAAGGCAAAAAATAATTCTAATTCTTTAAACGGAAATATTTTATAAAATCTCATGGTGTAACATTATAACCCCCTTAAAATGAGTTATCCTACAAAATTAGTTACTTTTACCTAAATAAATTATTAAATAACTATTTCATTAGATCCTTTGGTTCCTACGAAACCTCATTAAATTTTTAGTATCTCCCAAGAACATTATCCAGACGATTCATATTTTTCTGTAGAACTTTATTTCAATGATAATTGATTTTTTATGATTTTTTCTCTAATGAATTACCATTAAATTGTTGTATGGATTATGTGTTCAATACATGTGAAGGGTCGTGTATGTAGTTTATCAGGAGAGATACATGTTACAATTAATTATCGTCAGAGAGGTTTGGTGGAATATATAAGTGATAATCTACCATCTCTATTCAATAAAGAATCTCAATGGGGGAAATATACCAAGGGATTAGCTTCCATTTCATCTTGAATCTCATATCCTTCTTAATGGGAAATTTTTTTGAAAAAAATTCTCACCAACATTTAATTCAAAATCATATTATCATTTCCCCATATAACTCTTATATTGACTCTTAGCTTCCTTGATGTGTTGATTAATAGTTATTACATTATTTACCATTTTCATAGATATATGAGGTACCAAAAGCATTCTTTATCCATATTATTCCAAAAAATGGAATTCTACCAATTTTTACATAGTGGGATTAATAAGAATGGATAAAAATCTTTAGATAATTGGTTTTTTGTTTGAAATTTTTTCAATAATACGTTTTTGATACCAAAAACCATTAATATGCATAGAATAATATCTCAATATATCCACCAGTTCATTAATGGTAATCATAGTCCAAAAATCTATATGGGGATGATAGGTTGTATTGAAACTCACCTCTATATCTAGGGACAATTTATATCTTTTCCAAAACATCTTGGTAAAGCTAAAATATCCCTCAAATGTAATGGAACATGGTAATCCATTAAATATTACAACTTTAGAAAAATATATTCGGGAAATTTGATCAAGAGATAACTATTCATTGATATAACAAGAGTTTCCTGACATAATAATGTAGTAAGCTATAACATATATAACATTATTTCTTTTACATTTTATGGGGATTTCAATGAATAACATACCTGGTGATGTGTTTCCATTCCGAATTCATAATAGTTAATGGTTGAAACATCCTATTAGAATTTTATATCTTTTCCATGACGTGTTTTCCAACCAATCACCTTGATACATATTCTACAATATCTAATTTTTTTCCATCCAAATAGAAATAATTGGTGAGGTATTTATAAATCCTTGTGCCTCCATGATGAATAGAGAGAGTGATTGATTAGAACCCTAATACTAAATCCATTTCTTTAGATTAGGTTTGGGTAGTATATAGCTATGGTTCTAGAACTATATTATTCCATAACAACCAAGGTTCAACTAAGGATAATTTATCACATTAATTTACTAGTCTACATATTTCATTGGTATTTCCTTAATGGTAACATTTGTAGATAATTAAACATTCATTTTAGAAAGATAAGATTTATTTTTATTAACCTGAACTATTATAAATCAATATTTACCCTTTTGATTTAATTAAATTCCTTTTTATATAATTTGGTAATACAAAAAATGGAATTATTATTTTTATATCTTTATGGATTTAAAATAAAATTATGTATATTTACAATTGATAATATAGCTATTAAAAAGTGATCACCTGATTAGTATAAATATATGAAATTAACAAATATAATTGACACAAAAAGGATGTGATGGCTTAAACTAGAAGGATAATACCCTATTGAGTCCATTTATTTATGCTTACAAGGGGGAGATGATTTCGAGGCTATTACCTTGACCAAAACCAAGATGATTTCTAATAACATAAGATTGAGAGAAATAATATATGGGAGATGTTTGAGATCATTGAGATTATATTTCATGCCTTGTTTTCTGAACCACCGCATAAAATTCCCACCCTCACACAACTTACTCTTAAAGAATTTCTTTGTATATTAAAGGGATATTTTTCATGTATCTTGAAATACGAATATTTACCATATTTTTTAAAGAATAATAAATATATATTTCATCTTATTGTTATAAACATGTAAATGTTTTTTTATTTTGATTCAATAAGACACAAATAGTATTTTTGATTAAAATTATAATTCAATTTAGGAATTTATTTTTAGGAATAAAATATTTTTTGAAATAAAGTTTGTATTTACTAAAATATTAATATTAAATAATTTTAATTAAATATAAATGATCATATATTTTTCATGAAGTCCAATATAATTTTTATAAGGGTTAAAAATTTGTATTTGTCAAAAATAACCTATCATTACCAATAATTACCTGTTAAAATTTTAAAAAAGATGATTAAAATATTCATAAAATTATTTAGATAAAATTAATATTATTTATGGGAATCAAAATTTTACAGTTATCCAACTTTATATATTTCATAATTTTCTTAGATAGTAGAATTTTTGTGTAAATATTAAACACCATATAAATATACTGTATGTATAATAACATCATTACAACTCAAAAAAGATGTAATAAATAAAATTACGGTTATCCATCAACAAATATATGTTTTACCTTTAAAATAAATTTATTTTATGTTGATTTGATAAAAAAAATTACAAATCCACTAGGCCCTATAAAATTTATTTTGTTTTCAAATCATTTCCATAAGAGTGTGACTCACATTCACATAAAAAAGGGTATTATTTTAATTATTTTGGCCCCTAACCATATAAAATAATGAAAATAACTCCCATTTTTTTGATACCATAAGAAAATACCATTTTTTAGTTAGGTTTATTGATATTTTATTATCTAGAGTCCCAAAACTAAATAATAATGCATCCCCCCTCTTTTCATATACAAACCCACCGAATTCCCCATTTCTCCCCACTAAAAATACATTTAGCACATCCCTACTCTACCATACCATAATTATAGTCCTCCAAATGTTCCCCCAAACTCTTAAGAAGCCCCTCCAAAGTATTTGGATTCTAACACTCTTGTTAGTGATCATCCACTATCCCTTTTATTCAAGTATTTACTTTTGGTTATGCTTATTAGTTTCCTTTTGTTCATGTTGGGATATGTTCTTCCATATCCCAAATACATTATATTTCTTGTATAAATGATGAGATATAACTTTCACTCTCATTAATCACCCCATTATCCTTTATGTACACATGATACCATGCGAAATTTTTTTAATGGATTCCTCTCCACTCATTTCCATTGAAAAACATTTTTTTTGTTATAGATATTAAAATGAATTTTATTTTATTGAAATATGTTATGAAATATTCCAATTGATTTACATTAAAATTATAAATTATTATATCCCATTTACCTCTCATTAATCCACCCATTAACCTTTTTATACACCCATTATCAAGCCAAAATATTGTTAGGATTATTTTCTCTATTCAAGTTTCTTCGTTACCTTGCGCCATCTATTTCCAATTTTATAATGTTGGGATACAATTTTCCATGTCCCTATTACTTCCCATTTTCTATATCTGTGATTAGATACCCATATCTCTCCCATCAATATTTTTTTACAAATCCAAAAGTGAAGCCATTTTTCTGCTGAAGTTTCACAACCATCGTCCATGCCAAAAGAATTGTGTAGTGAATCCCATAACATATTACTATAATGGGTGTTCAAATTTGTGAACATATAATTTTTAAATGGATACGTAATCTTATTTATTCCACACTCTATAACCCTTGGGTAAATTATTATGATGAATGAATCCATGTTTTGTGATTTATGTGGCCCCTTAAGTATTATAATGTATTGAATATGATGGGTGCAACCAGATAGAACTCCAATTGTAATGCCCCGACCCCAGTTACCGAGAGTCGGTGCATTATTTTAATACATTGGCATGTTAAAAGGAAATAATGACTCGAAAGACAGACCAGTTTACAGGTCTAGGAAATAGATTACATACATCAACTTCACATTACAATTTCAGACATGAAATGCAACATAGATAGTTCTTTAAGAATTCCATTATTCCCTTTTATCTTAACCCTGCATATCAATCATAACAAACTTCATCAAAATCCTAGGAAAATAAAACATAAGAAAGGGGCGAGCTCAGATGCCCAGTAAGGGTAAAATATTTACCGAAAGATAAGATAATCAATAGGGATGTTGAATAATTAAAAACACATGTCTTTACAAATAGTAAACATGAACAATTTTGGTAGAAATATGATCTTTGTAAATAATTCCACAGTAAAACACAGTAATTGGTACTCTACTAGTCAAATAACCACATGAACCATCAATATTATTTTCATAATGAGGGAATGTATAATGCCATACATTCCGAAACATTTTTTCATAGTGTCGACCAAGACCTCTAAAAATTATTATGGCCTCGTCCAATTCCATGTATAATTTTCTCATGAGACTGACCGATGCATCGAGGATCTATAGTGGGCTTCACCCGCCATATACTATTTCTAATATATTATTCACATGAAAATGTTAAAACATAACATAAACATTCATATTAGAACTGGCATAAGAAATGTCAATACTTTAACCCTAAACCATGAATGGTATAAAAATAACACATCCATAATCAAATATATCCCAAAAACTTCAATACAATATATAATGTTTGTATCATAATAAATCAACCTCTATGAAGAATAATATCCCATAATGGAAGTTGGCATAATTGAAAATGATCGGTAAAAATCATTGGGAAAAATATCCCTTTTTCAAAAAATCATTTATAAGTCACATAATTTATAAAGGAAGTCATTTAAAAGATTGTTTTGAATCAAAGTTCCCCATACCAAATTGAAACTATTGTAAGGAGTAAACATTTTAAAACAATCATGTCCATATAAATAAATCCTTTAAACCATTTTAAAAACAAGGACATTAATGATAAAGGAATAGAGGAATAAATCTTTAAAACATTTAAAATGACATTTTAGTAAAAAATTACCTTAAAATAATCCCTTTGAAAACACTTTTTTAAAACAAGAAAATGGATAATAAATATTTACCAGTAGACAATTACATAAAAACAACCTTGGATAATAAAGATATTTTGAAATTAACCCTTACCTTGCACTTTCCTTTGGTCGAGGGTATGATTAACCTTATGTATAATGACAATAGTATGTTATTAAATTATAATAGAACCATATTAATATTTATTATATCTTAAAAAATTCATTTATTAATTTATAATACCCATTTAATAATTATTTCTATGTTAAATTAAAATTTTGGGTAATAAATGATTTCTTTATCATACATGTTTTAACTTGTTATTCCTGATCGTATAATTTATATTATGATTTAAATACTTCGAGAATATAAACCTTGATTTATATATGACATAAATATACAATATAATTATTTATAAAATAAATATATATGAAATGGAAGGAACCATTTTTGGAGACGGTGGACCGTATGTATGCAGAAACGTTGTTTCCGTTTTCATATCACATTGAAAAGAATTAAGTGAATAAGATATATGTAAGTAAATAAATATATATATATATATTTATAGTAGCATTATTATTTCATATATTACATACTTATTATTAATATATATTTTTTTAATCATTTTTGAATGGCGAACGTGGGAATGAATCTCATCGTGTCATGGAGACGGTAATCTGTACGTACGGACGAGCGACAATATCATTATATTGATGGTGAAATCATATTTAAATGGTGATATATCATATATAAATAATCATTAATGTGTTATATTTGTTATTTTTACCACTTATACTCATTATTATACCCATCCAAATAATGAGGTGTTTGAATAACAAACAACAACACGACTTGGAGACGATAATTCGTATGTACGCACGTATGGTGACTTTGACATTTATAGGATGGATAGAATAAAGAATATGTTTGTACCATATTTATAGTAAATTAAAATATGTAAGATGTACTGGAGTTATTATTTTGGTATGGAAACAACAATGAATGAGGAAGTGGATGAAGAAAAGTACTTGAAAGAGGTGATGATATATTTACCTCTTCTTCGGGTTCTTCCTTTTGATTTGATCAAAATGGATCCACAAGATGCCTTTCTGACCAATGAGAGGCCTCTAGGATGAAGGGTGGAAATCTGGGAGGATATTAGGTCTGGGTTTGGCCGAGCCAAAAGGAACTGGATGTGTGAAATTAAGAGAAGGGAAAGTGCCTTTTTATAAGAGAGGTGAGGGTCACATTACGAAAAGTTTGAAATATTATTTTATAATAAAATCATTTTCGGTTTCTAAGGGATTGAAAATGTATTATTTAGAGGCTAAGGTGGGGATGGCCTGAAAAACATTCATCCAATAGGTTTTAGATAGGTTTAGGTCATTATATTATCTACGTATTTTATATTTAACTCTTAGTTAAATAGTTTGACATTTACCATTTCTCTTTGTAATTTTATATTATATGGTTAATAATCAAACTATAACAATCCAAGAGAACCATATGTGGTTCACTATTGATATATATAACCTTATCATAGTCCTTTTTCCAAACCTTTGATTTTTAGGAATATTATATCAATGAATAATATAATATGTGTTTCAAAAACTCTATTATGTCAAATTTTACTCTATTTAGTATTTGGTTTTTGTGAAAATCATAATAGCATGATTACATCGAAAAAAAATTATTTAATCAACACTAACATGTCAAATTATACTAGAAAATTCCTGTAATTCATCAAAAGTATCAAATTACATTTATTTCGATATTTATAATATCAAGTATTTTAATATTTCATTAATAAGGTAATTTATGCATCATCAGTGTATCATAAATAAATTAAATTATTTAATTTATAAAAATTATAAATAAAATACCATTATTCATGAATTTTATTTAGCTTTCTAATAAATATTTATATTCAAATTTATCTTACCTATATCCTTATATTAATAATGGGTTGGTTATTAAACATTGAATTTAACTCTTTTAACTCTTCTATAAATAAAATAATAATAAATGTCATAATCATATCCATGTGGACCAAAGTGGGTAATATTTTATTCCTAAGGTTAGTATTGGTATAATTATACATATACAAAATAATTAGGACCTGTGTTAGGGTAATTATAATATCATTTACCCTTAATTACCCTATTAACTTTTAACCGTGGTAAATAAAAGTCAAAAGTTACTATTCACCAAAAATTATTTTTATCTTATTGTACAAGATTTTACTTATTGATGTCAACCATGTCTCTCAGAATTTTGAAATTCAACTCACAAAAGCAGTAAAATTAGTTTTTATGCAAATTTGCAAATGCAACTAGAAGGTGGTTAAGAACGATAAAAAGTTCAATAAAATTTTATACATCCAATTTTATTATAAATTTACTCCAATGAATAACATATAACATATATTGGTATTATATATCTATTCGGACTTAAAATAAATTTACATAAAATAAAAAATTATTTAAATAATAAGTCGATTTTAAATAATAAATCTATGTTTTTTAATATTCATCAAAAATTTAATGTTTTCAAAAAAATACCAAAAATTTACCCTAATCTAATTTTGATATTATGAATTTAAAAATGAAGTACATTTTACCAAATTCAAAACATAGAAGTTTCATTTATTAATATAAAATTAATTCCCATTGTCAAAACAAAAAACTGGGTTTCTAAAAAGTAAAAACTATCAAAAGATTGACATGGGTTTATGTCAAATTTAAATGTAAAATTACATATAATGACCTACACTGTATTATATGATAAAAATATTATCTAATTATACTGTAAGACCATTCAAATTCATAATTTATCACTATAAAGTATTTCGATTAATTTTTTTTTTCTCAATCAAAACGTAGTATTTTTCACAATTCATCAAAATATGAAAGTTATCAGAAAAGTACCAAATATTTATCCAAACTAAATTTTTTATGTCCTGCTTCTAAATAAGAATTTAATTTGATTATATTGAATATATAAAAGTGTAAAATATTGAGTTTAAAAAGGGTTCTCCGTTAAAAATCTGAATAATTGAATTTTTTTAAAAAACTTATTTTATCCAAAAAATTAATTTGTTCTTATATTATATCTAAGAAACACATAATTTGAATGATAAAATTATATATAGTATATAATATTCACAAATCATTTAATACTATTTATAACCGCTTTTGCTAGTTTAGTAAGTTTTTGTGTGCACGAACTCAGTATTGTGTGTAGCTCAAGATGTTGAATTAATTTAATGAGAAAACATACTTTCAAATCTTGGGGGAGTTACATTCTACCCTCCTTCAATAAAATGCATCCACAAAATTTAAAAATATTATTCGAAAATAAATTTTTAAAAATAGAAAAATACCTTTGTTGAAAACCCACATCAGAAATTGGATTACTATAATTTACTCTTAAAAAGAGGGAAAGGGAAATTAAAAAGTCACCACCAAATTATGATCTAAAATAGGATAACACTGGTTATATTAGAGACAAATAATTGGAGGGAAAACATAAATATTTATTGGGAACGATTGAGGTCATCAATCACAAAGAAGTGTAAAATTTATGGCCTCAAAGCCATCAATCTAATATGATGTAAAATATCACCAGTTCAACAAAACATAATGTGTTAGGATTACGCATTTTTGGTTTTAAGATACATTCTTTAATGATTAGGAATTAAATTAATTCATTAAATAAGAGGAAAAAATGTAATTGACAAGTAGAGTTTCCCCCTTAAACTAATTCATACCACTAACTCATCTTTCATTACAAAAGATAATATAATTCCAATGTATTAAATTTATCCTAATCATATAGGGTTCCAAAATTAATTAATTTATAATTCATTTGTCAGACTATTTAAAAAATCTATATTATACAAGCTAGGATATAACGTCGGATAGTGATAGGTGATGCACCCTTGTCACCTTTCGGTTGCAGGTTCATGTATCAAAGCCTTGCCCTACGAGAGAGTTGTCGCTCGACCTCCGGGTTGTCGTTTTTATGAAAATCCAAAAATAATCTGATGAAATTATTTATCCATAAAAATAGTATTCAATTTCAAACTTAATCGATTCCAAACATTATAATTATCCAAAATACCTCTGTCCAAACTCACAGTCCATAATTTATAAGGAAGGTAAACACAATGATGCTCCTTTTTTCTATGTAATAACATGTGAATACCTTGATCATGTATTCTTTTAAAACATGGTAACACCCAAAATTTTCATATAACCTCATTGATTACATTCATGCTCTCTTATTCCTTATAGAATACTGGATATACTCATTATATCCAAAAAAAATTAAACTCCAACAATGATGGAATATATAAATCATTAATCAATTTCAAGGTAGTCAAGAATATCCAATATAATTTATCAAAATAAATCATATCTTATTCCAAAATCTCTTCCTCAGTATCACAATCATATTAAGGTTTATCTTTCTCTCAACCAAATATTTTCCAAAAAAATTAACCTACCATTGAGTCACTTTTATTGGTTCCACAAAATCTCATGTCCTTAATGAAATAGTATGGAAACTCAATCCTTATATTCTATATAAGTTTTATAACATGTACATTATTAATACAATACTCAAATGGCACAATACTTTAATATCAACATAATAACTCCTAAACATTCCTATTATTCTTCAGTAGTGTCATAACTTGATTAGTAACCACTAGAAGCTTTTGGGGTATACTCTGATGAATGAGACATTGATTCAGGTATTCTCCCAACTCCTTGCAGATGAAGCATTGTACATTTGAAACCTTTTTCTTACCTTTCCAATCACGTACCTGGTGTCCTTTTTCTCTGTATTTTTGACAAACTCACATTCCATTAATGAATTTACCAATGTGATTCTTTCCAAAATTATCACATATGGGAAAATCATTCTTTGCCCTCTTCCCATTATCCATCTTTCTCTCTTAAACCAATTTCTTATCTTGCTTCCCTTCAAATCCATAGGATTCAAAAAATTCTTTACATAACTTATTAACACAGGATTCTATTTCTTTATATGATTAAATACATGGGAGACTATCTCCTTTCTAAATGTTAGTTTAATAACATCAAATATATGATCCTTCTTAGTCATTGGATCATGCGTATTGTTGGAGTAATCATTCCATCTATAGGGCACCATTTATAAACAATGGCATACACTAGGTTAGTTTATGAATCAAAATTAATAATTACAAACTTGTAAAATAATTAACATAAATTGAAAATATTATGAATATAATATATAATCATAAAATGTTTTCTTTGAAGTAGTATTTACATTTGAATCCATCATAATTTTTTGGAATTTAAATGTGAATTATCCTAATCATATACCCATGGGAGTGTCATAACCAAGAGTGCATCAAGAACCATTTTCATGTACCCAGATACCACGGGTCAATCCAAAAACTCCTTGTCGGAGTTTTCACTCCATGGTACATCTATTCTTAGAGCCGCCTCTACCCTCACATATCCAGACAGGGATATATTTCTTGGAAAATACACAAAATCTCTACATTAACAAAATTCTAGGATGTTATTCAATACCAATCCTCAAATTCTATCATAGGGTAATGTTATCTAATCAGAGTTTTTCTAAATCTATTTCCAAGGTTATTTCTAGACTTCCTCTAATACCAATTGTAATTCCCAGACCCCAGTTACCTAGATTCTGGGCATTATTTTAATAAATTGGCATAATACAAGGGAATATTGTTCTGAAAGACCGATCAGTTTAGCATTCTTTGAAATAGATTACATACATCAATATTAGAATACAATTTCAAACACGAAATATAGCATAGATAGTTATTTGAGAACACCATTATTTCATTTTATCTTAACCCCACATATCAATCATAATACACTTCTTGGAAATCCTGAAGAAATAAAACATAAGAATGGGGTGATCTTAGATTCTCATTGAGGGTAAACAATTTAGCGGAAGATAACATAATCAATAAGCATGGTGAATCATTTAAAACACATGACTTTACAAATAATAAATATGAACACTTTATGATAGAAATATGAGTAGAGTAAATAATACAATAATAAAACATAGTCATTGGTACTATACTAGTCGAATAACCACATGAACCATTAATATTATTTTCTTAATGAGGGAATATATAATTCCATACATTCTAAAGAAAATTCTCAATGCCTCAGCAAAGATGACAAAAAATGATTATGTCCTTGACAAAAACCATATATCGTATTGGGAAAGGCCTTGGCCAATTCCATGTCTAATTGTCTCTTGAGACCTACCAAAGCATCGAGGAGCTATAGGGGGCTCCACCCATCACTTACTATGTCTAATACATTACTCATATGAAAAGGTTGAAACATAACATAAACATTCATATAATGATTTTCCTAAAAAATGTCAATATTTTAACCCCAAACCATTAATGGTATAAAAATAGCACATCCACAGTAAAATAGACTAAAAATCCTTCAATATAATATTGATGATTTGTATCATAATAAATCAACCTCTATCAAGAATAATATCTTGAAAAGGATTTTTGAATAGGTGAAAATGATCAGTAAAAATTATTGAGAAAAATATCCCATTTTCATGAAATCATTTAAAAGTCACATAATTTATAAAGGAATTCATTTAAAAGATAGTTTTGAATCTATGTGTCTCATACCACATTGAATGTTTTGAGATTTATTAAAATTTTAAAACATTCATTTCTATATAAATAAATACATTAAACCATTTTCAATACATGGAAATTAATAAGAATGGTTTAGAAGAATAAATCATTAAAATAATTAAAATTATGTTTTAGAAAAAAAATTCCCTTAAAAACAATACCTTTGAAAAGTCATTTATGAATCATGGACATGGTTAATAAATATGTCCCAGTATTTACGTACATAAAAACAACCTCGTATAATAAAGAGATTATGAAATTAACCCTTACCTTGCACTTTCCTTTGGTCGAGGGTATGCTTAACATCCTATATAATGAACATAGTATGTTATTAAATTATACCAGAAACCAAATTCATATTTATTATTTCATATATAATTCATTTATGACTTTATAATACCCATTTAATAATGATTTCCATGTTAAATTGATATTTTGGGTAATAATCACTTTCTTTATCGTATATGTTTTAACTTATTATTCTTGATTGTATCATTTAGATTATGATTTTAAAACATCCAGAATATAAACCTTGATTTATATATCATATATATTTAGAATATAAATATTTATAATTGAATGATATATGAAATGGAAGGTTCTATTTATGGAGATGGTAGACTGTACGTACACATAAACGCTATTTCCGTTTTCATATCGTATTGAACGGAAGTAAGTGAATAAGATATATGTTAGTACATAAATACATACACAAACATATATATATATATCTCCAGTATCATTATTATTTTACATATTACATTCATATTAACAATATATATTTTTATAATCATCGGTGAATGGTGAACGTGGGAATGGCTCTCATTGCGTCAAGGAGAGGGTAATCTGTACGTACGCATGAGTAACAATATCATTATATTGATGGTGAACTAATTTGTAATTTGATGATATATAATATATAACAAATCATTAAAGTGTTATATTTATTATTTACATTATTTATACTCATTATTATAACCATACAAATAATGATGTGTTTGAATATCAAACTACACCACGACGTGGAGACGTTAAGCCATACGTACGCACATATGGTGACTTTTTCATTTATAGGATGGATAGAATATCGAATATGCTTGTACCATATTTATAGTAACATAAACTTATGTAGGAGTTACAGGATATATAATTTTGGTATTGAAACAATAAAGAAAAAGAAAGTTGAATAATGAAAGAACTTGAAATAGGAAATGAAATATTTACCTTTTCTTCGGGTTCATCTATTTTATTTGATCAAAAGGGATCATTAAGTAGTATTTATGACCAAATCAAGGCATCTGGAATTAATGTAGGAATGTTGGGATGATATTTGGGCAGGTTTTTGCTGAGCAAAAAGGATTTAGTGGTGTGAAATTAAGAGAAGTGGAAGTTCCCTTTTATAAGAGAGGTAAGGGTCACCTTAGTAAAATATTGAAATATAATATTATAATAAAATAATTTTCGGTTTTTATTGTCTCCAAAATAAATTATTGAGAGTTTAATGTGGGGATGGGTTTAAAACCTCTCAACTAGTAGGTTTTAGATAGGTTTAGGTCATCATATTAACCTTATCTTTTAGATTTAACTCTTAGTTAAACAGTTTGTCATTTACCATGCCTCATTGTAATTTTATATTAAATGGTTAAAAATTATACTATAAAAAGACAAGAGAACCCTATGTGGTTCATTATTAATATATAAAACCTTATATAAGTCTATTGGCTAAAAAATAAATATTTAGGAATATTATATAAATTAATAATATAATATTTGTTATAAAAACTCAATTATATCAATTTTGACACTATTTAGTATTTTGTTTATGTGAAAATCACAACAGCAAGTTTACTTAAAAAAATTATTTAATCAACCGTAACATGTTTTATTATACTCAAAAATTGGTGGAATTCATCAAAAGTCTCAAATTACATTTATTTGGATATTTATAATATCAATTATTTTAATCTTTCATTAATATGGTAATTACTGCATCATCATTTTGTCATAAATAAATTAAATTATTTAATTTATATAAATTATAAATAAAATACCAGTAGGTGGGAATTTTTTTTAGTTTTCTAAGAAAACATTTATTGTCTAATTTATCTTATGTATAACCGTATATTAAACATGGTTTAGTTATGAAACATTGAATTTAACTCTTTTAACTCTTCTTTAAATAAAATAATAATATATGTCATAATCTTATCCAAGTGAACCATAGAAGGTTATATTTTATTCCTGAGGTTGTTTTTGGTCAAAAAATTCTTATTCAATAGAATTAGGACATGTGTTAGGGTAATTATAATATCATTTTTACCCTTAATTACCCTAATTACTTTTAACCATGGTAAATAAAAGTCAAATGTTACTATTCACCAAAAATTATTTTCATCTTATTGAACCACATATACATACTGATGTCAACTGTTTCTCTCATATTATTGAAATTCAACTCATAAAATAAGTAAAATTATGTTTTATGCAAATTTGAAAATGCTCCTAGATAGTGGGTTAAACATGTTAAAATGTTCAATACAAATATATACATCAAATTTTATTATAAAATTACTACAATTAATTACATTGAACTTATATTGGAATTATATATATATATATATATATATTGTCATAAAATATATTTAAATAAACTAAGTAATTATTTAAATTAAATTTCGGTTTTAAATAATTACATAGTGTTTTTCTCTATTAATCAAAAATTGAATGTTTTCAGAAAAATACCAAATAATTAACCTAAGATAATTTTGATATTATGAATTAAAAAATGAATTCCATATTACCAAATTTGAAACATATTAATTTCATTTATTAATTTGAATTTAATTCCTGTTGTCAAAACGAAAAAGTGGGTTTTTAAAAAGAAAAAACTATCAAAATATTAACATGTTTTTATGTGAACATTAAATGTGAAATTACATCTAATGACCTGAATTATACTAAATGATAAAAATGTAATCTAATTATACTTACAAAACAATCAAATTCATAATTTATCACTATAAATTATTTCTATTAAAAAAGTTGTTTACAATTAAAACATACAATTTTCCCTATTCATAAAAATATGAAAGTTATCGGAAAAGTACCAAAAATTTATCCAAACTAAATTATTATAACCCTCTTATAAAGGAGAATTAAATTTCATTAAATTGAATTTATAAAAGTTCCAAATACAGGGTTTAAAAAGTTTTCTCTATTAAAAAAGATGTAAAATTTCATTTTTTTTAAAAAATTCTTATTTTATCCGAAAAAATGAATTTGTTCTTATATTATTTCTAAGAAACAAATAATATGGATTTTAAAATTATATAGAGTATATAAGATTCAATATGCAGTTAATACTATTCATGACTACTTTTTGAAAGGTTATTTTAGTAAGTTATGGTGCGCTTTAACTCGGTGTTGCGTGTAGTGCAAGTTATTGAATAAAATTAATGAGATAACGTAAAATGAAGTATTGGGCTGCTACACCAATGCATTGGGAACTGTTTAGTATAATTATATGTCACACTGGGACATGTATTGAATTTATTTCCATTACGGGACATTGTCCACCATGATTTCTTTGTGGGTTTATCCTTGACCTATGTTTAAGATTCATTTTTTAGCAGGTTCCACATTTACCATATTATGATTATCATGATATATCATGTACCAATGTTAGGATTCTAAAACATACTCTTATTATTCCCCATTTATATGCATATTGTAAAACATGTATTATCTTGTTCAGGTTATTCCACGATTATTACCTTTATGGGGTTTATTGATCATCCCTCTCTTCTATTTATCATCATTTTACATCGTGAAGATTTAAAATATATGGAATTATAGAAGATTTTTGAGGAATTTTTTAATAATGTTATTGTGACCCATGTTCAAGAGGTAATTCTATGTACCTAATTCCCAATGAAACGATAATTTTAAATATTTTGTATTTTATTAAGTTTATTTTTATTTAATAAATCATGAATTAATTTGTAATAAAAACCATGGTAGTTATAGTTTTATAAAAGGAATAGATGAGTTTTTTTTGGGATTATGATTACAAAACTATAGTGAAATACATTGGGTCAAGTATAAGTATAAAAAAATCCCTAATTCTTTAATGTATAGAGTATGTTTTTTATCAAGAATATTCCATCCCTGTTTGGATAATACACATGAACATGGTTCTAGAATATATGTACTTGTGGGTAACAACTCAGAAAAGGTGTCTAGAGCCTAACTCGGGGTAACCTGGTACAGGAAAATGGGTCTTACTACACTGCTGTTTTGAAATTCCCAAGGGATATTACTTATTAAATTTATAATCTCATTACAAACAATTAATATGGGAATTAAAAAAGCCCTATAATAATATATGTTATGAAACTAATTATTGATATCATAGATTGAATTGTAAGAATTGATAAGTTCTAAATATTAATTTATTTTATTAGTTATCCATTTAATGTAATTGTATTCCCCTTTATGTGTTTAATGATTTAAAATATTCATTAATAATTTTCCTTTTGATAAATGCAATGGCTATAAATTTAAGGAATCAGGTAAACAATCAATGTGATGGGAAATGTAGGGACTATCCCAATATGAATCCAACCCCAATGGGAGAAAATCATGAAATTTATTATGATAATATCATAGATTACATAGATTTTTAATAGAAAACTAAATCCAGAAGAGCATATAAAACCCCCAAGAGAGAAAATAAATGAATGAGAAATTTTTGTGATAGGGGACTCACCCAATCAATGGATAATATGATCACTTAATCACAGAATAAAGGATCAACTCCATTGAGAATATAGAATCCTTACATAAATATTTTAAACTAGAGAAGGTTATTATAATTGTTTGTCATATGGAGGAAGAAGTTGTTTAGTGTATGATATTGATAAGAAATATAAACCCTAAAGAAGTTATTGGGGATTCTAAGGGAGATATAATTTTTAAGATTCTCCCTTGATAAATCCCAATCTGAGATCCAACAACATAATCAGGAGAAAAACTGTTTATGGGAGAAGTTCAATCTCATCGAGATGAAGACCCAAACCATGTTCTCCAAAGCACCCCAAGAAATTCCCATCATCCCTAACCTTAATCCTATAAAATTTTCTAATGTATCAAATTGATATGTATCAAGAAGCCATAAATATGAATATGTACATTATTTTTATATAATAATTATTATATTTTCCTCATATTTTTATTAATTTATAATCAATTTTTTCGAATCAATTCAAAAAAAATATTATTATTAGTTAATTTTGAAATTTAACTAAAAATTTATATTGATGAATTAAAATCATTTTTTAATAAAATATATTTTACTGAATCATAATTATTTAATATTTTTTTATTAAATATAAATTATCATATAATTTTTATGAAATCAAATTTAATTTTGGTAAGGGTTTGAGAAATTTTACTTTAAAAAACTTGTAATTTTCAATAAATATCGGTTATTATTTTAAAAGTGAAAATTTTAATATTTAGAAAATTATTCATACAAAATTAATATATTTTTTTCAAATCCTAATTTCAACATTATCCAATGGTGAAACTTTCATTATTTAATGAGATAGTCAAATTTCCAGGTAAAAATTAAATACCATATAAATATACATTGTGATTTTTGACATCATAATGACCCAAAAGTTATTTAATAAATACTATAATGTGTATCCCTGACCTAATATATTTTCTACCTTTAAAATAATTTGATTTTAATTATATTTGATAAATACATTATGAATCATCTAAAACCAATAATATATTTTAAGGTTTTAAAATCATTTCAATAAGAGTGTGACCCACCTCCACTAAAGAAAAAGAATTATTTTAATATGTTCATTGGTTGGAAATATAAAATAATCAAAATCACTCCCATTTGGTATAAATCATGTGAAAAAATAGAATGATTTTTTGGTTTTGGCTATTTTGTTATGTAATGTCTAAAAACAAAATAGTAAGGAAATCCCACTCTTTTAAAATATAAACCCACATATGACCACATTTACCTTCACTTAAAATACCAAGAGAACGTCAATTCACTAATATCTACTCTTTAGATCCCTACCAAGGTTCAACAATGCTCTTAGATCCATTCCTAGTCATTTTTTGTCATAGACTCAAGTAAGAGATATTCCACTCTCCTTTTTATTCAAGACCTTATTTTATGTTATGCTTCTTAATTTCTATTTATTAATGTTGGGATATCTTCTTCAGTATATCTTATAATATCCTTTTTATTTCAACATGATTAGAGACCCCTTTTAACCTCATTAAGCCTCCCATGATCCTTTATGTACACCACTTACCAAGTTGAAATTTCAAAAGAGATTTCTCTCTACTCATTTCCAATCAAGAACTTATTTTATATTATTTATTTTAAATTACAATTGTTTATGTTAGAATATGTTATTACATATTCCAATTACATTAATATTAATTTATTAATGATGATATACCATTTTCCTCTCATTGAGCCTCCAATAATCATTTCTATACACCCATTTCCTTATTGAAATATAGATATGATTATTTTATCTATTCATGTTTATTCATTACCATATGCCTTATATTTCCATATTTATATGTTTTATATTTAATTTTTCATGTACATATTACATAAAATTTTATTTTTATGTGATGAGATACTCATTTATCTATCATCGAACATTTTTTATGTATCTAAATCTGACATTATTGTGCTTCCAAAATTTCATAGCGATCTTCCATGACAAACCAATTGTGTAGTGAATAAAATACACTTTTCCTATCAATGAAATTCAGATTTGTGCATATATAAATTTTGATTGAGTATATACACATATGTATTCCACACACCTTAATAGTGGAAGAAATTATGATTATGAATGATACCATGTTCTAGGATCTATGTGGAACACATAACCATGAGAATGAAATGAATATGATGGGTCTTCCTACATAGTGCTCCGACGCATTAGTTAAGGTTTAGTTTCATGATACATCATGTTGGGACATGGAGTGAACCTGATTCATTTATTGTTATTTGTCAACCATAATGTCTTGGAGGGGTTATACTTGAACAATTTTTATGATTCAGTGTATAATATTGTTTCCACATTTCAAATGTTACGATTTTCATGCTATACCATGTCTCATTGTCATGTTTATGATCCAAACTATTATTACCCCACATTGATATGTCTATTATAGAAATTTTATTTTATTATTCATGATATTACTTGTTTATTTCCATACTGGATTTCATATATCACCCCTTTCTTGTGTTTTTCCCCAGGTTATTCTATGCAGTTTCAAAATCCATGGTATTTTATAAGAATGATAAGGATGTTTTTATTAATGTTGTTATATCCCATGTTCAATATGTTTTTCTATGTACTAAATTCCCAAAGAAACAATAATTCTTGATATTTGGTGTTGTATTAAGTGTAATATTATGTTATAAATCATGAAATAATTTGTTATAAAGAGAAGGTTTTTTTTATCCACTTTATTCAGTATGACAAGATCCATTATTTGAATGTATATAAATTTTATACCTTTTTTAATCATTATCATAGATAATAATTCACGATCATTTAGACTCATAACATCTTCCACCTTGTGTTCTTTCACATTGTGGTAATGTATTGAGAAATATTAATTATTAATCAGTTCTAACTATAGTTTTTAGTGCGTGTTCAAATCTTTTTAACATAAATATTCATAATTTTTTATTATCATAATATATGTCACACATTTATTCATAGATATAATGCCTCTAAATCATTAATTCTAAAATTACCACAAAAAATGTCAAATCACAAGTTAGGTAATTATTCGCATGGGGAGTCCATTATTGTGAGGGATAAGCTATCACCATATTATTATCCATGATAAAACATCATAGTACCTTAATTTATAAACCAACATATATAACAATCATTTATTCACTAGAGGTTATTGTAATGGAATAGAACTTCCTGGTCCATTACTTTTTCAAATTCTAAGTGTTGGGGTGTCCTGGACTCACCGATCAGTTCCACCCATCTATTTCACAAAATAAATTCACCGATCAGCTTCACAGATCAGCTTCACAGATCAGCTTCACAGATCAACTTCACATATCTCCTTCACAGATATGCTTCACATGATCAGCTTCACATTATATGTTTCAATGATTGGTTTCACCCAATTAGTTTCAGAGATCAGTTTCACTCGATCGGTTTCACAGATAGGTTTCACACAATCGGTTTCACATATATCTTTTACACAATCAGTTTCACATATCGTTTCCACCCTATCAGTTTCATAGATCAGTTTAACTGAATCGGGTTCACAGATCGGTATCACCCAATATCATTCAAAGACTGGTTTCACCCAATTGGTTTCATAGATGGGTTCCACCCAATCAGTTTCAACAATCAATTTCACGCAATCGATTTCACGAATCAGTTGCACCCAATTAGTTTCACAGAATAGTTTCAGAAAATCAGTTTAATATATTAGTTCCCCCAAATTGGTTTCATAGATTGGTTTCACCCAATCACTTTCACAAATTGGTTTCAAAGATCAGTTCTACTGATTAGTTTCATGGGATCAGCCTCACGGGATTATCTTCATGAGATCATCTTCATGGGATCGTCTTCATAGGATCAACTTCACAGGATCAGTTTCACCCACTCAGTTCCACTGATCAACTTCAATGGATTAGCTTTACAGGATCAACATCATGGGATCAGCTTCACCTGATTAGCTCCACCGATTGGTTTCACATATCAGTCTCGTCAATCAGCCAAAGAGGGGTGTTAGTGTTTCCTTCCCCATTTTCCCGTAATGTAACTTTTAAGTATTTTAACCTTTTTAAAGTGGTTCAATGTCATTTTATCACAATAAACAACATTTTAAATCCATTAGGAGTGGGGAGACCCTCAACAGAGCTGTTTTCCTCCCTTTAAATGAAATCCTTTATTGCACATCTGTTACAGAAAACCCTCCAATGTGAATTATTATATAATAATAATAAATCTCATCATGTGTAACTGTCAACCCTCATGGTGAAACCACGATATGCATTTAATGTCGCTCAAGATTTTTCTTATGCCATTACTCTAGAATCATTCCATTTTGTCTCACTAGAATTATTTCATACTTATTATAGGATTTTTTCCTCATTTACACGGTGTGTTTGGGTTCCCCTTTCACGAGGCTTGTGGTGCGTCTGTTTTAAATCCTTTCCTTCCCACTCTTGGAGTCTTTCGAGTCCCCCCTGCAAGGTGCACATCCCCAGTTGTTGGTGATAGGAGAAAAACATCGATCGTTGATCATCCATGTAGGGTTTTTCCTTCATCTCTCATTATTGGGCATCAGGTGGGGTGGGTATGATAATGTTCTTACATGGATGGATGAAGCCAAACCTCAACGAATATAATAAATGGTTTCAAATAATAAAGGGGTGTGTTTAGTGATGATGTGGTACTCTTTTACCTTTAGTAATATGTTGTGAATTGTATTGGCTTCTTTCCAATGAAAATCATGGTCGTCAGTGGTCCCTTCATGGGAATTAATGAACCTATTTTTTCTGGATATTTATGTGATTGAATTGATGTAACATGGAAACTAGTATTTCATGTAAACTCAGTTGATTAAATGTATTCCCAATTAATAATAATCCATATGTGGTCACCCCATTTAAACAAACAGATATACGGAACTAAATTAATGGAATATTAAAATTTGAAAAACCCTTGCTCTGTTATGGTAATGTATACAGTTGTTACTTTTGAGGTGAGGTGGATGGGGATGGGATCCTCTATTGTTGTGCAGTCATGGTTTTGTGTACCTGAGTCCATGTGGGGTCGTATGTTGGGGCTTGGTTTTGGTCCTGTACTTTGAGGGATCTCACTAATCCCTTTTGTGGTTTTGACCTCACAGGAGAATCAGGTGTGAATTCTTGCATTACTATTTGGATATTTTTTCTTTCATGGAATGTGGCTATGAATGTTAGTTTCCCTGTAGGGAAGATTTATTTAAATAGAATCACATGGAGAATAAAATAAGAATGGGTTCAACAAGGAATTGTTTACTAGGAAAGGGTTGTGACATGGTTTTGAATGTTGTGCTTCCTATGAATGAATAGTAATGAGGGGGTTTGAATATGTGCGGGTTTTGGAAACCATATGCTGGGATGAGTACTTGTTACCTATATTTCTCATTTACTATTTATGTTTCTTATTTGTGCCCCTCCCATGTTCATCACTTCGTGCCGAACACCCCCATTTCATGGGGGAGGGTGTTTTCCCCCAACAGTCCTTTGAGAAGATGGTTATTAGATCCTTTTCTGCTCTCTTTCAAAAAAAGACCAATACTCTTCGAGAAATTCTATAATGGCCTGAGGTACATTATAGCCCCAGATTTTTTGGGCCGGGTAGTTGTGGTGGTTGGCCTATGTGTGTGCGGGCTTGTTGTTTCCTAAGCGTCTATGGGATGAGGCCAATGTGTCGGTGGGCCTAGATACATTTGGTTGTTCTGGACTAGGTTTCTGTGGGTGGGATGTGTGGTTATGGTAGCCCAGGTTTTTGTGCAGGTAGGGAATGGTAGTGGGCATGTGGTAAGAATGGTGGGGGATTTATGAAATGTAGGTTGTCTTCAACAACCAATGGGAAAGTGGCATGGGGTACCCAAACATTGACGTGTTTTACAATTACTTTTCTTGACTTGTGTTATTTGTGGGAGTGTACCTTGGTGAGGATTGGGTGGATAGTTTCCTTGCTAGGTTATTTGATATATCCTTTTTCATGGTGAATTAGTATGCATCCCCACTTGTTCATGAAAGGATTTGGTTTTCCCTGCTGTGTATACCTGTATACTCACCATATATATATAAAACTACTTTTAGGTTTCCACAAGGACTTCGAGGACCGTGCTGGACCATACTAGTTCGGACATTGGGGCAGTTGATGTTGCTATTTTTCTTTTCTTTGGTACTTTCCTTAGGATTTTTCTTTTACTTTTTTAGCACATAATTTTGGAAGATGCATATAGGGAATGGTTTGTTTTGGATTTACCTCTACCCCCATTTTTGTTGTTTTTTGGGATTTACAATCTTATCTTATGATCTTACTAAATAAAAAGAATAATGACTTCTATTTTGGGTGTGATTTTATACCCTTGGTTCTTGCTGCCACTCCGGGACCTATTTAAGGCTGGTTTCAGGGGTCATTAACTCTCCATAAACTTGAGGAAGGAAGGTTTGGGAAAACTGATGTCCCTTCCTTCATCTTGGTGAAGGAAGGTCGTGATAGATTGGTATTAGAGACAAGTTGAGAGATTAGATGGAGCTCAGGGTTAGGAAAAGTGATGATTTCATGGGATGGTAGGGAAATGATGTTAGAAAATCTTGGTGCATGAAATAGGCCAGGGAATACTGACTAGGACACAAGATTTTAGGGCCCCCCATGATCTGATGCAATGACTCCGGACCTACCGAACAACCAAGTGAGGCTACACTGATTGGAGGGTAGAGACCATAAGAAAGGTACATGCATCATAATGACTTGCGTTTTGGGTGTTATTAGAATTTAAATAAATAAATAATAAGTTTAAAAAATTATAATAAATATTTTACACAACTCAGGAATAAGAATTTCCCTATTTACATTGCAGTTATGGCACCAAGACGGTGACCATGGGTAGTGTCATGATCGAGGCCCATGAGGCTATTTTGGCTGATCAAAAAAGGGATGATCGAGAGGAGGAGGTTGACCAGTGGAAGAGTACTCTTCATGCCCTTGAATAGAAGACCATCGGGAAGTAAAAGGGTAGAATCACAAACATGGAGATAAAGATCTAGTTCGAGGAGCTGGTGATAGATTTCAGCTTCATTCGGGCTCCGACGGAGTACTGGGTTCCTCAAGATGTAAGCCAAATTCAGTAAGCGGTGCGTCAGTGGTGGATGATCTATCTTGGGGAGAAGCGGGAGGCAGAAGTTTCATGGATTGACATCAAGGGGGAATTCTAGGAGGAATTCCTCTCTTCCACAATGAAGGTGGAGAAGAGGCAGGAGTTACTCTCCCTTTAGTAAGGTATAATGTCAGTGAGGGAGTAGGGAATCAAGTTCGAGGATCTCCTTTGTTTTGATGTAGAAATTTTTCTGGATGAAGAGTCTCGGGTGAGACATTTTGAGGAGGAACTTTGACTTTCTATTTAGTATGTTGTTACTCCCTTCACCCTACCAACATTCATGGAAGTCCAAAAGAAGGATGAAGTGGTGGAGAGGATGAACACGCTGGGAGGTGTGCTGTGAGAGGGGATCCAGTTGGGCTCGTCAACGGGGAAGGTCTTCAGAAGAAGAACATTAGCATCAGGTCCTTATAGGTTTTTCCTAGTGGAGAGTTTCCCCCCAGTAGTTCCAGTTTCAATCTCTCAATCCCCTCTTGTTCATTGTGGGCCCAGGACCATGGTTCTTCATTTTTGTATTCCATGGGCACCTTCAAAATCAGTTATTGGACCGAGTGCAATACAGTGGGGGTGGTCATGTTCAGCAGCCACCTCAGCAGCATCAGTTTCCAACCAGGCCCTTTCAGCAACAACAATGTGGACAACAATCTCTTATACCTCTGAGAGTAGAAGGTACAAGAGGAGGCAGAACATAGGGTGCTCTTCAAGGACCTCAACTAGGGTGTGGTCATGGAGGTGTCCAACAGATGAGAGATAGAGAAGCTGGGTGTGGGTAGTTTCATGCCATAGAGGTAGTAGTTCTAGCAGGGATGGAAGTCATTCAAGGAACGATTGGCTTGTTTATCACTCTTGCATGATCCTTGTTTGATTCAAGAGCTTCACACTATTTTTTTACACCTAGTATATCCCATGACACGAGACTAGACATAGAGAGACTCTCAATGATTCTGGTGCTGAGTGTGGTTGTTAGGGGTCATACCAGCCTGTTTGATGTTAGTCGGGGATGTAGACTAATGTTAGGGATGCATCCGTCTAGGGTGGATCTCCTTCTATTGAAAATGCAGCCATACGATGTCATCCTAGGCAACGACTGGCTATTTTTAGTTCATGTAGTTATCAACTACTTCCTAAGAAGAGTCATGTTCTCTGATGAGGAAGGACATAGTGTGGATTTTTTTTGGTTAATAGAGTTATTTTGTGTGGAGAATGTGTGTGGAGCCTCTTTTTTCTATGTTGTACAAGATTTCAACAGAATTAGTGGACGTGGTGATGATGGATGTTCTAGCAGTCATCAGAGAGTTCCTGGATGTTTTTTGAGGAGGTTGTGACTCTACCCCCTCGATGTGAAATTGTGTTTGGGATAGACATACAACCCAGTGCGCGTACGATTTTGATGTCTCTTTATCAGATGTCGTCTTTTATGTTGTGGGAGTTATAGATTCCGATTGAAGAGATAATGAAAAAGGGTTTTGTCTAACCTAGAATGTTGTCATGGGGTGATCTGGTCTTGTTCATGAAGAAGGAATATGTTGTTCTCAAGTTATGCATAGACTATTGGAGACTAAATCATGTAATAGTCAAGAAATGCTACCCTCTCATGAGGAAAGATGATCTCTTTGACCAGCTTAGGAGAGAAGGTTGGGTCTCTAATATCGGTCTATGGTCTAGGTATCACCAGTTAAGGGTGAAGGACAATGATATCCTGAACACAGCTTTCAGGTGTTGGTATGAGAACTTTGAATTCATTGTCATTCCATTTGGTGTTATAAACGCACCTGCTGTGTTGATGGGGCGGATAAATGCTGTTTTCCATGAGTTTCTAGATTGGTTTGTCATTGTGTTCATCAATGAAATTTTTGTCTACTGATGATCTGAATAAGAACATAATGATCACCTAAGGGTGGTCCTCGAGATCCTTCAACATCACCCGATCTTTGGGAAATTGTCCAAGTACATGTTCATGACATTAGAAGTACATTTTCATGGACACGTGGTGTCCCGAAAATGGGTAGTGGTTGATCCGTCAAAGGTTGAAGCAGTATTTTATTGGGAAGAAACCTAGAATGTGAAAAAGGATCATATTTTTCTGGGTCTGGTAGGCTATTATTAGAGGTCCATACATGAATTATCTTGAGTTGAAGCTCCTTTGATGAAAATTTTGACCATAAAGGACCAGGCCTTCATATGGAGTGAGTAGTGTCGGGAAGCTTTCATCTATATGAAGGAATGGATGGTCAGTGCTCCAGTGGTAGGTTTCTAGATGATGGGGTGTTGTATGAGGTATTTTGTGATGCTTCTGGGCTTGGCCTGGGGTTTGTGCTGATGTAGTAGTAGGGAGTGATATCTTATGGGTCTAGGAAGATATGTTCTCATGAACTTACCTATGTCAACCATGACCCAGAACATGCAGCAATACTGTTCTCATTGAAGTTGGGAAGCATTTCCTCATCGGGGAGCACTTTGTGGTATTCATGGATCACAAGAGATTTAGGAATAACTTTTCCCAATGCGACATGAACAAGTAACAAAAATGGTGGGTGGAGTTTATTTAGGACTACAACTTCATGATCTTTTACATAGAATGTAGGGGATTTTTTTTGGATGATTCCTTGAGCAGGAAGTCATGGAGGGAAGCTGTTCAAGAATCTATGGATGCTTTGAAGGCAGTGGAGGAGTTGGATTACCTACACCTAGATGCAAGGGTGGTTGGTGGTAGAGGATTTCTGTTTTAGATGATAGTATAGTCCTCTCTATTGCGGCGGGTGGAGGAGCATCAGTGGGGAGACATAAAGAGTGAAGTGATGTGCGATCGGGTTAACTAAAGAAATTCTCCGAAATTGTGGTCAGAGGATGATTAGAATTTGATTCCATTCCAATGGATGTTTTTTGTTCTAGAGGCAATGCATGAGGTAGTTCTCCATGAGTTACATAACTCACTCCTAGCGGTACACCCTGGAATATCTACGATGTACCATGGCCTGAAGGGAAATGTTTTGGGGGCCCAAGGTGAAACGGGCAGTGGTAGAGTTTGTGGAAAGGTGTCTGGTGTGTCAGCCGGTGAATTATAAACACCGCGTTGTATGAGGTTTTTTGCAACCATTAGATGCCCCCCGAGTGGAATTGCGATGAAATCTAGATGGATTTCATCACAGGAATACATGGGGTTCATGGAGGTTGTGATGCTATCTGGGTAGTGGTAGAACAACTGACTAAATCAGCTCAATTCTTGGAAATCAAGGGGTCAATTATGGTGGATTCCTTAGCACAAAGATACATGGTTGAGGTGGTGCAGTTTCATGGAGTTCCATGTCTATAGTCTCGGATAGGGATGCACGGTTTACCTCGTGAGTCTGGAGGTTATTTCCACATGCTTTTGGAAACCAACTATATCTTAACACTACTTTCCACCTCCAGACAGATGGGAAGACCGAGCGAACCATCTAGACATTGGAGGATATGATACAGGCATGTGTTTTTGACTTCATGGGATTATGGAAATGGAATTTTCTCTTAGTAGAGTTTTCCAATAATAATAGTTGTGAATCTACTATTAGCATGGAACCATTTGAATCCTTTTATGGGAGGCCATGTCATTTTCCTGTGTGTTGGACCGAGGTTTGGGAGGCAAGCGTCCTTCACCTAGAGTTAGTGAAGATCCCAACGGAGTAGGTTCATCTTGTGCATGAGAGGATGAAGGCATCCCACGACTGACAGATTTCATATGCCGATTGTAGGAGGAGGCCCATGGAGATTGAGGTTTGGTACCATGTGTTATTGAATGTTTCCCCGCGATGTGGGGAGAAAAGGTTCAGCAAGGATTGCAAGCTATCTCCTTGGTTCATCTGGCCTTTCAAAGTGTTGAGGTGAGTCAGTGAGGTGGCATATCAGCTGGAATTGCCACCAATGTAGGAAAGGATCCATGATGTTTTCCACATCTCCCAACTTCGTCGATATCTACACGATGACTCCCATGTCATTGACTGGGGAGAGATGGATATAGGGGATGATTCTATGTTCGTGGATAGAATTGTGAGGATTGAAGATCGAAAGGAGAAAGTGCTTCATGGATGAACCTCCCTTTGGTTCATTTGTTGTGGAGGAATGGTGACCTCGATGAGAGTACTTGGGAGCGAGAATATCAAATATGCACCCAGTACCCAATGCTGTTTTGAGTTTCTATTCCATGAATTACCTGATATTCTTGTTTTTAGGACTAGCTGTGATGTAATGTTGAACTTGTTGGTTTTTGAGTTGATTTGTTTCCATACCATGTGAATGTCTATGAAAAGTCTGGATATGTGGGAAGGGAGAAACTGATTCCTAATCCAGATGCACTAGCACAGATGCGATTAAACCTGTTCGGGCGAGTCAGTGCTACCCAAAGTGGATAATATCTTGACATGGAAGAAGGAACTCCCTTATCCATGTGTGGGGAAAATTTGATCCTTGGGTTTCGTATGGCTATTTGGGGTGGTTTTTCCTAGAGAGGTATCCTCTGGAGTGGTTGTTCAGGTTACTCTTGTAATCTCGTGGGCATGAATATTTTTGAGGGGTATCTGATGTAATGGCCCAGACCCTCCTCATCCATTACATTTCCAAATTATAAGTGTGGGGGTGTCCTTGAATCACCGATCAGTTCCACCCATCTGTTTCATAGATCAACTTCACCGATCATCTTCACAGATCGGCTTCAATGATCAGCCCCACTAATCAACTTCACTGATTGGCTTCACTAATCATCTCCACGGATCATATTCACTGATCAAATTTAGTGAACAACTTTATAGATCAGCATCACAGATCAACTTCATAGATTAGCTTCACAAATCATCTTTATAGATCAGATTCACAGATCAGCTTCATGTGATCAGTTTCACATAACCGTTTCACCTAATTGGTTTCACATATAGGTATCACCCATTCAGTTTCACTGATCCGTTTCACCCAATCGGTTTTATAGATCAGTGTCACCAGATCAGTTTCAATGATTTGTTTCACCTGAATGGTTTCACAGGTCGTTTTCACACAATCGGTTTCCTATATCAGTTTCACCCAATCGGTTTCACAGATTGGTTTCACCCCATCAGTTTCACAGATCAGTTTCACTGAATCTGTTTCATAGATCGGTTTCACCGAATCACTTTCACATATCAGTATCACCGAATCAGTTTCACAGATCAGTTTTACTGAATTGACTTCATAGATTGGTTTCACACCATCAGTTTCAATGATCGGTTTTACCCAATCAGTTTCATAGATTGGTTTCACGCAATTAGTTTCATTGATCGGTTCCACCGATCGGTTTCACGGGATTAGCTTCACGGGATCATCTTCACGGGATAAGTTTCACGGGATCAACATCACAAGATCACCTTCAAAGGTTTATCTTCCCTAATCAACTTCGCTGATTAGCTTTAGGGGATCAGCTTCAAGGGATCAGCTTCATGGGATCAGCTTCACCCGATCAGCTCCATCGATTGGTTTCACCTGTCAGTCTAACCAATCCGCCATAGAGGGGTGTCGGAGTTTCCTTCCCCATTTTCCTGTGATTCCTCATTTAAGTATTTTAATATTTTTAAAGTGGTTAAAATCCATTTTTAGCATTGTAAACAACATTTTATCTCCCATAGGAGTGGGGAGACCCTCAACAGACCCATTTTCATCTCTTCAAATGAATCCATTTTGCACACAGCTATTATGGACACCCCTCCGATGTGAATTATTAAATAATAATTATCCCCTTTTTGTGTAACCGTAAATCCTCGTAGTGAAACCAATATCTTACTTTAAATCCTCTCAAGATTTTTCAAATGTCGTAACTCTAGGATCTCTACTTTTTATCATACTAGAATTCATTCCTTTTTCATCTGGGCTGGTTTCCTCCTTTACTTTGGGCATTTGGTGTCCCCTTTTCTGGGCTAGTGGTGCGCCTATGCCGGGGCCTTTACTACTCATTCTTGGAGTCCTCCGAGTTCCTCCTCTGCAAGCCACGCATCCCTAGTTGTTGGCGCTAGGTGAAAAACATCAATCGTTGATCATCCAGGTTGGGTTTTTCCTTCATCTCTATTTACCGTGCATCATGTGGGGTGGGTTTGATAATGTTCTAGTGTGGATGAATGAAACCAAAACTTAAAGAAGATAAATAATTATTTTAAATATTGAAGGGGAGTGTTTGACGCGGATGTGTTAATATTTTACCTTTACTAATATGTTGTGAATTGTATAGGCTTATGTCCACTGAAAATCATGGTCACTGGTTGTCCCATCTTGTGGACTAATGAACCTATGTTTTCAAGATATAAATTTGATAGAATGGTTGTAACACAGAATCATGTAAATCACATAAAATATTTTGATTAAATTGATTCCCAATTAATAAGAATCCTTTCGTGGTCACCCTGGTTAATGAAATGGAAAGACAGAACTAAATTAATGGAATTTTTAAATTTGAAAACTCCCTTACTATGTTCTGGTAATGTTTACGGTTTATGCAAGTGAGGTGAAGAGAATGGGTAAGGGATACTTTTTTGTTGTATAGTCATGTTTTTGTGGACCTAAGGCCGTGTGGGGTCTTATGATGGGGGTTGTTTTGGTTCACGTACTTTGAGGGATCTCATAGATTCTTTTGGTGGTTGTGACCTTAGAAGAGAATCGGGTGTGAATGCTTGCATAACTGCTTGGATATTTTCCCTTCCTTGGCATGTGGTAATTCATGTTAGTTTCCTAGTAGTAAATAATTATTTAATTAGATTCAATTGAAGTTGAAAAAATGAATGGGTTCAATGGGGAATTGTATTCTGAGAACGAGTTGGGACATGGTTGTGGCTATGGTGCTTTTTAAAAATGAATAGTAACAAGGGTGTTTGTATATGGGTTGGTTTTGGACCCCTAGGCTGGGATGAGTGCTTCTTACCTATATTTGTAATTTATTTTTTATTATTCTTATTCGTGCCCCACCCATGTTGATAACTTCATGTCGAAAACCCACATTTCATAAGGGAGGGTGTTTTTACCAACACTCCTATGAGTGGCTGGTTATTAGCTTCATTTCTGCACCCCTACCTGAGTAGCCTAAGACTCTTTGGGAAGGCTGTGATTGTATAGATGCAAATAATGATGTACATGGAAATGAAATTACTTTTTCGGAATACGAAATACATAACAAAAAACAAACTCCCAATGACCGTATTAGTTTAGTTTCTTTGGAAACATGGAATATAATCTTCTAATCATGATGAAAGATCTTCAACAAATCCCATAAAGATCTTCCATTTTTGGTTTCTTACCTAAAACCTTTCTTTATTTCCTAGGTACAGGAAAACATAAAATTGGTGAGCTCAATTTCTCAGTAAATGGAAAATATGGAGAAAATAAAACAACCCATAAACATTTGAACGTAAAAACATGAACATAAGACATCAAAATTATGAGTAATGACATAAATCATGGAATTACATAAGGCATTGATCATAAATCATGATAAAATTGCCTGGGAATATAACATATAATTTTGGAAAACCATTAAGCACATGATATTATTTCCATAGTATCCAAGGCATGGCTGCCAAGACCATCATAGTGGACAAAGTCCATTACTGAACCGGGTTTACTTGTAAATCCTGCCCTGTATTACTGAACCAGATTTTCTTTCCGTTCTAGCCATGTCTATATCATGAGATATAAATCATTACCTAATGCATTGGAGGGAGATATAGGTCCCACCAATCTCATAATTAAATCATTCTTACGTGTGCCACAAAATAAACATAAATCATTCATGATAACCCAATGAATAAAATGGGTTTCATAAACATCATCCCATCATAACATAATCCATATAAAAAAAATGGATATAATTTCATCATAATAAAAATCAAACCATGTAAATAATAGAGACATTATACTTGAAACATAAACATACTAAATAATGTCCTCTTAGATAGAAAATAGTTTTGATAAAACACTTGAAATGAATTCTTGAGGAAAAAATACTTTCTTCTTCAAAATCATTTTATTTTCTCAATATTCCAAGAAATTTTAAAAGAAAAATATTTTTTTGAAAATAATCATGATATCTTATACAGGAATCTTCATGAAAATATGGCATTATGAAAAAGTAAAAATCTGTTCATGCCATATAAGTGAAAAAAACATTCTTCTTGTACTTTTGTCGGAAAAGTCAAAAAGTACCTCGAATGGTAATCAAAAAAAACATTCCTTCCATACCTTCTTGTAAAAGTCAAAAAAAAGTTTAAAAATGACCTTAAACATACATGAAATAATAGTAACCGTTTTATGAAAACATTTTTAGAGAACATAGACATGGATAATAAACACGACCTCAGAAAAGACTTATGAATAAACAATCTCAGATAAGTACATGGTTGGAATAACTATACCTTACCTTATGTCCAATTTCATCTGTATGTGTCTAAGACTCATGTATAGTGGGTTTAAACATATTATTAACTTATATTAGAACCATAATAGTATTTATTATATCATATATGATTCACTTACGACTTTATATTACCCGTTCATTTGTCAATTCAATGTTAAAGCGGCATTTTGGGTAAGAAAATAACATATAAATGAGTCTAGTATCATTTTTATGTCATATATTTCATGATTATTTATTATATAGGCTTTATAATCATTCTCGAATGGTAAACATGGAGAATGAATCACATCTCGTTGTGGAGACGGTAATTTGTACGTACGCATGAGTGATGATATCGTTCCCATAATTATTGAATGGAATTGGAGTGGATTATATAATATCTCATAATCAGTGTGATATTATAATAATTATATATATTTATTGTTTCCACCATTATACACATCCGAGTGTGGTGGTGGTGGAAAAATAGATTACACCACGGTGTGGAGACTGTAAGCTGTACGTATGCACACGAGGTGATTTTGTTTTTCGTAGGATGGATATAAGGTGAAATAGGGTTTTTTAATATTAATAATAAAAACTAATTATATTAGTTATATGGATGTTATTACTTTATAATGAAACAACTCATGAATTGGAAGTAGATGAATAAATAAACATGAAAGAATCAGTACAAGAGATTAACTCTTCTTCGACACGCCTCTTCTAAACCTCCTCTTAGGGAACTAAAGTTGGTTTTTGAAAAATATCAGTACCTCTGGTATGTTTCTAGGGAAGTGGAGAGAATAAATAGACAGGTTTTGTCTGAAATTGAATGCTTAAAATGTTTTGAAGTGGAGAGGGAGGAGGTTCCCTTTTATAAGAGAGGAGAGTTGCACTTTTGAAAACCTCAAAAATATTAATTTATAATAAATTCAGACCCCACATAAAAACCTCAAAAAATGACTCCATTAAAAGATGAGTTGAGATAGGGTTGTAATCTCATCAAAAAATAAAATTTAGACTTGTTTTGATTTTATTTTAAACCCTATCATTGTGATTTATCCTTATTTAAACTATTTAATTTTATTTGGGGTAATATGATTCCAAATTATTAATTGTTATAAATACTTACTTATGTGTTGTTAATTATCTATAATTTTATTATTTATGACATTATACACTATATAAATTTCAATATATAATTTTTAAATATTTTTGTAATTTTTAAAAAATTTAATAATATGTTAGTTTTATAAAATATCAATAGTGTCAATTTTGACACTATTGAATTATTTGAATTTAAATTAAATCCACATAGAAGATATATTCAAACGAAAATATTTAATATATTCCTAACCTTTCATATTACTCTAAAAAATTCATGGATAACATTAATTTGTTCATATATCATTTATGATAATATTTTTAAAACCATTTATTTGATATTTCTCTTAATAAAATTATTACTACTAGATATGTGTATAATTATTTAATATAATTATTTGTTACATAAAAATTAAAAATAAAATAATTTGATGCCGATAAAGATAATATCATCCATAAGAATAATTTTTATCTAATTTATCATCTAAAATCACAACATTTAAATTTTTATATTTATGAAATTATGAAGGTGACAACTTTGACATCATTTAAAATAAAATAATATAAGCATCATAATCGCTTTAATAAGGCTAAAAATGGTCAAAGATTTGACCATTGGTTGCTTATAGTTTACATTTACACGACCAATAATGTTTTGTCAGGTTTTTGTTCCTTTTATGGTCACTATTAGTTTAATGAAAACTGTATTATTGATTTTTCACTAAATAAATAATTTTTTCATGATTAATGTATAAGCTATTAAGGAAATTAAAAATATCTTAAAAATTAAATATAAACATCCACTATGAAGAAAAGAATTTATATATCAGAGGAGTATTTATAATTGAATTTATATTTTGTATAAACTTATATTAAAAATACATTAATTATTAATGTTTGAATGATAGATATTTCATTTTCATTAAATAAAATAAATTAAAGCACTTAATCACATCCAAGTGGGTTACAAAAGATTCCATCTCGACCAAAGTATATTTTAAGACTAAATATAATCATCCAATTATATTAATACAAGTGATTGGGTAATTTTATTTATTATTTTTATCCTTAATTACCTGATTTACATTCAACTATAGTACATAAAATTTATCGTAGTTACTATTAATAATGTCTAAAAATAAAAAGTAGACTATAAAAATTATTTGAACCTACTGATTCCAAATATTGAATCCATTTTTCCAAATTAAATACACATAAATTGTAGTATTTAGTTTAAAATTAATCCCGCTGATGAGAAAATGAGTTTTAAAAGATAAAACATTGCAAAAGATTGAATTATTTTTACCTATGTATTCAATGTAAAATTATTGATAATGAAATAAATTATGTGAAATGGTAAAAATATATTCTATATACACTTTAAAACCAGTAAATATTTTTATTTAACCATATAAATTATATTGATAAGAAAAGATGTTTTTAATTAACATTTAGCATATTTTTACTATTCATAAAAATATGAAAGTTGACAGAAAAATATTAAAAAGTTATCCAAGTTATTTTTTATATCATTATTGAAAAAATAAGTTTATTTTTTCAAATTTAACTTATAAACATGTCGAAAACTAGATTTAAAGTTGGTGTGCCATCAAAAGGTGGTAAAACTATATTTTTTTGAACAATTCATATTTTACACAAAAAATTTATTTTGTTCTCATAGAATGTTCTTGAATATGTGTAAGATGAATTATTATGTAATAAAATTCTAAATTTAGTTAATAATATTCATAACAGCTAGTTCATAACAATATATCATTGTTTAGTAAAGCATGGTATTGCGTACAACACACGCTATCGAGGAAGGTCGCTCTTTCATGCAACACAAGCCCAGAATAGTGTTTGCATATAATAAAAATTAATACTGTGTTGCATACAGCACAAACTAATCTTGTTGTAGTGTACAACATAAGACATAAAATAAATTAAAAACAATATTTCTCATAAAATATCTAGATGTTACATTCTACCCCCCTGAAAAGGAATTTCGCTCTCGAAATTCGTCGGGGGTTATACATAGTTTACTATGTGAAAGTTTCTTTCATAGAAACCCACATCGTAAAAAAGAAATACTAAAACTTAATTTTAAGAAGTAATGTAAGAAATTTAATGGATTCCCAAATTAACTCATCACTGGGTTTCCACAAAGGAGAATATAGGTGAAAACATAGATATGGAAGAGAAATCTAACCATCATGTTCTGATGGAGAGTGGTAGAAACATGGCTAGGTAAAAGTAGACAATCACAAAGCCATAAATTTTTGATGATCTATGGTACCATCTGATTCATCATAATTGAGGGTACTTGGACACAATTTTTGGTTTTCAAGATCCTTTCCATAAATTTCAAAATTTTGAATTAGAAGAAATACTCACTTGATTTTGCTACAATCTCACCATTTGTTATTCCTTGAACAATTTCCCTTTCATATCATAAAGAAATGAAGTTGACTTTCTCATTCGTGATGTGTTAGTAGATCATGTGATAGAATTATGGGTCATTCAATCTATCTCAAACAAAAGGTTATCAAAAGTTATAAAATATACATAAGTCCAAATATGGTGATATTAATCTTATATGGCTCAAAAAATGGACCTAAACTTCATATATCATACCACTTAATAAAATAAAACTAATTTCTAAAAACCAAGAACTTCATGTAGGCCAGTGGTAGGCGATAAAGTCCTTTTGCACATTAGTTGTGGGTTCGATTCCCGAATCATTGTCTGACATGATGGGTTTTTTCCTGTCTAACGGTTTGTCTTTTTTTTCTAAAAATATACTATTATAACATTTCAGAAATAATATAAAAACGTTCTAGACATATACAATACTATATATTTTATTAATTAATTTGATTCAATCATTAGGCTTACCCAAAATACTTATGTCCAATCTCATAGTATATTGAAAACGATTTCTAGAGAGGACATTTACCAAGAATTTGAATACCATCATTTATCCCCCATATATCTTAAGATATATCTTGTTGGTCACATTCCAAACTTGTGAATACCTTAATCATGTATTCTCTTGAAATATGAATTACCATATAACTTATGAGAAAACATGAATGCTGTCAAAAGTTAACGCATTCCATATACCAAAATCCAAAAAAATTTATATTTACTCAAACCATGATGTCACTTTGTCCTTATATCTGTCATGACCTCATTAATACTATCAAACATATTATTTCCTCCTTATCCCTTCATTATGCACATATCATATGCTTTCCAAAAATACTTCAATCACTTTTCATGGTTACCAGTACCATAAAATTATTGAAAACCAATTCATAGATATTTGAATATTCAATATTACTATAAATGAGATTCTACAACATTATTTGGGAATCCCATTACATAAACACTTAATCATTACACCACATCATGTCATAATCAACATAACCAATATGGATCTCATGTGACTTACCTTTTTCATTTTCCTTAAGAGGTCTTTGATGTCGATCATGATTTACCCTCAGATTAGGGCATTAGTTAGCATAATTCCCTATTTCCTCACACTTGTAGCATTGACGTGTTGGCAGTGCGTTCTCTATAGACTTTTCTCTATTCACATCATTAGCTACCTCTTTTCCATAACTTCGACAATCAGCTACCCGATGACCTTCTTTTACAAACTTAAAACATTTTCTAGTCTCTTTAAGACAATATCCTCCATGCTTCTTTCCACACATTGATCATAACGAAACATTCGTCTTCTTTTCATCATTGTTTTGAAACTTTTACTTCAACGATATCTTTTGATTCTTGTCAAAACCATGAGATGTATATGTAACACCAAATTCAAGTTCTACCTTGATAGTTATACACACAATTTCTTCATAAATAATGAAGTCTCTTATCGCTAATTCCCTTCGAAGAGTTGGTTTTATGCAACTGAAGAATCGATCCACTTTACTTTCATGTTGGATGATAAATCCATATGAATACCATGAAAGCCATATAAAATTCGCCTCATATATACCATCATATTAATAATCCCTTTGATTAAGATCAAGGAACTACTTTTCTATCTTTGTTTGAAGAATAAGAGGGAAGTACTTATTGAAAAACAAGTTCTTGAACTTCTCCCATTCCATGGATTCAATTTCATCTTGGGGCCTTGTATTCTTAATTAGAGTCCACCACTGGATTACTTCACCTTCTAAATGTTAAATATCCAATATGAAATTTTCATGTTATGAACAACGAACTATGGAAAATATCTTTCCAATGTTACTGATCCATTGTTCAGCAATAAGTGGATCAGAAGACCCATTGAAAGAAGGAGGATGTTGCCTCATGAAAGACTCAATATAATATTGTTCCCTTCTCTGCTCATTTGGATGTCCAGAAAGATTCATAGCCTATGTAAGTATAAAAATAATATTTTTCACTCCATCTCCCATAACATTGGTTTTTTCAAGAGGAAAATCATTTCATTGTCCAGTACATTGATCAACACGATTCCTTCAGGATCCAACCATCGTCTTAATCCCAAAAATAATAGCGTGAGAGTCAAAAATAATTCCAAGAAAACAACATAATAAATTGGAGTAATTTCAATATCTATCATCTTAGGTTTAATCCTAGGTTATTCATGATCGTTATCCTAATTCTAGAACTGTAACCTATACTTATACTTAACCTTAGGGACATCCCTAGACATACCTTAGAAATATCTCAAGGTATATCACTAAAATTTAAGCATCATAGTTTCCATAGGTTAACTAAACCATTTCTCTGATACCAACTGTAGTGACCCAAATATTGATGTACATGGACATTACATAACTTTTTCAGATTAATTAATACATAAAAAAAATACACCCAATGACTGTATTAGTTTAGTGTCTTTGGAAACACGAAACACAATCTTCTGATCATGGTGAAAGATCCTCAACATATCCCATAAAGATCATACCCTTTTTTTATTACCTAAAACCTTTCTTTATATCATGGGGAAAAGAAAACATAAAAATGGTGAGATGAAATGCATA
The DNA here is from genome assembly GCA_963277665.1 of Viscum album. Classification (NCBI taxonomy): domain Eukaryota; kingdom Viridiplantae; phylum Streptophyta; class Magnoliopsida; order Santalales; family Viscaceae; genus Viscum; species Viscum album. Next base: position 1,978,224,473 of record OY728127.1, on the reverse strand, counting down.
GTAAGGGAAAACATAGAGAACATAAAACAACCCATAAACATTTGAACATAAAAAAATGAACATAAAACATCAAAATCATGAGTAATGACATAAATCTTGGTATTACATAAGGCATAGATCAAAAAGAAACATTAATCATGATAATATAGCATGGGAATAAAACATGTAATTGTGGAAAACCATTAAGCACATGATATTATTTCCATATGAACCAAGTAATTTCTACCAAGATCATCATAGTGGACAATGTCCATTTCTAAACCGGGTTTACATACTGTTCCGGCCTTTTATTACTAAACCAAATTTACTTTCCATTACAGCCATGTCTATATCATGAGATATAAATCCTTACCCAATGAATTTGAGGGATATATTGGTCCCACCCATCTCATAATGAAATCATTATTACAAGTGCCAAAAAATCAACATAAATCATCCATCATAACCCAAAGTATAAAATGAGTTTCATAAACATCATCCCATCATAACATAATCCATATAAAACAAATGGATATCATTTCATCATAAAAAAAATCAAACCATGTAAATAATTGAGACATTATACCTGAAACATAAACATTCCAAATAATGCCATCTTAGATGGAAAATATTTTGATAAAACACTTGAAATGAATTTTTAGGAAAATATCCTTTCTTCTTCAAAATCATTTTATTTTCTCAAAATTCCACTCAATTTTAAAAGAAAAGGATTTTTTGAAAATAATCATGAAATCTTGTACAATAAGGTTTATAACAATAAGGTGTTATGAAACCATAAAAATATGTTCATGTCGTATAAGTTAAAAAACATTCTTATTGTACTATTGTAGGAATAGTCAAAAAGTACCTCATATGGTAAACAAAAGAAAGATTCCTTCCATACTTTGTGGTAAAAGTAAAAAAAGGGTAAACATGACTTTAAACATACTTGTAAGAATAGTAAACATTTTATGAAAACATTTTGAAAAAACATGGACATGGATGATAAACACAACCGCAGTAAATACTTTGGAATAAACAATCTCGGATAAGAACGAGATTGGAATAATTATCTGTCACCTTATGTACAATTTCCTCTGTATGTGTCCGAGACTACTTTATAGTGGGTTTAAACATATTATTAACTTATAACAGAACCATAATAATATTTATTATGTCATATATGATTCACTTACGACTTTATATTACCCGTCTATTTGTCAATTCCATGTTAAAGCAGCATTTTGGGTAAAATCATTTCATTTATCGTACATGTTATGACTTGTAATTAATCATATGATTACTTAGATCATTATTACTTCCTTCAATAATGTAAAACAAGATTTATATATAATATATATTCATAATATATATATAATAGATCAATAAATGGAATGAAATACACCGTTCATGGAGACGGTAGGCTGTACATATGCATGAACACTGTTTTCGTTTCCTTATTAAATTGAATAGAAGTAAGTAAATAACATATACATAAAAACAATTTCATTTTTATTTCATATAATTCATGATTATTTATTATATATAATTTATAATCATTCTGGAATGGTTAACAATGAGAATGAATGTCATCGCGTCGTGGAGACGGTAATCCGTACGTATGCCTGAGAGATGATATTATTCCCATAATTATTGAATGGAATTAGAGTGGATGATATATTATTTCATAATCATTATTATGTTATAATAATCAAATATAGTTATTATTTATACCATTATACCCATCCATGTAAGTGAGTGGTGGAAAAAACTAATTACACCACGGTATGGGGACAGTAAGCCGTACGTATGCAAACACGGTGATTTCGTTTTTTGTAGGATAGATATAATGTGAAATCGGGTTGTTTAATATTTATAATAACACATAATTATTTTAGTTATACGGATTTTATTACTTTATAATGAAACCACTAAAGAATATGATGTAGAAGAATAAAGAATCTTGAAAGAATCTGTAGAAGAGATTACCTCTTCTTCAACGCGCCTCTTCTAAACCTCCTCTTAAGGAACTACAGTTGGTAATTGAAGAAGATCATGACCATTATAATGTTTTTATGGAATTTAGAAAATAAATGGACAGGTTTTGGCTGATATTGAAGGCTCAAAATATTGTGAAGAGGAGAGGGAGGAGGTTCCCCGTCATAAGAGAGGAGCGGGACACTTTTGGAAATCTCAAAAATATTAATTTATAATAAATTCATACCCCACTTAAAAACCTGCCAAAATGTCTCAATTAAAATATTAGATGATATAGGGTTGTAATATAATCAGAAAATAAAAATTTAGACTTGTTTTTATTTTATTTTAAACCCTATCATTTTGATTTATCCATATTTAATCTATCTAATTTTATTTGTGGTAATACGATTCTAAATTATAAATTGTTATAAATACTCACTTATGTGTTTTTAATTGTCCATAATTGGATATATTATGATATTTTAGACCTTATAATTTTAATTTTTAATTTTAATTTTTTTGTAATTTTTAAATAATTTAATAATGTGTTATTTTTATAAAAAAATCAATAGTGTCAATTTTGATACAATTCAATTATTTGAATTTAAATTAAATCCACACAGAATATATATACTCAGAACAAAATATTTAATCGATTTATAACTTGTAATATTCATCTAAAAAATTCATGGAGCCCATTAATTTGTTTATATAACATTTATTTTAATATTTTTAATACCATTTATTTTATATTTCTATTAATAAAATAATTACTACAACATTTTTGAATAATTATTTAATATAATTATTTTTTACAGGAAAATTTAAAACAAAATAATATTATTTATATAAATCTATTATGTTCTATAATAATACTTATACTCGAATTTTTCATCTGAAAATAATAACATTTAAATTGTTATATTTATTAAATTATGAAGGTGAAAACTTTGATATCATTCAAAATAAAATAATATAAGTTTCATAATCAATTTTATAGGGAACCAAATGGTCAAACATTAGACCATTGAATGATTATAGTTTAAAAATACACGACCAATATGTTTTGGTTAGGTGTTTGTTCCTTATATGGTCACTATTTGTTTAATAAAAATAGTATTATTGTTTTTTCACTAAATAAATAATTTCTGCATCATTATTGTATAAGATATTAAGGAAATTATATATTTCATAAAAATTAAAAATAAATTACCATGATGAAGAAAAACATTTTATATTTCAAATGAGAATTTATTATTTAATTTATATTCTGTATAACCTTATATTAAAAATACTTTAATTATTAATGTTTGAGTGAGACATATTTCACTTTCTTTAAATAAAATAATTAAAGGTCTTAATAACATCCAAGTGGATTCCAAAAGATACCATATCGACCCTATTATTTTTTAGGATGAAATATAATCATCCGATTATATTAATACAAGTTTTAGGGTAATTTTATAATATTATTTTTACCCTTAATTACATTATTTACATTTAACTGTAGAAAATAAAATTTATTGTAGTTACTATTCATAATGCCTAAAAATAAAAAGTATCCTATTAAAATAATTTTAAACTATTGATTCCAAATATGGAATTCATTTTTCCAAATTCAATACATTGAAGTTGCAGTATTTAATTTAAAATTAATCCCGCTATTGTGAAAATTAGTTTTAAAAGTTCAAACATTGCAAAAGATTGAAATCTTTTTACCTATAAATTCAATGTAAAATTAATGATAATGACACAAATTATGTTAAATGGTAAAAATATATTCTTTTTAAACTTTAAAACCATTAAATATTATAATTTAACCATACAAATTATCTTAATGAAAAAAGTTGTTTTTAATTAAAATTTAGCGTAGTTTATCTATTCATTAAAATATGAAGGATAACAGAAAAATTTTAAAAAATTATCCAAAGTTATTTTTTATATCTATATTGAAATGAATAAGTTTATTTTGTCAAATTGAACTTATAAACATGTCAAAAACTGGATTTAATGTGAGTGCTCCATCATAAGGCGGCAAAAATGCAATTTTTGTAAAAAATAATTATTTTACCTGAATACTTTATTTTGTTCTCATACCATGTCCTAGAATATGTGTAAGATGAATTATTATTTAATAAAATTCAAAATTTAGTTAATAATATTCATAATGTCTAGTACATAACTATATCTCGTTGTTTAGTTAAACTCGGTATTGCGTAAAACACACGCTATCGAGGAAGGTCTCTCTTGTGTGAAACACAAGCCAGGAATAGTGTTTGCGTATAATAAAATCTAATACGGTGTTGTGTATAGCGCAAGATAAACTTTTTGTAGCTTACAACACAAAACATCAAAGAAATTATAAAGAATATTTCTCATAAAATCTCAGGGTGTTATAGTGATGGCCTGACATCCATTATAACCCAATATTCTTTGGGTCGGGTAGTTGTGGTGGTGGGACCAGGTGTGTTCAAGCAGGTTGTTTCCCAAGAATCTTAGGGATGAGGCTCAGGTTCCTATGGGAATGGTTATGTTTGGTTGTTGTGGCCTTGGTGTCTACGGGTGGGGTGTGTGGTTATGGTATCCCATGCGTATGTGCGGGTGGGGTATGGCAGTTGGATTACGGTAAGAATTTTTGGGGAGGTATGATGTGTAAGATGTATTCAATAATAAGAGGGAAAGTTTCACGGGGTACCCAAACATCGATGTTTTATAATATTACTTTACTTGCGATGAACCATCCCCCAGGGCCCGTATCGTGACTACCTTTAGCCCGCCTTCCATAGGCCAGGGGCTAGTGACTAACTCCAAAGGCGTAACTCCTTAAAAATTGAGAAGACATTGCCTTTATGAAACATAAAAACGCACAAATAGAGTACAAGATGATGAAAACATGAAGTAAAGCAGTAAAAAGTGTGCTATAAGTACAAAGGGGCCGGAAATACAAACCCAACAGAAAGGTGCAACTACAACTGAAATAAAGTACAACTGAAAAGACAAACAACTGAATGGTGAAGTAGCTCCTGGAACATCTTCTCGGTTCCTACATGAAGGGTAGGTACAGATGTCTTCCTCAGCACTCCACGTCTATCAGTCCACTCCGTGCGCCATCACACTGAGTGTCCACCTCTGGGTATTTTCCAGTTCTCGTACACTCTGCCTCGGTCAGCACTGTCCATTGACTGCATCCAACACAACGAGGTGCGGGCATAGCCCGTGAAGAGGTGATTATAACGATGCTTAGTAGGGACCCCATGACCCTAAAGGTCTCACTAAATCCAACAAGGATAAACCACAATGAATGATCTCAACAGATAAACTTTACATAGGTATATGCCCATATATATACATAAATAATCAAGTAACTCATCTCAATCATGAGGTAAACACAAAGGTCATTGACTCAGCTCGAACCAGTATTTTTATTCATGATGTGGAAAACACGGCTTTTGGATAACTCCCCCTCTGTAGAGTATAGTGGTCATGTCACGACTCAAAGGGGTTACTCACTAACCTTAGACTGTTAAGGCACTCTTCCTCTGTCGAGTACCGTGGGTCTGCCACCCCAACACAGTAGTGCTCCCCGCTATGGGTCTACCACCCCAACACAGTAGCACTCCCCCTAATAGACTACAGAGTTATTTCTCCTATCGAGAACCGCGGGTCTACCACCCCAACATAGTAGAGCTCCCCGCCATGGGTCTGCGGCCTCTACACAGTAGCTCTCCCCACTGGGAAAGTCAAGCCACTCCGAATTGAATCGGACAAGCATTCATCTGGTCTCACCTAGCTACAAGGTCATCGTACTCTGTATACTCGTCTCCACGAGGATCCGCTCCACGAGCTACTGGTCGACACTCCAAGTGTCACAAATTCCCACTAAGAAGTCTCTCAAAGATCCATCATTTCATAGGGATCTCAACGCAACAGACGACGCGTCAATTGGGTGTCAGGTATGTGAGTTATTAGCCTTTTTGTCCCGGGGGACCGGTTGGTTTCGTGTATGAACCAACCCTACCATATCTCAAATGTACCCCAAACTCCCATGGGGTATACTCAAAGGAACCATTTCTCAATGAGATTACCAACGCCTCTAACGGTTCTTCAAACGAACGTCCAGTCTGAGAGTTATTGGGTTTTCCGTTCCAGGGGCGCGATTGGTTTTTTAGTCTAAAACCAACCTGACTATTCTCCAACAGCATCCAAACCTCATGTGGAGTAAGCCAAAAGAACATTCTCTTGAAAAGGCATCCAACATAGTTGATGGCACATCAATCGGATGTTCGGTCCTTAAGTTATAAGGCTTTCTGCTCCGAGGGCCCAGTTGGTATCGGGTTCGAACCAACCCGGCCGTACCTAACATTCTCCAAAACCTTCAGTGTAATATATCGAAACGACCATCTCAATCTATGGAATTCTACACAACTAACAGTGCATCGATCGGCGGTCCGTAGCTCATGTTATGGGCGTTCCACCTAAGAAGGTCCGAAAATAGGGGGTCCGGGCCGGGTCCGACCCGGCCCAAAACCCCCTGGGTCGGCCCGACCCGGGTCTGGGTCCAGCCCGATATGCCGCAGCCCAGCCCATCTGGTGAAACCCATCCCTCGTGACCCGCCCCGGCCCGGACAGGGTTGCTGGCTCGGCCAATAGGCCGAGCATTTTGTGCGGAGCGGGGGGGGGGGGGTGGGGGTTGATTGTAACTAGCGGCGCCAACTGGCGCCGCCCTGCCATTCCGGGATCCCGCACGGCCACGAGGTCTGTCGCACCACCGTCGTGGCTGTTTCCACAGCGGGTTTCCTCCGGCGGCATGCTGGGGCGCCACCACGATGTTTTGCGGCCCACCAGAGTCGCTCTGGTTGTCCATTTTAGCTCTCGTCTGCACCTTCGAACTTCTAGGGTCACGCTCTTCACTGCGACAACTTCAAATCACCATTGTCCTACCGTTCACCCATCACCACGCAATACACTCATCATGAACAATTTACGATGGATCTGGACTTGTTTATTTGTTCTTACCCACTGTGTTAGTAGTTCGAATAATCACCCAACAGAATAATCTTCCATACTCGAGGGTATAAATCTTGTAAACGTAAATATAAAAAATCCCCCTAACTCAAAAAATGGCGTCGCACGTCGGGCGTCACAGAAGATGGCGTAGAAGGGAGAAGATTCGTAGATGACGTTAGAGTGCGTCCGAGGAGGAACCAGCATCTCCTCACTTGTTGTGGTGAAGAGAAAGGAAGGCGCATCGTCGTTCTTCATGGAACATGAGTTCTTTGTCGAAGAAGATGTCATTCTTCGTCAGAGGCTCGATGTTCTTCCAAAAAACTCAAGAGTTCTCCCAACTATTACTCACACAAAGAAAGCCCCCCCAAAATAAAATAATAAGCTACTCCTATTATTTTATTTAACACAATACATTTAAAATTCAAACATTCAAACCACTTCATTAATTAATTTAAGAGGTTGATTTTTTTAAATAAATGTGTCGGCTATTAATTAAAGAGAGGGAGAGGAGGTGAAAAAGAATAAAAAATTTATAAGGAGTTTCAAAATTAAAGAAGGGGTTTTATAAAGTTTAGTAGAAGGTGAAAGGTTGGGTTTCGTGTGAAACGGACCACCAGAGCGACATCGGTGGCCCGTGGAACATCGCAGCGGTGCGGGTCGTCGGCGTGTCGGCACCTGCGAACGGAGGCGGCTGTTGGCCGCCTAGAGATGGTGGCGCCCCAGCACGCCGCTAGAGGAAACCCATTGTGGCAACAGCCGCAGAAATGGTGCGATATACCCCGTGGCAACGCCGAATCCCGAAAAGGCGGGGCATCATTAGCTGGCGCCGCTGGTTCCAATCAACGATGCCCCCCCCCCCCCCGCTCCTCACTAAACGCTCTGCCAGTTGGCCGAGCCAGTGCCCCCCGGCCGGCCCAGGGCGGTCCATGTGGGTAGGGTCGCACCCCTCCGGGTCGGGCCAGACCCAGACCCGGGTTGGGTCGACCAGGTTCGGGTCACCCCAGGGGGTGTTAGGCTGGATCGGACCGGGCCCCGACCCCCTATTTTTGGACATTCATCAGTTAAACGACCATAACATGATCTACGGATCTTTGATCGATGAACAATCAGTTGAATGGAATTACATGGATCGAGAGGGTCGTTTCGGTATATTACAATCACGGTTTTGGCGATGTTAGGGTACAACAGGGTTGGTTCGAATCCAAAACCAACCAGGCCCTCGGAGCGGAAACACTTATAACATAAGGTACGAACGTCCGATTGGCGTGTCTTTAATTACGTTGGATGACTTTTGATGAGACTGTTCTTTTGGATTACTCCACTTGGTGTTTGGACATAGTTGGAGAATGGTCGCGTTCGTTTTAGCCTAAAAACCGACCGGGCCTCTAGAAGGGAAAAGCTAATAACTCTCAGACCGGACGTCCGTTTGACAAACCGTCAGCGACATTTGTAATCTCATTGAGAAACGGTTCCATTGAGTGTACCCCATTGGAGTTCGGGGTACATTTGAGATACGGTCGGGGTGGTTCGTACATGAAACCAACTGGGCCCCCGGGATAAAAAGGCTAATAACTCACAGACCGGGCGTCCGATTGACGTGCTGTCTATTGCGTTGAGATCCATATTACATGATGGATCTTTGAGATTCTTCTTTGTGGGACTTCGTGAAACTTGGAGAGTCGACTAGTTGCTCGTGGAGAGGATACTCACGAAGATGAGCATACAGAGTACAGTGACCTTGTAGCTGGCTGAGACCTGATGACTGCTTGTCTGATTCGATTCGGAGTGACTTGACTTGCCCAGTGGGGAGCGCTAATTTGTAAGTAAGGAGGACCCATGGCGGGGATCACTACTATGTTGGGGCGGTAGATCTATGGTACTCGACAGGAGGAGTACCTCTGTAGGCTATTAGGGGGAGTACTACTGTGTTGGGGCGGCATACCCATGGTGGGGAGAACTACTGTGTTGGGGTGGCAGACCTCCGGTACTCGACAGAGGAGGAGTACCTCACCAGTCTAAGGTTAGTGAGTAGCACATGAGAGTCATGATATGACCACTGTAATCAACAAATGATGAGTTCTCCAGCAGCCGTGTTTTCCACATCATGAATAAAAAATCTTGGTTTGAGCACAATCAAGGACCTTTGTGTTTACCTCATGATTAAGATGGGTTACTTAATAACTTAGGTATATGTATGGGCATTTACCTAAGTAAAGGTTATCTGTTGATATCTTTATTTGAGGTTTATCCTTGTTGGATTTAGTGAGACCTTGAGGGTCTCGGGGTCCATACTGAGTATCGTAATACTCACCCCTACACGGGCTATGCCCACACCTCGTTGTGTTGGATGCAGAAAATGGACAATGCTGACAGAGGTAGAGTGTACGAGGACTTGATGGTACCCAGAGGTTGACATTCGGCATGACGGAACACTGAGCAGACTGATAGACGCAGAGTGTTGAGGAGGTAATCTGTACCTACCCTTTAGGTAGAAACCCGGAGGACAATCGAGGATTTACTTCACCATTCAGCTGTTTTTCTTTTTAGTTGTACCTTCTTTCAGTTGTAGCTATACCTTTCTGTTGGGCATGTATTTCCGGCCCCTTTGTACTTCTAGCACACTTATTACTGATTTACATAGTGTTTTCTTCTGCTTATAATCTAGTTGTCTGTGTTTACATTTCATAAAGGCAATTCCTTCCCTATTTTTAGGGAGTTACGCCTTTGGTTCTAGTCTCCAACCCCTAACCTATGGAAAGCGGGCTTGGGGTAGTCATGATACGGGCCCCGGGGGATGGGTCATGAAAAATTGGTATTAGAGGGAGGTTTAAGGAGTTTAGGGGAAGGTGAAAGGTTAGGGCTCGTGTGGGCCCCACCTTTCAAATATCCACACATGGGAAGTTGGATAATTATGGGGCCCACCAACAACTTCACATGGGAGGGATTAACTTCAAAAGTTATAAAATAAAATTGTTCTAACAATTTTATTTATTTTAAACTAATTACCCTATTATTAAATCTCAACCTGCTTAAAATGCAACTACGGTAAAGGTTCCCATAAGAAATTACGGGCGTTCTAAGTTCATCGGTGCCCTCAGATTTCAATTCCGAACACCGGTTCAAAAGATAGATAATCCCACTCGTACGTAAACTGAATGTACCTGAACAAAACTTCAGAAATTGATTCTGGACACACCGGGCCTCGGAATAAGGTACCATCAGAAACTGCGAACTCGTAAAATTCCAAAGAAATTAAGAATAAATTTTCCTTGAAATTATCGGGACTTTACATTACATGAATTGTGTTATTTGGGGAGGGTGTCGTAATTATGTTTGGGTGGATAGTTTTCTTTACAGGTGCTTTGATATCTCCTTTTTCATGGGGCATTAGAATAACTCCCAACATGTGCATGAGAGCTTTTGGTTTTCCCTACTGAGTATACTTGTATACTCAACCTATATATAAAAAATTTCTTTCATGTTTTTAGGAGGACTTTGAGAACCGTGCCAGACACTACAAGTTCAGACTTTGGGGTAGTTGCTATTACTGTTTGTCTTTTCATTGGTACTTTCTTTTGGAGTTTTCTATAACTTTTCTAGAACATAATTTTGGAACATGTATATGAGAATTGTTTGTTTTGGATTTACCTCTAACCCCTCTTTTGTGTTGTATGGGATTTACTATCACATCTCTTGATCCTACTAAATAAAAAGGATAATGCCTTACATTTTGTGTGTGATTCTATACCTTTGGTGCTAGTCTCCACACTGGGACCTATTGAAGGTGGGTTTCAGGGGTCATTATATCTTCTTTAACATGGGGAAGGAAGGTTATGACAATCTCCTATCCCATCCCTCATCTTGGTGAAGGTTTGTTGTGATAGGTAGCATGAGAAATGGGGCAATGAACAACCGTCCTTTTAGTCAAATGAATTTCTCTACACATTCATTCATATATATGAAAATAACTCTTTTTTTAGTAAATTGTTTTAGTAGATTTCATAATCATGATAAATATCTCAAATAATTCCCATTATATCCTAAAAATATAAGAAAAACAAGTAATTCAATTACTGTAGTAGGTTTTGGACTTTTCTAAATAACATATACCCTCGAAGGACATTATGATATACACTGAGATGTGATTATATGACCCATGAAAGTAAATTTCTGAATCCTAAATTTACATTTGGTAAATTTTTCATAAAGATTATCATTCTTTAGGGTCTTCAGTTTAATTCCCAGATGTTCTTCATTGTCTTTATTTCACACTGAATATAAAAGAATATCATCTATAATGATGACCACAAACCAAATAAGTTAGTCTCTAAAGACTCTAGAGTTGAAATCCATGATTATGGATGTGGATTTAGTAAGATAAAAAGGAATTAAAATAACTTTATTATTTAAATACCTCATATGGAATGTCATGTTGGGAATATCCACTTACTATAACCTCAAATAGAGATATCCTGACTGAAGGTCGGTCTTGTAAAATTATTGACCTCCAAAAATTTAGTCAAATAAGTCATATCTATTTGGTAGATGATACTTTATATTTATATAGTGCCTTTTAGGTTCTAAATAATCATTTTGGAGTTTCATGGATATATTTTCCTTTAGAAAAAAATAATAGGTGCCCCTCGTGGTTTTTCACTTTGTCGAATGAATCCATTTTTAGGATTCTCCTAGAGTTTCTACTTCAATTAATGAATTTTAGTTAGTTCTATTCTATAAACAGTCTTTGAAACATTAATTGAACTATGTATGTGTTATATTAAAAAATAAACTTCATTACATGGTGGAAGAAATAAAAATTCATCTAATAAGATATCAAGAAACTCCCATACATAGTTGTATCCTTAATTTTTAGTTTCTTTCAAACCATCTAAGATAGGTAAACATCATGTTTAAGAATAATGACAAACATGATTTAATAAATTTCAAATTGATGGTCATATTAATTATCCCATTGATAAATTATCCTAGGGTCATTCATAATATGAAATGTTATATACCATCCTCATTAATTTTTATAGGCTCCATATTGAGAATATTGATCCATGAAAATAATAAAATCAAACAAAACTAAAGGTAGAATCACATGATTTCAAATAAGAACATTCCAAAAAACATAAATATGTGGGAAACTATAGGATTGAGATGTGATCATTAGGTCATCATGAATTATCATAGCTGACTAATAATCAAATTTTTTGGGTGATACATTGATACCAAAAGGAAATAAATTAGAATAAAGAGAGCATGTCGATCCTAAATCATGAAATAAAATTAGATATTTTAGAGTAGTTGATAAGTGAACCATTCACTGCATCATTATCAAAACGCACATTCGTAGTCATGACCATATAAGATATTTCTGTTCATATAGTACTAAGAGGTTTTTGACAATAATCATAAAAAACTAATAAATGGTTGCACTGGTTGGAGTAATTCCTATTCTCCTAATTTCTGAAGTAGTAGAATACGGGAGGTGATTTATTTGGAGTACTATTTTCTGACATTTCATTAACAATCATATTCATCTCCTTTTTATGTCAATTAGATTTATGAACCACCTTTCCACCATTGATATACCTCCCATTTATATTCAAATATTTCCATTTATATTTCTACCTACATTTATACCATATAGAGGGATGAGATTTCATTCCACTAATTGATTTATTTGAATTTTTTATGAGACAAGATCATTCTATTATAATCTGAACCATGAAAATAGATTGAATATAAAATTCCAATTTCTATTTTGAATTCACATTGAATTAATTATTCATAGATAATTATGTATCTAATATCATAATTCCTTTTAGTGAAATAGTTTTATGTCGCTGTAGAATCAATTAATCTTAATTTTAGGTATGATAATTATACCATAGGAGTACCATTATATCGAAGTTAAATTTTCCTCTTGGATACCAATTGACTAATCACAAATTTTATTCAACCAATAAATTTCCTTCTCTATATGAGTCAATAGATGAAAAATAATGTACTTACTATATAATATCAAATTAAACTCATCCCAATCCACGAATTAAGTTTATTACGCATTTCACATGTTGCTAATAATATGCAAAAATTAATATGATTCTACATAGATATAATAAATAGATATAAAATACTTTTCATGACATAACCATTAATGTATAAAAAAAATTTCAATGGTGTTGATCCATTTCTCAGCTACTAGTGGATCAGAAGATCCACTAAAACATGGTGGATATTTTATAATGAATTATTTGATGGTATGTTATTCCCTTATTTATTTTTGTGGATCTCGGTAGTATTCATAGACAAATACATTTGGGTGATTGTAACCAAGTGATTATTTATTCCAGATCCCATATCATTTTGGTTCTTTAGGTGGAAAGTCCATACATTATCCATCACATTCGGCATTAACATGATTCCATTAGGTTTTATCCATATAATAAAATAAAAACACATATTTTAAAAAAAGTCATTTAATTCTATAAATTTTCATTTAAAAATAATTTATTCAAGGTCTAAATCATGAAACTATCATCTATGACAGCTAAGGTTAAACCTATTTTTATTCATGATCATTACCAAAAAAATTTCTTTTATCCTATAATTAATCTTATCCCCACATTTTTCCTAAAATATTACTAACTTTAATATCTAATGAATGACTCAAACCTAATATGATACTAGCTAAAGTGTCTTGATAATTTTAAACATAATATTACATCTATTTAGATAAATATTCTACACATAACATTACAATCCATGCCAGAATTGTAATATTTTAGTGTCTTTGTAAATAATATATATAGTATTATTATTTTTTGATAGATCTCAAAAATCAATCACATTTATCATCCCAAAAATTACACTTCATATGAATACCTTTCTAAAAAATTATTCATAAACTGGGGAAAAGAAACATAAGAAAATGATCTTCACATATACTAACTTATGGTGAACATGGGAAATATAAATTTTTGATCATGTGAAATCATAATAAATTCAAAAAGGTTAGATATAATGATCATAAAATTAAAAATACCCAACCAATCTAAAAAATATCAAAATTATGAGTCAAATAATAACATTTCATTATTTAATAATACATTAATCATATGAATGATAACTCATAAATTCTCAATCATGAGCCATATGTTCATTTCATAAATTTCTGTTGTATAATAATAGGTATATAAACCTCTTTTTATGTTAAGGATAACTACAAAGATGACCAGATCATGCCAGAAAACCTCTTTCCCACTAAGGATCAAGAGAATCAACATTTTACATTATTGATCACGAACTTTGATTTATTTCCCATAATGGATCTATAATTTCCCTATGTTTCCCATAATCATCTTTTAAGATATAAGACATTACACAATGCATTGTAAGGAGAAATATGGACCACATATCACATAATGAAAACCAAATATCTAAGTTCAAAATTATTATAAAACATTCATCATATCAACAACCATGAAATTTAATGGTTTTGATAAAAATTTAATCAAAATATAAATTATGTAAAAGAAATTGGTTTTATATCTATATATTCTTTTCTTCATAATAGTAAAATATCCTGATAATTAATAAATATTTAATCTTCATTCTATATACCAATAAACCACATAAAGAATCAATCGATGTCATATTATATGTATAAGTTATTTTTAATGATCACTTCGAATAATTGTAGAGGAAAATATCCTTTCGATTTTGAAATCACTTATAATATAATAGATTTGAAATTATAAATGAAAAAATATCCCATAAAACATTGTTATAAATATATAATTGGTGAAATAATGAATGTATTAGTCATTATGGAGGGAGAATTGTTTCCTACTGAATGAGACAAAAAAATTCATTACACAAATTCAAAACATACCTCGTTCTGAAAACGTCAAAAATATTCTTATTAAAATATTTTGTAAAAATAATTAAAACATGGGTAAAAATAACATTAAACAATTATTCTAGAGCATTAAAAAATTCTCTGGAAACATTTTGATTAATCATTATATGTATGAAAAAAATCATAAAATTCTTATAACAAATACATAAACATAAACAATAATGAATATTTTTAGGATTCTAAAATTAAACCCTTACCACCATGGTGTCTTCTAAATCAAACATCCCATGAAAGAATGACACATATATTTTTTTTGTATATACCATTATTTTCATATTAATAAACATAAAATAGATTCATCTTCAATATATACACCGCAGAAAACCATGTTTTGAAGATTGAATGTATCCCACTAAAATTAAAGTGAGATGAAAATCCCTTAACTCAAGTCTCAACATTCCTTATTCATAGTCAAAACTCGTGAAGAAGAAAAATTTATTTATTATACACATATTATATAACCATATTAATATATATGAATCTATTTTTGATTTATTTATTTCTTCATATCAACTATTTTTCATGAATTTGATATTAGAATAACTGTTCAAGGTTATAACTATATCATTTTCCAGGAATATTTCAGTTCAGAAGTTTCGATCCCTGTACTTAGAGAATGATTTTGAAATATAAAAATAAAAATAATGGTATAAAAAAATTATATATTATTTATATAATTATTTATATAAATATTTATAATCATTCCTAGAATTTACATATAAAAAAATGAATTACATTGTTCACAAAGATGGTAGTTCATACGTACATAATAACAATATTTTAAATTTCTTAATGAGGAAAAAAATGAAATGAAAATAATTATTTAAAATTTTATAATAATTATTATGTTATATATAAAATATAAATCTATCAAAATCTTCCTCAATATAATGAAATTAATATTTAAATGAAAAATTAATCACATTTATTTATAGAGTTGGTGGTCCAGATATACGCACGAACAACATTATCGATTCTCAAAGGATACAACAATAAGAAATTTCATGTTGTTTTAAAATTAAATAATTTTAATTAATTAATAAATATAATATATAAACATTTAACCCATCATAATAATCGTACAAAAATTATGGTGATGACAAAATAATTGCATCGTTACGTGGATATGGTAACTAATAAGCAAGAAGGAGCCATACATTCCACTCTAGTTTGATGGAAAATAGGTTTTATAAGTGTATTCTCATAATAATAACAAAATTTCACCATATTTATTTTTCTTTATTATTTATTTTATGATAAATACTATAATATTCTAAAATGCATGAAATAATAGAGAAGCAATTGAATAGAAAATGTGATATCCTCTTCTTTGAAATGACGCCTTAAGATCATTTCAAAAGAATATAGGATTTAACATTTGGGAATAAAAACCCTATAGGATTTGTATAGGGTAGTTTAAAATAGACATTGGTATATTATGGGGAATGTTGGAGGCTAAATGTGGTGTAAATAAATGAGGTAGGTGGTGACCTTTTATAAATGTGGTGAGGGGAACATTTAGAATTTATCAAAAGATTAAATAATGATAAATTAATTATCATAATTTTTTTAAAAATGGCCACATATTATAATATAAGGTAGGATATATATTTTATCCCCTAATCCATTATAATCTAGACATGGATTTCATGTAATTTTTAACATTATTATTTTTATTAACCCTTAGTTATAGAAATTTAATTTTAAAAATGATAATAACGTTTATTATTATAAAAAGGATATTATTTTTACATATAAAGTGAAAATTGGATAATATATGATAGGCTCACGATATTTTTAAAATTATAATATGAAAATTTTATTATTTAAATATATTAATATTTTTGAAAAATTTAGAAAAATATTATTTTAATATAATATGATTAGTGTCAATTTTAATACAATTCATTTAATTTGACATTAAATACATCATTACAAATGTAAAATTAGAATATAAATAATTAAAACCTCCCTAATATATAATACTGATATAGAAATTTTTGGGTCACATCAAATAATTAATATTATATCAATGTAAAAAATTTTAAAATCGTTTATTATATTTTTTTTATTAATTTGAACAATACTTGTGTAATTCCATGAGACTGGGTCCACTTATCCCGAGCCCCATGATGGTGTGTCAAATGGACTCATGCCTGCCTCCCCATATAACAAAGGATTATAAATACCTGTGAGGTTGTAATTGATGTACATTAGGGAGACTATACTCTCATATAAGTGTGGTACAATAGATAAAGTGAATAATAAATAACATATGTATCATAATATAATCAAATAGAATCAGAAAACTAATTTGGAATCATAAAACGATAACCTAAGAGGTAAGAAGTAGAAGTTAATAGAATTGAATAATTTAACCAAAAGACTCTATGGTAGTCTTTGCTACCAAGATACATGGCAAGATGTAATAAAAAAAGAACATGAATATATAAGCATGTTATACAATAATACCTAAATACAAAAAACAACTCCAAGAATCTAAGGCCTATGCCTGACCTTATTCTTCTATGAACCATTTAAATGTAAGAATTTCAAGATCATGAAACATGGATCAATAATTTTTAGTACCTATAGATAAATGATCATCTTGTGTATGAAAATAATATTGTGTAGGTTGTGAGATAAAAATATTCGTAGGCCACCAACAACAGTGTATACATGTAATCTAGGTATTTCTCATAACTAAAACCATTTTTATGCATAACATAATATGTAATAAAATGGTGAATAAATTACCAGGATTCTCAGATTCACAAGGGATAGTTGATGACTCTACTTACTTCGGCTAATTTCCAGGGTAAATATTTGAATATTTACTCTATATATAGAAGTAATATTATAGTATAATTACATACTTCAAATACATATATAAACCAAGTGTCTCTCAATTACTTTTGGCCATATACCGAGAATATTAGTTCTGGTTGGACCAGAAAGTAACATATACATCCATTACCAGTCTACGAAGCTGACAAAATCATGAAATTGGTTAGATTCCCTAAAATACAATAAATTTAGATATATCATTGTTGAACACATGGTAAGGTGAGTGAGACATCATGGAAACACTCTAACCATGGAATGTGAAACGTAAATCCCGACGCCCATATAGTATCCCTAGTGCGAGATTCGATACTCAACACCCAATGTAAAGGGAGCTGAATACTGCCATGCTCAATAGTCCATTACCTTCTTTTCTTAGCCTATATGGAGACATATTATAATTATAAAAGTCATAGGTACTTACTAACCATACATTGATTTCATATAACCCATATTCAAAGAAGTTGTATATTAATTCAAAATATAATTCATAAGAAGTAATTTCTTATGAATTTTATTATCCAGATTCTTTTAAAAATTATCCAAGATAATTGTCAATGATAATTCCTTTAGGTATAAACAAAGGGATCATGTGTACCATCCCTAGGGTGATTCTTTTTAAAACCAATTGACTCTATTTAAGAAAAGAAATTATTCTTGAATTAACCATTTATTATAAAACAACCCTTTACATTTATCGAAACATTAAAAATTAATTTATATGGATAATGTTTAAATTGGAAGGTATAATATTCAATTAATTTTACATATGCCACCATATTTTGTAATACATCAAAACAATACATTCACTATAACCAATTCATTTAATTCATTATGACATGGAAATTCTATTTCTAAGGATCAAGATGATAACTTAAAACATGACTTGTTTATTAAATAAATTGGAAACATGAGAAATTCTAACAATATGAGGGATTTGAATATAAGGGGTTTCTTGGGATACATTTAATACCCATAATTCAATAGTAATTTCATATAAAATCTATGTTGCAATCTATTTAGGAGTTCTTAGAATTTGATCTAATTGACCAAAAATGATCATTTTCAATGGCACACTAATGGAGTGTCCATATATGGTCTGTGAAACCTCTAAATCACCAAAGTTGAATCTATTATAATATTTATAGGTACAAGGATCAATATAATAGAGATTCTCAAAAAAATCTAGTGAGAGGAACAACGACATAGTTATGAATCGACCAAAATCAAAGGGCGAATGATGTGACCTTCTACCTCAAGTTTGTAGTTGATTCCTTGATTGGTATCAAATTCAAATTCATAGTAGGTTGGAAGATATTGAAGAAATGTTCCAATTCCCTGAAATTAGGGAAAATGATCCAACATCAAAATAGAGTAATGTATGGTATGATAAACATTGATAGGAGTTGAGAGACTATGATTACTTATTAAGACCTATCAAATTATTCTAAAGGATTGAACAATGGATACTAGATAGAGGAAGTACAATAGTGCCTGGAATTAGGTTTTTTTATATATATGGGAGAAGAAAGGGGGTTCTATCCATTGGAGGAGGAATGGGAAAAAGGAAATAATCTTATAACCCAATAGTGGGGGAAATGGTAAATTCACCCCAAATTATCAAAGCAAACTATTTAGTCACATGGTTAGTCAAGATTTGAACTAACCATGCATGGTTATTTGTTGAGAAGGGTAACCAACATGGTTAGGTGCATGGTTTAACTAACGATGAGTATTCTATACAGAATGGCATTGTCCCATCTCTACAAGTAGTTTCACTACCGAGTTCCCAGGGTTTACTATTAAAAAAACCATGTAGCCTAGTCTGTTTTCCCAATTTTAGAGCTCCAAGATCCTAATGATCCCTAGACACTCCTAGGACCTCCAAGTATTGATTATAATTATTTATTATTTCTATTTAAGTGACATAAATTCAAAAACTAACAATCCATACCTTCATTAAAAAAATGGACTTTATAACCTCCCCTCCATAAAGCAACTCAACCCCAATTTGGACTTATAAAGTTAAAGAAGAATTCATAGCAAAGAGTTATAGAAATTGAGAAAGTAAATTTTCTTACCACTTCTAGGTATCATCATGAACTTGGACAGGTTTCGATAACCCTCATACTAGCTACTGATGTTTTTCCCTCACCTTATGACAGGTGTTACACCGAGTGATGAAACTAACAATCATGTTTTTCATACAACACCACTAATACTTGCATTGTATATATCGATATATTTTGGTGATATTGGGGTGAAAACCCCATGATGAGGCATGGAATTCCCAAATCATCTCCTCTATTACATCTACTGGGACCCATACACTCCCTTGGAATATTAAGGTGTCATCACAATCCAATATCCAGACTAAATATGCCTCATCATTTGAAACTCATTCCCTTAGAAAAAAGCCTTTCGTATATGATAACCGCTCATTAGTACCCATTCATGTATATTATATGTAACTAATAAGGCTAGGAAGATATCTTTACCATGGAAATCCAAAACCTCGATGTAAATCTCTAAGAATATGGCCACAAATATCCATTCACCAGTATATTTCTAACCCACATGTGTCTATGTCTTTTAGATCAAAGAATCATCTTCCAAATCTATGTTAACTACCATATAGGAAAGCTCAAATTCAAACTACAATTGGTACTCAACCCACCTACGTTTTATAAGATTTAAATCCCCCCTGTATAAAAATGTATTTTAGGATTTGTTTGATATTTGAAAACAAAAAAAAAATATTCTAATAGACAGTACCTCAAACAACATAAATCATAAATAATAACATCAACAACAAGGTCACGCATTGCGTAATTACTCTTGTGAGGCAGCAACTGATGAGCCCCATACACGAGGAATCACTCTCCCATCATCAAAACAACACCAAGAATAATACCTGATGTGTAATAGAATACTCTATAACTCCTGACTGTCTAGGGAAGAATCAATATAAATGATGAGCACAATATTCCCCTCGACTCCAAAAAATATGTTTCACAAGCTTCTGAATATTATAATTTCACACCCTTATCTTTCACGCTCGTAAGTGGTGCTGCATGGCATGAGGAATCCTGGTTTAAGAATATACAATATAAATAAATTCCCAAGAAAATATGAATTTCAAATATGTTATTGGGATTCTCGAAAAAAACTACATATCTCTTTCTCTAGGTTTAGTGAAACTTTTCACTCTGAGATAATTATACCCTAGAATTTTACTTTTTCAATCAAAAAGTGGTATTTACTAAGATTAACATATATATGGTTCTCCCTTAGTGTATTACGTATGATCATATGATTATTGGAATGGTTGTTTCTAGAGCATGAATAAAACAAGATAAAATAAAAAAAACTCGACCAGGGAAACCCAATACTGGTGAAAGACCTAATTCATAAAATCTATAAAGACAACATGTGAATTCATGAGTATGGACTAAAAATAGGCACTCGTAGACACAAAAACAACTTTTGAAATCTTTTCATGGTATGTATGTAGTCCTTAGACTAACCTTATTACATTACTACCTTAGATTTATCATTAAATACACCCCTACCCCTGGTGATTATCAAAGAGGTCTCCTATTATAGGATGTAGATAACGATTCTTTCTAATGAGATTATTACTATGATGGTAATCCACACAAATTCTAATAGTATCTCCACCTTCTTGGGAAAATATTGAATAGTTAACGCGAAGGATAAGTGATGGTTCAAATAAATCCTTTATCCTATAGATACTAAAATTTCATTATCTATTGAATAGGCTCCATAGGGTCCATCTTATAAGGATGAATGGTCAATGGTTCTTTTCTTGGTTCTAAATTTATAATAAACTTTACATATCACAATTTAGGTAGATCAGAGATGTTTTCAAGAAATATTACTCCTAAATGGAACACAAAAATAGGGTAATGAGTGGGTCACAACCCCTGGACGTTTAGGAAAATTCTAGAGATCTGAACTATGACACTACACTTCCTATTGTGTTTTGGTAATACTTGTATCACAATGATATCCCACTCACCTATATAGACATTCCTAACACCCTGTGGTGATGTGAAAATCACCTTTTGATGATAGTAGTTAATATGGGCTCAATAGGGAACTCACCATTCCGTCATGCTGGTTCTGTTAAATCATGTTATATCGAGCACATACTGATTCCACCTGAAAAGGTAACCACCTATCTCTAGATGAAAATACATTCAATGGTGAAAAACCGATAGAAAAACACATAAAGGTGTTTGTAGTGTCATAAATCCATGAATTTTCTCAATATTGGTCCCCATATGTCCCATAAAAATCTCATATATAAATGAGTGAGATGAGAATATGTGAAAGAAATTAGACACTAAGGTTGAGGCTACAAGAACAATACCTAGAAATGTATAATATTCGCTTCTCTTCTCCTCTAACGTAGGAGTAATGACATGCAACATTCTTGTATTCTGGACCTAACTCACATTCTATATTCCATGAGTAAGCCCACTCTATAGGCACAATGAATCATATGTCTGAATGACTTTTTTATGATTTTCACCTCATCCCTATCCACTTGTGGTATACCATCTACCATCCTAATGTGATCATACTAATCTAGCTCCGGATTGTTTAGTAGGTGTATATCCTCTATTGATATGCATTGGATTGAATTTCCTATAGAAATGGTGAATATGGACCATCCTACCATAACTTCTACACTCAATTGGATCACATGAGAATTGAGGAATTGTATACCTTGGCTTCCCAGACCAAGGAAAAATAAAAAATCTATCTTTATAAAGAGTCTGGCTAGAAGTAAATCTATGGGTAGTCACAAAGTTCCTATTTTTCTATTAGTTAAACAGCTAATAGTTCAATCTTCCAAACTACCTCAACTCACTCCTTCAGATTCCCTCAAGTGACAATATGTAATAAGTTTATAGTTAAATATTTTAGGAATATTAATCAACCTAAACATTTTGACATACGGTATAAATGCATATACAATCCCACCCAGGAATTTCCTAGTGGTCATATGATCATTAACAACAAGAAATTTACTGAAATGTTGTATATCTGTTTAATGAGTTGAATAATCCATAACTAACATAGTCCCCTATTGTGGGTTCATGATTTCACTAGATCTATTATCCCTCAGTGTCTAGGGAATGATTTAGTCATAGAATATGGTATGAAAATATTCTTAGACCATATGACATTACCGATCTACTTGGTTGTTAACATTCCACCACATCTTTCCCGAATCATGCACAATATGAGCTTCTATCTTTACGCTACACTCTATAGTTGCCCCTAGATGATCAAAAATATGTAATATAACCTCAATTTAAGACTCAAAACCACATATTCCTTTATCTTCGATGAATGAGGTAGGATTATGTGGCTAAAACACATGAGTAAACTGCACCATGATCAGGTTACGTCGAATTTGAACTTACTTAAACAACATCACACATAAGAAACCATCTAATAAAATGGAATATGTACACATATACAAAATAAAAAGAGGTTCTATAGGTGGCCATTGAGGAGGAATCACATGTGGATTTGGAATTTCTACCTCGAGAGTATTTTCATCACCACATTCAGTGAGTACGAAGGGATGATATCATTGAACCCTGGCATTATAATTCCAAACACACACATCATAAAAATATTTTATAAACTGAGAAGGTATTATTTAGGAAACTAGGGACTGTCCAAATAGTTCATATGAGAACGATCATACATCTATTCCTTCTTCAAAATCTAGGTATATAATGTATAAAGGGACAATAAATAGCTATAAAAATGTTATCTATACCAACTACCCAATAATTTGGTCTGGTTCCGGTCCAATTCTCTTTTTCGATCATATATAAGATGTTATTTTTTCAATTTAGAAGTCATATTCATTTTTAGTTTGATCATTTTAAATAAATAATCACATTAGATGGTTGAATTAAATGGATTTCCTTTTCCAATACATATGGTAACATAGAACTTATGAACCAAATATGGATGCCACCAAAAATAAAACATAACACATTCATGCTTATGAAAATTATTGTCCATATAGCAATGTAAAGTAATTTAATCAGTAAGGTTTCTTGTTTATCCTATTTAGGAAAGCACTACTAGGTTATGGAAGGAACATTAAGTATAAATTATGTTTTCAAATATCTACAACAAGTGTCACCACAATTCATTATAATCAAGGAACTAACAATATGTGATAGTAGAATTCACACTAAAAATAAATGATACATGGAATGATGCCTTAAAGTTTACACTTATTATGCCTATTAATGTTTCATGTGAAAATGACACATTCCCTCATATCATATAGCCAAAGATGAAAGAATTCATCTACCAGAACTATAAGAATAACCACAAAACATCATGTTTATCACTAAATGGTGAAATGATATCAATCATAATAGGAAAAAAATTTAAAAATAATTATAAATTTAGAAAATCGTCATATACCCTGAACACGGGTTCACGATTCCCAATCACGACATATGAACCTGTTCTAAGAATTCCCAAATTCCAATATATTGTCTCTATTTAGAATTTGATGAATGAAACCTCTCTGATACCACTTTTTAATATCCCAACACAAGGTCCACTTAACCCGTACCCCATGATGGTGGGTCATATGGACTCAAGCATGCCTCCACGTACACCATAGCCTATCGAAAAGCTACGAGGTTGTAATGGTGGTAAAGTGGGGAGACTATAAACTCATATTATAGTATAATAGTGGATACAAACAATAATAAAAAATAGTGGGGGATGAATATAAAAAAATCAATAAACTATTGTGGAAGCATAAATAGATGACTGAAGAAGTAGGAAACATAATATAATTAATCTAAATAATAATACTAAAGGCCTCTACTATAGTGTCAGATACATGGATACATAGAGTTATGTAATACATAAAGAATATTTAGATAGAATCATTATATATAATAATAAAAAAGATAAAAAATGTCTGCAATTATCTCAGGCCTAATCCAAATCGATTTATCCAATTCTCCAACTAAAGGTACGAATGTCAGTATCATGGAGTAGGGAACCTTCCCTTATAAATACAAGTAGACAGGTGATCTTCTCGGGTACCAAAGGTATCCCAATTGGGGTGGGAGATAAAAATCTTAGTAGGACCCCACTAACGGTGTCAACTTGTAAACTGAGTATTTCTCATAAATAAATAGTGAGGAGGTATAAAAAATATGTAAATAAATACTGAATAAATAACCAAGACACTCAGGTTCCTAAGGGATACATGATAGCTCTACCTACATCAGATCAATACAGGAAGGAATGTCTAAAGAATCACTATATATATAGAAGTAATATATATTTTATAATTATATATTTTCATCCACCTATAAGAACCATGTTCTTGTTGATACCTAATGGCCATATATCAGGAATACTAGAGGTAGATGGATGAGGATGTACCACAGAAATTCATTACCAATTTTACAAGCCTAAAAGATCATGCAATAGGTTACATGACTTATATCTGAACAGTCTGTGAGAAATCATGATAAAACACTCTGGGTGGAGAGTGGGCCATCATGGAAACAGTACAACCATTGAACATGGTGCGTAAATCCCAACTCTCTTATGGAATCACTGGTGTTAGATGACATGCTCCACATTAGATTCAATAAAGCGTGACAACACAATTCTCAATGGCCCCTTACCATCATATCATAGCCTTTATGAAGGTTCATTATAATTATAACCATAATGGGGCACTAAATCCTAACTAATTATTTCATATAGACCATATTCATAGAAGATTTATAACCATTCATAACATAATACAAAAGGCATAAACTCTTAGGCATTTCTGTATCCAGGTTCAATTGAAATTAAAACATTGTAAATCTCCATCATACATCATATATCTATAAAAAAAGGGAATGACCTTACTATTCCTTATAAAATTCAATTTAAAACTAATTGATTTAGTTTAAAAAATGTAATCAATAATGAATTATGAATTTCATTCACACCAACACATTCTTTTTTGTAAAAAATAGACCAATTCTTTTATATGTCTCAAGTATCAATTAGAAGGTGTCATAGTGATTTCATTTATTGGATTCCACCACCTTGAATAATCCATCGTATAAAATCCATTAACCATAACCAATTCATTCAATTCATTAAGGCATGTAAATTCCATTTCTAATTCTTAAGGGGATAACATAGAAGATAACTTGTTTATAAAGGAAATATTATACTTGGGAAATCCCAACCACAAGTGGACAGAGAATCATTGTGGTGGATTTGGTAAAATATAATACACACTAATCAATATAATTTTTTAAAACTAAAACATATTCTATTTAGGAGTTTTGGGCATTTGATCTAGTTGACAAAAAAGGCTATTTTCAATGGCACACCCATGGGGTGGCTATATATGTTTTCTAAAACCTCTAAACCACCAACCTAAATAAATTGACATGTATCTAGGTAAAAGGTTTAATAATACATGAAAAAATTGATATAATTGTGATCCCGGAAAAAATATGACGTTTGACACAACTTTGTAGTTATAAAATGATAAAAAAAACAAACAGAAAACGATCTGACTACCTACGTCAAGGCCATAGAAGAATCCTCACGCAGTATAAGCCTCAGATTCAGAGAAGGTTTGATTATATTTGGGAAATCCTCAAATTCCCTTAATATAGGGAAAATGTGTATGTACCTTAATTGTGAAATGGATGGAATGATAATCCTTAATAGGAGTTGAGAGAACGTGGGAGATTAACGAGATATATCCTAAAAATATAAGAAAAACAAGTAATTCAATTACTGTAGTAGGTTTTTTACTTTTCTAAATAACATATACCCTCGAAGGACATTATGATATACACTGAGATGTGATTATATGACCCATGAAAGTAAATTTCTGAATCCTAAATTTACAGTTGGTAAATTTTTCATAAAGATTATCATTCTTTAGGGTCTTCAGTTTAATTCCCAACTGTTCTTCATTGTCTTTATTTCACACTGAATATAAAAGAATATCATCTATAATGATGACCACAAACCAAATAAGTTAGTCTCTAAAGACTCTAGAGTTGAAATCCATGATTATGGATGTGGATTTAGTAAGAGAAAAAGGAATTAAAATAAATTTACTATTTACATACCTCATATGGAATGTCATGTTGGGAATATCCACTTACTATAACCTCAAATAGAGATATCCTGACTGAAGGTCGGTCTTGTAAAATTATTGACCTCAAAAAATTTAGTCAAATAAGTCATATCTATTTGGTAGATGATACTTTATATTTATATAGTGCCTTTTAGGTTCTAAATAATCATTTTGGAGTTTCATGGATATATTTTCCTTTAGAAAAAAATAATAGGTGCCCCTCGTGGTTTTTCACTTTGTCGAATGAATCCATTTTTAGGATTCTCCTAGAGTTTCTACTTCAATTAATGAATTTTAGTTAGTTCTATTCTATAAACAGTCTTTGAAACATTAATTGAACTATGTATGTGTTATATTAAAAAATAAACTTCATTACATGGTGGAAGAAATAAAAATTCATCTAATAAGATATCAAGAAACTCCCATACAATAGTTGTATCCTTAATTTTTAGTTTCTTTCAAACCATCTAAGATAGCTAAACATCATGTTTAAGAATAATGACAAACATGATTTAATAAATTTCAAATTGATGGTCATATTAATTATCCCATTGATAAATTATCCTAGGGTCATTCATAATATGAAATGTTATATACCATCCTCATTAATTTTTATAGGCTCCATATTGAGAATACTGATCCATGAAAATAATAAAATCAAACAAAACTAAAGGTAGAATCACATGATTTCAAATAAGAACATTCCAAAAAACATAAATATGTTGGAAACTATAGGATTGAGATGTGACCATTAGGTCATCATGAATTATCATAGCTGACTAATAATCAAATTTTTTGGGTGATACATTGATACCAAAAGGAAATAATTTAGAATAAAGAGAGCATGAAGATCCTAAATCATGAAATAAAATTAGATATTTTAGAGTAGTTGATAAGTGAACCATTCACTGCATCATTATCAAAACGCACATTCGTAGTCATGACCATATAAGATATTTCTGTTCATATAGTACTAAGAGGTTTTTGACAATAATCATAAAAAACTGATAAATGGTTGCACTGGTTGGAGTAATTCCTATTCTCCTAATTTCTGAAGTAGTAGAATACGGGAGGTGATTTATTTGGAGTACTATTTTCCGACATTTCATTAACAATCATATTCATCACCTTTTTATGTCAATTAGGTTTATGAACCACCTTTCCACCATTGATATACCTCCCATTTATATTCAAATATTTCCATGTATATTTCTACCTACATTTATACCATATAGAGGGATGAGATTTCATTCCACTAATTGATTTATTTGAATTTTTTATGAGACAAGATCATTCTATTATAATCTGAACCATGAAAATAGATTGAATATAAAATTCCAATTTCTATTTTGAATTCACATTGAATTAATTATTCATAGATAATTATGTCTCTAATATCATAATTCCTTTTAGTGAAATAGTTTTATGTCGCTGTAGAATCAATTAATCTTAATTTTAGGTATGATAATTATACCATAGGAGTACCATTATATCGAAGTTAAATTTTCCTCTTGGATACCAATTGACTAATCACAAATTTTATTCAACTAATAAATTTCCTTCTCTATATGAGTCTATAGATGAAAAATAATGTACTTACTATATAATATCAAATTAAACTCATCCCAATCCACGAATTAAGTTTATTACGCATTTCACATGTTGCTAATAATATGCAAAAATTAACATGATTCTACATAGATATAATAAATAGATATAAAATACTTTTCATGACATAACCATTAATGTATAAAAAAAATTTCAATGGTGTTGATCCATTTCTCAGCTACTAGTGGATCAGAAGATCCACTAAAACATGGTGGATATTTTATAGTGAATTATTTGATGGTATGTTATTCCCTTATTTATTGTTGTGGATCTCGGTAGTATTCATAGACAAATACATTTGGGTGATAGTAACCAAGTGATTATTTATTCTAGATCCCATATCATTTTGGTTCTTTAGGTGGAAAGTCCATACATTATCCATCACATTCGGCATTAACATGATTCCATTAGGTTTTATCCATATAATAAAATAAAAACACATATTTTAAAAAAAGTCATTTAATTCTATAAATTTTCATTTAAAAATCATTTATTCAAGGTCTAAATCATGAAACTATCATCTATGACAGCTAAGGTTAAACCTATTTTTATTCATGATCATTACCAAAAAAATTTCTTTTATCCTATAATTAGTCTTATCCCCACATTTTTCCTAAAATATTACTAACTTTAATATCTAATGAATGACTCAAACCTAATATGATACTAGCTAAAGTGTCTTGATAATTTTATACATAATATTACATCTATTTAGATAAATATTCTACACATAACATTACAATCCATGCCAGAATTGTAATATTTTAGTGTCTTTGTAAATAATATATATAGTATTATTATTTTTTGATAGATCTAAAAAATCAATCACATTTATCATCCCAAAAATTACACTTCATATGAATACCTTTCTAAAAAATTATTCATAAACTGGGGAAAAGAAACATAAGAAAATGATCTTCACATATACTAACTTATGGTGAACATGGGAAATATAAATTTTTGATCATGTGAAATCATAATAAATTCAAAAAGGATAGATATAATGATCATAACATTAAAAATACCCAACCAATCTAAAAAATATCAAAATTATGAGTCAAATAATAACATTTCATTATTTAATAATACATTAATCATATGAATGATAACTCATAAATTCTCAATCATGAGCCATATGTTCATTTCATAAATTTGTGTTGTATAATAATAGGTATATAAACCTCTTTTTATGTTAAGGATAACTACAAAGATGACCAGATCATGCCAGAAAACCTCTTTCCCACTAAGGATCAAGAGAATCAACATTTTACATTATTGATCACGAACTTTGATTTATTTCCCATAATGGATCTATCATTTCCCTATGTTTCCCATAATCATCTTTTAAGATATAAGACATTACACAATGCATTGTAAGGAGAAATATGGACCACATATCACATAATGAAAACCAAATATCTAAGTTCAAAATTATTATAAAACATTCATCATATCAACAACCATGAAATTTAATGGTTTTGATAAAAATTTAATCAAAATATAAATTATGTAAAAGAAATTGGTTTTATATCTATATATTCGTTTCTTCATAATAGTAAAATATCCTGATAATTAATAAATATTTAATCTTCATTCTATATACCAATAAACCACATAAAGAATCAATCGATGTCATATTATATGTATAAGTTATTTTTAATGATCACTTCGAATAATTGTAGAGGAAAATATCCTTTCGATTTTGAAATCACTTATAATATAATAGATTTGAAATTATAAATGAAAAAATATCCCATAAAACATTGTTATAAATATATAATTGGTGAAATAATGAATGTATTAGTCATTATGGAGGGAGAATTGTTTCCTACTGAATGAGACAAAAAAATTCATTACACAAATTCAAAACATACCTCGTTCTGAAAACGTCAAAAATATTCATATTAAAATATTTTGTAAAAATAATTAAAACATGGGTAAAAATAACATTAAAAAATTATTCTAGAGCATTAAAAAATTCTCTGGAAACATTTTGATTAATCATTATATGTATGAAAAAAATCATAAAATTCTTATAACAAATACATAAACATAAACAATAATGAATATTTTTAGGATTCTAAAATTAAACCCTTACCACCATGGTGTCTTCTAAATCAAACAACCCATGAAAGAATGACACATATATTTTTTTTTGTATATACCATTATTTTCATATTAATAAACATAAAATAGATTCATCTTCAATATATACACCGCAGAAAACCATGTTTTGAAGATTGAATGTATCCCACTAAAATTAAAGTGAGATGAAAATCCCTTAACTCAAGTCTCAACATTCCTTATTCATAGTCAAAACTCGTGAAGAAGAAAAATTTATTTATTATACACATATTATATAACCATATTAATATATATGAATCTATTTTTGATTTATTTATTTCTTCATATCAACTATTTTTCATGAATTTGATATTAGAATAACTGTTCAAGGTTATAACTATATCATTTTCCAGGAATATTTCAGTTTAGAAGTTTCGATCCCTGTACTTAGAGAATGATTTTGAAATATAAAAATAAAAATAATGGTATAAAAAAATTATATATTATTTATATAATTATTTATATAAATATTTATAATCATTCCTAGAATTTACATATAAAAAAATGAATTACATTGTTCACAAAGATGGTAGTTCATACGTACATAATAACAATATTTTAAATTTCTTAATGAGGAAAAAAATGAAATGAAAATAATTATTTAAAATTTTATAATAATTATTATGTTATATATAAAATATAAATCTATCAAAATCTTCCTCAATATAATGAAATTAATATTTAAATGAAAAATTAATCACATTTATTTATAGAGTTGGTGGTCCAGATATACGCACGAACAACATTATCGATTCTCAAAGGATACAACAATAAGAAATTTCATGTTGTTTTAAAATTAAATAATTTTAATTAATTAATAAATATAATATATAAACATTTAACCCATCATAATAATCGTACAAAAATTATGGTGATGACAAAATAATTGCATCGTTACGTGGATATGGTAACTAATAAGCAAGAAGGAGCCATACATTCCACTCTAGTTTGATGGAAAATAGGTTTTATAAGTGTATTCTCATAATAATAACAAAATTTCACCATATTTATTTTTCTTTATTATTTATTTTATGATAAATACTATAATATTCTAAAATGTATGAAATAATAGAGAAGCAATTGAATGGAAAATGTGATATCCTCTTCTTTGAAATGACGCCTTAAGATCATTTCAAAAGAATATAGGATTTAACATTTGGGAATAAAAACCCTATAGGATTTGTATAGGGTAGTTTAAAATAGACATTGGTATATTATGGGGAATGTTGGAGGCTAAATGTGGTGTAAATAAATGAGGTAGGTGGTGACCTTTTATAAATGTGGTGAGGGGAACATTTAGAATTTATCAAAAGATTAAATAATGATAAATTAATTATCATAATTTTTTTTAAAAATGGCCACATATTATAATATAAGGTAGGATATATATTTTATCCCCTAATCCATTATAATCTAGACATGGATTTCATGTAATTTTTAACATTATTATTTTTATTAACCCTTAGTTATAGAAATTTAATTTTAAAAATGATAATAACGTTTATTATTATAAAAAGGATATTATTTTTACATATAAAGTGAAAATTGGATAATATATGATAGGCTCACGATATTTTTAAAATTATAATATGAAAATTTTATTATTTAAATATATTAATATTTTTGAAAAATTTAGTAAAATATTATTTTAATATAATATGATTAGTGTCAATTTTAATACAATTCATTTAATTTGACATTAAATACATCATTACAAATGTAAAATTAGAATATAAATAATTAAAACCTCCCTAATATATAATACTGATATAGAAATTTTTGGGTCACATCAAATAATTAATATTATATCAATGTAAAAAATTTTAAAATCGTTTATTATATTTTTTTTTTAATTTGAACAATACTTGTGTAATTCCATGAGACTGGGTCCACTTATCCCGAGCCCCATGATGGTGTGTCAAATGGCCTCATGCCTGCCTCCCCATATAACAAAGGATTATAAATACCTGTGAGGTTGTAATTGATGTACATTAGGGAGACTATACTCTCATATAAGTGTGGTACAATAGATAAAGTGAATAATAAATAACATATGTATCATAATATAATCAAATAGAATCAGAAAACTAATTTGGAATCATAAAACGATATCCTAAGAGGTAAGAAGTAGAAGTTAATAGAATTGAATAATTTAACCAAAAGACTCTATGGTAGTCTTTGCTACCAAGATACATGGCAAGATGTAATAAAAAAAGAACATGAATATATAAGCATGTTATACAATAATACCTAAATACAAAAAACAACTCCAAGAATCTAAGGCCTATGCCTGACCTTATGCTTCTATGAACCATTTAAATGTATGAATTTCAAGATCATGAAACATGGATCAATAATTTTTAGTACCTATAGATAAATGATCAGCTTGTGTATGAAAATAATATTGAGTAGGTTGTGAGATAAAAATATTCGTAGGCCACCAACAACAGTGTATACATGTAATCTAGGTATTTCTCATAACTAAAACCATTTTTATGCATAACATAATATGTAATAAAATGGTGAATAAATTACCAGGATTCTCAGATTCACAAGGGATAGTTGATGACTCTACTTACTTCGGCTAATTTCTAGGGTAAATATTTGAATATTTACTCTATATATAGAAGTAATATTATAGTATAATTACATACTTCAAATACCTATATAAACCAAGTGTCTCTCAATTACTTTTGGCCATATACCGAGAATATTAGTTCTGGTTGGACCAGAAAGTAACATATACATCCATTACCAGTCTACGAAGCTGACAAAATCATGAAATTGGTTAGATTCCCTAAAATAAAATAAATTTAGATATATCATTGTTGAACACATGGTAAGGTGAGTGAGACATCATGGAAACACTCTAACCATGGAATGTGAAACGTAAATCCCGACGCCCATATAGTATCCCTAGTGCGAGATTCGATACTCAACACCCAATGTAAAGGGAGCCGAATACTGCCATGCTCAATAGTCCATTACCATCTTTTCTTAGCCTCTATGGAGACATATTATAATTATAAAAGTCATAGGTACTTACTAACCATACATTGATTTCATATAACCCATATTCAAAGAAGTTGTATATTAATTCAAAATATAATTCATAAGAAGTAATTTCTTATGAATTTTATTATCCAGATTCTTTTAAAAATTATCCAAGATAATTGTCAATGATAATTCCTTTAGGTATAAACAAAGGGATCATGTGTACCATCCCTAGGGTGATTCTTTTTAAAACCAATTGACTCTATTTAAGAAAAGAAATTATTCTTGAATTAACCATTTATTATAAAACAACCCTTTACATTTATCGAAACATTAAAAATTAATTTATATGGATAATTTTTAAATTGGAAGGTATAATATTCAATTAATTTTACATATGCCACCATATTTTGTAATACATCAAAACAATACATTCACTATAACCAATTCATTTAATTCATTATGACATGGAAATTCTATTTCTAAGGATCAAGATGATAACTTAAAACATGACTTGTTTATTAAATAAATTGGAAACATGAGAAATTCTAACAATATGAGGGATTTGAATATAAGGGGTTTCTTGGGATACATTTAATACCCATAATTCAATAGTAATTTCATATAAAATCTATGTTGCAATCTATTTAGGAGTTCTTAGAATTTGATCTAATTGACCAAAAATGGTCATTTTCAATGGCACACTAATGGAGTGTCCATATATGGTCTGTGAAACCTCTAAAACACCAAAGATGAATCTATTATAATATTTATAGGTACAAGGATCAATATAATATAGATTCTCAAAAAAATCTAGTGAGAGGAACAACGACATAGTTATGAATCGACCAAAATCAAAGGGCGGATGATGTGACCTTCTACCTCAAGTTTGTAGTTGATTCCTTGATTGGTATCAAATTCAAATTCATAGTAGGTTGGAAGATATTGAAGAAATGTTCCAATTCCCTGAAATTAGGGAAAATGATCCAACATCAAAATAGAGTAATGTATGGTATGATAAACATTGATAGGAGTTGAGAGACTATGATTACTTATTAAGACCTATCAAATTATTCTAAAGGATTGAACAATGGATACTAGATAGAGGAAGTACAATAGTGCCTGGAATTAGGTTTTTTTATATATATGGGAGAAGAAAGGGGGTTCTATCCATTGGAGGAGGAATGGGAAAAAGGAAATAATCTTATAACCCAATAGTGGGGGAAATGGTAAATTCACCCCAAATTATCAAAGCACACTATTTAGTCACATGGTTAGTCAAGATTTGAACTAACCATGCATGGTTATTTGTTGAGAAGGGTAACCAACATGGTTAGGTGCATGGTTTAACTAACGATGAGAATTCTATACAGAATGGCATTGTCCCATCTCTACAAGTAGTTTCACTACCGAGTTCCCAGGGTTTACTATTAAAAAAACCATGTAGCCTAGTCTGTTTTCCCAGTTTTAGAGCTCCAAGATCCTAATGATCCCTAGACACTCCTAGGACCTCCAAGTATTGATTATAATTATTTATTATTTCTATTTAAGTGACATAAATTCAAAAACTAACAATCCATACCTTCATTAAAAAAATGGACTTTATAACCTCCCCTCCATAAAGCAACTCAACCCCAATTTGGACTTATAAAGTTAAAGAATAATTCATAG
Organism: Viscum album; assembly: GCA_963277665.1. Classification (NCBI taxonomy): domain Eukaryota; kingdom Viridiplantae; phylum Streptophyta; class Magnoliopsida; order Santalales; family Viscaceae; genus Viscum; species Viscum album. The sequence goes on along the minus strand of OY728127.1, from coordinate 1,978,189,143 downwards.
CAAAGAGTTATAGAAATTGAGAAAGTAAATTTTCTTACCACTTCTAGGTATCATCATGAACTTGGACAGGTTTCGATAACCCTCATACTAGCTACTGATGTTTTTCCCTCACCTTATGACAGGTGTTACACCGAGTGATGAAACTAACAATCATGTTTTTCATACAACACCACTAATACTTGCATTGTATATATCGATATATTTTGGTGATATTGGGGTGAAAACCCCATGATGAGGCATGGAATTCCCAAATCATCTCCTCTATTACATCTACTGGGACCCATACACGCCCTTGGAATATTAAGGTGTCATCCCAATCCAATATCCAGACTAAATATGCATCATCATTTGAAACTCATTCCCTTAGAAAAAAGCCTTTCGTATATGATAACCGCTCATTAGTACCCATTCATGTATATTATATGTAACTAATAAGGCTAGGAAGATATCTTTACCATGGAAATCCAAAACCTCGATGTAAATCTCTAAGAATATGGCCACAGATATCCATTCACCAGTATATTTCTAACCCACATGTGTCTATGTCTTTTTGATCAAAGAATCATCTTCCAAATCTATGTTAACTACCATATAGGAAAGCTCAAATTCAAACTACAATTGGTACTCAACCCACCTACGTTTTATAAGATTTAAATCCCCCCTGTATAAAAATGTATTTTAGGATTTGTTTGATATTTGAAAACAAAAAAAAATTATTCTAATAGACAGTACCTCAAACAACATAAATCATAAATAATAACATCAACAACAAGGTCACGCATTGCGTAATTACTCTTGTGAGGCAGCAACTGATGAGCCCCATACACGAGGAATCACTCTCCCATCATCAAAACAACACCAAGAATAATACCTGATGTGTAATAGAATACTCTATAACTCCTGACTGTCTAGGGAAGAATCAATATAAATGATGAGCACAATATTCCCCTCGACTCCAAAAAATATGTTTCACAAGCTTCTGAATATTATAATTTCAGACCCTTATCTTTCACGCTCGTAAGTGGTGCTGCATGGCATGATGAATCCTGGTTTAAGAATATACAATATAAATAAATTCCCAAGAAAATATGAATTTCAAATATGTTCTTGGGATTCTCGAAAAAAACTATATATCTCTTTCTCTAGGTTTAGTGAAACTTTTCACTCTGAGATAATTATACCCTAGAATTTTACTTTTTCAATCAAAAAGTGGTATTTACTAAGATTAACATATATATGGTTCTCCCTTAGTGTATTACGTATGATCATATGATTATTGGAATGGTTGTTTCTAGAGCATGAATAAAACAAGATAAAATAAAAAAAACTCGACCAAGGAAACCCAATACTGGTGAAAGACCTAATTCATAAAATCTATAAAGACAACATGTGAATTCATGAGTATGGACTAAAAATAGGCACTCGTAGACACGAAAAAAACTTTTGAAATCTTTTCATGGTATGTATGTAGTCCTTAGACTAACCTTATTACATTACTACCTTAGATTTATCATTAAATACACCCCTACCCCTGGTGATTATCAAAGAGGTCTCCTATTATAGGATGTAGATAATGATTCTTTCTAATGATATTATTACTATGATGGTAATCCACACAAATTCTAATAGTATCTCCACCTTCTTGGGAAAATATTGAATAGTTAACCCGAAGGATAAGTGATGGTTCAAATAAATCCTTTATCCTATAGATACTAAAATTTCATTATCTATTGAATAGGCTCCATAGGGTCCATCTTATAAGGATGAATGGTCAATGGTTCTTTTCTTGGTTCTAAATTTTACATAAACTTTACATATCACAATGTAGGTAGATCAAAGATGTTTTCAAGAAATATTACTCCTAAATGGAACACAAAAATAGGGTAAAGAGTGGGTCACAACCCCTGGACGTTTAGGAAAATACTAGAGATCTGAACTATGACACTACACTTCCTATTGTGTTTTGGTAATACTTGTATCACAATGATATCCCACTCACCTATATAGACATTCCTAACACCCTGTGGTGATGTGAAAATCACCTTTTGATGATAGTAGTTAATATGGGCTCAATAGGGAACTCACCATTCCGTCATGCTGGTTCTATTAAATCATGTTATATCGAGCACATACTGATTCCACCTGAAAAGGTAACCACCTATATCTAGATGAAAATACATTCAATGGTGAAAAACCGATAGAAAAACACATAAAGGTGTTTGTAGTGTCATAAATCCATGAATTTTATTAATATTGATCCCCATATGTCCCATAAAAATCTCATATATAAATGAGTGAGATGAGAATATGTGAAAGAAATTAGACACTAAGGTTGAGGCTAGAAGAACAATACCTAGAAATGTATAATATTCGCTTCTCTTCTCCTCTAACGTAGGAGTAATGACATGCAACATTCTTGTATTCTGGACCTAACTCACATTCTATATTCCATGAGTAAGCCCACTCTATAGGCACAATGAATCATATGTCTGAATGACTTTTTTATGATTTTCACCTCATCCCTATCCACTTGTGGTATACCATCTACCATCCTAATGTGATCATACTAATCTAGCTCCGGATTGTTTAGTAGGTGTATATCCTCTATTGATATGCATTGGATTGAATTTCCTATAGAAATGGTGAATATGGACCATCCTACCATAACTTCTACACTCAATTGGATCACATGAGAATTGAGGAATTGTATACCTTGGCTTCCCAGACCAAGGAAAAATAAAAAATCTATCTTTATAAAGAGTCTGGCTTGAAGTAAATCTATGGGTAGTCACAAAGTTCCTATTTTTCTATTAGTTAAACAGCTAATAGTTCAATCTTCCAAACTACCTCAACTCACTCCTTCAGATTCCCTCAAGTGACAATATGTAATAAGTTTATAGTTAAATATTTTAGGAATATTAATCAACCTAAACATTTTGACATACGGTATAAATGCATATACAATCCCACCCAGGAATTTCCTAGTGGTCATATGATCATTAACAACTAGAAATTTACCGAAATGTTGTATATCTGTTTAATGAGTTTAATAATCCATAACTAACATAGTCCCCTATTGTGGGTTCATGATTTCCCTAGATCTATTATCCCTCAGTGTCTAGGGAATGATTTAGTCATAGAATATGGTATGAAAATATTCTTAGACCATATGACATTACCGATCTACTTGGTTGTTAACATTCCACCACATCTTTCCCGAATCATGCACAATATGAGCTTCTATCTTTACGCTACACTCTATAGTTGCCCCTAGATGATCAAAAATATGTAATATAACCTCAATTTACGACTCAAAACCACATATTCCTTTATCTTCGATGAATGAGGTAGGATTATGTGGCTAAAACACATGAGTAAACTGCACTATGATCAGGTTACGTCGAATTTGAACTTACTTAAACAACATCACACATAAGAAACCATCTAATAACATGGAATATGTACACATATACAAAATAAAAAGAGGTTCTATAGGTGGCCCTTGAGGATGAATCACATGTGGATTTGGAATTTCTACCTCGAGAGTATTTTCATCACCACATTCAGTGAGTACGAAGGGATGATATCATTGAACCCTGGCATTATAATTCCAAACACACACATCATAAAAATATTTTATAAACTGAGAAGGTATTATTTAGGAAACTAGGGACTGTCCAAATAGTTCATATGAGAACGATCATACATCTATTCCTTCTTCAAAATCTAGGTATATAATGTATAAAGGGACAATAAATAGCTATAAAAATGTTATCTATACCAACTACCCAATAATTTGGTCTGGTTCCGGTCCAATTCTCTTTTTCGATCATATATAAGATGTTATTTTTTCAATTTAGAAGTCATATTCATTTTTAGTTTGATCATTTTAAATAAATAATCACATTAGATGGTTGAATTAAATGGATTTCCTTTTCCAATACATATGGTAACATAGAACTTATGAACCAAATATGGATGCCACCAAAAATAAAACATAACACATTCATGCTTATGAAAATTATTGTCCATATAGCAATGTAAAGTTATTTAATTAGTAAGGTTTCTTGTTTATCCTATTTAGGAAAGCGCTACTGGGTTATGGAAGGAACATTAAGTATAAATTATGATTTCAAATATCTACAACAAGTGTCACCACAATTCATTATAATCAAGGAACTAACAATATGTGATAGTAGAATTCACAATAAAAATAAATGATACATGGAATGATGCCTTAAAGTTTACTCTTATTATGCCTATTAATGTTTCATGTGAAAATGACACATTCCCTCATATCATATAGCCAAAGATGAAAGAATTCATCTACCAGAACTATAAGAATAACCACAAAACATCATGTTTATCACCAAATGGTGAAATGATATCAATCATAATAGGAAAAAAATTTAAAAATAATTATAAATTTAGAAAATCGTCATATACCCTGAACACGGGTTCACGATTCCCAATCACGACATATGAACCTGTTCTAAGAATTCCCAAATTCCAATATATTGTCTCTATTTAGAATTTGATGAATGAAACCTCTCTGATACCACCTTTTAATATCCCAACACAAGGTCCACTTAACCTGTACCCCATGATGGTGGGTCATATGGACTCAAGCATGCCTCCACGTACACCATAGCCTATCGAAAAGCTACGAGGTTGTAATGGTGGTAAAGTGGGGAGACTATAAACTCATATTATAGTATAATAGTGGATACAAACAATAATAAAAAATAGTGGGGGATGAATATAAAAAAATCAATAAACTATTGTGGAAGCATAAATAGATGACTGAAGAAGTAGGAAACATAATATAATTAATCTAAATAATAATACTAAAGGCCTCTACTATAGTGTCAGATACATGGATACATAGAATTATGTAATACATAAAGAATATTTAGATAGAATCATTATATATAATAATAAAAAAGATAAAAAATGTCTGCAATTATCTCAGGCCTAATCCAAATCGATTTATCCAATTCTCCAACTAAAGGTATGAATGTCAGTATCATGGAGTAGGGAACCTTCCCTTATAAATACAAGTAGACAGGTGATCTTCTCGGGTACCAAAGGTATCCCAATTGGGGTGGGAGATAAAAATCTTAGTAGGACCCCACTAACGGGGTCAACTTGTAAACTGAGTATTTCTCATAAATAAATAGTGAGGAGGTATAAAAAATATGTAAATAAATACTGAATAAATAACCAAGACACTCAGGTTCCTAAGGGATACATGATAGCTCTACCTACATCAGATCAATACAGGAAGGAATGTCTAAAGAATCACTATATATATAGAAGTAATATATATTTTATAATTATATATTTTCATCCACCTATAAGAACCATGTTCTTGTTGATACCTAATGGCCATATATCAGGAATACTAGAGGTAGATGGATGAGGATGTACCTCAGAAATTCATTACCAATTTTACAAGCCTAAAAGATCATGCAATAGGTTACATGACTTATATCTGAACAGTCTATGAGAAATCATGATAAAACACTCTGGGTGGAGAGTGGGCCATCATGGAAACAGTACAACCATTGAACATGGTGCGTAAATCCCAACTCTCTTATGGAATCACTGGTGTTAGATGACATGCTCCACATTAGATTCAATAAAGCGTGACAACACAATTCTCAATGGCCCCTTACCATCATATCATAGCCTTTATGAAGGTTCATTATAATTATAACCATAATGGGGCACTAAATCCTAACTAATTCTTTCATATAGACCATATTCATAGAAGATTTATAACCATTCATAACATAATACAAAAGGCATAAACTCTTAGGCATTTCTGTATCCAGGTTCAATTGAAATTAAAACATTGTAAATCTCCATCATACATCATATATCTATAAAAAAAGGGAATGACCTTACTATTCCTTATAAAATTCAATTTAAAACTAATTGATTTAGTTTAAAAAATGTAATCAATAATGCATTATGAATTTCATTCACACCAACACATTCTTTTTTGTAAAAAATAGACCAATTCTTTTATATGTCTCAAGTATCAATTAGAAGGTGTCATAGTGATTTCATTTATTGGATTCCACCACCTTGAATAATCCATCGTATAAAATCTATTAACCATAACCAATTCATTCAATTCATTAAGGCATGTAAATTCGATTTCTAATTCTTAAGGGGATAACATAGAAGATAAGTTGTTTATAAAGGAAATATTATACTTGGGAAATCCCAACCACAAGTGGACTGAGAATCATTGTGGTGGATTTGGTAAAATATAATACACACTAATCAATATAATTTTTTTAAACTAAAACATATTCTATTTAGGAGTTTTGGGCATTTGATCTAGTTGACAAAAAAGGCTATTTTCAATGGCACACCCATGGGGTGGCTATATATGTTTTCTAAAACCTCTAAACCACCAACCTAAATAAATTGACATGTATCTAGGTAAAAGGTTTAATAATACATGAAAAAATTGATATAATTGTGATCCCGGAAAAAATATGACGTTTGACACAACTTTGAAGTTATAAAATGATAAAAAAAACAAACAGAAAACGATCTGACTACCTACGTCAAGGCCATAGAAGAATCCTCACGCAGTATAAGCCTCAGATTCAGAGAAGGTTTGATTATATTTGGGAAGTCCTCAAATTCCCTTAATATAGGGAAAATGTGCATGTACCTTAATTGTGAAATGGATGGAATGATAATCCTTAATAGGAGTTGAGAGAACGTGGGAGCTTAACGAGATATATCAAATGCTTCTAATGGATCAAAGAACAATAATCAGATATAGGATCATATTCAATGCCTATCTCTATGATATTTTATGATAAAAGGGATAAGAAAATGGGTGATGGCCTATGGGGGTGGATATATATAAGGTAAATAAGATAATAATTTCAATGAGAGGGATAATGTAAATTCCCTAAAAAAATATCAATACACACGATTAGTTATACCATGCACAAATCGTTCATGTTTATCATTAGATAAGAACACCACTCATGGTTAGGCACATTATATGACTAACTTTATGAAAACCATGTAGAATGGCTCTATCATATTTCTGCAATTGGCTACATGTTTATGATTTTCACCTCATCCCTATCCACTTGTGGTATACCATCTACCATCCTAATGTGATCATACTAATCTAGCTCCGGATTGTTTAGTAGGTGTATATCCTCTATTGATATGCATTGGATTGAATTTCCTATAGAAATGGTGAATATGGACCATCCTACCATAACTTCTACACTCAATTGGATCACATGAGAATTGAGGAATTGTATACCTTGGCTTCCCAGACCAAGGAAAAATAAAAAATCTATCTTTATAAAGAGTCTGGCTTGAAGTAAATCTATGGGTAGTCACAAAGTTCCTATTTTTCTATTAGTTAAACAGCTAATAGTTCAATCTTCCAAACTACCTCAACTCACTCCTTCAGATTCCCTCAAGTGACAATATGTAATAAGTTTATAGTTAAATATTTTAGGAATATTAATCAACCTAAACATTTTGACATACGGTATAAATGCATATACAATCCCACCCAGGAATTTCCTAGTGGTCATATGATCATTAACAACTAGAAATTTACCGAAATGTTGTATATCTGTTTAATGAGTTTAATAATCCATAACTAACATAGTCCCCTATTGTGGGTTCATGATTTCCCTAGATCTATTATCCCTCAGTGTCTAGGGAATGATTTAGTCATAGAATATGGTATGAAAATATTCTTAGACCATATGACATTACCGATCTACTTGGTTGTTAACATTCCACCACATCTTTCCCGAATCATGCACAATATGAGCTTCTATCTTTACGCTACACTCTATAGTTGCCCCTAGATGATCAAAAATATGTAATATAACCTCAATTTACGACTCAAAACCACATATTCCTTTATCTTCGATGAATGAGGTAGGATTATGTGGCTAAAACACATGAGTAAACTGCACTATGATCAGGTTACGTCGAATTTGAACTTACTTAAACAACATCACACATAAGAAACCATCTAATAACATGGAATATGTACACATATACAAAATAAAAAGAGGTTCTATAGGTGGCCCTTGAGGATGAATCACATGTGGATTTGGAATTTCTACCTCGAGAGTATTTTCATCACCACATTCAGTGAGTACGAAGGGATGATATCATTGAACCCTGGCATTATAATTCCAAACACACACATCATAAAAATATTTTATAAACTGAGAAGGTATTATTTAGGAAACTAGGGACTGTCCAAATAGTTCATATGAGAACGATCATACATCTATTCCTTCTTCAAAATCTAGGTATATAATGTATAAAGGGACAATAAATAGCTATAAAAATGTTATCTATACCAACTACCCAATAATTTGGTCTGGTTCCGGTCCAATTCTCTTTTTCGATCATATATAAGATGTTATTTTTTCAATTTAGAAGTCATATTCATTTTTAGTTTGATCATTTTAAATAAATAATCACATTAGATGGTTGAATTAAATGGATTTCCTTTTCCAATACATATGGTAACATAGAACTTATGAACCAAATATGGATGCCACCAAAAATAAAACATAACACATTCATGCTTATGAAAATTATTGTCCATATAGCAATGTAAAGTTATTTAATTAGTAAGGTTTCTTGTTTATCCTATTTAGGAAAGCGCTACTGGGTTATGGAAGGAACATTAAGTATAAATTATGATTTCAAATATCTACAACAAGTGTCACCACAATTCATTATAATCAAGGAACTAACAATATGTGATAGTAGAATTCACAATAAAAATAAATGATACATGGAATGATGCCTTAAAGTTTACTCTTATTATGCCTATTAATGTTTCATGTGAAAATGACACATTCCCTCATATCATATAGCCAAAGATGAAAGAATTCATCTACCAGAACTATAAGAATAACCACAAAACATCATGTTTATCACCAAATGGTGAAATGATATCAATCATAATAGGAAAAAAATTTAAAAATAATTATAAATTTAGAAAATCGTCATATACCCTGAACACGGGTTCACGATTCCCAATCACGACATATGAACCTGTTCTAAGAATTCCCAAATTCCAATATATTGTCTCTATTTAGAATTTGATGAATGAAACCTCTCTGATACCACCTTTTAATATCCCAACACAAGGTCCACTTAACCTGTACCCCATGATGGTGGGTCATATGGACTCAAGCATGCCTCCACGTACACCATAGCCTATCGAAAAGCTACGAGGTTGTAATGGTGGTAAAGTGGGGAGACTATAAACTCATATTATAGTATAATAGTGGATACAAACAATAATAAAAAATAGTGGGGGATGAATATAAAAAAATCAATAAACTATTGTGGAAGCATAAATAGATGACTGAAGAAGTAGGAAACATAATATAATTAATCTAAATAATAATACTAAAGGCCTCTACTATAGTGTCAGATACATGGATACATAGAATTATGTAATACATAAAGAATATTTAGATAGAATCATTATATATAATAATAAAAAAGATAAAAAATGTCTGCAATTATCTCAGGCCTAATCCAAATCGATTTATCCAATTCTCCAACTAAAGGTATGAATGTCAGTATCATGGAGTAGGGAACCTTCCCTTATAAATACAAGTAGACAGGTGATCTTCTCGGGTACCAAAGGTATCCCAATTGGGGTGGGAGATAAAAATCTTAGTAGGACCCCACTAACGGGGTCAACTTGTAAACTGAGTATTTCTCATAAATAAATAGTGAGGAGGTATAAAAAATATGTAAATAAATACTGAATAAATAACCAAGACACTCAGGTTCCTAAGGGATACATGATAGCTCTACCTACATCAGATCAATACAGGAAGGAATGTCTAAAGAATCACTATATATATAGAAGTAATATATATTTTATAATTATATATTTTCATCCACCTATAAGAACCATGTTCTTGTTGATACCTAATGGCCATATATCAGGAATACTAGAGGTAGATGGATGAGGATGTACCTCAGAAATTCATTACCAATTTTACAAGCCTAAAAGATCATGCAATAGGTTACATGACTTATATCTGAACAGTCTATGAGAAATCATGATAAAACACTCTGGGTGGAGAGTGGGCCATCATGGAAACAGTACAACCATTGAACATGGTGCGTAAATCCCAACTCTCTTATGGAATCACTGGTGTTAGATGACATGCTCCACATTAGATTCAATAAAGCGTGACAACACAATTCTCAATGGCCCCTTACCATCATATCATAGCCTTTATGAAGGTTCATTATAATTATAACCATAATGGGGCACTAAATCCTAACTAATTCTTTCATATAGACCATATTCATAGAAGATTTATAACCATTCATAACATAATACAAAAGGCATAAACTCTTAGGCATTTCTGTATCCAGGTTCAATTGAAATTAAAACATTGTAAATCTCCATCATACATCATATATCTATAAAAAAAGGGAATGACCTTACTATTCCTTATAAAATTCAATTTAAAACTAATTGATTTAGTTTAAAAAATGTAATCAATAATGCATTATGAATTTCATTCACACCAACACATTCTTTTTTGTAAAAAATAGACCAATTCTTTTATATGTCTCAAGTATCAATTAGAAGGTGTCATAGTGATTTCATTTATTGGATTCCACCACCTTGAATAATCCATCGTATAAAATCTATTAACCATAACCAATTCATTCAATTCATTAAGGCATGTAAATTCGATTTCTAATTCTTAAGGGGATAACATAGAAGATAAGTTGTTTATAAAGGAAATATTATACTTGGGAAATCCCAACCACAAGTGGACTGAGAATCATTGTGGTGGATTTGGTAAAATATAATACACACTAATCAATATAATTTTTTTAAACTAAAACATATTCTATTTAGGAGTTTTGGGCATTTGATCTAGTTGACAAAAAAGGCTATTTTCAATGGCACACCCATGGGGTGGCTATATATGTTTTCTAAAACCTCTAAACCACCAACCTAAATAAATTGACATGTATCTAGGTAAAAGGTTTAATAATACATGAAAAAATTGATATAATTGTGATCCCGGAAAAAATATGACGTTTGACACAACTTTGAAGTTATAAAATGATAAAAAAAACAAACAGAAAACGATCTGACTACCTACGTCAAGGCCATAGAAGAATCCTCACGCAGTATAAGCCTCAGATTCAGAGAAGGTTTGATTATATTTGGGAAGTCCTCAAATTCCCTTAATATAGGGAAAATGTGCATGTACCTTAATTGTGAAATGGATGGAATGATAATCCTTAATAGGAGTTGAGAGAACGTGGGAGCTTAACGAGATATATCAAATGCTTCTAATGGATCAAAGAACAATAATCAGATATAGGATCATATTCAATGCCTATCTCTATGATATTTTATGATAAAAGGGATAAGAAAATGGGTGATGGCCTATGGGGGTGGATATATATAAGGTAAATAAGATAATAATTTCAATGAGAGGGATAATGTAAATTCCCTAAAAAAATATCAATACACACGATTAGTTATACCATGCACAAATCGTTCATGTTTATCATTAGATAAGAACACCACTCATGGTTAGGCACATTATATGACTAACTTTATGAAAACCATGTAGAATGGCTCTATCATATTTCTGCAATTGGCTACATGTTCATGAACCCTTGGTCGTATAGTTATAGAAATACTATGCGACAGAGTTGGTTTTTTCCATTTTGGATATTGGAGATCTAAAAATATTCTAGATGATCCCATGACCTCCTTGTCTTGATTTTTATTCTTATGTAGGGATGTTTAATATATTGAATTTAAAAAACTAACGATCCTTAGTTTTTTGAAAAGATAGGTTGTTACAACGGCATCAGGGTTGCATAAGAAATTATGCTCATTATAAAATTTTTAAAAATTAAAAATATTTTTCTACCATGATTTTTTTAATAATGATAAAAATAGATACGTTCATTCATTTCAAGCATACTTTTTTCTGCATGTTAACACATAAGTGTTATTTAAAATAATGAGAGTTAGATTTTGTAACATTATTTGATTTAAAAAATATATAACTAATTTTCATGGAAATGTTTGCATTAAACCACTAATTTTAAAAAATAAATTTTTTAGGGTCAAATTAAATTCACAAAATAATAATTATGAGGAACCATTATGGCCTTATCAGTAATTTAAATACAGTATTATCACTATTTACCATTTATTGTGGTGATACAATTTACTAAGGTTACTATTCATATTGACAAACAATAAATGGTGAAAAAACGAAATTTAATCCGCCTGATTATAAATATGTAATTCATTTTTTAATTAAATACATATAAATGGAATAAATTAATTTCAATGAATGTGTGGGAAATATGATAAAAACTGTTATTTATAGATAATAAAAAATTTTGAATAAAAATGTCTATTCTTATTCTATATATAGAGAAATATTTTTTAAAAAAATGTAAATAATTTTCTTATCTGAAATATATATAAATTTAATTATAATCATTCATAAATTTGATTAATTCAATTTATTAATATAAAAATATAGTGCACGTATAAAAATAATTTTGCAGAACCACATAAATTTTAATTCAAATATTTATTATATAAAATTATAATCATTTGATGACTAATGATTACATTTTTTAAATGTATAGTCCATATATTTATCAAACATTGGACATACTATTCATTCTATCAAATCCAATGACTATAAAATTATGGAAATATAATATTTCAATAATGTTATGTTGTTTGTTTAATCTAATTGTTTCATTAACAAAATCCATTAATGAATTAATGTTATTTAAAAACTTATATTTAATAAAATATCATGGTGTTACAATGTGATATAAGATCAAATATATGATTTTTAAACAACTGTGTGACCTATAAAACCTAAATTGATGTTCTAGACTCTTGGTAATCCTCAAGAGTGTTATTGCACAAAATAAAGAAATGGAAACTTTGGGGGACACCTTAAAAATGACGGATCAACAATAATAGTCAATCATGGATGTTGTGAAGGATATTTTTTATGAGATTAAGAGGTAGAACTAGGAGAAGTGTATCAAGTATTGGTGAGTTACCAACATGTGTGGAATGATATAAGGTTTTGGGGATGGGACATGCACCAAAATATATGTGACATATATATATATATATCATAGTGTGTCCTTGTGTGTGTGTGATATATTTGGTACTATATAATAGGAAAACCTAGGATGATATTATAAAATATTCTGGTGAGTTTCGGCTACTGGATTATTTAAAAAAGGGTTCATTAGAATGGGTGGGATATTCATACTAAGTAATGGAGGTTGGGTGTCTAAAATATGTAGGGGATACGACCCCTAGGTGTTTCATTATTTGGTTTTTGGGATGTATATGGCCCCCATGGGTAATATAATTATGTTTTAGGGTGGGACTAAACTAGGTGTATGTTATTATGGTTTTCAATGTAGTATGTGTCCCCCTTGTGGTGTAGGATATGTTGATTCATGGAAGGGAATGTGACCCTTTGGGTAAATGGTTTCTCTTACACAGGATCAAGGGTAAGACTTAGTCCACTTGGTTGATGTTTTGTTATATTTTTTTGGTGAATTATTATTCACTAGGGTGGTGATGTGTAAGAAGGCAATTCTTTTTGGGACATTGCATTATGTTTTTATGGGATTCTATTGTTCTTGGGGGGTTTTATGTTCACGATTAGTGGATTTTAGGTTTTTTAATCAATTTTTAAAAAGAAATTAATGATGTTAATTATTGTTAATGTTGTGAGAGTGTATTTTATGGATGGAATAGTTGTTTGTTCCATGATCAAGGATTGTTTACCAGGTGTGACCAATATTGTGAACCAGTGATTTAAAATGTGAATGTGTCAGTTGTTAGACATTATGGGTTTTTTCCAAAGAATTAATGGTTTAAACTTATCCTTTATGATTTTAATTTTATCATATATATATGAATTGGGAAATTACTTTTTTAGGGGTCATATACTCAAACCATTTACAACATGATTATCCCACCCACGATGTGAATGTTTTTCTTCTCTAATACCAATGATTTCCCTAATACTTGTGAATTCACTCAAATCAAACTAAATTCTCTAAACCCCCTAGAATCCATGCGTTCTATAGAGTGTATCAAATCATTTTAATTGGGATTATCTCTGATATAATCAAGGTAAATCCTTGATGATCTCAGATGACATTTCCTATCATTATCTTATGAGTTATTCTCCATTTTGTTATATTTTATTTATCTTTACCATTCCATGAGATGATGGTTTAGGTCTTTCTATCATTATAATGTTGTTTTTTCATGTTTATGGAACAAAAATCTTATAGTGATATAGATTCCATATGGTATAGGCGATACACGATATTTAATTGTTGTTCTTTTCTTATTTAAATAATGTTGAATGTGTCAAGGTAGGGGATTCATTACTTGTCAATTATTTTGTTCTTTTTTTATGTTACCATTATTTATCATATGAGTTAATGGATGAATTAATCTTAAAAAATATTTAAATAAAATTATAATTTTTTATTATTTTTTGAATATCTATAAGATGTGTTTATTCAATGTTAAAGTTTTTTAACTTGGAATTCTAGATAATGTTTTTTATCTTGTTAGTTCTATGGGTTTTCTTGTTTTTTAATCTTGGATATTGGTTACAGAATATAAATATTGTAAAATACATATGAATTAAATAAACATGAATGATAAATTTTTATTATTATTCATTTAATTCAAAGGAAATGACATATGATTGAAGCATTTTTATATTATTTATTGATATTTATAGTTGATGTCATCATTTTTGATGGATTTAATATGTTCAAAATGAATCAGTTAATTGAATATGGTAAAAAATTAATTATATTCTAATGATAATTTTTTTGGGGATGGGAGATGCTTTTTTCTTATGAATGCAAGATTACAAGGTTCTAAAGAGATAATAAAAATTAATTATTTATTATTTTAATTATACCTTGTGTGATTTATCATAATTTAAATCCATAATATGTTATATTATGTAGTCCTAGGATGGATGATGGTTTTGATATAAATTGGTAGGGGTTCATGTGCTTGTTGACGTAGTTAATTCCAGTGGTGGAAGGATAAATTATGAAATTCATTTTAGTGTCAAGGATTGAACCAAGACTAACTAAGCTGGATGATGCTAGACATGAATATTTTTTGATGAAATATGTGAAAGATAAGTTTATTCTATATTTTTTTCATTGGCGGAATGATAGTTAGGTACTTGATATTAGCATTCCATTACCCACTAATTAATACTGTTAGTGGTTCTCTATCTTGACCCTCCCACTTGAGGTAGCCCTTTGGGGCCAAAAATGAAGGGAGATAGATAATGAAAACAAAATCCCACCTCTAAATGTAAATCGGTTAATGAATATCATTGAAGTTATTTTCAAGTAAGGGTTGTTATTATAAAAACCAAATAAACAAACTCACTTAAAATAAATCACAGTGGTGACCATGAGGTTGTCTCATGAGGAGGATATGTGATAAGGTAACAATTATTACATAGTTAATTTTTTTAATGTAAATAAATTGGGTGGTTTATTGGTTTAAAAAAATTAGGAAAACTATATACAAGATATAGAAATAATATATATGTTATAGAGTGTAAGAAGTGCAAATATAAGTGATACTAGAATTAAGATAACCACAATGGAGAAGGATTGATCATTGGATACTCACATCATAATTAGTCAATTGAATGATAAAATTTTATTTTTAAATGATCACTCAAAGAACTCAAAATGGAAAAAAAATATTATAAAAAACATATCGAAAAATATAATATTTTATTATCCCTTTATAAAGGGTATTTTATTTCCCAAATTCCACCAAGAAACTGAAACTAATTGAATCATTCGTGATCAATTGAGAGACCTCAAAAAAATATTAAAGAATAATAAAATTATAGTTCAATGAGATATTGAAAAAAAATATTAAACATAATATAATAATAATAACTCATTAGAGAAAGTGTTCATCCTTGAATCCAAAAAAGTGTTTCTATAAAAATATATAATGAAATCATTGATATACCAAACTCAAAATTGAAAGATCATTGAATCTCTATTGCCACTACCACATGGTGTTTTCATGGATTGATTACTATTTTTTACTTCTTTTTTCTTAAATATGATTATATTTCATAGAAATTAACACCCTATATATCTATCCAATGAAATTTATTCAAACAAATCAATTTATAAGAAAAATAATCTAGAAAATATGTTGTTCTATTTCCATTCACTAAAAGCCTAATTAATTCTTGTATAGTTAGTTGTAAAATCATAAAAATTTATGTCAATTAAATAGTTTATAGTTATCTCATATCATCACCCAAATAACAAGTTATCAAAAATATTTTTGGGGGAAAAGTTATAACAAATTTATAAGGGAAAAATTTTTTATCCAAATTTTCAGTTAATATTCATAAATTTTTTCAAAATCAGCAATATCCTTAGTGCCATATTTTATCTCTGATATTTAATGATAATGTGGCTCTTGGATTTAAATTTTTTCTACATCTATAAAAAACCTAATTTTTATATATTTTAATATATTTAGGTCTTAATTCTTCAATGTTAGTAAATACTTTCCAACCATTCATCTATAAAATAGAGTAATTTGTTTGGGGATAGAGATGATTGATTCATCGCATTAAAAATTCAGACTAAATTCATATCATTAGTCAAACAAAAAAATATTTTTTGGAAACTAGATCAGTATGCGAAAAATTATTACCAAAATAAATGAGTGATAGAAACTCTTAAAATTCCGGAATAAGGTAATTTTCAAACTTTTTTTTAAATGTAAAATAAATATCTCAAATGAAAAAATTTCAGATAGAAGGAGAATTTTCATACCGGAATTCATTAATATTAACTTAAAATAAAATGAGAATATAATCTCTATCAATAATAACAAACATAACACATGGACACCTGGACGTGTAAGAATCTATATCAAATTAATGAAATTTCAAAACAAATTCCCATGACAAGTTTATAACTAAGAAACTCAACATATTATGTACCCTAAAAAATATTATTTCATATTCTCCATTCCGAATATTCAGTCCATTTATGCATCATTTATCATACCGAACAAACAAAATACTTACATCAGATTAATGTTATACCAATACACAAATATATATTTTGATCAATGCTAATATCAACCAAACCCATGTAAGAATAAGTATATTCTTGAGAAATTTTTCCATCAATTCTACATGTGATTCAATATTATAAATTTATCATGTTTAATTTTAAGAGTTTTTCAGAGGATTTCAATTTTTTGGTTGTAGATGTCAAATGTTCTAAGTTAAAATAAGGGAGGTTTTATAACACCCTAATATTTTATTTAAAATATCTTTTTAAATACTCTGATAGCTTTTATTCCATGTGATATCGTGTTAATGCTTCCTTATAATAAACACTAACTTATCTTGCGTTACCCACAACCCTCAGTTTCTATGAAATTTCATTTCATCATTTAAAAAAGACTATTAAAACTTATCCATTATAATTCCTTGTATCAGAAGGATTAACTAAAATAAAAAAATATTTCTTATTCACACATAAATATTTCTTTAGTGACCAACTAATTAGAATAAAAATTATGTTTTTCTCCAATAAAATAAAAAACATTTTTGAAAAACAATTTAAATATGAAAAATTTTATTTGATACAAATAATTAAACAAATCAATACTTCATATAATCTTAATGTAATTTATATTAAGTATATTTTTAACATGAATCTTGTGTTTTTTATAGACATGATAAAATAACAAACCTATGTTTCAGTTAGGAAAGATATATTTGTCTAAAAGAGACAGTTGTTTCATCATTTGTTAAAAAAATGTTTTAAATCTAGTTTTTCATAATCTTATAATTTATATTTGAAAAAATTAAACTTATTATTTGAATGCGTAATATGAAAATTTAAATTTATTTTATTTTTTTATGATAAGATTCATCTTTGGATAAATAGTAAAATTACTGAATTTTATTCAAAAAATTATATTAATTTAATGTATTTATATTGTAAAATACTGTTATGGATTAGTTTTACTTTTTTAATATTTTCTTTTAATCTAATTATGGTTTTTGAAAATAATTTAATCTCATAAATTATTATTATATTTTTTTATTTTAAAATAAAATTTGTCACAAAATATTTTCGGTGGCGTTTTACCAGTTTTATAATAAATTTTATTATAGAAAGTCTGTGAATTGAATTTCGAGATATAGGTTGAATATTTTTAATAAGAAGGCCAAAATTTAGTAATTAGGTCCCATTTATTTTTTTCCAAAAATAATAGTTACCATTTTAAATTTTGTTACCATGGTAATGGTTAAGTTGGGAAAATTAGATTAAAAATAAAATTATTATGAATATAAAATTACTACAAGAATTTAAAAAAAATGATTTGCGGTAATTGGTTCAAATCTTAACACATGAGGTTCTAAATTTAATAATTTTATGGAAACTTTTCAATGAAAATGACTTAGCTATTATTAAAATCATCCAAATTGAAAAAATTTATCACTAGTAATTCGTCTAAGTGTAACATTTTAATGATAGATTTAACTAGAAATTATAATAAAAAATCAATTGTTTTTGGAAAGATAAAAAATTTATCAACATTATGAATCTTTATTTATATATTTTCGTGATGAAATAATTTTCTAAATTTAACCAAAAACGATGATGTTGTACTTATTATATTAATATATATATCAAATAAATAATATTTTAAAAACTGAAATAAATATAGTTAGACATAAATAATCTATCCCGATAATTTTATAGAATAACTATATATTTTAGGGATATAATAAAATATTTGTTTATAATTTATCTTGTTCTGTAGATATTTTTAAAATTCAAATTAATGAATAGTATTAAATTTAACAGTAATAATAATATAAAATAAATAATATTTTATTAAATTCTATATAATTAATAAAATTCAGAAATTCAAAAAAAAAATGATATGGTATTATATGTCATTAAGGATTTAATTATGTGTATTTTGGAATTTTATAGTAACTATATGAAACATCAAAATGTAAATATTCATGTTGTCAATGTAAGAGTTGATGTCGTTAAATAAGTGTTACAAAATATAAGAATATAACCCTAACCAATTTAAGTCAAAAAATAAATGAATTCATAATAATATACCATTATCACCTTACACTATAATTGGATTCATTTAATTGATTCCTTAAATATAAAATTTCATATATATTAATTGAATCAAACATAGTTCAAAAATGTCACATATCATTTTATTTAATACCTTTTATGATTTAATATAGGGACACAATATGGAGTTTTAAATGAATCTAAAATTATATTTTGATGTTGGGTCATTATATTTGGTATCAAAAAGATATTTTATGTATCCTCTAGTGACTAGGATGTGAAAACCATTTCTTGACCCCTTAGATTAATTATACATATAGGTTACAATCATAGAATATTTATATCTATCATTGAAAACCTATAATTAAACCTATGCTGCTTTATATTAGAAAAAAGTTCATGTGATTTTGTGGTTTTCCAACAATGATTAATCTTACTCACATTATAATTTTCCTTTTAGTCAATTTATGAAACCTAAAAGAATGATATTAATGTTAAATGCAATTGTTAATGAAATTATTTTCATCCATAGAAACCAATTGTCATGGGATATGTAAGAGAATAACTTCTTACTATGACCACACAAATTTCTCAAGATATGAATCAAGATAGAACTAAACATGAAATATGTTGGGAAGACATTTCGTTGATCTCTTCACAAGGGAAATTCCACCATCTTTCAGTGGTTATTATGATCCACTGGTGGCTAAAAAATTGAATAGTATCACTAAAAAAAATTTTGGTTCTCCAATGATCATAATAAGAGAATGTTATTTTTGATGTCTACCATTTATAAGGTAAAGAGGATCAATTTTGGAACCTCATTAATAATTTGAGGAAACTTGATGAAATTGATGCAATAAAATGGATTTAGTTCCAAAACATATTTTTCTATCAGTGCATTTTGCATATTCTTTATAAGAAGATGTAGAAGGAGTTACTTGAACTTATACAAAATAATGGTGAGTCTATTAGTACCTACGATGAAAATTTTACATCCCTTTCAAGGTACTCTTATAAATTTATCATCCAACCTTAATTTATGTTTTATTGATTCATTATTAGATTTAAAATATGTCTCTAAATGGAGAAATCCATAATGGACAAAAGTAGCTATGAAGAAGTCACCTGATGATTCATCAAGGTGAAAATGGATTTTTGGGTTACATATCAATTTCATGGTATTAATAAGAAAATGATGATCAAGATTAATAGGGATAAAAAACCATGGAGAAAAGAATATGATATTTTATTTATACATAATATATCAATAGAAACCTCAAGGAAGAAATATTTATGGGACTTGTTTTTGTTTTATGTATGGGAAATAATTTCATCATAAATTTATATTCCACAATTATTGGAAAATGATAGGTAATGATACAAATTCTGTAAAAAAATCACCCCACATTTCAATTCATAAACTGTATGGAAATTGGGTAACATTCTATCCCTTGCCCAAATCTAAGAGCTAGTTATGATGATCAAAAACAACCACCAATTAAATCCAAAGTTATTGGAATATAACATGTTATCACTTTTAGATTTGTATAGTATAAAAACATGGTATAATGATCGAGTGTTTATGTAATAGAATTAATGAATAATATTTATTAATAAATTTTATAATACTAATGAATAATAAAACATCTAAGGATTGAAATAATCTAGTTTTTTATTAATTACATTAAATTATATGTTGACTTTTATTATTAACCTTTAAATATTATTTTGGTTGTATAGTGATATTTGTTTAAAAAATATTAAAGGAAGGGTATACCTTAATATGTGCATGATGATGGGATAATTATACAAAGAGATGATAGATTGTGATAAAATAAATGGGATTTTATTAATGGGAATGGGACAGATATGATAACAAATTGATTTGTGATATAAGGATTGAATTTATAAAATTTTTATGTATTACTGGTATAAGGAAGGAGTAAAATTTAGAAATCATGATTCTTTCACATTTTTTGTATGGTATTCCAATTTATTATCATGTTAGAGGAGAATACATTACAATGGTCCCCACATGTTTGGTGTGTTCCAAATTAAGATCCATGTTATGATGTTTGGATATTAATCGATAATATTGTTTGGAAAGTTATGTACCTTCTATAAAAAACATGTATTTTAATTGAGAAACTTGTTATGTTGAAATCTAGGTTAGGATATAGATATTAATGTAATATCACTCCATATGAGGATTTATGCATATTGAATGAATGGTGTTAACCATTTCATGTTTAGATGTCAAATGAAGATGACTGGAATGAACTATCATTACATTTATGGATCTCATTATCTTCCAATTCATTAGGAATGTAAAATTTATCTTATGTCCTTAGAATAAGATATGAAGTGGAAATTAATCGTGGAATAATGAACGAATGAAATTATAACTTTGAAATGTAATGAAATCATGAAAGTATTTCTTCTCATGAAATTAACTAGATATTTGGTAAGTATCTTGAATCCAAAAATGCTACCATAATACCTTCATATCCAATGAATCAAATGGTCCCTCATATAATCCCAGATTTATGGATTTTTTATTTTTAAATTTCTCATAACAATATTCTTTATCACCTTCCATCCAAACATGACAGTATGATTTAGCTTATATGTCCATGTCATCAAAATAAACCTATTTTATACCACGTGGAACCCTAGTTATGAGTAACATTTAGTAAACATCTTGTTTCTATATATCCCATTTTAAAAGGATTTTTAGTATTCATTTTTACAATATGGATTTCTATGAAAAAAATCAATTATTAAACATTTGAAAACCTATATGAATTTAGAGAGAGAAATTAAATATGTACGTGGTAGTATATATCACCACTATAGTTTTAGGAGAAATATTATTCAAATAATCTGATATCATTCATTTCATGTGACGTCATGTTAAGATTTCTCTACATGAAACAACATCTTAACATTAATTACAAGCAACACTATGATTCTATAAGAAAAACATTAATTATTAAAAGATGAAAATTATAACCTAGATTTTAGAATAGATGGTATTAAAATGATAAAATAAATTATGAATATTTTTTTCTTTGAAGTATATATAATTATTTCTTGTCTAATTTATTATAATGAAAAAATTTTGTTTTAAAAAATAATAATGAATGTTTTTCTGAAAATCTATTTTTATGTGTACGATTATTTTTTATACTAATAAATAAAAAAATAACTCTTTTGGGATTATATAAAAAAAATTATATTAATTATAATGTTTAACATGTATCATGTGTTTTTTCTATACATGATATATAACGCATCCTGTAATATATACAAAAGGAATATTTTTCAAAAAAAACTTTTTTCACTTTTTGATTGTACAATAATTTTAAAACTAGTTTTTCATACTTTTATAAATTATATTTTAAAAAATAAACTACTTCATTGAAATCAAGATATCAAAATTTACATTGGATAAATTTTTGATATTTTACTGATATGTTTAACAATGTCATGAATACTTAAAATAATGATGTTTATTGAACACTATATTTTGTTTTAAAGTATTTAAATGAAAAAAGTATTTTTTTAATTAGTTTTGATTCGTAATAATTTATTTTTAATAGAATTATGGTTTTCAAATCAAATTTATCTAGAAAATTATTAATAAAACATTTTATGTTTTAAAAGGCAATATTAAAAAAACCATTTTTCTTGCAATTTTACGTATATTATTTTAAATTAAATGAAAAATATGTAAACTGATTTTTTATAAATAGATTCCATTATTTTAATTAGATGTTATAATTTTTTTATTTGGTCCCCTTTGTTGTTTTCCAATATAAATAGTAACCATAGTAAATTTTATCTCTTCGATAATGTGTAAAATTTGAAATTTTGGATAAATATAAAATGATAAAGTATATAAAATAAATCTAAAACATGAAAAAAATAATTGGGTGAAATTTGTTTGACCCTTAAAACCTTAGGTTTTAAATGTAATTATTTAATGGAAAATTTCCCTTGAGAATGACTTATATATTATTAAGATAAAATAAACTTCTAAAATGTCACACTCTTAATTATTATAAGTGTGATATTTCTATGATGGATTTAACCAAATGATATCATCCAAATTAAATAGTCATAGGAAAGCTAAATTATTTATCTACATGATGTAAATTTAATTATAATTATTTGTGTTGGAATAATTACCTTAAATTTCCACAAGACAATGATTTACTAATTAATTTAATATTATAAATATAAAATAAATTATATTAAAACTATAAAAAGAAATATAATTTTTCATTACTAATATAAGACATGGAATTTATACAAGACCTTTATATGTTTTCTACATAATAAAGAAATTGTTTTAAATTTTTCAATAATGAAACTGACGTTTAATCCAACTCGACACATGGTCCGAATCAGGGAATGAGACAAAAGGAATTACCATTTCCCACAGGCTATAAATTTGTCCATATTTACAAAAAATATACTCTGGGAATGATTTCCCTAGGAATATAACAATAAAAAACCCATGAGAAAAAATAATCAGGGAAATGATAGTCATAACCCAATGATATTCAACCATTTTCATATTTAAATTTTTTACTACATTAACCGAAAAGAAAAATACAACAATGTAAAGGGGACAAAAAACCATCCCAAAACACTCTATATAGCCAGTGGTACATCACCCTCGTGCTACCAACCTTACTCCTGCAATATGTGGGACACATAAAACTATATCCACAACCTCCACCACAAAACAATTTTCCTTTACCTGGGTCACACATAATAATCTCTACATACACCAAAATAAATATATAGGTTTTGTGATAAATCATATTAAGATTATATTAAATAAATATATTCCATAACCTAAAATTATAATAAAATTCAACATCCAAAATATCAAAAGTAGTTTTTAAACATTTTCAAGGAATCTTTCATGGAAAACATTTTAAGGAAAACTCCATCAAGGAAAACAATTTCATAATAAAAGGTTTCATTGACATTAAAAATACACAAGGTACACTATATACTGATGGTTATAACCACATCAAATAGACCTCATTCCAAAAGATAAAACCATGGGATGCCTAATAGGTAGATAGAACAATTTTGACTATATGAACATCATTTATCAGTGATAAAAATCATTCAACCAAAAACATCATGGTCCTCTTCCTAGAGTCACTAGTATGTAACTTCTCCCAAGGTCTAGTTTTATCCATATCATAAGACAAAACAAATATCATTCTCGTGAATTTCACAATATATTGGATATCATCCAACGATCTAGTGATATATGATCATATAACATGTCTAGTTATTTTTTTGGAATCATGTATGAAAGAATAATACCCACCTCTTACCCATCTAAATCAACTAGGATACTAGATCTAGTTCATACACCAAGTACCCAGGAATCCCTTTAATCTCAAATTCTTATTCACATGCCACATAAATCCTCACTCTCACATAAACATTCCAATTATCATAAGAAAAGATGTAATACAATGCTTTCATAATAAATTTTAATTCAACGATCAAAACTGATATGAAAACCACTATTTTCCTTAAAAACTACTTTCCATTTGACACACACTTTAAAATCATTTGGAGATAAATTTTTCAAGACATTCACAATTCATGAACTCCATTTTTATAATCCATCATGAAGAGAACATATTAAATCCAATAATTTACATGGTAAAATCCCCTTGAAAATCTATACTCACCCAAAATCCATTTTATAACATGAATCATATCACATATTTAATTACAAAATAAATTTAATCTTCAGAAAAAAGAAACCAACATGAAAAAAAACTTTTTTTTTAAAACATACTGTCAACATAACTGCACCTAAAATTCCTTGAAAAAAACATTTCACACCATTCTCACAAGGTATAAAACACATTCATGAAGATCCTTAATGAGAGTCATAAGAAATATAACCAATTTCATTCCAAAAAACTTTCCACCATCACATATGCATCTCAAAACATTTTCAAATATAGATCACACCATAGAAATAATCCACATAACACATTTATGATATCAATAAATCATATCAAAATCATATAATAATGTAAAATCATGGAACCACATACCTAACAATTTGAGGCTTTTAAAAATCAGTGAA
Organism: Viscum album; assembly: GCA_963277665.1. Lineage (NCBI taxonomy): Eukaryota > Viridiplantae > Streptophyta > Magnoliopsida > Santalales > Viscaceae > Viscum > Viscum album. Next base: position 1,978,163,753 of record OY728127.1, on the reverse strand, counting down.
AACTACATCATAATCCCAAAGACACCCTATAATGGAAATACCTGTCCACAAAAATACTTATTCCACCCAAAAAAACAACATATAACCCTTATATGGTCAAAAAGACCACTATATTTGAAAAACCTCATGATGGAGTGATAGAACCCCCATAAAAAGGTGGAAATCAAGATAGAATAGAATTAATTGATGATTCCTTGAAGATCAATTGCTAAAACCCCCAATTGATTGATGTTAAAGAGGTCCAAGAAGGTTTGTATAAGGTTCTCGTTCTAGAAAATCGTATAGGGTTTGGAGTAGTAGTGTTTTAGGGTTAAATTCAAAGAGGTAAAAAAGGTAATTTCCACTTTTTAATGACACAGATATTGCACTTGGTCTTCACACATAGTTTTCCAAACAACACAACAATCGTGCATCCCTCAATGTATAATAGGATCATAGTAATTTTTAAGGCGTCACTATTTCCCACACCATGAAACAATCATGTAGTTGCCTCTTTCTAGGAGGAAAATGTTATAATGATTACCTAGATAAGGGCGTATGGTTTTCCCTAATAATGCGCCAACAATGAATCTTTTATTGAAATAACTAAAAAACTCCATTCCAATCCATGAAGTCATGGGGAAACTATGTGGTAAATATAAGACCAAAAATAATTAAAGGAATACCTCAAAAAATCAGAGATGTTACAATTTACCCCACTATGAAAATTTTCCATTTCTAGAAAGACATTCCAAATAATGATCAAAATATAATAATAGATATTATTCCAAAACCCAAGAAAACCACACCCATGTCCCTTTCTCACCACTACCATGCCTCCAAAAAACTCATACCAATAATTAAATTTAATGAATTTCTCCAATGAATCCAAAATTTGTAATAGAAGATAAAAAATAGATATATTGTGCTCTAATTCAAACTATTCCAAATTCAAAACATGTGATGGATCCAATATTAATCTATTTCATCATTGAAACATGGAATACATCGTTAATTTATTTAAACTAGGAGTGATAATCCAACTAGTATTCCACCATTCCAACTCTCTCAGGTATCTAAAATGGTATAACCTACCACATGATTATGCTATGTTACTTACCATAATAAAAATGTCAAAATTGTGGTTCTACTATCAAGAACACCCATACACCTTTGAAAAATATAATATTATCTACACCTATAAATAACATAAGACTTTGGACATCTATTCACTATCAACAATCACTACCTAATCAATTTAACATTATCATAAGTTTCATGCACAATGTATGGTCTCAAAAAAAAGGTCTAACCAACCTCATCCCAATGTAAAGGGGACTAACAATGAAGACCATAAATTACTTCAAAAATATCAATTATAATCAATGATTGGTTTATATTGATATATGAAATCATTACTAATCCCAAATGACTATCCCACGCACCTCTGAAAACTAACACACATGCCCAGAGAATGTCTTCAGAAATAAGATTCACCCTCTTCATTTGACAATATGTTTTATGGTTCTATGTCATCCTAAACATGACCGATAACTCCATTTACTTCTAATGAACTCAATGTAACCTCTAGGTAATGCGAGGGTCCCTTTATAAAAAAATCCCCGATGAAACACCAGGAAATGTCACTATTTATTGAAAATTAAAACCCCCAACTCATACACCTTGGATGAATCCCTGAGTGGAATGAAATGAGATGATTTGGTTAGAGGGTCAATCCCTACAAAAACTCAATTGCTTCCCAAAGTTTTATGGTGTAATGCATAAATAAAAATACTTTCTGATATATTCCCAATTATAGTTAGTAAAGTCTTATGGTTGAAGAAAACCAGATGGCCTTTGGTTCTCTACTTGGACCTACTTACATGTATACCACCATGATACAACGTATAAGGACCTAAACTTAAAAAAATACAAAATATTTAATTAAATGAATTATTCATGTTGAGGATGTTTTCAGGTTTAGAGTTTCAGAGAATTAGGACATAACTATTACATTGCATCTCAAAAATTACAAAGTAGACACCTCTAATCAGATTCCATTTTTTTAATAAAATAAAAACTCTTAAAAAAGTTTCATTTGTAGTTCCATGTTTTAGACAACATGACTTTTCCGTGATCCCGCCCTTGACCCTATTTATCATTATTCCATGTGAAAAACATTTCAAAACATGATGTGAGCATAAAAAGCTCAGAAAGGGTTATAAAACGAAGAATGAAAACATTAGTTTATCAATAGATACATAACAAAAGATCTTTAACATACCTCATGAAATACAAAGATTTATGAATAACATATATTAATCACAAATCATAAATGTAACTTTTCGACACTATAACATACTGATGTAGTAGCTTTCACAGCTATGTAGGGAGTTAGATTTGGAATACCCATCGAAGTATATTTGCTAAATATCTTAGGACAAACATTCACATTTACATCCGTCCTATTACCCAATGCATTGAATATCTGTGTCAGGCTTACCCACCCGAGGTTTATCATAGAACCACCCATATACCTAAACAATTTCGAAGAACAATAACATATTCATAAAATATATAACAAACATAATGAAAAGATAAAAATACCACATTTCAATCCCAGTATATCATTTAAATATTTTGACATAAAAAATTCATTATGAAAACAATTCTCAAATCAAAATATGTAAAAGGGTATATGGAATTTATTTTCCTTTTAAATTAATTAAAACTTGTTAAGGAATCTAAAGATCAAATAATACTTGTGGCGGTGGAAAAGGTCATTTTCATCACTTACGTTAAAAAGAAACATTCACTTTGGTCATTTAGTATAGTGATACATAGAAAAATATTACCTTTTAATGAAATGAAAACTCAAATGGGTTTATAAACCATATAAAAGAATGTTGTGTATAAATCAAAATATGCCTTGATGAAAAGAGATTGAGGCAAAGTCCCTTACATCATGTCCAACTTGACCCGTCCATTTTTTAATCTCCAGAATAATAAACTCAAGTTAATTTATACTTCCTTAATAACCCATTTCAAGTTTACTATTTCTTTAATATAAATTATAACAATGTTATAATCATTATGTAATCATTTATGTTAATAATGGTCGTTTTGTTGATATTCATTACTTGAGTCGAAAATGAACTTCTTAAAATTACTAGTTATTCATGTGGTCAAAATTACATTATCTCCAAAATGATAATCATGATTTAGATACTATATATATGATATATATCCAGAATATATATATATATTTATAATATTACATAACATATGGAGGTAAGAAATTAAATGCACCGTTCATGGAGATGCTAAGACATACGTATGCATGACCGCTACTTTCATTTATATTTCATTTTTAATGGAATAAAAATTCAATGAAACATAGGTATATTATAATTTCCATATAATATCATATATAATTTCAGTAATTCCATCCTCTATACATTCCACATATGGAATGAATGAGTCATATCACTTTGAGGGGGCGGTAGTCCACACTTTATCAAATGCAATTATTGTGTTAACCCATTATGGAAACCATAAAGGTATGCTAAAATGAAAAGTAAAGAAGTATAGATACACTATAAATATAATATATATCACATATAAATACAGTTACATCATAATGGCCAGCATTAGATGTTATAGGAGAAGATTGAACAATCATCATTTCGTGAGGCAGTTGTTCGCTGTCCACATAAACAATTTGTTCTTCACCCATTAGACGAAGGTGTGTGTATTTTTAGTTAGAATCCTTCTCATAACAAGAACCTTGTATGTTTAGGATACTTTTGTAGTTATAAAATAATGTAATAAAAATAGTTTATGGGGTTGGAGAAGTAAAATAAAATAAAATAACTTATGAGAAGACTTTACCTTTAAATCGGGTAACTCCCTTAGGATTGAACCAATTTTTTTTGAAGTGCCTTCTTCTTAAAGGTAAGGCTTTAGGTGTAAAAGTGGGATCTTGAGAGATTATATTAGAAGTGTTTGGATGATCCATGAGGATTGAGAGGTGTGAGTAATGGGTTAGAGATGAGGTCTTTTTTAAAGAGGTATGAGGGGCTCTTTTGGAATGTTTGAAAATATTATTTTATTATATAATTATATTCAGTTTATAAAGGTAAAAAATTCAATAATGAAGAAGATAAGATGAATCTTTTTTGAAATAAAATCATCCAATATGAATTGAAAAGATTTTGGATATTTCTAAATTTTTATAATCTTATTTATTTAAATCATTCATTAATGAGGTAAACACTGCATCATTATTGTGTCAAAAATAATTATATTTATATGATGTCTAAAAATTTTAAAAAAAATGATATAAGAAAAAATTTTATCTTTGAAATTAATATTTATAGTCATAAAGATAACTTTTATAACCCCATTTATAAATTTATTTACCAAAACATATAAGTTTAAGTAATTTTGGTCATTACTTTAAATTAATTAATATGAAGAGTCATTATCACTCGTATGTGGCTCCATGGGGTCCCAAAATCGTCACAAGGATGCCCATGGTAGGAAATATATTATCCAATAGGATTAGGATACATGTTAGGGTAATTTAATATCATTATAATATTTTTTTACCTGGAATTAACTTATTTACCTTTAACCACGGTAAATAACAGTCAAAAGTTACTCTTGACCAAAAATTATTTTCATATTATTGAACCATATACTACATACTGATGAGAACCATGTTTGTCATATTTTTTAAATTCAATTCAATGTAGCGGTAAAATTTCATTTAAATGAAGAATTCTATTTTTTAACTACAACTTAGTGTTTTCAGTATTCATTAAAAATTGATGGTTTTTAGAAAAATACCAAAAATTCATCCATAACTATATTTGATATTACGAAATCAAAAATGATGTAAATTTTAAAAAATTCAAAACATATAGGTTTCATTAATTAATTTAGAATTACTTCCCATTGTGAAAATTGAAAGCATGTTTTTAAGAAATAATTACTATCAAAAGATTGACACTGGTTTATGTCTAATTTCAAATTGAAATTACATCCAATGACCAAAATTGGATTAAATATTAAAAATATAATATTATAAAACCTTAAAACCAATTATGAAGATAATATAACCATATAAATAAATTAGTTTGAAATGTAGTTTTTAATTAAAATACAGTATTTTTACTATTCATTAAAACATGTATTTTATCAGACAAATACCTAAAATATACCCAATGTAAATTATGATGTCCTGATTCTATATAAGAATTTTATTTTGTCAAATATAACATATAAAAGAGTCCAAAAATATATTTAAAGAGGGTTCTCTATAAAAATGTGGTAAATCGACCTTTTAAATAATATTAGACTATTTGTGCTTAAAAATCAATTCATTTACATTTTAAACCTCTAAATTTTGATTGATAAATGTAAAAACATTTAAAAAACTTGTTTAATTGTATTTTAGATAGTTCTATTCATTCCCTCCAATACAAAAACTAGATGTTAACTACCATTTAAAATAATAATATATTACTATTTTTCAGTCTAACATAGTATTGTTTGCAACATTAGACATTGGAGTAACCCATTGTTGTGGGACAAGTACGACATCAAACATAGAATCCCCTTTAATGTAAAATTAATATTTAGTTCATAAATATGAAAATTTATTTTTCTTTATTTACCTATGATGTTACATCCTTCCCCCATTTTGGAAATTGAATCCTTGTAATTTTATTCACTTATCAAATAAGTGGGGGTATTTATCCCTAAGAGCATTTGCATATTCCTAGGTTTCCACTTCATCTATATGATTTGCCACAAAACCTTTACTTGATGAATTACCATATTCTGCAAAACATTCTCTCTTCAGTTAAGAATTTGGGCTGGTTGTTCCTCATAAGAGAGATTCTCTTCCAATTGAACTACATCTGGGCTGAAAACATGAATTGGATCCAGCTTATACTTTCTCATCATTAAAACATGAAAAACATTCTGTAACTAGGATAAACATGGACTTAAGGCCACTCTATAGGCAACTGATCCAACATTATCCAAGATTTCATAAGGTCTAATGAATCTCCAATTCATCTTTCCCTTCTTACCAAAACACATCACACTTTTCCATGGATAAACACTGAGAAAGACATGATCACCTACCTCAATAGAGAAATCCTTCCTTCAGTTATTCACATAAATTTTCTGCCTACTCTAAGCTATTCTCAGGTGCTTTTGAATCAACTAATCTTTTTCTACCATCTATTCAACCAACGTTTTTCCCATCTACTTCCTTTTATCTACTTCATCCAAATAATATGGAGTTCAACACCCCTTCCCATATAATGCCTCTATTGGGGCCATCTATATACTAGAATGAAAACTATTATTATAAGAAAAATTCAACCGATGAAAGACGATTGTCCCAACTTCACCGGAAATCCATTGAGAAAGCACGAAATATATTCTCCATGGTTTGAATTGTTCATTATGACATCCCATATGATTGAGGATGAAAAGATATACTAAAATTTAATTCACTACCCAATGAATTCTGAAGGCCTTTCCAATACATATAAGTAAACCTGGGATCACGATCAGATACAATATAGAGGGGAACTCCATGAAACCTGACTATCTCTTTAACATATAACCAAGAATGTAGATCTAGAGACTAAGTATCTCAAATAGTAACTAAATGATAAGATTTAGTTAATCGATCAACAATAAACCAGATTGCATTATTACCTCAAGATGTCTTTGGTAATCCCAAAATAAAGTCCATAGAAATATTTTCCCATTTCCACTCTGGCACCAGTAATGGAGAAATAATCCCATTTGGTAACTGTCGCTCTTCCTTAACATGTGGACAAGTCAAACACTTCACCGCAAAATCCACCATATATCATTTCATTCCATCCTACAAGTAATACTCTTGAAGATCTATGTACATCTTAGTAGCACTAGGATGAATTTAAAATGGAGAAAAATGAGTTTTACATAATAACTCTTTCTTCGTCTATGAATCACATGGAATGCATAATATTTTCCTAAACATCGAAAAACAATCTTTATCAATGTTAAAATCAGGAAACATACCCTTCTAAACTAACTCTACCATTTTCTACAACTCACTGTCTTCCTTCTATGCTTTATAAATAGAGATGATTTCACTGACACCTAAAACAAAATAGAAGAATTTCCTACTCCAACAAATTTTATGCCAAATTTGATCGAATCGAAAAAGAATGGATCTCATTCCAAATGTAGAATGGTTAATGAAGCCTTACTTCTTCGACTCAAATCGTCAATTACATTATTTGATTTTCCTGGATGGTAATGGATCGTGCAATAATAATCCTTGATTAACTCCAGCCACCTCCTTTGTATAATGTTTAACTATTTTTGAGTGAATATATACTTCATACTTTTGTGATTAGTATATATTTCACAGTTTTCTCCATAAAAATTATTCCTCGAAATTGTTAAGGAAAAAAAACATCAGCTAATTCCAAATCATGTGTACGGTAATTTAACTCATGTGGTTTCAACTGATGTGGGGCCTATGAATTTACCTGATCATTCTATATAAGCACACAACCAAGTCCTTTCAATGAAGCAATACTATAGATAACAAACTCACCATTTCTGGAAGGCTTTCCCAAAACTGGATCATTCACCAATATTACATTCAATTAATGAAAACCATCGTCACATTCTTCTCTCCAAATGAACTTTGCACATTTTCGAGTAAACATAATCATTGGACTAGATAATCCTGAAAAATTCTCAAAAAACATATCATAATAACCTTCTATACCAAGAAAAATATGGATCTCGGTTATATTTTTTGGGTCTTTCCCATTTTTTAAAAACATTTTTTGTAGTAGGACCAACAGTTATGCCATTTTTTTTAAAAAATGAGACCATGGAATGATATTTGTTGTAACCAATACACACACATGCTGAATTTAATATAAAATTTCTCTTCTTTTAATGGTTGAAAGAAAACCCTTAAATTACTTTCCTGGTCCTCTTTATTTTTGGAATAAACCAATATGTCATCAATGAATAGAACCACCATTTATCTCCTGAGTCCACTAAGCCAACACTGTATTAAAATGTTCTATTCTGATTCTGACTATCTCAGTATTCTGAATTGGAATTTCATTTCTTCCTGATGTCATCCCAACAAAGTTAACCTATTTCCTCTATGAAAAAACATTCTGAAAAAATGTATCATAGGAAAAGAAACATGGTAATCTAAAAATGCTATATCATTAACATAAATTAATTTATGGAAATTAATTTAACAATACCCTAACTCATAATGTATCTAAACTGACGTTGGATACCAATTATAAGGACTCAACCTTAAAAAATTAAATAATCTTGAATTAAATGAATAATTCAATTTGAGGATGTTTTCAGCTTTAGATATTTATAGAATTAGGCAATAATTATACATTAAATCTCAAAAATTAAATTGTAGACACTTCTTCTCAATTTCCATTTTTTTCATGAAACAAAAACTCTTAAAAAAGTGTCATCTCTAGTTCCATGTTTTAGACAACATGACTTTTCCTTGATCCGATCCTTGACCATGTTCATCTTTAAGTCCTATGAAAGACATTTCAAAACATGGGTTGAGCATGAAAATCCCAGTAAGGGATATAAAAAAAGAAGAAAACATTAGTTCATCAATATATACATAACAGAAGCACATTAACATATATCATAAAATCATGAGATTTATAAATATCACATAGTAATCAGAAATCCTAAAGGTATCCTATGACATCCATAATATACTAACATTGTAGATTTCATAGCTACTTAGGGAGTTAAATTTGGAATACCCATCATAGTATATTTCCTAAATATCTTTGGAGAAACATTTACATTTACCTCTGTCCTATTATCCAAGGCATGGGAGAGCTATCTCGTGCTCACCCACCTAGGGTTTATCACGGAAGCACCCATATATGTAAACAATTCCCAAGAACCATATCATATTCAAAACTCATAAATCAAACATAAAGGATACAAAATATTTCCACATTTCAATCAAAATATATCATTTATATATTTTGACACAACAAAACTATAATCAAAACCATTCTTAATAAAAAAATACGTAAAAGAGAATATGGTATTTATTTTAATTTTAAATACATTATAGCTTGTTATGGAAGCCAAAGATCAAATAATACATGCTATAGTGGAAGAGGTAATTGTCACCGCTTACATTAAAAATAAACATTCACATTTATCATTTAGTAAAATGCTACCTAGAAAGAGACTCCATTTGAGTGAAATGAAAAGTCAAATGGGTTTAAACACCGTATAAAAGATAGTTGTATATAAATCAAAATATGCATCAATGAATGTATATTGAGGCGAAGTCCCTTAGCTCTTACCCGACTTGACATGTTCGTTAATTAATCTCATGAATAATAAACTAAAGTTAATTTATATTTTCTTATGAACCATTTTATGGTTTTTTATTATTTTACATATCACTAATTATCATCTTATAAACATTATGCAATCATTTATGTTAATAATGATCATTCTCTAGATATTTTGTACTTGAGTCAAAAATGAACTTCTTATAATTACTAGTTGTTCATGTGGTCGAAATTCAATTATATCAAAAATTATATCCAAGATTTAGATATCACATATATCATATATATCATGTATATATGTGTATTTTTAATAATACATAATATTTGTAGGTAAGAAATGAAATACACCCTTCATGGAGATGGTAAGTCGTACGTACAAATGAATGCTAGTTTATTTTTTATTTCATATTTAATGGAATGAAAAATTAAGGATACATTGCTATATTATAATTCCAATATAATATAATATACAATTTCAGAAACTCTACCCTTTATACATTCCACGTATGGCATGAATGAGAAAAATTTCGTTGAGGGGGCAGTATTCCAGACATCCACAAATGAAATTATCGCGTTTACCAATAATGGAAACCATAATGGTGTAATATAAATGAAAAATAAATAAATATAGAGAAATATAAATATAATATATATCACATATAAATATAGTTCCATAATAATGGACACAACAAGAGGTGGTAGGAGAAGATTGAACAATCATCGTTTTGTGAGGCAGTAGTTCGCCGTCCACAAGAACAATATGTTCTTTACCCATTATACGATATTGTGTGTAAGTTTAGTACTAATAATTAACATAAAAAAAATATAGTATATTAATGATATTGGTGTTTTTATAAAATTAAATAATTAAAAGAGTTTAGGTGGTTAGAGAAGTAAAATAATAGAAAAGTACTTAAGAGAATATGTTACCTTTAAATCAGGTAACTCCCTTAGTTTTGAAGAAAAATGATTTCTTGAGGAGAATTCTAACTAAGGTAAGGATTCTAGGTGGAATATATGGATCTTGAGAAATTTTTAGGGTAGATTTTGTATAATCCATGGATCTTGAGAGGTGTGAGTAATGGGTTAGAGGTGAGGGAGTTTTATAATGGGGAGGAGGGGCTCTTTAGGAAAGTTTAAAAGTATTATTTTAATATATAATGATTTTCGGTTTTAAAGGTCCAAAACTCATTAATGTCGAAGACAATATGTCTTTTTTTCGAAATAAAATCATCTAATAAGAATTATAATATGTTTTTGATATTTTTTTTATTTTTATAATCTTATTTATTTAAATCCTTCATTAAAGAGTTAAACATGACATCATTATTGTGTCATAAATAATTTTATTTATTTTATGTCTAAAAATTATATACAATATACGATGATATATTAAATACTTTTATCTTTAAAATGAATATTTATAGTTGAAGAGATAACTTATATAACAACATTTAAAAATTTATTTCCTAAAATATATTTGTCTATGTAATTTTTGTCATTACATTAAATTAATTAATATAATGTGTCATTATCTATTTTAAGTGGCTCCATGGGGTCCAAAAATATACCAAGAGATTCCCATTTATGGAAATTTAACAAAAAATAGTATTAGGACACATGTTAGGGTAATTTTATATTATTATAATATTATTTTTAACTTGAATTACCCTATTTACCTTTAGCCACGGTAAATAAAAGTCAAAAGAAACTATTCACAAAAAATTATTTTATCTCATTGAACCAATTATACTTACTGATGACAACCATTTATGTCAGATTTTCAAAATTAAATTCATATAAGAGGTAATATTTTAATTTAAATGAAGAAGTCGGTTTTTTTACTACTACTGAGTATTTTCACTATTCATCACAAAGTAAAGGTTTATAGAAAAATATCAAAAATTCAGAATAAGATATATTTTATATTATAAATTCAAAAATAATGTATATTTTACCCATTTGAAAACACATAAGTTTAATTAATTAATTTCAAATTAATTCCCGTTGTCAAAACCAAAAGCGTGTTTTTATGAAATAATAATTACCAAAAGATTGACATTTGTTTATGTCCAATTTCAAAGTGAAATTACTTCAAATGACCAACATTGAATTAAATGGTAAAAATATAATCCAATTAAACTTTAATCCAAGTTATAAATATAATCTATCAATATAAATAATTTACATTAAAAGGAATTTTGAATTAAAATACGATATTTTCACTATTCATTAAAAAATGAATTTTTTCAGAAAAATAGCAAAAAATTACCCAAAGTAAATTTGGTTTTCTCAATTTGATAGAAAATTTTTATTTTGTGAACTATAACATTTAAATATGTCCAAAACTATATTAATAGAGGGTTCACCATCAAAAGGCAGTAAATCGACCTTTTAATGAATATTAGACTATTTGTGCTTAAAATTAGATTCATGCACATTTTATGTCTGTAACATTTATTTGATAAATGTAAAAACATTTAACAAACATGTATAATCATATTCTCATTAGTTATATTCATTCCAAAAAATACAACATCTTGTCATTAATTACCTATTAAAATAATATTATATTATTATTGTTTAGTATGACTCAGCATTGTGTGCAACATTAGACTTTGGAGAAACCCTTTGTTCTGTGTCTAGTACGTCATCAAACACAGCATCCCCAATAATTAAAATTAATATTCAATTCAAAAATATGAAAATGTTTTATTTTTTATTTACCAGGGATGTTTTAAAATGTAATCTATAACTCACCTCATGCATGGTCAACAGAAGTTCCAAAATGTATCATTAAACATCATGTAGGTATCAAGATGAATAGACCACTAAGACTGGGGGCTGTACTACATCACGAAATCTAATAATGATAATGGCACCATGATGTCATGCATAAAGAAGAAAACAACCTTAGGAAACAATGAACACCTACAAGGAACATACCAACAATTTAGGAACTACAAAGAACATTGGCACGACTCATCACTCGACATATCTTAGAGAATAAAATCTAGAAAGAAACATCTCTACCAAACACTGTCCAAAAATTCACCTCCACTATGATCCTTTGTATCTAGATTTATTTGATAAAAGGCCCATCATAGTCCACCCATCACTGGACTTCTTAATCAAGTGCACCAACACATTCCTACATAAAGAATCTACAACCATGTTTCCATTTTTAGGGTATACAAAATATCAAAATTGAACTCCTGATGGTTCTCAACTCAATGAAACTCCCCCAAATTCAGTTCATTCTAGGGGAACTTTTATTAATAAAATATGATCAGAATAAACTACATACTTGTCCCCAAAAATATAATTGAGACACATCATCACAGAATAAATCACTATAATAATTCCATGTCCTTGGTTGGGTAATTTGATTTATGTGGATGGAGTTAGCATGATCCATAAGGCACCACGTAGACATCCTACATCAGAAAAAATCCAATACCCATACCTGATAAATCACAATTAAACACATATATCATCACAGACTTTGATTAGTACAAAATACGAGCTACGGTTAAGTACATCTTATGCACCTCAAGGGATGCTTGAAATTTGGGGATCTATTCAAGATTTGTCCCTTTCCCAGTGATAATTGGAATGGGTGAAGAAATACCTGAGGAATCCCAACCAAATCATTGGTAATACCATGTCAAGAACAAAAAGCATCTAATCTCAAAAACATTATTTAGTTGTTCCAATGGAATCACTACACTGATGTTCTTGGTGTACACCTAAATCCTATGTTTTGAAACTTCATGTCCCCAAAAAATCAGCTCCTTGTATAGAATGTACTCTTGGAAATATTCTTATAGATGGGATTCTCTTGAATGGATCCTATCACAATACAAAAATAACAATCATGCTCTTCCATGGTCTAGAAAGTACACTTGTATAGCTTCTTAGGAAGCAAGTTTTCCGAACATGTGACTCTATATCATTGACTTGGTAACACCTTGAATGTATATAGATCATGGAGTACCTCCTTTACCTGTTTATCTGATAAAATAGGTCATAAATAAGAGTAAAATGAAACTTATTATTGATCATATCTTTAATCCACTTCTGGTAATCAATTCACAACTATAGATATCCGTACGACTTCTTTTCAAATAGCAATGGGGAGGCCCAAGGTGAGATTCTTGGGAGAATTAATCCTTTTGATTCAAAATCATCCAGTTATATTTTTAATTATCTCAACTAAGTGGGGGCCATATGATATGAGGGTAGAGATATCATATGTCTTCCTGAGGCCAAATCTAAGGTGAATTCCATATCCTTCTATTAGAGAAATCATAATAAATCCTCTAGGAATACCTCTATGAACACATCTCCCACAAGATGTAATACACCCTTTGGAGCAACATCAAATTCCTCCATCACAAGAAAGAATATCTAAAAAATTATCTTTCATAACTTTGGATGTGGAGGTTTAGCATGCCCCGACCGAGGATCCCTCTCTCACTGAAAATCCTGGGTAATTCAATCATGTTCCTTGAAAATCACTCACCAATGAAAGAAATTGAAATGTTCCTAGAATATCACCATCCAAAAAATATGTGGAATCACGTCAAGATGTTCCATTTAAATCACCAGATAATACCATTCTAACTTGACCACTATCACAATGAGTATGCAAGACGGACACCTAAATCCCTTCTCTCACTTCATACCCTGCAGTTTCAAAAACCATCACATGAATAATTTTGGTTGGTAATATTAACAAATTAAAAATATTAGAAGAAATAAAAGAAATAGAGTACCTTGTATCAAATATAAGAATATATAATTATGAAACAATAACAACGGTACCAAGAACTGTCATAGGAACTGCATATGATTACACTGGTGCTCAATCAACATCATAATGATGCGTTGTATTTTCCTGACTCAGATAATGACCATTGACATGTTCCTCTTCCCGAAATTGACTCTTATTATAAGAAGATTCTTCCTTTCTTCCATGTCCTCCGAACCGAGTACTCACTGTACCGGATGGTTCCAATTAGGATGGCATCCATTTAAATGTTACAGATTCTGCACCACTCTGATATAGGGACACCAATTTTAAAAATAGTCATGAGTTCCTAATATATCTAAACTGATGTGAATGTATGGGTGAAGATTAATAAATAGATAACTTGTTTAATTCCTTCTCACATTGATGGTATAAAACTGAACCCCACCTAATTATACAAACAAATACTGTCGGGGAGAATGAAATGAACCCCCACCAACCATTTTTTCCGAACCATACCACATCATCTTATTTATTGAAGAACTGTCACTTAGTAGTATTGACACATATCAAGAGAAACATGAAACGGAAATGTGATAAATATATACAATTTTTTAACAATTTGTCACCATATAACAAGTTTTCATCTGAAAAAATAAGACGTGATATAGGATTTCAAGTAGCAACCCTATCTCATAATTTTGCACCTTCAACTGCACCTTGTAAACCACCTCTGGTGAGAATCGAATCAATTTTTTAATGTGGTTAGAATACCCTATCATAGTCTGGTCTCCATGGAAAAGCTAAAAAATTATACGACACCCAATGTATGACAAAATACCAGGAACATATTACTAACTGAAGATGACATTTATATCTTTCCAACCAATCTATTCATGCTTTCCATTATGTATCATTGATTCCCACCACTTCTACAAGAACCTTCCAACATAAAAGAAGTAAACCATTCCCTAACCGATTAAGGAAAATTAAGAAACTAGAATATCCACTCAATATTCTCAAACAACTTCACTGCTACCTATGGTTTTGTGTTATCCTGAAAAGATGGAGGCTTGTTCTTGGGGAACTAATGAGCATTGTCCTTTCCAATACCAAGTTCATCTTCTATAATTGGATAAGGACAAGAACATGATCTGTGGAATACATATTTGACAACCCAAATCATGAATTAAACTATTATCTGATCAATTATTGAGGGATGACTCTCTACAACCTATTCCCATGGCTGTATAGGTGGTCCCTAGGGATGAAATTTTCAAAATAAAGTAATAAACACAAAGAAGAATCAATCAATACCACTACAAATATAGAATTCTAAATCTTTTAATCAACAAAAAAAATTTCCAAATGGTTATATAAATCATTAAAATCTATATCCAACACAATAACAATATAATAAAAACCAATACACCTCCATCCAATATCATATGCAGTGCATTTCATGTATGTATTTCCTGGAAAATAAGTCAAACCAAATTTCCCAACATCCCATGGTGACATATGATCTGTCATGAGGTGTGTTGGCTAAACACCCCACTCACAAATAGAACCACAATCCCCAAAAATCCATGATCTGGTCTATCCAAAATCTACTAAAATATCATTTCCCAAAAAGTGGGACACCTTCTTTGATACCATTTTGTTACAAACCAAACCGAGGTTCCATCCAACTAGACACCCAACCCTATCTGTGGCATGACCCTAAGAGAATTCCCTCTCCATATTGGTTGAAAACTAGTGCATGGGTATCAAGAATATACTTTTGGAATGATTTAAACCATGAAAATATCAATAAACATCCCATGTGAATAAAAAATCACATAATTTAAAATCCTAAAAAATGAGATAATATTTTTTTAGATTTAAAATTTTACAATATTAACCAAAAACCACGATACAATATAAGATAGTGGATAAATAAGAATTATCAAAAACCTCCATATGAAAAGAGGGCCATCTCTATCAATCACCCGCACCCAACACCTACATGAAGTGAAAAATTATAAACTGGATCCACCATCACTATAATGGAACATATTTCTTTACCTGGGTCAATCATAACAAATTCAGCATACACACAAATTTTAATGTAGGGTGTGCACCAAATATCATGATGATAAGACTTAAAGAAAGATTCCATTGAATAACATTATATGACAAACCATGTAGCACTTGTTCATAAGAAATATGAAAACATTTTAAAGTAATATTATATGGAAATCATTTCAAGGAAAATTACCTTTAATAAAAAAAATTACAAAATAATCTTAAATTGAAATTAAATATGCACAAGCTCCAAAACATACATACTATTATCACCACATCGGGTAAGTATCATGTCACATGGGAGAACAATTAAAAATTTCTATATATTGAAAACTATAGTGGGACCATATGAACCTCAAACCCCACTGATGAAAATAATGTAACCAAAACCTATAGCATCCTCATGCATGCCCCCCTAGATGGGAACATATCCAAATGTATAATAGACACTATATCAAAATCCAAAACCAATAGAATTCCCATGAATGAGTGACTAGATCTGATATAATCCCAAGGAATCGTGTCCTATGATCATAACAAGTGGTTAGATATTCATGTAGTGATAATCCATATTGAAAAATATATTCCTTAACCCCTTACGAGTCAAGTAGAATACCAATTATTGTTCTTGTACCTAGTTACCATGGATTCCCTTTCTTCTAAAATTCCAATTCAATATTCAATTGAATAACCTTTCTCACATACACATGTCCAAAAAGATAAGCACACAAGTAAATCATTTCTTTCATAATTCAAATTGAACTAATCATCAAAACACAAATGGAAAACTCTATTTTATATAAACTATTCCACATTCCATTCTACACACACACCAAAACAATTTGGAAATAAATTTCACAACACTCCCACAATTAATGAAACCCATTTACAAAACCCAAAAAGTATGAAACATATAAAATCAATCATTTCCATTGGAAAAAAGCCTTTAATATCAATATTCATAAAAATCTAGTCCATGAAATGTTTCACATCACATCCATAATTCACAAATATTGTTACGGTGCCCAATAAAGACCCCATCATGGAACAAAAATGAATGTCTTTTTGAAACGCCAAATTTCAACACATAATAACCTCAAATTTCATTAAAAACATATTTCAATCCATTAAAACAGGTAATAAAAAAAATTCAAGGATCCCTATAATGATTCTCACAATAAATATAACAAATTTTATTTAAAAACCCCAATTCAATCATATATGCATCTCAAACCCATTTTAATATATAAATATCACCATAATATTAATCGAGAGAACACATTTAAACAACAAAGAAAGCTAATAAAAATCATATAATAATGTAAAATCATGGAACCACATACCTCACACTTTAAATAATCTGAAAGAGGATGGAAAACCACTACTTCACCACCAATAGACCCAATAAAAGAAAAGATCAAGCAACAACCATAATGATTCCACCAAAAAACATATGATCGACCCATAAATTGGTTAAAAGACCACTATAAAAGAATAACCCAAATAAATAGGGAGTGAAACCATACAACAATGAATAAATCATAAGAAAAGATACTTACTTGATGATTTCATGAAGATACAAGGACAAAAATAACTAAGGATTGATTCTTAAGAGGTCCAAGAAGGATTGGAGGAGAATCCTAGGGATGAAAATATGATTGGTTTTAGATTAGAGGTGTTTTACAGAATAATAGAAAGAGGAGAAGAACTTAATTTCCCAATTTTTAATGATATTGGCATGCCATATAGTGATACCACATGATATTTAAAACTGTTCAGAAACTATGTATCCCTCACAGTCCAAGATGAGAACATCGAATGGTTATCCCACATGGTTTTCGAAACCATGTGACAACCCTAGGTTTTCCTTTTTCAAGGTGGAAATTGGCTGCACTCTTACCTGGAGATGTTTGCATGGTATTCCCTAACCTCGTGGCAACAGTTTTCCACCTTCTGAAAAGCACAAAAAATCTATTTCTCTCCATAATATAATAGGGAACCCAAGGGATCAATATATGACCAAAAATAAACAATGTAATACCATTAAAAAATCATGGATGTGACAAAATTTTACTTTTTATGTTTATATTATTAAAATTAAATATAATTAATAGTATCAAAATTTTCATTAAAAATATTTTAAAATAATTAATATTTTATTAAATTATATAAAATTTATATGAAACATAATTTTATCTATATAATTAGGATATGGTTATACATGGAATCTAATATAAAATTATTGGTGATGTTTCATTTCAATGTTTGTATATTAACACTCAAAGTGTAAATATTCATTTTGTCATGGTAACCGTTAATGGGGTTAAATAAATATTAAAACAAAAATCTATGGTTATAACAATAACCATAACATGTCCAAATAATACTGAATTAATAATATTAAATAATTATCCCCAAAGGCTCAAATTAGGGTTATTTAATTGAAATATGTCCATGAAATTAATTATAAATCAATTAAATCTAAGCTAGTTATAAAAGTTCACTATATTTGTATTTAATATCATTTATTTCATTATATAGGGAAAATATATATGAATGAAAATAAAAGTATATTTTGATCTTAATCAAATTATTTTCATTATAGATAATTTTTTAATTTTTAGAAAAAATATAATTAGATTAAATACCTGTTCTAAAACAATATAATATATATTTGAAAAAAAAGGAATAAAATAAATCAATTAAAAAATATTAATTTTGAAATAGTTTGAAAGATTTAGTGCATAATTTTATATTTCTAGATATATATGAAATATTATAAATTTCATACACCATTATAATCTAATGTTTTCTTTTTATTTATGTATTGAAAATTAAAATAAATGAATAGAGTCAATATAAAACTACTTATATTTTATAAAAATAATATTTTATCAAGTTATTTAGAATTCATAAAACTTCATAAAAAATTAAAGAAAATATAATATGGTATGAAATTATATAAATGGATAATTTTAGATTTAATTAACCTCTTGTAATTAAAAATTACAAGCATTTATGGTTGATAAATTTGTTACATTTGTTAAATTTAATATTGGTTAACCAAGGGTTGACCAAAATGAAAATGAATACAATAATACCAAAACTTCTCTAGAATTTATTTATGTTGAGATTTAAATCATATCTCATATTATCTAGGATTACATGTCATTTTTTAAATATATTCGGTTGATATTGAATTTATTTTAAATTAATTTCATCATAAATTCCAAAAGTTCCCATGACCTCAATTATAAAAGGGAACCTTATCCCTCACTTGTTCGCATCGCATTTAGCCTTAAACATCAACCATAACAGGAAAAGTTATCGCCTAAACATACCTAGATCCATTTGATTGGTTCTTGTCTCCTCAAAATACCAACCATAATGTCCCTAATAAGAGATATACACTATGTTCGACGAAGAAAAGCTAATCATCTTTACCATCTTTTTCTAGTTTATTTATTCTTATGCATCATGTTTATGTGATGTTTAAATTATATTGTAATAAATAAATTATCACATAGAAACTAAGATATTATTATTATTATTATTATTATTATTAGTATGGAACAACCATATTCTGCATTTTATCTGTCCTATGGGAAACAAAAGTGTCGTGCACACATACATATGGCTTACCGTTTCCACATCATGGTGTCATCTATTTTTCCTCACTACATTACATGTATGGGTATAAAAATAAAAATAATAAATATATATGACAATTAAGAAATTATATTGATTATAGAATGAAAATTAATATATCGTCATCTTTTTTACCATTTCCCCAACTAGGGAATGATACAATCTCTTGTGCGTATGTATGACCTACTGTCTCCATGATATTGAGCTCTTCATTTTCCATATTCACTATTAAATAATTTTTATATAAATGAATATAATTAAAAAAATTATATATAATGAATTAATATAAATCTTGAAATTATTTAGTTATATCCAATGCACATGAAGTTGGAATTAAACAAAAAAACTTTCATATGAAAATGTAATATTTAACAACTGAATGAAAAGTACTAATGGAATATTATTAAAAAAATATAATAAGATAATATAAGAAAATAATTTATAAGATGATAAATATTAATATTTTAATATTAGAATTTAATTAATTTTTTAAAAAATTATATAAGATTTTTATAGAAGTACGATGGAAATTGGAACAAAGGTAATAGTTAATTTCACAATATCAATTTTATTCGAGATTGGTTATATGTAAGTATATAGAAGGGAAAATTTATCTTCTTTGTCAATGTTTATTGAAAATGTATTCAAAAATATTTTCACTATTTTTATATTAAATTTAAATTCATTGTTAACTATGTCAAAATTTTACCAAATGGTTTGAAATGAATATTTTTGTTGTTTTCTAAGCATGGTACATTATGACTTTTTGTGAAAAAGTATGAGATTAATATAATTTTTAGATATTTAGTATGAATGTATTTTTCTTATTTCATGAAATATTAACGAATTGATTCTTCCCTTATAGTCTTGTAGGGTTAGTTTCAATAAAAATGGATACTTTTAAAATTTTGTGGCATTTTGAGAAAAGAAATCATTTTCCAAGTAGAAAAGGATATTTTCATCAAGATTTATTTTCAAATGATCTATAAAATTTATTTTCCTTTTACAATGAAATTATTATCTGTTATTCATTATTTAATAGGGATATTTTTAGGGATATTATCCCTATGTATGATTTATGTCATGATGTAATGATATTTTTGAAACCCATTTCTATTTACAGGTTCCGATATGATGAATGATTTATGTTCTTGTGGAACACATATGTATGATTTTCATTTTTTGATGGGTGGGACATATATTTCAAAAAAAAATGGTAACGATTTATATCTTATGAGATAGATAGGATTAGAATGATTAGTAAACTGGGTTATGTATTACAAGGATGAATCAAGGAGTAAAATCTCTTTAGTAAATGAATTTTTTCAATATGATGGACTTAGGAATAAGATTTAAATAATATGAAAATGATTTTATTTTTTTATGTGTTTAGAAAATTTTCATTTTTATGTTAGTGACTAATTTTTGATATTTTATGTTCCTATATAATAAATGTCTTATGAACTACCAAAATTTATTCCATGTCTCATTATTATGATATATGTTATACAAGATATGATTTTCAAAAATTTAGGATCATGTTTTTATATTATTTATATCATGTTACTCTTAATATCATCTTTCTTAAACCATAATAATCATTTAAGCTCACAATTTCATATGTTTCCATTCCCGGAGATATAAAAATGGTTTTAGATAGAATTGCTAAAGCCAAAAATCATTATGGTCTATTTTTTAAATCCTTTACCAAATTTGAAAAATGTGTTCCAAGATTCCAAATAAACT
This sequence comes from Viscum album, assembly GCA_963277665.1. NCBI lineage: Eukaryota > Viridiplantae > Streptophyta > Magnoliopsida > Santalales > Viscaceae > Viscum > Viscum album. The sequence continues at coordinate 1,978,142,156 of OY728127.1, read as the reverse complement.
AAACTAATATTGTCTTTGAGTTTGTGTTAGTGTAATTTATGAAATATTACACTGAAATTATATAATGAATATGTATGTTAAACAATTTTCATTATATATTGTATCATAGTGAAGGTTTAATAATCCTTTTGAAACTAGGATAAAAAAATTAGTTATATCCAAAAGGGTAATTCTAGGTTATAATCCTAGAATTTTGGTAATGATTATGTATAACATACGATTAAACCTATGCTATTATATATTGAAATAAATTTATATTTATTATATGGTTTTCCATTTATTATTTTAGTCCCTTATAATATAATTTTGGTTTTAGTTGATGTATATAATAAGAAGGAAACAAATTAATGATGAAAGTGATGGTAAGTAAAATGATTAACCTCTTAAGAAACAAATTTTATGGGAGACAAAACATAAAATATTTTTTCTATTTTCATACAAAATGCTCAAGATATGAATCTTGTTGGACATATTAATGAACAATATAGGGGAAGAATTGTTCTGATCCATTCATGAGGAAATTTCCACCAAATTTTACTGGGTATTCTAATCCAATAATATATGATCAATGGAATAGTAAAACTAAAAAGTTCTTTTTGGTTTTCCAATTTTTCGAACATGAGAATGTAATTTTGGATGTTTATCATTTTCAAGGTTATTTTAGAATCCAATGTATTTATAGAATCATAGTTCTTCATATGTTTTAATATTTGTAAATAAGATATAAATTTTACATTAAAGGGATGATATGTCTGATAACATACTCTACAAACAACTACGTGTTTCTCTGAAATCTTATGTTACACACACCAATGAATTATACCAAAAACTAATATAAATTATATTATTATTTTAAATGGTAGTTAATGACTAGCCATTGTATTGGATGAAATGAATGCAACAAACTACAATATGATTATACATGTTTGTAAAATGATTAAATTTTTTACCAACCATTATCAGTGGATTAAAATGAGAATGAATCCAATTTTATTCATAAAATACTATAATATTGTTAGAAGGTACATTTACCACCTTCTGATTGCAAACCATTCTTAAATATAGTTTTTGTCACTTTTATATTTTCTATTTAAAAACAAACATCTTATTCAGAAGTGGAAAATCAAAATTTACATTGATTTAACTTTTGATATTTTTCTAATGAAATTAATGTTTTAATAAATAGGTAATAATAATTCATTTTAATTCAAAAATACATTTTCATATAATTAATTTAAATAGTTTAATTATTATTATAATAACATTTAATGTGTAATTTGATTTATATTTTTATAATTTAATCAAATCTTGGTCATTTGATGTAATTTCTCATTGAAATTTGAGATAAACACATGTTAGTGTTTTGATAGTAGTTACCCTTTAAAACCCGCATTCTCGTTTTAACAACAACAATTAATTTTAAATTTTTTTCATCCAATTCATTTTTTGGAATTTGAAGATATGGATTACATATTTTTAATCAGAAGTTCCAAATTGTTCAAATATACACCTTTTATTTTTGGACATTATGAATAGAAACTTTAGTAATTATTTAATTTATCATGATTAAAAGATAAATAAGGTAAATAATTACAAAAAATTAATTTTATAATAATACTAAACTACCCTAACATGAATCCTAATCCTATTGAATGAAATATTTCCAACCATGGGAATCCTTGGGTCAATTTTGGGTCCCCATGGGGCTACTTGGGTATGATAAAAACATGCAACAAAAATTAATTTAAAGTAAAGAGAAATATAACATAAACATGTATATTCAACTAAAATAATTTTAATATAGGGTTAAATAACTAATATCTTTTATTATAAATATTCATTTGAAATATAAACATATTTACTAAATCATGGTATTTTATTTATAATTTTTAGACGTTAAATAAATTATGTTATTTGTGATACAATGATGGTACAATGATTTATACATTAATAAAGGATTCAAAAAAATTATACTATAAATATTAAAATAAATATTATTTGATATAATTAATGTCATTCACAAATTATATAGGTGAATATGACATTTCAATATTGATTAAAAAAAATTCCAAATAAATCAAGTTGTTATGATTTTTTAAAAATGTCATGTATGAATAGTCTCAAAAATTTACATAATTCATAACATAAAATATAAAATAGTTTAGTAAATTATATTAAATAACTAAAATTAAATTATTCAGAAAAATGGATATGATAAGTCCAAATATATTATAAATGATTTTATTGTGTCTTTTGACAAGATATGATAATTAAATTAACCCACAGTGTGTAAATAACATGATATCACTATAAGATTAAAAATCATAAAATAAGGGTAAAACCAAAAAGATAAGGATAAAAAAATATTAAAACCTATCTAAAAATTACTCTATGAAGATTACTTGAACCAAAATCTTATTATATTCTAATTAAACTAATTTTGGACTATTTTTCATTGAAATTGATTTTTTAATAAAATAATATTTTCAAACATTCCTTAAGTGGCCCTCCTCCCTCTTGTAAAAGGACACCACCTCTACCAACTTTCTCACAACTCTAATTCCCATTTGCTATTCCAAATTATGATCCAATAATCTTCAAATATCGCTTCATTCCTCCTACAATCTGTTATTTGGGAGGAACTCAATTCAACAAAACATTTTGGCTCAAATCAAAAGAAGTCTCCTGATTTAGAGGTAATATGTTCTCTCAAGCTCTTTTCTTTTATTTTCCCTCTCCACTCCCTATGATGTTCATATTAGATGATTACATAAAAAACTAGTATCCTCAATATATGATAGTGTTTTTATGAGATGTATTCTAACTACACTTACACAAACCTACATCTAATTTTTATAAACATACTATTTTTGTGTACGGAGAACTACTGGCTCACGAATTGAGGATTATTCTATTTTCTTCTACCTCCTATCATGGAATCCATTATAATGACACTGTATTTATATATTATATGTATTATATTTATATTTTCTCTATGATTTTGTAATTTTTATTTACAATATGCTTTTATGATTTCCATGATATGTAGATATGATAATTTCATTTGAGGAAGTGTGGACTACTCCCTCCTCAAAGTGATATGACTCGTTCATGCTATACATGGAACATATAATGGATGGTTTTAAAAAACCTTTGAGACATACATGAAATTAATATAATACTGGTATTATAATATACATTTATATCACTTGATTATTATTCTTTTAATATGGAAATGAAATGAATGTAGCGTTCATGCATACGTACGACCTACCGTCTTCATGAAAGATGCACTTAATTTCTTATCTCGAAAAGTTTTGGTATGTTATAAACACATATATACATGAAATATATTATATATAAATAATTAATATCATTACAGAGATGATTTACTTTTTACTACATGGACAATTTATGTCAAAACATGTTCATTTTCAACTCAAGTACAGAATATCAAAAAACAACCGATATTAACTTAAATAAATATGAAATTTTTATAATGTGTTAATAAGTGATATAAAAGAAAAAAAATGAAAAATTTACACAAGGAAGTAGAAATTATCCCATGTGTGGTATTCAAAAGCATAACGATTGTACAAGACAAGTCGGAATCAAGGTAAGGGACTTCTTCTCAATCTCATTTCATTGAAGTATATTTTGATAAAATACTTGTACTTATTTTATATAGTACATAATATAACCCTTTGACTATTGATTTTATTCAAAGGGAATATTTTTTCTAAGGATAGTTTTACTAAGTGATAAAAATGAACTGTTTTGACATATGCGGTGAAACGACCTCTCTTTCAGCGTAACCGTTATTTGATATTTGGATTCTTCTATAATCCTTAATGTTATTTAAAGGAAAAAAAATCCCATATTCCCTTTTTGGTTGTTTTGGAATAGAAAATATTTTTTAATGTGGATTTAATATTTCAATATATTGAAATTATTTATTTTAATTGAAAATTAAATGTTATTATTGAAATGTTGATACTTTCAATATATTACATGTTATGATTATATAATGGTACTTGGACATTGGACAAGTGGTTACATGATAAATCAATTATTGGTGGTTAAATTATAACCAAATTATGGGTGGTTCTGTGGAAAAACATGGATGCTGGATTATGTTATATCCCTTAATGCATTGGTTGTGTTAATGGACCATATGGCTATTCCATTTAGTGATATTTATTGAATTAGAATGTATGGTTATTCCATTTAAGTATGTTTATTTACCATTTTACCTTTATATGTTATATATCTATCGATATGGGATTTATAGTAATATTTTGGTTACAAAAATGTCTAGTAATGAGATTATATTCAGTGAACTGTGTTTACTAGATCTTAAAGGTGAAAAGCATTACAATATGATAAAATAATCATATTTTTTCTTGTTATCAAATGAATAACATTTTTCTTTCTTTTTGTACCCCTTACTGATCTTTTTATTCTCATCCCATTTTTTGAAATTTTTTTCAAGGGATTAAATAAGAATAGAGTCATGGATGAGATCAATAAAAAGTCTTTCTATTTAAAACATGGAATGACACACGTTTATTTTTAAATAGATTTTGATTTATTAAAAAATTAATAGTGACTAGAAGTGTCTAAATATAGTATTCAAGTTGTTATATATCATTTATGACCTAATTCTCTAAATATATAATCCTGAAAATTTCCTTGATGTTAATTAAAGTCAAATTAATAAATTATCCCAATATTATGTGTTTTTCATGTTCAGGGACTTATATGAAGTGCATAAATGGTGGAACCTCATCACGAAGTTGAGAAAATATGATTACATTTAAACCATGGAATGAGATGAGTTCAAGAACTTATTTTTTTAATAATTACATTCCTTTAATTATTCAAAGAAAAATGGATAAAACGTTATGTGAGCTTAAGAAAATGTTTTACACGTCTGTTGGTGCCTATGTAGAATATTTTATAAAACACATTTGGTATTACTTTTGAATTATAAACAAACCTAAAATCAATGTTTTCTAATTATTCGTTAGCTTAAAACCATGTCTTAAAAAGGATTTATCCGTAAGGGACTTTAGTGGCCATGAGGAAATAATTTTATGTTTCATCAAGATGGAAATATAAGTTGGTGTTACTTTCCAATTTATTGGTTTTGATTAGAAAAGGGAGATGTCGTATCGAGGGAAAAATAAAAATAATGGAGAAAAAAAGTTGATATTTTATTTCTTCTAAATGTGCGGAAAAAACATGGAGGAATCTATTATAATGAAACTAGTAAATACATCATGTGTTGGAAATAATGTCATATGAAAATTGATTACTGATGTTTTGGAAAAAAATATATCAATTGATGAAGAAGTTATAGAGAATTCATCCCTATACATAAATTATTCATGTTACAGGAAAAAGGGCATTATGCTCTCCCATTCATAAATCTGTGTGCTAGTGATGATGATAAATGTCATAAATATCTTAAATCTAAAGGAAAATCGAAATCACATGATATATCTATTAGTGACATGGTGTATGACAATAATATAATGTAATGATTGAGTGTTTATGTACAATAGTTCAAGAATAATTTTTTAGAAGTTGTTTATGGTATTAATGAATAATGAAACATATAAGTGTGGAACTATAATAGTTTTTCCTTAATAATTTGAAATCATATGTTGAATGTTACTAGTAATAATGAAATTTAATTGAGCCAGTAAGGTGATATTTTTGTAAAATACATGATTAAGGAAATGAAACCATTAATACGTTCTTGATGTTGTGGTAGGGAAATAATGTGATGTTTGATTGTGAAAAAATAAATTGGATATTGTTAATGACAGAGGGACTAAATTTATAACAAAGTGTTTTCTGATATTAGGATTGAGTTTATAGGAATATTTTTTTCAATTATTGGTTTGAAGAAGGGTTTAAAATTTCAATGAATGCTTTGATTAAATGTGGTTTATGTTAATTCAAGTGATTTTAATGTTTCAAGAGAATACACGATAATGGTCTTCACATGTTGGGTGTGTTAAAATTAAGAGATATATTAATATGTTTGGAGATTAATTGATATTATGATTTTGTAAATTCAGTGAAATTATTTCAAAATTCAATGCTTTTAATTATGTAAATTTTTATGTTGAAATTTGAAAGAGGTATTAGTAATTAAATTATTATCGCTCCTTATAAATATTTATGCATATTAGGAAATTATGTTAACATTTTTTTGTGATGTCAACTAAATAAATATTGAGTTACCTATCATTCCATTTATGGACCTCCTGATCTTCTAAAACTTTAAGAACTAAATATTCTATTTCATTTCATATAATAAGAGATGTTTTGGAAATTAATCAAAGAACAATGATTGAATGAGATTCTACATATGCACTGTAATGAAATAATGTAAATATTTCTTATCATAACATTATTTAACTCTATGGAAAGGATCATGAAAACAATAATATTATCAGAATACCTCATTTCCTATTTAATCAGTTTGTCCCTTAGATCATCATAGATTTATTTCTTTCTGATTATTAATAATATCATAATCATATTATTTATCACTCTCCATCAGAACATGGTGGTTGGATTTATCTTCCATTTCCTTTTTTCACTTCCACTTATGTTCCCCCCTATGGAACCCCAGTTTTGAGTCACATTTTGTAACTGTTATGTTTTTAGATTTTCATTTTTAAAAGGATATTTAGTATTGATTATTATTATGTGGATTTATATAAAAGAAACATTCATATATTACACATTTGATAACCCAGAAGAATATTGATGGAGAAATGCATTTTAAGGATGGTATAATGTAACACCAAAATATTTTTTGGAAAAATAATTTTTAATAATCGGATAGCTTTTATTTCAAGTGACCCCATGTTCGACTTATACTATACGCAACACTGCCATATCATGCATTACATGAAACACTAAGTTTCTATGTAACCATATCTAATTATTTTTTAAAAATTAAAATTTATCCTATTAACTAGAATGGAAGATACAAATAAGATTAAATAAATTAAGAAATTATTTTTTTACATGTAAATATTATTATTTGGTGAAAATTTAATTATAATGACTGTATATATTGTTAAAATTAATATAAAATGATTTTGAAAATCTATTTAAATGCGTACACGAGGGTTATATATCAATAAATAAAAAATAACTTATATTGGATGAGATTAATTTAATTTATATTTAATATAATTTTTAACATGCATCATATGTGTTTTCTATACATGATATTATAAAAAATATAGTTTTTTATATAAATGAAGTTTATTACTAAAAAATACATTTTAGCCTCCTATTAATGAAAAAAATGTTTTAAGTCTTGTTTTTTGAAAATTTTATATATTTAATTAAAAAAAAATTAAATTCTTAGTTGAAATATGAATACCAAAATTTACATTGGTTCTATTTTTCTATTTTCTGTTATGTTTCATATAATGATGAAAAATGAAAAAACTGATTTTTAGTGAAAAGTGTATTTTCTTATAATGTATATACAAGGTAAAATTATGTATTGGATTAGATTTAAAATATAATTAGTTTATAAAAATAAAATTATATTTTGATCAACATTTTATATAATAAATCATTCTCAAAATATTTTATTTTTAAAAAGGACTTTTAAAAAAACATTTTTTCCATGGTGTTTTATGGATTTTATTTTAAATAAAATTCTAAAAATTCTTCAATTTGATTTTTGAGAAATGGATTCCATATTTGGAATCAAAATGTCCAAATTTAGTCTTTATTTTCCTTTTAAATTTAGACAATATGAATAATACCCATGTTAAATTTTGATACCTTGGTAAAGGGTATATTGGTTAATTTTTGTTTAAAGAAAATGATAATGATAATAAATTTACTCTAACACATGAAAACAATATTATTGGATAATATTATTTCTACTCTAAACCCCATAGTCTCAATATATAGTTATTTAATGGAATTTTTCTATGGAAATGACTTAGATGTAATTAAAATAATAGAAAGTGACAAAATGTATCACTTTTATGTTTTATAAGTTTATTGGATTTAATAAAGAGTTATCCATTATGTATCTTCAAAGATAAATATTATTTGGAAATCAAAAATATTTATGTTCATTATGGATATTTATTTATAATATCTACTGACGAAATAATAACCTTAAATTCCCACACAATTCTAGCCTAGTTGTTGTTTTATTAATAGAAATATCAAATAAATGAAATTAATAAAATAATAAAAAAAATTAATTTTACATAAAAAAGTCGGAAAAGAGTTTTACATAAGGTCATGATATGATGTGGATATAATAAAATAAAATATTCAAATTTATCTCCTTTTTTAGGAATTTTTAAAATAAAATGTATTAGATTGTATGAAAATTAACATTAATAATTATATAAAATAGATTATATTTTATTAAATGATTTAAAATTCCTAAAAATCATAGATTTGACAAAATAAATAGTATACTGTTGAACATTTCATCAATGATCCAATTATGTATCATTTGGAATTTTATTGAAACTATATTAACCATTTATGATTAAAAATTCATGTTGTCAATTTATGTATTGATAATAACTATTTGTTAAAAAAGACAAGGTTATGACCATGATCAAAACATGTCAAAAAAATATTCAATGATTAATAATCTATCATCAACACCATATTATTTAATTAGAGTTTTTTAATAGAAACTTTTCCATGAAAACAATGTATATATATTAATTAAATCAATTATAATTAAAAAATCCACTATCTTTGAATTTTATATATTTTATGTGTTGACATTACGAAAAAATAATGATATTAATGAACCAAGATGGTTATTTTGATCCATTGATGAAAAATATTTTTAAATATTACTACTAATTTAATTATTTTAAATTATTTTGCTAAACTAGTTTAATAATTATTTAATTAACAGAAAAATAAAATAAATTATTTTAAAAAAATTATTTTTGATATAATTTGAAATATTAAATGAGTGAAATGAATTTTCTAGAACCATATGACATATTAGAGATCTTTTAAAGAATTATATTCAAATTAATGTTTTTTATTGATGTATTTGGATTTGAATTAAATATATCTTGTCAAATTGACACTATGATATTTTATAAAAATAAAATACTATTAAATTAATTTAAAATAAAATAAAATATTTAGAAATAAATAAATTTTATAATATTTTAAAAAATGTTATAAATGGTTCGATTATGATTTAATTTATATCACATGTGTAAGAAATAAAACATTTTCATGTTGAAAAAGTTTTCACCTTTATTAAACAAAAAATAAAGTTACTAAGGGTTAACCAAAATGATAAGGTATAAAATAATTCCAAACCATGTATAAATTGAGGTAACCATCTGAAAAACTTAGATAATAGCATTTTCTAGGACGTGGTCGCTCCTTTAATTCCCATGATGTGTAGCTAAAATAGAGTAGTACAGAGGTGTTGATTATTTTCTTCTCACAAAACCCTGGACTTTGTCATTCTGTGCTCCTTCACCTTATATTAAATAGGTGGTCTCCCAAAATGATACTTCTATTGAAAACAATATAGATGTAATTTCTAGTAATTATTTTTTTATAAAAAGGAAAATTCATAAATACACTCCCAAAACCACGACATGTAAGGAATTTTAACTCACTATGTGGAATCTTAGAACTACTAACTATCCTACAAGAACCCAATGATAAAAAAAGACAAAACTATACCCGAAAACATTATTTGGAAACCCATATAACTTATAAAGGACCTATCTTATGGAAATAAAAATTCTAAAATCCTCATCGATACCACCAAGACATGTGAAAATGATTAGGGAGGGTCCTTAGGAAATATGGTCCCTTATATGCTTGGTCTAGGTACCATTTAATGTTTCTTATAATGATTTCTATAGTTCCAATAATTATTGAATGAAAATGAATATTCAATTATTTAACCCATGGTGTTGGGGGTTTCAACTGTTGACTTAAGAGAATTGGTTAGTAATTATAAAAAATTAAATGTTCATATGAAAAAATTATTTTCCTTATTTTTGTTCTTATTAGATATGTAGTCATTAACACTGACAGCTGGGTATCTGAGAGATGATAAACACATTTGAGTCTAATGATTGTATGTTCCCCTTAGTTGGTGTTTTGAGCTACATATGTTCCATATGTTTTCGGATTCCATAGGCCACCCCCAATTTCAGTAAGGAAAAAAATACCCATTGGACTCGGGTTATGTTTTCAAAAATATCTATGTTAAATATATAGATTATTGTCTAACTCTTCTCTACACTATTTTCTATATATTTAGTATTATGTGATGATATGCATGGGTGTTATCTTCTTATAAGTTTTTTGATGGCCTAAAAGGACTGTGGTTATTTCACACACCTGTATATCTTGATACAGTATCCTATATTTAATTATGGGTATAATTTTTATGGGATATGCTACATAGATGTTTTTACATAGTGTATATGATTTTTTTATAGAAAACTAATTTGTTAATTTTAGGATATAATAATGATGACTGATTTTTTGATGCATTGTGTGTGTGTGTAATTTACAAGGTTTCTGTTATCACATGTAGTTAATTGGAGATATATGGGTTAGGATATACAATATATAGGATATAGTAGAAACTCATTGATAAAAATATAGAGGGGGTAGCATAAAGATTATATCTGTGATTGATAATGTATTATTACTTGTACATGATACTTGTATATATGTCCATTACAATAGTGGGAATTTAACATCCCTAGTTAGCTAATGAGTTGCATTAATTGTTAATTATCCATGATTTTAACTCTTTATTCACTTTAGTATAATTTCTTTCTACGAAAAACATAATAATTATAAAATAATTTTTCACCCTTATTTAGATTAGAGTATTTTAGTTTCACATGATATTGTTGGTTATTAGGATAGTTATTACTAAATCATGAAGGTGTTAAAGATCTATTTGGGGATCAAGGCCACAACCAAGGATTTGATTTAGGTACTTTTATTTTTTCCATTATTTATTTATTATAGTTTCATATGAAATTACATTCATGTTTTGAGATATTTTTTTATTAAGTTTAAGATTTTTTTGGTGTTGTCATATTTTGCATCATAACTTATTTTATTCATAGGTCAATTCAATAAATGTTTTTGATTGATAAGCCATTGTGCCTAATCATCAACCCATGGCCTATTAGAGACTAGATTCGAGAGAAATTATAAATTTTAATACGTTTTTTATCCTAGGAGGTGCAAATTTTTTTGGGAGGTCATCATTTGAGAGTGATATCAAAAATATTTTAATCGATATGATGGAGTTTGGATGTTGAAAATGGTGTGGAATACATCAGTGGGTATCATGATAGTGTTATATACTGCAAGCATGTGATGTAAAAAAATAAATTATATAGGAAATGTGTATTTTTCCCCCTATCATCTGATGTAAGGATCAGCATGTTTATGTAGACTAATAAAAAAATAAAAACTGGTTGGAGGGTATAGACCATGGAAAGGTTCATGCAATTGTTTTTGTCATTCTGTTTAAATTATGTAGAAATTTATGATAGCTTGATCTATAGGGAATAAATAGTAAATATTGAAAATTTATTTAGTTTTACCCAATATTGTTTTTTGATATGGCCAAGGTCAATGGCTTAATTAGTTGTGTGGAAATTATATTTAGAAATATGAGCCACATGATCCACATGGTTGTGAGTAATGATTTCTCATGGAGGAGGAAACTCTATGAGACTCCTGGAATTAGTATAAAGATTCATGAGGGATATTTTATAGATTCATTGATATAGGATTTATTTAAATAGGTGTATATTTCCTTGTATTGGATCCATTCGTGGATGGGACACTAGGGATCATTTACGGTGGTGATGTAACAAGAAGAAGATAGTTAGTGGGGTTGTTTTTACTGGGGCTCAGTAGGAGTTTGTTACTTCATTGTAGAAGATTTGATATTGGTTTGTAATTAAGTTCCTTTGTGTAAAAAAGGGATACGATTCTAAATGAACTATTTACCCTTCTATAAGGATTTAATTACACGTTGGAGTTTAGGATCTATTTAAGGAAACTTTTATGATATACTGCAGAACTGCTTCAAGAAAAGGAGGCACGAGTGATGAATTTTGGATAGGAATTATTTCTATAAATACAATTTTGGGTTAATATATTTATGTTTCTAACATATATCATGGTACATGTTAGGGAAATTTTTTTTTATAAGTTATCTATCTAGAATCAAATCACTATTGGAGAGAAGTCAATGTTATCTGAATAGTATAGCTATAATTCAAGGTTCCTAGATTCATGTGATGAATTGTTTTTGGTATCTAGTGGTATGTAACATCTATATTAATCTTGTTTGTCCTATGTTAGTGTCCGTCAAGCCCCATACTTGATATTCTATGTTAATGATTCTTAGATTCTATGGTCTTTAATGATTGTAGTGTGTAATATTGTAGTGTGTAATATTTCTGATAAAAATGCATGTTTATAGTTGTATTATTCACCTTTATTCATTGAAGATGTAATAAATGAGGAATAAGAATATGGTTCATATAAACTATAATCATCATAGTGGTGAAGAGTTTCGCATATTATTTCCCCATGATTCCTATTATCCATAGAGAAATGACTGTGGATATTCAGTGGTTATCACTAAAGCCATAGTTGTAATGGGATAAATCATGGTAGGATTCATGGTACATGGTGAGATAGAAATGGTGAGGATTCGGATTTGACATACATGATTATGTTATGAGTTATATTCATATTTTATTCACCAGTATTAAGTATACTTTTTTTAAATTATCACAAGAGGATTTGTGGAGGATCCTATTGCATATACATGGTATGCTCTACCATATATATATAAACTGTTTTAAAATCCACAAGGGTTAGTTGTGGTTGGGATAAAAATTAATATCACATGATGTTTTTAAAGATATATTTCCGAATAAAACTCACTGGTATTTATTTACTTTGGGTACATAAATATTTTCTATTTAGAGTTGTCTCAATTATTTATGAAATTATATGCATGTGTTGGGAAATATTATTTTTTAGGTGAAGGAGCTTTATGGTTGTATTATCTTATCCCTCATTCTTCATAATCTTAATATAGAAATTCCTCCCATTTGAGTGATTGATATATTTTCTACACTATTTTTCAACATGTGCATATCAGAAGTGGGATTTGGTATTCATTACCTCACATACATCACTATCATCCTTGGCAGTTTATCTTTGGGTGAAGTGATTCATGAAATGATGTGAACTTCTAATATACACCAAAAACAAACTAAAGATGGTATTATTGATTTCAAGTGTTTCTTTTGAATTGGATTATCAACAATTATTTAATTTTTTCACTTATTCTTGTGTTTTATTATTTTTATAAAGCCACCTGTGAATAAATAATCTTTACAAGTTATCATAGGGACACAATTAGTGGTGTCTTTCTATGTTCTTCTAACACTCTAATCTAGATTCCTAAAAGACGTTGTAACTGAGAAAACCTCATGTTCACATATTTTGGTGGGCTAGAGGCCATGTGTTTCATAATTTTCCTAGATTAACTAAAAATGGATTTTATAATGGGATTTGATGGGGGATTTGAGATAGAAATAGATCCCCTATACATTTATAATTGTTATTTTTTTGGTTTTTTATATGTCCTCATCCTAGCGGGTCATTAGTTTGTATGTATTATTTTTGGATTCCTCATTTAATTTTTTGTAACATGATTCAAGATGTATATATTTCTACATAAAATTATTATTTGTTATGGATTTGATTAGGTAATTTTAATTTTTGAACATAATATGATATTATGATATATTTTCACCAAAATGATTCTATAAATCGTCAATATTTTTCAATAGCCTCTAAATTATAGGGTGGTATGGTTGAGGTCACATGATATCACTCATCCTGACAATAATGTGTGGTCTCTAGTCGGGTCAGTTATAATATATAAAATAACAACTATTTCCATAAATTATTAGATGTGATAATAAACTCTAACCAATTTATTAGATTAATATAATTGACCCACCCATTAGAAAATAAGAAATAATAAAGAAGTGTTCTATATAAAATCAATCATTAATCTTATCTTGAAATCCCAATAGAAATAATATAGGAAATAAAAAATCATCAAATTGAATATTATAAAATATCCTCAAGAAATATAATGGTTGGAAAAACATATCACCCAAGAAATTATACCATAATACCATTTATTTGATGATCATGAGAATAACTCTATATGAGGTAAATATTTTGTATCTACATATGAAACTTGATCTGAGACCATATCAGTAATGAATTATTTTAAACAATTTTTAAAAAATTCGCTATTAAAATAAATTTAATAGAAGGTCAAAACATAAATTTTTAAACCATTATTTTAAAAAAATCCTTAATTGATAAACATTAAAAATAAATAATGTCCACAGAATCAAATATGATGTAGAAGATAAAAATATATGAAAGTTAAAATAATTTTTTTTTTGAATTATAAAGAGTTTCAGAGAACCCCACTTCAATGATTGAGTAATAGTATTTTACATTTTATTAGATATAAAATGAAATATAATATGTATAAAAAGTAATACATGTATGTATTTTAAAATAAGGAATGAAATAATTTTTTATGGGAAACAATATGGACATAGAGGAGAAGAAACTAATAGGGTGGATGCAAATTATACTTAATAGTATAATTTTTTTAAAGTAACAAATATATCTTAAAGAATATTCTGAAAATGTAATATCTATAGATTAAATGATATACTATCATATTAATTATAGAAATTGTATGGTATAATCAATTTAAAATGACATAGTACATGAATAATGTGTAAGAATGAATTAAAAGTGGTAAATTAAATAAAAACACAAAAAAAATTTGGTAAAAAATTGGTAAAACAATAATAATTGAAATTACATTGAAATCCATGAATAATTTGAATTGAAAATTTGTTGATATATCTGAATTTTAGGGTTATAAAATGTTGTCATTAAGAATATTTTTTACAAAACATTATAACTCAATTAAATAATTTTATATAACATAAACCCCATACTACTTTGGTAACTTTTGAATCATAGTATCATTAATGATGGAAATATAAATGAACCTCTTAATAGAATGAGTAAAAGGGGAATAAATAAAAATAATTTTATGAGATATTATATAAATTACATTTGTTTAAATTGTATTCAAAATAAAAAAGCTGTATTAATAATTGTAAATTGAGATGTAAAAGCTTTAAAAAGATTTCTTTTTGGAATCTCATGCACTAAAATACTATAAAATAAATTTAGGTTTATTATTCATCTATAATAAAAAATAATTATTTTTATTTTACATGACACCTTCCATTTATAATTTCTAATTACCCTTATAATATTTTTTGTTTTTTATATTATATATTCAAGTGTTAATTTTTGTGTTTGATTCATGGTGGCTTTGGAATGGTGATTCCACTCAAGGATCATTTATTTTTTTGGTGAAAACCCACCATAATTACCATATAGATTACATAGGTTTTTTTTATATGGTTATTAATTCCACTGATCATTTTATAGAAGTTATGGGGACCGATCAAAAAGTGTTTTACAGATCATCTATTTTTGGAATTTTGAATAAATAAATGGAATTTATTTTATTATCAAATATATTTTTATATATTAACTTTATATAATTATTAAAACCTCTTAAATTCATAAATATTACCTCATTTGAAAATTATTAATTTTTTAATTATTCGTGCTATATATATTATAACATTGTTCTTGTAGGTGGTAGAACTGACCTAAACAAGAATTTTTTATAATGAAAGAATGAATCAGGGAATGTAATTATATAGTTATAATATAACCTTTATTATATAAAAGTTGGGTAAAAAATACATTTAATGAATTTATAATCAATATTAGAGAATATATTTATAAATATACTCAAATAATTATTTGGTATATTATGCCACCTACATAGATGACTAGAATTTTCTCTTAGAGAGCCTTTTGGAATAAAGGGATTCATGACTACTTCTTACTACCAAACATTATCCTAAATTAAATATTTTTTCTAGGGAGATAATTTAACTAGGTATTTATGATTAAATTTATGGAATGGTGTTCTGTGATGTTGTTAGAGGAGGGGTTCTTTTATAGGTGAGGTTGAATGACACTTTGACAAATTCCCTTTCTTTAATTAAGGAAGATTAAAATTTCACATGGAAATCCAATGGAAAGTGGAATGATAATTCTAGTATTCCCTCATTAAATAATTTAGAGATACCTATCCATGATATTTTGGTTATTTATGCCTTATTTATGTAATACCCATTTACATTATTTTACTTTATTATTACAACTCAATCTTTTACTTTGTATCATTTTTCCCAAGAAATTATTCTTATTATTTATTTATACTTTTTAATTCTAAATACATAATATATTTTATTATGTTCAATTTTTATCGGTTGTGTAAATGAATTTTAATTTATTAAAATACAATACATAAAAACATTAAGGGAAATGCATTTTTATGAATAAAAATTAATTTAATATTATTCATTTTAATTTAATAAAAAATACATAAATGTTCATTTAATTTATTGAATTTATTATGAATAGATTCCATTAAGATAGAAATTTATTATGGAATAATATAATTTAATATTTTTTAAAATACAAAACATGTGAATATAATTTTTGAAAAACATTTATTTTAACATTAATTGAATTTATCTTTGTTACTTACAAATCAATACCGAATGCATGAATGTATATTATATTCATATATATATAACAAATTTTTTTTATTAAACTTCCTCCTCCCTATATGAAATTATTTACTTTTTAATAT
Organism: Viscum album; assembly: GCA_963277665.1. Taxonomy (NCBI): domain Eukaryota; kingdom Viridiplantae; phylum Streptophyta; class Magnoliopsida; order Santalales; family Viscaceae; genus Viscum; species Viscum album. The sequence goes on along the minus strand of OY728127.1, from coordinate 1,978,125,244 downwards.
GTTCAAGCATTGTATTATAAAAATAAATTTAATAAAAATAATTTAACCATGAATTATTGTATTATTATTCCTTATAGATACCAAACTATTTATTTGATACCATTAATTATTTTACTAATAATTAATTAAATTTTATCAATGAATATTAGTGATATATTTCTTTAAAATTAATAAATTTCTACAAAGTATTCAATTTTGTAATATATTTTCATTCTAATCAATGTTATTTTCAAGATTGAATTAACATCATTTAATTATTTTACAAAAGTAGAAATTTTGTTGAAAAAATGATTAAAAATTATTTTTTGACATATAAGACAATTTTTTATTTTTACTAGAAATTTTTAATTCAAATGTGGGATCATGATTAATAGTATTATACTAGAAAGCTATATACCTGTTATAATAATCATATAATTTCTATACCATCGTTATCACATCCTATAAATTCAAGTCATTACATCTTTAAAAATGACACATATCATTATTTTTTTATTTCATTTTGGATTTTAAAGAATGATGTTTACTTTTGTGACTATTTTATTCATTGTATGTTTAATTATATAAATCATGATTCACATGGGTGAAGATAATTTATCGGATATCCAAATAGTAATGATATTATTATATTCTATTTACTATCCAATTTAAACCTATTCATTTTTATGGGATGTAATCATTAATGATATGTAATACATAATTTCATGTAATTTTTTTCCAATTCTCTATTATATATGAATAATTTTTTTCTGTTTATTTATAACATTTTTTTGTTACTTCCAAATAAATTTTAAATGATTTAATGAACAAAAAATTTTATTTTTGAATGACATAAATATTTATTATTAAAATATATTCAGTAAAAATGGGTAATTACATAGCCTTCGAGTGAATGTTCCCTAAATGATTATTTGAATATATTAATTAAATAAATTAAACAAATTTAGACTATTTAGGTTACCCTCTATACAACGACTATAAAAATTATCCTCCACATTACTATTTAAACTCAATATATCCACTTTGAAGCATATGATTATCCATATAATAAAAATCTATAGATTCAATATTAAAAAATATGAATTTAAAAAATTCAAAATAACCCTCAAACAAAATATTCTTATGGAAACTATATATAAATATATTAATGGATATATCGACTTTATACATATTCTCAAAGAACCACCATTAAATCCTAACTAAAAAATAACCTCCTATGTCAATCCAGGGTTCCCCAAAATAGGCCCATTAGTTTTCTACACATGTAATATAACTTCATAAATGTATCCACCACCCCATCCATAAAATATATGAACCATCTTGTTTTGGTATTCATAAAAAACATGTAATCATAATTCATAATGTTATCAAAACCTATAAAAGTGAACAATATGTTCTGTTATTGTATATCAAATATTCTCATAGCTATATGTTCCATCATTACACACACATGAATAAAATATTTAAATGAAATGAAAAATACAACCCCTATAAATATTCCACACCATATAATTTAATATCCATATACCCTATTTGGAATACATAATAATATTGAAAATAAGAATAAATAAAATTAAATTGGAATTATAAAATCACCTAATAAAAATGTATCATAGAACTTGATGAAATATTATGAAGATTGATTTTTTAAATTAACTTTCGCCACACATTCTAGAGTATCGAAAAAAATTAAACTCCGTCAAGGATAAAAAATCAGGATTCTCTAGATTTTAAATATTCCATTTTTATGGTTTTATTGAATTTATTCCTCTTTACATAATATAATATTATTAATTGAAATTTTATTAGAGGTGAATACCTATTGAAATGAACCAATAAAACAATATTTACTGGTAAATAGTTCGTATAGTGTTTAGAAAAAAAAATGTTCCGACCATACATTGGAAAAAACATCAAATGTTAATGATACATACACCATATGGATGACTAAATATTCACAAACTACTAAATCCCATTACATTAAAACATTTATTATATAAAAATTTAAAAATTAAAATATTTACCCTATGGTATAAAATGAAAACAATTACATTATAATCAAAAAAATCAACAAAAATAAAAATAATGAAACTTAGACATCAACCCATATAAAAAATCATCCAAAAAGGGATTGAAATGAAACTCCAAATAGAATAAACATTATAATATATTCCTTACCCAGATCCTTATTATAACCAAATACATTAAAATAAATCAATAGAAAATAAAAATATATTATAACATTGAGAATTGCATATCCTTTTGTATTTAAAATCCAATTTCCCCCCCATGAAATCCACTATATATCTAAATTTCAAATACTAAAGAAATAAAATATCCACATACAACCTTCTCAGGATGATATTTAATGTCATTTGTACAATATTAAAATATTGAATTCACATAAAGCTCCAAATCACCTCAATTTTCTATGTGTTAAGGATAATAGACAAACCTACTCATTTTAATAACATGAATTAAAACAATGTATCTCTCTAATTGAAGTGGAAGTTATAATTTGTATCCCAATTTTTCAATCATTTATAATAACTCTAAAGGTCCAAAAACTTATAAGACAAGTTACTACCACTACAAAAGCTTTGTTTCCAATTTTGTATAGAAACATATCGAAACAAAATTTTATTTAATACAAACTACAATGGACTAGGGTTATAATAAATAGAATACAAATGTCTAAATTGACTGATCATCATCCTCTCATAGATAAACTATAAAAATAGACATACTCAATTCCAAATTAGGATAAATCATTGATGACCCCGGAATATCCAATCATTATAATAAATATATTTAACGTGAGTATATTAATCCTTATGAGGGGTCCTAACAATTGAATAATTATAGTTATTATTGTGAGTGGACTCTACAAAAGGCATATGATTAACCCATAAATCACTAAATTCTAATGTTAAAAAAAATATAATATCCTCTAAAGTATTTTTATTCATATTTTTATGAACATATTAATAGGGATGGATATTTATACTAAGTAATTAATCAGATCTAAATTAATTTTCAAATTACATCAATATCTATGATAGAAACAAAGGAGCCCAATCAAACACAGTGAAATAAGGAATGTCATGAAATCTCCCCACAATGAGTATATATATCCATAAAATGGAATATATTGAGGATTTATTATTAATAATTATTATAAAAAACCCCATCAATTAAAAAATAAATTCCCATGTTCATCATAATCTATATATTAGAGACGTAACCTCATCTAAAAATCCATTTATTTATCCTCTCATTTTCACATTAAAAATGTTAAATGTTACAAAAAACTAATTAAATATTGATTCATATCCTACCCTTTTAATTGTTATGTCATTATTCTATATATATTAATATATAAATCGTTAAATATTTCCAGCAAAAGTACATCCTGAAGTATTATACTTATTAACCAATTATATATTCACAATCAATTGAAAATAATAAAACTCGTATAAAAATTTATTACTCATCATATATAGAATTAAAAATTACCTTCATAAAAAATAAATCCCCCACCCATATTAAAACCAACCCTTAGTTCCCTCACATAAATTATTATAATCACACTATACATTTATATCATTATATCATTAATATAAATTAAGAACTAGCTACATAAAAATTTAATCCATCAAGAGATGACCAATTTTTTTTTGACTATCCACAATCTTCAGTTTGAAATATAAGGCTTCCTACATATATATCATCCTCCAATAATCCTAAGACTCTTTAATCAAATAATGGAAGGGATTCCATCTCTATATATTATTAACCACATTGTCCTTTATTTATTGTATATATAATATATCAATGATAATTGAAATGTAACATGATCTATATTCTCTACATAAAATTCATTCCCCTTTAGTATAAGATATAGCATATGCTCATATCATGTATGAATATAATAGAATAATATATAATAAAATAATGCCTCAAAATAATTAATTAATGCCCAATGTTTTTAAGCAAAGAAAATGGTTATAATAGTTTCACTAATGAGGGAATAATAATTATCCCCAATATAAAATGGATAGTTTCTCACATATTAAAAAATATTAGAAATATTGATATAGAGAACCAAAATAAACATAATATCTAATAAACAACTCCATAAAACGTAAAAATAGTTTATTATTCAACCTATAATTTATACAATTTAAATTTTATCTAAATTTTATTAATATAAAAATGGAATAACCCTTATAAATAAAATAATAATAATTTATGGAAAAAAGGTATGAGCCTCCTATAATAAGCTAGTAGAGAATGTAAATTAACTTCTATTTATATAACTCATGGGAATTTTTTTGAAAAAATTTACTTGATTATCCATGTTTAAATTCCCCAAACACTCCCTATAAAAAAGGCTTAGAAATTATACCACACAATACTATAAGAAAATTAAAATAATTAAAATATAATATAGTAATTTGATAAAAGAATAAAAAAATCAATTTATTTACTATAAACTCCAACTCTTAGGGCCAATAAATAATGAAATCATCAATAAACACCAAAATCCATAATAATTAAAATACTAAAAAATATATTACATCCACACCATATATAATTCTCTCTTCTTTTCACATAGAATGATATCAATAAATAATCATAGCATTTAAACATTTAGTTATTTTTTTGAATATACTCATTCTGAATCCTCAAATAAATATTTATGGAATGAAAATTTATATTTTGAAACTGAAATAATCATTTAAGCTAATAGAAATCATCATGACTCATTGAACAAGTTAATTGATTCTTCATTATAAAATTTTTCAACTGATGTTAATCAATGAAACAACTCATGGAAACATATTCCATTTTAAAAAAAATAAACGGCTCATGGTGGAACACTATTCTAGAATAAAACCATAAATAAAAAATACCATATGATTTATAATCTACTATATACCTATAAAATTAATCTATTATAGAGAAAACAATTTAGTACATGATGAAATTCACTATTAAACTCAACCACACACTACAAAGTTAAAATAGAAATATCATTATGATATAAATAATTTTTTTCTGAAACACTAGAATAAAATATTACACCAATGCATATAATAAAGAAAATCGTATGTCTTATAATAATAAATATATTAGATAAACCAAAAAATGGATCCTCATAAATGATCATCTTCTCCCCCAAATATTTAAATATCCCTATTCGGTCCTAAAAAAATAATTCATTCATTATAGTTTGAATTTTCTATATCAAAACTAAATATTTTATTGAAATAAAATTAATATGAGCTCGTATATTGAGATAAATAGCACCCCTTGAAAAATAGTCATACCAGAAAACCACTAACAACCAAAAAATATTTTAACACCTAAATAATATTTTCTAAGATGCATAAATTACTCAATTTTTCAACCCATCCTCCAGATAGAAAATTAAAAAAAATGAATAATAGTTATTAGTATGGAAGAAGGATATGTAAATGTTTATATAAATCTAAAAGTAAATTTATAATAGAAATAAATATCACTTATCATAATCCATAGACCCTATAACTATGCGGACTCAATAAAATATAATTGACCACTCTTAAAAAAACTAGGACAATTAACCACATATCTTCCCTTACCTAAAAAATATCTTGATTCCAAACCTAAGGTCACTATAAACCAACATAATGATAACCTAAACTCTATCATACTAGTATAACTAAATTAATATAATATTTAATGTGCCTTAGATATTGACTATTTTATTCTAATTGTCTTTAAAATTATCAAGGATAATTATACACCATCACACCCAGCTCCTACCATGAGTAATTTTCTTGAATATTATGACACTAATAACTCTATCTTATTAAACATATATATTTGGAAAAAATTTATCACCTCTTGAGAATATAATACTATCATCAATGATAACATAAAACATGTTAGATGATTCCACCTTGAAATAAGACAAAATCGTTGATTTAATATTGGAAATTGAACTAATATACCTCGATTTAGATTTTAAAAAAATATATTGAATCTCAATAGAAGTAATCATGATAAATAACTACTCTTATTCCTCAAATCACTTAATATCCAAAGTATAAATATTAGTCATTAAGTTATATATATATCTTTCGATGTCATGAATGATAATATATTTAATGTTATTATCTTATATTTCCCATTTAGGTATCATGTCTATATATTCATAAATCCGAATTTTAAATTTTATGTTAAACAATCAATAATTTGGGTTCAATGATAGAAATAATAAATACTCATAATCATGCTACAATAATAGTGTCAATGTTCATAATTATTTCAAAATATATTCCCAAAATATAGAGTACTAAATCAAAACTCTAACTGATTTTTTAGATATAACACACACCACCATTACTTATCTCCCATAAAAAAGATCATAACTAAAGGAACATGATTCTATTTTGAAAAAATAATCCAAAAATATATAAACATACTCATAGAATACTTACACTATATTTGATGGGAATCCATTATATCTTTAAAAATAATATTTCTAAAAACAAATTAATAATGTAAAACATGCTTTATCCACTGAGGAACTACTGTAACAACCCAAGACAACCATGTTATGTTTTGAAAAGTTTGTTTTCCAACATCACCCATTAAGTAAACCAACAAACAACTAATAATAATAATAATATGCACCAAATGGATGAAAATTTCTTTTATTTAAATAAGCAACATTTTGGCTACAACATCCTCTGATCAAACAAGAAGCAAAACTAACGGAAAATTCCAACCAAAAACCCAATTATAATAATGGTAAGACTACTTAAAACTACTAAAAGCCCAAGAATGTGGTAGGGGTTTCATGCATCCATCATAAGGAACATAAGGATTGTTGAAGCCACCGCGACCGTGGTCAGCACCAAGGGGATCACACGAACCATCTTTGCTTCTCCTTCAGTCACTTGGGGTAAGGGACACCCGAGACAAAACCATTTTTTTATAAGCACCTTAATATAACCGTTGAACCTCAAATGGATATTAATTTCACCGTTGGTTTATTTTGACCGTTGGTCCTTCTTATCCTCTATGTTTTATTTTGACCGTTTGAAATAAAATGATTCACCCCAAAAATATTGGCATGATATTTGTGTATTTTTCTTCAATATTTTAAAGTGACATCAATGTTAATTTAGTTAATTTATCTCTTGTTTTTTCTGAAATGTTATTTTATTCTTCAAATGGAGAAAATTAATATTAATATTTTCCCCCTTTATACTTATTAATTTGAACAATGAAACGTTTATTTTATAATTATATTAAACCTAATAGATTTTTATGAGTTATATATATATTGCATAAAATTAGATATATTATTTCCCTTATAATTCGACCTTTATTAATTATTTTGGAAACTATATTAAATTATGGTTTTATTTACGAATCTCGCGTCTTTAAGTTTACACAAATTCTTTTAAGCAACCAATTTCTTGTTCTCTCCTTAAAAGAGTGTATCTGAATGTTTTCATCAAATTATAAATTAAGTTAATTAATATGTAATTCAGAAAAGAAAAAAAAATAATAAATATATATATATATATATATATTATGATGAATAAATCGATGCTTTCTTTAATTGATTAAATAAACCATTAATTTTCCAAAATATAATAATTATGGTTTAAAAATAATATACTTAAAATAATAACTCCAATAAAAATTATTGGTATTTTAAAATAGAATATATATATACATATGTTTATATAATAGATTGTTTTGATTAAATCAATTTATAATTTTTTATTTGACCAATGTTTTTTATAATAAAAGTGGTTTAATAAATTAATTCATCAATAGTAATAAGAAAACAAATGAATTAATAAATTAATAAGAATATTAACAAAGTTTTTTTTAAAACCTGTTGAAACTCGCGTTTTTAAAAGCCACGCGTGTCTGGAGCCGTCTGATCTGCTTCCCCTGATCGCAGCCGCTGGTTTCTTTTAATGTCGCACCACTCCTCAGCCGTCCGATCGACCAGCGTGTAATCCCGGTCGTCCGCTGTTTTTTACATTTTTCCCCCTCCGCAGCTTCTTCTTCCCCGCGTCCTCATCTTCTTCTTCACTTCGTCGCTGTACAAGTAGACTAGGGGTCCCGTTTCTCTTCGTCTAGGCCAGTGTAGCCCGGCTGTCTTGCCCTTTCTTCAAGTTGACACCGACCCCGGATTCCTCGGCCGAAGACTCCCCCGAAGTCCTCTTCTTCTTATTCATTTTTTTTAATCCATATTGCACCGAAGGCCGAAGGACCGGCTTCCCTGATCTCTTCAGTTCCTGGACTTCGGTTGTTGCCTCGTTCTCTCCTCCCCATCGTCGAACAGGTAAGCGTGAAGTTTTGTAGTTTTGTTGTGGTTCATGTCTGAGTTTCGGTTTATATATATATATATATGTATATGTGTTTGGTATATATATGTATATATCCTATGTGTATACGACCGGTTCCACAAGTCTTCTTGTTCCGTTCTCCACTCCTCCCCTCCGTACAGGTAAGGGATGTTTTCTGTTTTTTTTTTCTTAAGTTTGGTTAAAGCTTCGGTTTATATATTAATATATGTATAAACATGATACATATAAATGTATATCATGTGGATTCATATGTTCGGTTCCTCATGCCTCTCCCACTCCTCTAATCCAAGCAAGGTAAAAATATTTTTTTAATATCGGTTGGGTTTTTACAAGAATCGGTTTTATATAAATATGTATATATTTATATATACAGGATATGTATATATTTCTGTGCGAACCCAGAATTTGAGATCTCTCTCAGCTTGAAGAACCGAATAGTGGGTAAAGGGAAAATCCCTTCTTCTGTTTAGTTTTCTCCAGCTTTGTTACACTATAATTTGTATACACCATAGATAAATATATATGTGTATATAAATTTACATCAAGGCATTAAGAAACGGTTACCACTATTTTCATCATCCAGAATTCGATCAGGTTAAAGGCAGTTTTCTCTTAGGGTTCATTTTAACTCGGTTTTAATGTTATACACATTGTGTATATATATGTGTGTATATATATATATACATTTATATACACAGAAGTATAAGAAGATATATGCAAATATACAATTCTTTTTGTGTGTGTTTATAACCTTGATTTTTATTTCGCCTATAAACATGGAGGTTTTGGGTAATTGTACGAATATGCAAAATCATGCAATTATACGAAGTATATTGATATATATATTTATACATGCGATTATATCGATGTGTATGTACACCAATGTGAACTTGGTTCTCTTATTTTGTAATTTATTTCAATATAGCATGATGAAATTTATGGGAGGGTTTGATTTCAAAATTATTCTTGCAATTGAGAACTTTTCTTTATCACTCCTCTGGATAAATGAGGATTTTTGTTTGTGAAAATGGTTAGTATGGACTCCTTGAACTTTTTCATACATGTATTCATAGGTATGTACTCAGGTTTATTTAAAGTTCTAATAAAAGAGTTTTTATAAGACAGTTTTGGGTAAAAACCCTCAATATCTATTTATCATTATATGTGTAAATGACCATGCTTTAATTGGGTACTATGATGTTATGTAATGTTAAGTGATATGTTCATTCTCTTGAAACCCATGTTTTAAATATAAGGTAACTTGTTATGTGCACGGAGTTTCATCATGCATGTCATCACGTTTTAATGATAGAACTGTTTTCATGTTATGAATACGTATGTGCCAATGGGGTATAAATAAGAATGCATGAAACCCTATGAATAATGACCATGTCAAGATATGTGAGGGATGTATAGGACTAACATGTGACGGGTGCACCCGGAATTACATAGCGCAACAAGAATGATGTGACGGGTGCGCCCAGAATTATACAGCGCTCCAATGCATTGGGTAAAGTAAGAGTCTCATGAGACGAACATGTGCGAAGGTCTAGGCAGTTAGCCTTGACTTGTGCTAAGGAAACAGGGTGGGCAGTGAGCATTGACCTGTTAAGTATGTTATACGGTCTTGATGAAAAGTCTTGACAAAGTCCAGTATTATACATTCCCTCTGCATGTAATGATAAAGGTTAACCAGGGGTTAGTTCAACTAACAGGACAACCCCTAGTTGAAAGCTCCCAAGATCATGAAAATGTACTTTATGCAACAAGAACTGTTTTCATATGGTAATCTATTAGATGATCTGCATTTTACTCATGAACCATGATATGCATGTTTTCCCTGCTTAGCCATAGAATTCTTTTAGAATTAAAGTAACCTTGTTTTAACTTTATGCATTGTTTATTCTTTTTATATTGCGCACTCTGATCATGTTTACATTAAAGCTCATTTCAAGTACGTGCCTCTTTGTGCCAGTGGTTTTCAAAGAAAGATGAATTTCATGTTTTAAGAAAAGAAAATGTTTTGTTTTAGCAAAGTGTTTTATTCTCTTCAAAATAACTTATTTGATAAAGTATTTCCTAAAAATTTTTAAAACCCCTTACTGGGCATTTTTTCTCACCCTACGTTTTTGTTAAAAAAATTCAGGCATGGTTGATACATATGAAGTTAATCGAAAGAAGCTGGTTTCCCAGAATCCTGAGCCTCGCGATCTTCTTTTGTAATGAGACATGATATTTAATTTGTAATGATGTAATGTTAAGTATATCATGTCTCATTAAGCACCCTAAGTTTTGGGGGTCGCTACAGCGATATCAGAGGATGGGTTCAGGAAACTCTGGAAAACCAGGTGATATAAATATATTGCTAAGACTAACTAAGTAAAAATGTTATAACTTTCAGATGGTTGATGTACCTACCGACCTTTTTTTCACTTCCAAAAGGGGCTCTAGAGAACATTATATCTCTAGCCAGTTGCAAGAACTTTCTAAACTATGCCCAAATTCGCATGACGTGTAAGCACTTTTACGATGTGTCAAACTCATCTAGGGTGCTTGGTCTCCACCGGGGAATGGGGAGGGATTATCTCCTAATGATGGTGACCCAGTTTCCCTCGTATGCACGTCGGGGAAGGTATCACGAAGGACTCTTCCGAGTGTTTACAACTGGCGAGGAATTTGGCATAATGCTAGATAACCCTTTTCAAGAAGCTGCTGCTGCGGGAGACCTCCGAGTGGCTTATCTCTGCCAGGTCCTGCACTATGGCTTCTGGGGCCAGTTAATGGACTTCGGAGCGTTGGAAAATGAGTCCACACGTGTGTCTCTTAGGCATGAAGTGTACAACGATGTTTCCCAACTCCACACCCCTCACGCTAATCTCAGGAGGTGTTATAAATGTTCCCATGAGTTTAGTCCTATATGTTCATCTTGTGTGTGGTTTGAAGAGTTAGGAAGTTTTTCCACTATTTGTGGCGTACATCTTGTAAACTCAGACTTTGCCGTGTAAACTTTTTCATAAATGGAAGTTTCTTGTTTCCTTTCATGTCTTCACCATATCTATGTTGTTAAGAGTTTCCCCTCGATGTTTGTTTTCATATGGCTGGATAAACGAACTTCTCATCCCTACCCGATGAGCTAGTAGAATTCATCTTGATCAAGGCATGCATGGTGGATTACCCGTCCTTTCTCCACCTGCGAGGGTCCTGCCAGCGTTTGCTCAATTAAGAAAACGGACCAGAGATTCTTCGTCTATGTCAAGAGAATGATCGCGTCTTTCACCTCATCACTGTTGCTCAACTCCCCTTCTATAGGCGAAGGGGAATGTACTTTGAGGGCCTGTTCCAGTGCTTCATTCTGGCACAAAATGTTTATTCCAGAGCGTGTTTCCTCGTGGTCACCCAGGATGGCCAGCTCAGTGCAGCTTATATGTTCCAAGTCCTGAACCTCAGTCTCCTCAATCGCACCATCCCTCTCGACTACCTCGAGCATGATGTGGCCCGAAGAGTCATCACAGAGTTTATCTACTCAGACATTTCCGAGATTTTCATCGCACGAGCCTCCCTCTGGAAGCCCGTGTGTAGTACACACGACCTAGAGTTCATGGAGCACTGTTCGAAGTGCATCTAGACTAGGGAAACTGAAGAGCTATGTGCCAACTTTGGTGTCCCATTAACCGAGCCAGACCCGTTGTTTCGGTAGAGTTGTACATATGGTGTTTTCTGTTTTTCTTCTTTTTATGATAGAATTGCGAGGGTGCAATTCTTTGAAGGGGGAATTAATGTAACTATCCGAGACAACCATGTTTTGTTTTGACAAGTTTTTTTTCCAGTATCACCCGTTAAGTAAACCAACAAACAAATAATTATAATAATAATATGCACCAAATGGATGAAAATTTCTTTTATTTAAAGAAGCAACATTTTGGCTACAACATCCTCTGACCAAATAAGATGGTAAACTAACCGAAAATTCCAACCAAGAACCCAATTACAATAATGGGAAGACTGCTTAAAACTACTAAAAGCCCAAGAATGCGGTGGGGGTTTCGAACATCCATCATAAGGAACATAAGGATTGCTGAAGCCACCGCGACCGTGCTCAGAACCAAGGGGATCACATGAACCATCTTTGCTTCTCCTTCAGTCACTTGGGGTAAGGGACACTCGAGACCAAACCTTTTTTTATAAGCACCTTAATATAACCGTTGAACCTCATACGGCTATTAATTCGACCGTTGGTTTATTTTGACCGTTGGTCCTTCTTATCCTCTATGTTTTATTTTGACCGTTTGAAATAAAATGATTCACCCCAAAAAGATCGGCATGATATTTGTGTATTTTGCTTCAATATTTTAAAGTGACATCAAAGTTAATTTAGTTAATTTATCTCTTCTTTTTCCCGAAATGTTATTTTATTCTTCAAAATGAGAAAATTAATATTAATATTTTTCCCCCTTTATACTTATTAATTTGAACAATGAAATGTTTATTTTCTAATTATATTAATCCTAATAGATTTTTATGAGTTATATATATTGCATCAAATTAGATATATTATTTCTCTTATAATTCGACCTTTATTAATTATTTTGGAAACTATATTAAATTATGGTTTTATTTACAAATCTCGCGTCTATTAGTTTACACAAATTCTTTTAAGCAACCAATTTATTTTTCTCTCCTTAAAAGATTGTATCCGAATGTTTTCATCATTTATAAATTAATGTAATTAATATGTAATTCAGCAAAGTAAAAAAATAAATAAATAAATAAACAAATAAATATATATTATGATGAATAAATCGAGGCTTTCTTTAATTGATTAAATGAACCTTTAATTTTCCAAAATATAATAATTATGGTTTAAAAATAGTATACATAAAATAATAAGGCCAATAAAAATTATTGGTATTTTAAAATATAATATGTATATATATATATACATATGTTTATATAATAAGATGTTTTCATTAAATCAATTTATAATTTTTTATTTGACCAATGTTTTTTATAATAAAAGTGGTTTAATAATTTAATTCATAAATAGTAATAAGAAAACCAATGAATTAATAAATTAAAAAGAATATTAACAAAGTTCTTTTTAAAACCTGTTGAAAACCGCGTTTTTAAAAGCCGCGCGTGTCTGGAGCCGTCCGATCTGCTTCCTCTGATCGCAGCCGCCGGTTTCTTTTAATGCCGCACCACTCCTCAGTCGTCCGATCGACCAGAGTGTAATCCTTGCCGTCTGCTGTTTTTACGTTTTTCCCCCTCCACTGCTTCTTCTTCCTCGCGTCCACCTCTTCTTCTTCACTTCGTCGTTGTACCAGTAGGCTAGGGGTCCCGTTTTTCTTCGTCTAGGCCGGTGTAGCCCGGATGTCATCCCCTTTCTTCAAGTCGACACCAACCCCGGATGCCTCGGCTGAAGACTCCCCCGAAGTCCTCTTCTTCTTCTTCATTTTTTTAACTCCCTGTTGCACTGAAGGCCAAAGTACAGGCTTCCCTGATCTCTTCGGTTCCTGGACTTCGGTTGCTGCCTCGTTCTCTCATCCTCCTCGTCGAACAGGTAAGGGTGAAGTTTTGTAGTTTTGTTGTGGTTCATGTCTGAGTTTGGTTTTTTTTATATATACATATGTATATGTGTTTGGTATATATATGTATACATCCTATGTGTATACGACCAGTTACACAAGTCTCGTTGTTCCGTTCTCCACTCCTCCCCTCCGTACTGGTAAGGGATGATTTCTGTTTTTTTTTCTTAAGTTTGGTTAAAGCTTCGGTTTATATATTAATATATGTATATACATGATACATATAAATGTATATCATCTGGATTCATATCTTCAGTACCTCATGCCTCTCCCACTCCTCTAATCCAAGCAAGGTAAAAATCTTGTTTTAATATCGGTTGGTTTTTTACAAGAATCGATTTTATATAAATATGTATATATTTCTGTGCGAACCTAGAATTTGAGATCTCTCTCAGCTTGAAGAACCGAATAGTGGGTAAAGGGAAAATCCCTTCTTCTGTTTAGTTTTCTCCGGCTTTGGTACACTATAATTTGTATACACCTTAAATAAATATATGTGTGTATATAAATTTACATCAAGGCATTAAGAACTGGTTACCACTATTTTCATCATCCCGAATTCGATCAGGTTAAAGGCAGTTTTCTCTTAGGGTTCATTTTAACTCGGTTTTAATGTTTTACACAGTGTGTATATATATGTATATATATATATACATTTATATACACATAAGTATAAGAGGATATATTCAAATATACAATTCTTCTTTTTGTGTTTATAACCTTGATTTTTATTTCGCCTATAAACATGGAGGTTTTGGGTAATTGTACGAATATGCAAAATCATGAAAGTATACAAAGTATATCGATATATATATATTTATACATGCAATTATATCGATGTGTATGTACACCAATGTGAACTTTGTTCTCTTATTTTGTAATTTATTTCAATATAGCATGATGAAATTTATGGGATGGTTTGATTTCAAAATTATTCATGCAATTGAGAACTTTCATTTATCACTGCTCTGGATAAATGAGGATTTTTGTTTGTGAAAATGGTTAGTATGGACTGCTTGAACTTTTTCATACATGTATTCATAGGTATGTACTCATGTTTATTTAATGTGCTAATAAAAGAGTTTTTATAAGACAGTTTTGGGTAAAAACCCTCAATATCTATCTATCATTATATGTGTAAACGACCATGATTTAATTGGGTACTATGATGTTATGTAATGTTAAGTGATATGTTCATTCTCTTGAAACCCATGTTTTAAATATAAGGTAACTTGTTATGTGCACGGAGTTTCAGCATTCATGTCATCACGTTTTAATGATAGAACTGTTTTCATGTTATGAATATGTATGTGCCAATGGGGTTTAAATAAGAATGCATGAAACCCTATGAATAATGACCATGACAAGATATGTGAGGGATGTATAGGACTAACATGTGACGGGTGCGCCCGGAATTATATAGCGCAACAAGAATGATGTGACGGGAGATCCCAGAATTATACAACGCTCCAATGAATTGGGTAAAGCAAGAGTCTCATGAGATGAACATGTGCGACAGTCTAGGCAGTTAGCCTTGACTTGTGCTAAGGAAATAGGGTGGGCAGTGAGCCTTGACCTGTTAAGTATGTTATACGGTCTTGATGAAAAGTCTTGAAAAAGTCCAGTATTATACATTCCCTCTGCATGTAATGATAAAGGTTAACCAGGGGTTAGTTCAACTAACAGGAAAACCCCTAGTTGAAAGCTGCCAAGATCGTGAAAATGTACTTTATGCAACAAGAACTGTTTTCATATGGTAAACTGTTAGATGATCTGCATTTTACTCATGAACCATGATATGCATGTTTTCCCTGCTTAGCCATAGAATTCTTTTAGAATTAAAGTAACCTTGTTTTAACTTTATGCATTGTTTATTCTTTTTATATTGCGCACTATGATCATGTTTACATTGAAGCTCATTTCAAGTACGTTCCTCTTTGTGCCAGTGGTTTTCAATGAAAGATGGATTTCATGTTTTAAGAAAAGATAATGTTTTGTTTTACAAATTGTTTTATTCTCTTCAAAAGAACTTCTTTGAGAAAGTAATTCCTAAAAATGTTTTAAAACCCCTTACTGGGCATTTTTGCTCACCCTACGTTTTTGTTAAAAAATTTCAGGCATGGTTGATACCTATGAAGTTAATCAAAAGCAGCTGGTTTCCCAGAATCCTGAGCCTCGCGATCTTCTATTGTAATGAGACATGATATTTAATTTGTAATGATGTAATGTTAAGTATATCATGTCTCATTAAGCACCCTGAGTTTTGGGGGTCGTTACAACTACACAATGAACCCTTTAAGTAAATAATTTATTTTTAATTTGTTCATATTTTTACAGAAGGAATTAATGAAACCAATGAAACATAACTATGTTAATAACATGGTGTAATCAAAATCAACAAAATTTATTGATTCTAGGAATATTGACTATTTTTCCATTGTTTTCACTATATAAATCATTATTATCTAATCACAGAAAATCATTCATGTCCTTTGTGTAACTATATGATGAATTTATTATACATATAATTGTACCATGTATATAGAATAATATCCTATAGAAAATATTATCTAGATAAATTACTTTTATAGAATCAAATTTCCCGTATATATCTATAATATATATTCTTTCCATATTTAGTATCTTAATTTCAAGTATTATACATCCACAAAACCCTATCATAACAAAAAATGTATATAATAAAAGAAATATTAATATAATGATAAAATACATGTCAATACCCCTCCGCGGACAAATAATAATATATAAGGTATAAAAACTCTAAATTCATTTACTCAAATTAAACAATCATTATATTAAATTTTTGGATTATGTAATAAAATTAATTATATTCCCTATTGACTACATATATATGATATCATTAAATTTAAGATTATTGAACAATTAAATCATCAATACATATAAATAATAATTATTCCTCCATTTCATATATATAGTTCACACATTGAATAATTCATTATTCTATAGTTAAATAGTGTGAATAATGAAGGGGTGTTCTCAGATACCAAAAATGGTTTATATTATAGTGAAATAAAATATTTAATAAGCATAAAAATAAAAATATATTAAAAATAAATAAAAAATATGATCTATATGACAAATAGGAAATCATACCAAATCCATAACATAAAAAAACATTTTCACATGGGTAAGAATAATACATATAATATTAATTTGGTGCATAATATATGAAAGCCTACTAATCCCATAAAGTCCTTGACCATGACATAAAACATAAATTAATGTGTTTATAGAAAATACCCACGATTTATTTTATCATTAAACCTATCAATGAATCAGGGGGCAAGGTAATTCAGATCCTTACCTGTCACTGATTATGTAAAAGGCAATCATCCTAGGAAAATAATAGATTGATAAAAATATAATAAATAATTATCATTGATTTACATCATAAATTTAGTGGGATATGAAAATAATAAATATTTAATTGGAATAAAAATTATTAATATTATAAATATTTCCATATTTTCGAAATGGAAGAATCTTTTAAGGTAAAAAATTATTGATATGAGTATTCACTCTATATAGATTAATTGATAAATTATTTAGTAAATTTTTGAAAATAAAATAAATTTATTAAATTATATATAACATATCCATGGTACAAAAGAACATAGATATTAATGGGGGAAATAATGTTAATAGAGAGATAAATATTGACATTGAAAATTATCAATATTAAATAAAGAGTCGTGAACCATCCCTTAATATTAAAGTAGGGTATGAAATGTAAATCCATAATGAAGTAAAGAAGTCCATAAATTAATATTAAATTATTATAAAATATTAATTTACACATTATGAAATTATATATGAGTCAAAAAATATAATATATGGAATATTGGAGACATGCGCTTTGGTGTGTGAAGTTGTTTATTATAAGTGCACATTCCATTATATATGTTGTCAATGTGGATAATGTAATGATTTATGGAAATATAAGATACCATCTATAGAGAATAAAAAGGTTCATACAATTTATTATATGTAAGGAATTAAAACAATAAATTGGTGACAAGCCCGTAAAATTGAACAGTTGATATCCAAATCTTCATTATAAACGATGAAAAGTGTGGAAGGATTATAGTGATATCTACAACCATTTTTTAGAGGTTCACTAGCTGGATATATGAGAAGATTAAATCTATATTTTTAAAATAATATTTAAAATTTAATGAGCACCTTAATACTTATGTTTTTAAATAAGTTGGAGACCACCAATTTAGATATATTGTGGATATTGGCTATGGAAGATGTCATTGTAAATATTATGAAAATGTACTTAAAAATCACACAACAGATTCAATATTTAATATATTGTTTTTTAAATAATATGGAATCTATAAAATGTTAATCATGAACGGTAACTGATGTATGAGGTAATAAAATAGATTAAATAACACAGCATGACATTTTGAGGTCTATGAAAATCCATCAAAAAGATAAATATAATATATCTATTCATTTGGAAAAATATGAAAGAAATATATAGATGTGAAAATTTTATATGTAAAATATCTATAATTTTGAAATATATGATTCAATTTGAAAAATAAAATTCAATAAAAGGTTTATAATACCACTAATTTTTGGTACATACAATTCACTAATCGGAATAGATACTGAATTTTTTAAGGTTATGAAAACTATCCATCTGGTTCAAACTACACCTTGTATGATTCATACAAAAATTAGAGTGTTAATAATACAAATAAAATAAGGTTGAAGAAGGTTTAATTTTCCAATATAAGGATCCTTTTTATGAATCTTCTAAGCTACATTATGTATATCTGGATACTTTAATGGTAAACCACTCTTCCAAATGTTTACTCTTCTATATATTGATATATCTTGATACTAAAATATATTACTTTAGGAGGAAATTAAATAATAATATTATTTTACTTAATTTTATTGATCAAAAATCCAAAAATTATTTTTTATGAATGATTTTAATTTTTTAATGCAAATAATCTAGATGTAGTAATAAATATTAATGCATGTGTTATTTTGAGATACATTTTCATGTTTGAAAATATAGTTTCCATAATTAATTAATAATGAAAAAAAATCAAAAGGTGAATGATTTGTTCAAAATTATTTAAAACAGTACAAAATTTTTATATTCATACGGATTTTCATTGAAATTAAATATTATGTTGTGATGAGTTACTAAGAAAATAATGTGGTAAAAATTGGAAGCTTCTAAAATCTAAATCTGGATGGGAAGAAAAAACATGATGATGATTATATTTTTCTGAATATTTATAATATCCCATATCCATTATGATTAATGTTGAGAGTGATTGGTTCATGATGGGGAGTTCCCTGATGGTATCAAACAAAAAGTTTCATACAATGAAAATGACATATTATTAGACGAATGTTTAATATATATAATAACGATCAATTCCCTAATCATATACGTTTATGATATTTGGATGCATGGAACCAAAATCATCTTTCTCAAATGATATCTACAAAATTTCACAATATGTTATTCATAAGTAGATACCTTATGAGAAAAATAATATATAAAAACATTCTTTATTATATGTGGAACAAAAACATAAAAACAGTGACATCATATACTCGGATAGAGTAAGAACCAAAATAAAATGATTATATAAGCATAAAATTAGAGTAAGAGTACGTGAATGTGATATTATCATATGAAAACTATACATTACACATCAATGATCATGAGCTTGAGTCATTGCCTGAGGCATAGTAGTTCATAAGACAAGAACAATTAAGTAATAAAATATCTTAATATGTGATATCGTCAAATCAGAATAATAAATAGTTTTGAGGAACACATATATGAATACTAATTAATTTTAACATTAAATATACCTTGATAAAACTATCATAGTGGATTGGGTACACTATCATTCCTTTATATTTGTAGTGAATCTTCACTCTGAAGACATTTATAGATGATATAAACCCTTATTAGACATGGTTCACTCCCCATTAGAGTAATTATTTTCTCATGAGATATCCATCATGACCCACTATAGTTGTGGAATATATAATTTTAGGCCCACTAATTACATAATAATATTCAACAGACATGAGTTCTGTGTGATCTTAAATCAATCATCATATATGATAACTATGGAATGTAAACAAGTTTCATAAATGTTTCATCATGTTCCATAAAGTAACCTATGGAAAATAAATGGGTAATATAAAAATATAATCATCATATTGTATTCAATATAGATAAATAATAAGGATTGAATAAATGGATTATAACTCCAATAATGCATATCTACAACAAAAGAATTTATTATTGACGAATAATACCATTAAAAGATCATTATAACAATTATTCAGGAAAATGTTACTTTCAAATTTAAATCACTTAATTAAAATCATAAAATTTCCCTAATATTGTGGAGAAAAATTTATTAATGAATAAACTTTGAAACCTAAAAATAATGTTACAAATAATTGAGAGGCCATGACAGTGTTAAATTTAACTCATGTTGTGTATGTAAAATTAATTATTCATTTCACCTATTTGTTAAAAAGTCAGAAGTACTACATTCAAAAAACAGTAAAAAGATTCTATATATTTATTTAATGTAAAAAATGGGTATAAATGAAATTTAAAAATCATATCATAATTTAACTAAATTATCTAAAAAATTTTCATAAAACATAGATATAGAAGAAAAGGATTTTTTACCAAAGATATAAATAAGTTTCATTTTCCTTAAAACATGATTTAGTTCATTGATTTGCTAAATAGTAGATAATTAAAGGAAAATATGTAATCAAAACTAATTAATATATGAGAATAAAATTATTGTGATCATTGAGAGGTATATCATGAAATTTTAGTATTGGAAAATAAATAATAAACAATCCCAATGAACGATGAGATTAATCTTAAAACCCTTACCACATTGATAACATTCTAATAAAAACGTCACGAATGATATATATAAATAATTGTATTATAATACATATGAATTTAATTAATGTAGTCTTAAAATAATGTTAAAGGATTTATATACACCACATAAAAAATTAGGTGAATATGGCTTGTAACTGACCGGAATAAAAGCGAGATGAAAATCAATTACCTGAAGATCAAATTGTTTCTAAATCACTCTAAACTCACATATAAATAATATAATGCCTTTATAATTATATATATAAACCATTTTGAAACTTATTATCTCTTATATGACCAACGTATCACATTTAAAGACCTATTTTTTAGTAATTCATTAATTAAATCATCATTTATGAGTGTTCTCTATTTTTGAAATTCAAGATAATTTTGGTTATGTAATTTTCTCCTTGTACTTTGATCATGGTTCCATCATATCCAGAATTGTAACTTAGAAATAAGTATTATATTTTTTAGATTTATATATTTTGAGATTCATCTATAAATACTGTATATTGAAAAATGAATTACACCATTCATGGACATCGTAGGCCAAATATTTTCATAAAAACAATTTAATTTTTTGACATATGAAAAAAATAGTAATTCAATATAATAAAATATTTATTATAACATATATATCATATTTATTAATTAAATTTATCCTTATTACTGTATAGGTAATCTAAAAATGATAAAATAATAACATTGCTTCATGGATGTGGTAGTCGACTCATATGCATGTGTGATGTTATCATTTTCTAATGGATTGAACTATAAGAAGGTAAATATGATATTATAGTTATATAATTTTTATTTCTATAAAAATATAAAATATAAAAAGTTAACATGTAATAATAAATATTAATTAAGTATTGTTAAGGAAAATGAATTGTATCTCCATGTTGATGAAGTAGTAAACACTTACAGATGTGAAATATTTTTCCATCACATTTGATAGAATAGAGGAATGATTTATATGGTTACATATTCATAATTACATGTTTTTATATTGGGGATAATGAAGTTATTATTTTATAATGAAAACTATAGATTCTGTTGTAGTGATGGAAGAAATAAATTGAAAGAGGCTGGGTAAGATGACTGCCTCTTCTTCAATAAGACTTCTCTAGATCATTACATAAGGGCAATTTGAATGGGTTTTCAAGAATACATGAGCATTTAATTTTTGAATAGTGTTGTTCATAACAAAATTATTGAAGGGGTTTCGCAATCTAAATGGATGAATGTGTTGTAAACAAGAGAAAAGACAGGGAGTCTTTTAATTTAAGGTGCAGTAGAAAGACATGAATGCTATAAAATGAATATAATATAATAAAATATTTAAAAAAATGTTTTAAAATGGATAGATATTTCAATGTGTTATAATGTGAATTTGAGATATATCTAGACTATAGGATGTGGACATGTGTAATTAGAAAATATATCCTCATCTCTTGGTATAAAACATGGAAAATTTTATCTAAATAAAAAAATTAATAGAAAAAACTATTTTTGTAATTTAAATATATTCAAATACTCGAACTTCATCAATAAAATTCATTACACAGAACTTCGAGTTTCAATAAAATATGACATACTAAAAATATTTTTATTTAAACATCACATTTTAAATTATCCATTAAAATTGAAGTTATAAATAATAATAACAAAATATTATATATAAATTATAAGGTTTTATACAATTAAATCATATATGATAAGAAAATGTAATTTTTAGTAATGTATTTTTATATTTTGAAAGTAATTTTTTCTAAAAAAGTTTATTTAATTTTTTTTTCAAAATATAATAAAAAATTTGATTCTTTTATAATTTTTTTAAATACTTAAATTCATTTTCAAAATCAAAATATCAAAATTATCCTTGTTTGAATTTTTTTGAATTCCCAGAAAAATATATATTTTTTCGTGAATAATTGAAATTTTAAATTTTTATAAAAAATAAAATTTAACATTAAATAATTTTAGAAGTTCCATATTAGTTTATAATGTTTTCAAAGTAAAAAATTGTTCTATTTTGATATTATTAAAAAAAATATGTAATTGGAATGAAATTCATACTGAAATTTTATATTTAAAAATTATATATATATAAATGTTATCTTTTGAAAAACTCTTTTGGTCACATTTGTGTGTGTAATTTTAAATTATAATCTTCCAAATCTATAATTGGAATTCAAAAAAATGGATTCCTTATTAAAAATCATAATATGTAATATTATATAATAATTCAGACTTATATTTTGGTCAAAATAAATGAATAAAACCTTAAAAACTAAAATTTGAGGTTAATGTTCAAATAGTTATACATGAAGGTTAAAATAAAAACATAAGGGTTAAAAATACCAAAAAAATCTATCCAAATCATATTTTATGGACATATTTATACATTATCACCTATTTTTTTAATAATTTACAATTTTAGAGCCTTTTTTAATTTATAAAATGTGGGTAAAAATTTAAATATTTAAACATTCAAAGTTTGTCATCTAGCCCACTTAAAAAAGGGAACACCCTCTAATATCTTGTTCACACTGTCAAAACCATCTAGTTCAGAAAATAATTTATAAAATACCTTTCTTTAATTCCCACTACATATCCTTGAGTACTTTTTTAAACTAGGATACCCTCCTATGTAGGTTTTAGTTATAATCCTAAAGTGTTTCCTTGAATAAGAGGTAAACATATTAAACATGGGGTTTTATTTTAATTCTTATTCAAAATACATAAAATATTATTTAACTATTATGATATAATAGCATAATTAAATCCTATATATTGATATTTTATTATGTTAATTTTTTAGGACCCTAGACCACCATGAGAGGGGAGGGGTGATTTAGGGTGTCCAACTTTTCTTCTAAAGTAAAGGATCTTATTCCCAGATTTTTGGGAACCATTTAAATATTTATTGTTTCAATTTTTATTTATTTAATCATTCACATAATGAGAGAAGAATTTATTTTACATGATTAAATATTAAAAGAATATCAAAGAATCAGACATTGATAGTGATTTAGTTATACCTAAATCCACTAATCATTACTTGTTGTGGAATAAAAAAGTTCAAAAATATTCACCCAATGATAGACACACTACCATTATAAGATATTAGTTATAGAATACTACCTCCCTACAAAAACCTCCATATACTCCTCCTATATTACTTCTTTGGGTGATATTTCACTATATTTTACCACATGATGGCCACATCATAACATTTTAATTTATGTACTTTTCCCTGAATAGAATGAAACAATTATTTCACCAAAAATCAAGGTTGATGCAGCCGAAATAAATATTCACATAAAATATATGTTCAAGACTACAATTTAAAAATCTCCTTTGTGAATCTCATTACCTTTATAGAGAAAACTACCATCACAGAATAAACATCATTTTGAATGCTCACTATGTTATCATAACATACCTCATCAATATGAAAATCATTCTTCCTAGATATATAATAATTGTTCAATAATATATAATTCTTTTCATGATTCTCATGATCACATTGAATACTTCACTACTGAAACCCTTGGACTTCAAAAATTCAGAGCGATTCATCCTTTTCTCCAATTATTTTTTTGTTTAATTTTATGGGTGTATCCTTTTATATATAGGCTCAGACATTCATGAGGTTCACACAACACTAAAGGATTTATCCTCATGCACAATAAACTATTAATTAAGCTCATTAACTTGTTATGATCCAATGAAATTCAACCTTAATACGAGGCTTCTCTTAGTCATATAGATTACCATCAACATATCATGCCGTTCACGGTGCTATTTTCATAATACTCCACATATTCCAAAATCTCATCCTTTTCTCACCCATAAATCATTTCCATTAGAGTACAACCTTAGTTACGAAAAAATTCACAACATATATCAACATCATCTTCCTTCAACTGTGAAACAAAACTATTGATCATCTGTATGGAAGACTATAATCACACGAACTGATATTGTTCATTTTCCATCACCACATCTCATGAATTGATAAAATGAAGGATATATTATAATTATATTATATTTTTTAAATAATTAAACACTTGTAATAATAATAGTATCTTATATAATGTCTAACATTTCATTCCTATGGAATAAGGAAACGTTTCTCGTGTGTTTGGTGGGCTACCACCTCACCAATAGATGTGATTTGATTTTTCACATACACATTATATGGTTGGTAATAAGGAAAACATTAATGAATGTATGTAATATATATATATATATATATGAAATAATACTCAATCTAAAAAGGTGATATATTGTTTACCTTCATTCTATTCCTTCAATATAGAAAATGTAAACGGTGTTTATGTTTACGTACAACCGGTCATCTCTATGAACAGTGAAATTCATATTATATATATATATATATTTTATGGATTAATATAAATAAATATGTAATGAATATATATATTAATTATATCATGGTTAAAAATATAAATATTATGGAACCCTAATCATATTAAATAGATTTAAACCCCCAAATCAAAAAATACATGAATACAATGTAGTTATTACTCAAAAGGCGATTTAAACGTGGAATTTTCAATAAAATGATACTAAAATGTAATGGGTAAATCATATATGGTATTATAAATATTATTGGTGTTCTATAAAATTTGTATTATAATACAATTTCTATTATACAAGAGGTTGAAATGTGTACAATAGAATTTTATATTTTAGAAAATGAATTTTAATCTCATTGTTATTTAATTGGAAAATATGGCATATACACCAAATGGTTCTTTTGCATGGTGTATATACTTCCCATAATTTAATATAAGATTATTTTCCTGAAAATTATGAAATACAAAAATCTATCAAATTTTATTTCATTCACAGGGATTATTATATAAAATTTAACAAATTGGTGAATAAATTATGTTATGGTCTATTTGTTTATTGATATTGTTTATGATTACTATTAAAATATTGAAAAATTATGATCTACCTCTAAAAAACACGTTAATTTTTTATTATAAGGTTTAATTTTGAAAATAATATTTTTACTTTCACTTTCCTCTCCGTATGAACACATGATTCAAAAAAAATGTTTTTAAGTAAAATGTTCATCATTTCCCTATTCAATCAAAAATCCTTTTTCATTAATTTCCATGTTTTGTAAATATGTTTTATGTAATGTTTTATAAAAATAAATAATTATTGAAACAATTTTTTTTACCAATATTTTAAATTTTTAAAAATGGTATAAAAGGAAAATCCTATTTATCATCCAAATAAGGTATTTTTTTAATATTTTAAGGAATGTATGAAACGAATTTTTGTGTTAACATGTATGAAATAATGTTATTACCATAATAACGAATCTATTTATTAATTCTACCATTATATGTTTCAAATATTATTTTCAATGAATTTTTTTTTTCAATTTTATGAGATTTTTTATTATTAAAAGTGGACATTCACTATGAAAATGTTATTTTCCTATATAAATTATTTTTTTTCATTAAATTTTTTTCCATATATAGTGGAATAATCTGATGTCACATAATAGTTTTTGGGGATATGATACATGAATACTATATTTATTCTTTATCTATATGGCATATATATATGATGAAATGTTTATGATAACCACTAATTTTGAGGGGTTCTAATGTGATGAATGTTTTATATGCATGTGGAACCCATATATATAGTTCAAATTATGTGTCTGTGCTTATATTATGACAATATATGGTGGTTTCATTATAACCAAAGATGTCGGTAAGATTATTAATAATTATTATGGTGTTTATATTACTAAGGATAGGTGGAACCAATATCACTACCCATGAATTGGGAAAATGAATAAGTGGAATGGAATGGGTAGTGAACCCATTTGGTAGGGTAATTATTAATAAATGAGTCTTGGGAATGAACCTTGACTATTATAATTATTTAGGAAGTGAACCAATTACACTATGATAGTTTTGATAAATTTCACTGAATACTAATGAAATGATTTTTCTATGAACAATTATATTTCGAAAAATAAATGTAATATGAAAATGGAATTATCTCATGTATATTTTTATTTAATTCCATTGCAATTCTTGTCTAATGAAATTTAATTATTTATTCCATGACACATTTTTCTGATCTATGATATGAACTGTATTGTTTTCAAATTTTACTTTCTTGTTATCATAACCTTATTCCCTTGGGATATTGATATCACCCATTTTATAGTTACTAAGCATCTAAACTAACCCATTTTTATGTGTTCTTACCCAGGTTATGATGAATGGTTTTAGGTGTAACAATTATCAAAAGTCTTTTTAGGAATAATTCAATTTGGGAAGATATATTTCACTTATAAACTTCTTTTTTATGATTGAATTCTTCCATATTAACTAGACAATTTTGATTATTGTGTTTATTGATAGGTAATGTAATCAATATTTATCAATTAATAAGTAATGTATTTTTGTGATAATTTTGGGACATTAATCATTTGTGATGATTCTTTTAATATTTATATTATTAATCATAAACATAAATTATGTTGACCATATATCTTAATATTAATTAAAATGAGTCCAAATTTAGAATCTATTTTATTAGATTAATTTAACAGAATAGTTATTAATTAACATAAAATTAAACAGTCAAAACATGATAAAAATTGTTAATTTTTTTATGGATAAAATGTTTTCATATTAATATTCAACATAATAATGAATCCAAGGAACACAATTGGATCATTAATAAATTTATTTAAATAAGGAAACTTTTTAAACCATTTTTAATAAGTGAAATTTGAAACATAATTAAACCAAAATGGATGTTATTAGTAAAAATCAATATTTATCACTATTTGTAGACAATAATTTTTTTAAAAAAAATAAAAAACTCACCCTAAGAATTATTTAGCATGGTGATTTAAAAAATGATTTTCATTTTTTGATATTAATTATTAAATATAGTATACATTAATTATATAAATTTCTCATAGAATTAAATGAATCCCAATTTAATGAAAAATAATTTTTCAAAATATATATTTAATATACTACAAATTATATGCTTATTTAAAAAAATTCTTTCACTATATAAATAGATAACACATTATTTTTTTACAAAAAATATTCCTATTTATTCGGACAATTTATCATCATGGTTATATTGGAATAATATATTATTGTTTATTTAGAATCAAGTTTTCATGTATCATAATCATTAGAATAAATTCAATTTATTAGAAGATAAACATATTATAAAATATCAAGGAGTCACATTTTAACACCCATAAAATAAATTTTCACTTGAATGTACGTCACTTTGATGAAAAAAGGACATTATTGTTACATCAAACACTCATGTTCCCATGTAGCTTTATCAAATTTCTAATTCCTCTTGAGAAAATTAAGTAGTTTATTAGCCTTGTTTCATATCAATTTATCTCTATCATTGAATATTAAAAATGTTTATTATTTTTTGGAAAAATCTTACACCATTGGAAAAAACATTTAGTTTTGTATATTTGATGGATTACGTATGTTCTTTAATAAGAGATATACATATAACTCAGTTGTTAATATATATAGGTTTGGGGGATCCACTATGAAATAATTTATCATCCCTACATAATAAATAATATCAAATGGGCCAATATTAGGGCTCAATGTTCCCTTATATCTGAATCTCATTACATTATTTCATAGATAAATTCATAGAAATAATATCTAAAAAATATGAGATAAATACTTCAGAAATTATTGTCATTACAAATTTTTTTCTACTATGAGCTTCCTTGATGTCATACTGAATAGTTCTGAAATTATTTTACATTTACCTAGAATGAATAGGTCCTAATATATTCCAATATTCTTCTTCATCTCATCATGTAATAGAGTTACACTTATTTAAATAGTATAATTCCTAAGGATCTATTTGAATGATCATATAAAACATATTATTGTAAGAAAACATGGATAAAAGAAGGTATTGATATCAACCACTATTGAAATCCATAAAACAAGACCATAACATATTCCTATGATATTGATAAGTTATCTATGTCTAGATATCTAAATGAAAATGATATGTACTATTTATACAAAACTCTAAATATAGGTATTTTAAAATTATTTTCTAGAATTTTGAAGTAAAATTTGGCTCCTAGTATAATATAATAGTATATTTTACCATATAAATCCATAACACTTAAATAATGTATATTCTGTAAAACTGATTAGGATAGAAATCATCTACAATAATGAATAATTATATTGATTTAGTTTGGATATCTTCTACAACCCAAATAACATTATTGCCTTTAGATGTTTTTGACAGTTCAATCACAGAATCCATGGTGATATTTCCCCATTTACATTATGGTAGGGTATTGGTTATAATATACCCATTTAATTATCTCTCTCATCATTAACATACTAATATACCATGTATTGGAGAACTATTAATGTAATTTATCTCTTAATTTTTTCCTTTTAACAAATAATATCCAATATATATTTTAAACATTATAATCATGGATGAATAGAGAATGAAAAAATATGTGATTTATCCAACAAAACCTTTTTCAAATTTAATATGGATAAGAATCATACATAGTTCTGGAACCATATCATTCCTTCATAAAAAATGATTAACTCGGGATCATTTCTCACCTTCTTCCGTTGGTAAATATTCATATTTTTTCCCACATTAATATTTAAATTGACATATGGTTCAAATCTCAGTCAATATAGATAACATTTCTCACCATTTTTATTTATTTCTAGATCTGACCTTTTCAAATCCATAAATATTTTAACTCTTTTAATACTTATTGTAACACCCGAGACTTTTATGTTATATAAATCATCAAAGGAATCTTTTTATACACAACACTTGCTTGGCTTGCTTTACACGCAATCGCGACCTTCCTCGATAGCTTTCGTCGTACGCAATACCGAGTTTCACTAAATAACAATATGCTATTAAAACTAGCCGTTATGAATAGTAATAACCACTTTTTGAAATTTTATAATTTTTATTTTTCAAAATGGACTTCATTTTTGGACTCATAATATCAAATTTAGCCTAAGGTGAAATTTTGGTACTTTTCGGATAACTTTAATATTTTGATGAATAGTGAAAATTACTAAATTTTAATTAAAAACAACTTTTTTAATCAAAACATTTAATAGTGATAAATTATGAATTTGAGTTGTTTTAAAGTATATTTAGAATATATTTGTACCACTTAATATAATGTTGGTCATTGTACACAATGTTACAATTAAACCGAACATAAACAAGTGTCAATCTTTTGATAGTTATTATCTCTTAAAAACACGCTTTTTGTTTTGACAGCGGGAATTAATTTTAAATTAATTTCTGCCACTTCTGTGTTTTGAATTTAGAAAAATTGATTCCATATTTGGAATGAGGATGTTAAAATTGTGTAATTAGGTAACTTTTATTTTTAGACATTTTGAATAATTACTGCGGTAAATATTTTATTTACCATGGTTAAGGGTAAATCCGGTAAATAAGGGTTAAAAAATAATATTATAATAATATTAAATTACCCTAAAACGTGTCTTAAACCTATTGGTTGATACATGGTCGACCGTGGGCATCTTTGGGTCGATTTTGGGACCCCATTGATCCACTTGTAAGTGATAATGACACTTTATTTTAATTAAGTTAAAATGAATACAAAAATGACACAAGAATATATCTTTTAGAAAAACAATTGTTACATAGGGTTATATATGTTGGATTTTAGATTATAAATATTCATTAGAAAGATAAAAAGATTTACTACATAATGGTATTTTATTTTTAATTTTTAGACTTTACATAATTTAATTTATTTATGACACAATGATGATGCAGTAATTATCTTATTAATGAAATATTGACATAATTGATGTTATAAACACCAAAATAAATGTAATTTAAGACTTTTTATGAATTCCACTAATTATCTAGGTTACTATGATATATTAGTGTTTATTTAATGAACTGGGTTCGAACATATAATTCTGTTATGACTTTCACAAAAATCATATATCAAATAGTGTCAAATTTGACACAAAATAGTTTTTAAATCAAATATTATATTATTAATTGTTATTGTATTCCTAAAAATCTAAGGTTCGGCCAAATGACTTAGATAAGGATATATATTTTAATAATAAACAATGTGGGGTTCGTTTGGCATGTTATAGTAAGTGTATTAACCATATAGTGAAAGAAAACAAAAAGACATGGTAAAAGATAAATTATTTAACTTAGAGTTAAATATAATTGATAAGGTTAAAATAATACCCTAAACTTGTCTAAATCCTATTGGTTGATAGGATTTCGACCCTTCCCCACTTTATCTTCGAAATAAGACCCTTTGGAACCATTATAAACCGATTTTGACTTTAATATAAAATAATATTTTGAGATATTCCTAAGGTGCCCCTCTCCTCCCTTATAAAAGGGCACCTCCTCCCCCTCCTCCTCACACCAAATTGAGCACTCAAGCTCGGCCAACCCCTGCCATTTTCTCCTCTCCACTTCCCTAGAATAGTCCTAGAGGTCCCGTTCTTCTCCAAAGACCACTCTTAGTTCCTTAAGTGGAGGATTCAAAGAGGCGTTCCAAAGAAGAGGTAATATCCATTACCGATCTTTTCAATTTCTTTCTTCTTCATCTTCTTCTTCTTTAGTTGTTTCATGATAAAGTAATAACATCAGTATTACTTACATACTGATATGTTATTATAAATATGAAACAACCCTAATTCACCTTCTATCCATCCTATGGAAAAATGAAATCACTGCGCGTGCGTACGTACGGAATACCGTCTCCACGCCGTGGTGTAATCTATTTTCCACAATCACCTTACAAGGATGGGTATAATGGTGTAATGAGTAACTATATATGATTATTATGAAGTAATATTGATACTGAAATAATATATATATATATACTCCAATACAATTCCACGATCATTGGAACGATATCATCACTCGTGCGTACGTACGGAATACCGTCTCCACGATGTGATGCGACTCGTTCTACATGATCTTCATTTCATAATGATTATATAAATGAATTGAATGAATGAATATGGTATATAATACACTAATACCATTCTGGAAATGAATTATCTATAACCTAAAGATAAGAATAAGAATTTATTCAACAAAACACGCATAAGAACAAAAAGTTATAAAGACCCGAGTAACAAGTAACAATGAAATATTAATAACAAAGAACCTAATAATATGACCATATATGATATCATATCAATATTTATGATTCTGGAATAAGTCAATAAAATTATTTAAACCATTATACAGGAGCTTCGGACACGAACAAAGCAAATCGGACCTAAGGTAAAGGAAATATCACAATCTCATTTCTATCCGAGATTGTTTATTCGTAAGTATTTACTGGGGTGTATTTTATCATACACATCCATGTTACCTCAATATGTAATATTATTTCCATCCATCTACAATAGTTTATATCCAATTTTACCCTTCGGTGAGTTTTTAGTAAAAGATACGAAAGGAATCTTTTGTCGTTTTTCGTACGAGGTACTTTTTGACTTTTCCGACAAAAGTACAAAGAATGTTTTTTTTAACTTATACGACATGAATGGATTTTTAAAACATTATTTCCAAGAATCTTCCTTTACAAGTTTTCATGTTTATTTTTAATCAACTTCTTTTAGTTTATAATTGTATGACATGTTAAGAAAATAAAAGTGTTTTTGAAGAAGAAAGGATATTTTCCTCAAGAATGGAGTTCAAGTGTTTTATCAAAATTATTTTCCATCTAAGATAATAAAGGGTTCTGTTTTTATCCCTATTATTAAATTGATTTGTTCATGTGGTGATGGAATTATGAATTCCTTTATCTTATATGAATTGATGTCATGATGTTTCAAGAATCCCATTTTAGTTACATGTGTTATGCGATGATGTATGTTTTATGATTATGTGGCACACATAAGAAAGGATTCATTATAAGATGGGTGGGACCTATATCTCCCTCCAATGCATTGGGTAAAGATTTTATATCTCATGAGATAGACATGGCTGGAACGGAAGGTTATTTCGGTTCAGTGATACAGGACTGAAACGAGGAGTGAACTCGGTTCAGAAAGGGACTTTGTCCACTAAGATAGTCTTGGCAATGAGTCATGACTAACAAGAAATGATTTCCATGATTATGTGTGCATGCCACAAAGTTTCATGTTTTATGTTATGATTATGGGGATCTCATTTTCACTTCTATGAATTATTCCATGATAAGATATTATGACCTCTTTTGCAGGTTTTGATTTTCAAAAAGATATGATATGATTTTTATTTCCGTTATTTCCCCTTGCTGAGCATTTGAGATCACCCTTTTATGTTTTCTTTTCCCCAGGTCAGGAAGATGGATATTAAGTAGAATATGCTAAATGGGACCCTAGATATGATGAAATAAATGGGAGACACTGTAGAAGATTTATGAACTAGTTGTTTATGTTTCCCAGTTTCTAAAGACACTATACCTATACGGTCCTTTGTGGTTTTGTCATATGTTGTAATAAGTGTGCTTCAATTTTGAAGTAGTAACAATGTATGTAAAGTATGGGTCGTTATAGTTGGTATCAAGGGAAAGGTATAGTCAACCTTTGGAAACTAGGATGTGAAAGCCTTAGTAAGAACCCTAAGGATAAGTCTAAGCATAGAACACAATCTTAGTGTTTTAGAAATGTCCTTGAATAACCTAGGATAATACCTTAAGCCTGAAAATTTTATTCTTGAATTATGTGGTTTCCTATTATAATTAGTGTTTCTCACACTATTCTTCTTGGTTTTAGTCAATGGCTGGAACCCGAAGGAACCGTGTTAATGCGGAATGCGATGGGAAATGCAATGATTGTCCCCCTGAGCAACCAAACGATATGGGAGCTGGAATGCAAAATCTTGTAGCCATGCTCACACAACTTTCTCAAGCTATGAATCATGCAGGATTTCCAAACGAGCAAAGGAGGGAGCAACATTCTGTTGAATCCTTCATGAGGCAGCGTCCACCTTCTTTCAGCGGGTCTACTGATCCATTAGTTGCTGAACAATGGATTAGTACTACTGAAAAGATATTTTCAGTTCTTCAATGTTCTGAACATGATAAAGTCATCCTAGCAGTGTATCGTTTGGAAGGAGATGCTGATCAATGGTGGAATCTTATTAAGAATACGAGGCAAAGTGATGAAATTGAGTCTATGGAATGGGACGAGTTCAAGAACTTATTTTTCAATAAGTACTTCCCTCATATTCTCCGAACAAAGATGGAGAAAGAGTTCCTTGAACTGAAGCAAAGGGATGATGAATCTGTTAGTACCTATGAAGCAAATTTTACAAGACTTGCAAGGTACGCTTCTGGTATTATTATCCAACCTGAGAGTAAGATCGATCGATTCTTTAGTGGCTTAAAACCAAGTCTTCGAAGGGCGTTAGCCATAAGGGACTTCAATAGCTACGAGGAAATCGTTCGATGTGCTCTCAAAGTCGAGATGGAGATTGGAGTAACCCATCAGTCGCATGGGTTTGATAAGAAGAGGAAGATGGAATTCAAAGGAAACTCTAAAGAGCACACTGAAAAGAAGATGAACTTTCCCTTATGCTCAAAGTGTGGAAAGAAACATGGAGGGAGTTGTCTTAAAGGGACAAGTAAATGTTTTAAATGTGGAAAGGAAGGTCATCGGGCATTTGAATGCCGTGATAATGGGAAGAAGATGTCTAATGATGCAAACAAAGGAAGGGATACACAGAATGAACCTACTACACTTCAATGTTTCAAGTGCAAGGAGATGGGGCATTATGCCAATCAATTCCCAAATCCAAGGGTTGATGATGATGGTCGACGTCAACAAACTCTTAAGGCTAAAGACAAAGGAAAGTCACATGCAATTTCTATCAGCGATGTGGAGTACGATAACGATGTGGTGAAAGGTACACTTACCATACACTCTAAAGTAGAAAATGTTTAATTTGATTCTGGATCCACCCACTCTTTTATTTCTGAAGACTTTTATAAGGGTATCACCGTATTACCTCAACAATTAGATGTTGAGTTAGCTGTGACAACACCTAATGGCACATCAATCGCATCAAAAGTTTATAATTATTCTCCGATCGAAGTTTGTGGGAAAGTGCTTCCTGCAAATCTTGTGATCCTTCCTTTAGTGGAATTTGATGTGATTCTTGGCATGGATTGGCTTTCTCTACATGGAGCTCATATCGATTGCCAAAGAAGGGAAGTCACATTTCATATTCCAGATCAATCTACGATCGTCTATCAATGCAAGGATGAACATAACCTTCCAGTGGAAATTTCTTCCATCTTATGGGTATTGATTCCACTAAATGAAGGTTATTTATCTCAAATGGTTGGTGAGAAACTCACGATTAAGAATATGCCCATTGTACGGGAGTTTGATGATGTCTTTCCGGAGGAATTGCCGGGTCTTCCACCAAATCGTGAAGTTGAGTTTTCAATAGAACTCATACCGGGTGCTTTGCCTATTTCAAAGACACCTTATAGAATGGCCCCAATTGAGTTGCAGGAATTGAAGAAGCAACTCCAAGAGAATCTTGATAAGGGATTCATACGCCCTAGTGCGTCACCTTGGGGAGAACCTGTTCTATTTGTTAAGAAGAAAGATGGATCAATGAGACTCTGCATTGATTATCGAGAACTTAACAAGATCACTATCAAGAACAAATATCCTCTCCCACGCATTGATGACTTATTTGACCAACTACGCGGAGCTCAATACTATTCCAAGATTGATCTTCGTTCAGGGTATCATCAATTAAGGGTCAAAAGGGAGGATATACCAAAGACGGCTTTCCGTACAAGGGATGGACACTATGAATTTATAGTGATGCCATTTGGTCTTACCAATGCCCCTGCTATCTTCATGGATCTAATGAATAGAGTCTTTAGAGACTATCTTGATCAATTTGTGGTAGTCTTTATATACGATATTCTTGTCTATTAAAAGAGCAAAGAAGAACATGAAGATCACTTGAGAATTATATTGAATATCCTGAGAAAGGAGAATCTTTATGCCAAATTTACCAAGTGTGAATTTTGGCTTCAAAAAGTTGCATTTTTGGGTCACATAATCTCAAAAGAGGGGATATCTGTGGATCCAGCAAAAATAGAGGTTATCGAAAGATGGTCGAGACCAACAACAGTAACTGAGATCCGAAGTTTTCTTGCTTTGGATGGATATTATCGACGTTTTGTAAAAGATTTTTCACGATTATCTAATCTAATCACCAAGTTGACTCGGAAAGGAGTTAAGTTTGTCTGGACAGAGGAATGTGAAGAGAATTTCAAGGAGTTGAAAAGAAGGTTATCCAGTGCACCTGTGCTCACACTGCCTTGTAGTGGAGAAAGGTTTGTGATCTACAGTGACGCATCCAAGAAGGGATTGGGGTGTGTTCTTATGCAAAATGATATGGTGATATCTTATGCCTCACGACAGTTGAAAATCCATGAGCAAAATTACCCAACACATGATTTGGAGTTGCCTGCTGTAATCTTTGCATTAAAGATTTGGAGGCATTACCTTTATGGTGAAAGGTGTGATATTTATACTGATCATAAAAGTTTAAAGTATATTTTCACACAAAAGGAGTTGAATATGCGTCAAAGAAGATGGTTGGAGCTGATTAAGGATTATGACTGCTCAATCCATTACTACCCTGGGAAAGCAAACAAGGTGGCAGATGCATTAAGTCGACAAGACCATGCTAGTTTATCCATGATGAGGATCACAAAAGATCCAATATTTATGGATTTACAAAGGATGGATCTTGGAATTATAATGGAAGGGGAAAAATCTTTTCTTTCTCAAATGAATGTTCAACCATCTATACATGTGAAGATTAAAGAGGCACAGAAAGAAGATGTCGAGTTACAAAAGAAGGTGAGAAATGTTCCTGAATTCAACCTTGATTGTGATGGGATAACAAAGTTCAGGAATCGGGTTTGTGTTCCTTCCATCCCCGAATTAAAGAAGGAGCTGCTGGATGAGGCTCATAGTTCTTCATTCTCTATTCAGCCTGGAAGCACGAAGATGTATAGGGACCTGAAAGAGTACTTCTGGTGGGATGGCATGAAAAGAGATGTTGCTGAATATGTCTCTCGATGCTTGGTTTGTCAACAAGTTAAAGCTGAGAGACAGAAGTCTAAGGGGATGTTACAACCATTACCCATACCCGAATGGAAATGGGAAAACATCACTATGGACTTTGTCACAGGACTTCCTAAAACATCCAAAGGCAATAATGCTATCTGGGTCATAGTTGATCGTCTTACAAAGTCTGCACACTTCATTCCTATTAGAGAGGATTTCTCTCTAGATCATCTTGCCAGGATATATGTAAAGGAAGTGGTAAGATTGCATGGAGTACCACTTTCTATTATATCTGATCGAGATCCGAGATTTACCTCGAAGTTCTGGCGAAGTCTTTAGCATACTCTGGATACAGAGTTGAGTTTCAGCACTGCTTATCATCCCCAGACAGACGGTCAGTCTGAGAGAACAATTCAAACCCTAGAAGATATGTTGAGAGCTTGCTCTATGGATTTCAAAGGAGGTTGGGATCAACACCAACATTTGGTGGAATTTTCTTATAATAATAGCTTTCACTCTAGTATTCAGATGGCTCCTTATGAAGCTCTCTATGGAAT
Source organism: Viscum album (assembly GCA_963277665.1). NCBI lineage: Eukaryota > Viridiplantae > Streptophyta > Magnoliopsida > Santalales > Viscaceae > Viscum > Viscum album. The sequence goes on along the minus strand of OY728127.1, from coordinate 1,978,087,573 downwards.
GAAATGTAAGACTCCAACTTGCTGGGATGAAGTTGGGGAAAGAAAGCTATTAGGACCTGATCTCGTTGATGAAATGGCAGAAAAGGTCAGATCTATTCAACAACACATAAGAGCAGATCAGAGTCGACAGAAAAGTTATGCCGACAACCGAAGAAAAGATCTAGAGTTTGAAGTGGGTGATAAAGTGTTCTTACGAATATCTCCCTGGAAGAGGGTTATGAGATTTGGAAAGAAGGGGAAGTTGAGCCCTAGATATATCGGTCCTTTCGAAATACTGGATCGTGTTGGGAAGGTAGCTTACCGATTGGCGCTTCCACCGAATCTCTCTCAAGTTCACGATGTGTTCCATGTATCTCTCCTGAGAAAGTACATACCTGATCCTTCACATGTACTCAGCTCAGAAGTTGTACCGCTGGAGCAAGATATTTCTTATGAAGAACAGCCGATAGAGATTCTGGATCGTAGCGAAAAAGTTCTACGAAACAAGACCACTCGATTGGTGAATGTTTTATGGAGGAACCATCAACTTGAAGAAGCTACTTGGGAGCTTGAGGATATGATGAGGGAGAAGTATCCTCAACTATTTGTTACAAAGTGCGAATTTCGAGGGCGAAATTCTTTTTAAGGGGGGTAGAATGTAACACCCGAGACTTTTATGTTATATAAATCATCAAAGGAATCTTTTTCTACACAACACTTGCTTGGATTTCTTTACACGCAATCGCGACCTTCCTCGATAGCTTTCTTCGTACGCAATACCGAGTTTCACTAAATAACAATATGCTATTAAAACTAGCCGTTATGAATAGTAATAACCACTTTTTGAAATTTTATAATTTTTATTTTTTAAAATGGACTTCATTTTTGGACTCAGAATATCATATTTAGCCTAAGGTGAAATTTTGGTACTTTTTGGATACCTTTAATATTTTGATGAATAGTGAAAATCACTAAATTTTAATTAAAAACAACTTTTTTAATCAAAACATTTAATAGTGATAAATTATGAATTTGAGTGGTTTTAAAGTATATTTAGAATATATTTTTACCACTTAATATAATGTTGGTCATTGGACACAATGTTACAATTAAACCGAACATAAACAAGTGTCAATCTTTTGATAGTTATTATCTCTTAAAAACATGTTTTTTGTTTTGACAGTGGGAATTAATTTTAAATTAATTTCTGCCACTTCTGTGTTTTGAATTTAGAAAAATGGATTCCATATTTGGAATCAGGATGTTCAAATTGTGTAATTAGGTAACTTTTATTTTTAGACATTTTGAAAAATTACTGCGGTAAATATTTTATTTACCATGGTTAAGGGTAAATCCGGTAAATAAGGGTTAAAAAATAATATTATAATAATATTAAATTACCCTAAAACGTGTCTTAAACCTATTGGTTGATACATGGTCGACCATGGGCATCTTTGGGTCGATTTTGGGACCCCATTGATCCACTTGTAAGTGATAATGACACTTTATTTTAATTAAGTTAAAATGAATACAAAAACGACACAAGCATATATCTTTTAGAAAAACAATTGTTACATAGGGTTATATATGTTGGATTTTAGATTATAAATATTCATTAGAAATATAAAAAGAGTTACTACATAATGGTAGTTTATTTGTAATTTTTAGACTTTAAATAATTTAATTTATATATGACACAATGATGATGCAGTAATTATCTTATTAATGAAATATTGACATAATTGATGTTATAAACACCAAAATAAATGTAATTTAAGACTTTTTATGAATTCCACTAATTTTATAGGTTACTATGATATATTAGTGTTGATTTAATCAACTTGGTTCGAACATATAATTCTGTTATGACTTTCAAAAAAATCATATATCAAATAGTGTCAAAATTGACACAAAATAGTTTTTAAATCAAATATTATATTATTAATTGTTATTGTATTCCTAAAAATCTAAGGTTCGGCCAAATGACTTAGATAAGGATATATATTTTAATAATAAACAATTTGTGGTTCGTTTGGCATGTTATAGTAAGTGTATTAACCATATAGTGAAAGAAAACAAAAAGACATGGTAAAAGTTAAATTATTTAACTTAGAGTTAAATCTAATTGATAAGGTTAAAATAATACCCTAAACTTGTCTAAATCCTATTGGTTGATAGGATTTCGACCCTCCCCCACTTTATCTTTGAAATAAGACCCTTTGGAACCATTATAAACCGATTTTGACTTTAATATAAAATAATATTTTGAGATATTCCTAAGGTGCCCCTCTCCTCCCTTATAAAAGGGCACCTCCTCCCCCTCCTCCTCACACCAAATTGAGCACTCAAGCTCGGCCAACCCCTGCCATGTTCTCCTCTCCACTTCCCTAGAATAGTCCTAGAGGTCCTGTTCTTCTCCAAAGACCACTCTTAGTTCCGTAAGTGGAGGATTCAAAGAGGCGTTCCAAAGAAGAGGTAATATCCATTACCGATCTTTTCAATTTCTTTCTTCTTCAACTTCTTCTTCTTTAGTTGTTTCATGATAAAGTAATAACATCAGTATTACTTACATACTGATATGTTATTATAAATATGAAACAACCCTAATTCACCTTCTATCCATCCTATGGAAAAATGAAATCACCGCGCGTGCGTACGTACGGAATACCGTCTCCACGCCGTGGTGTAATCTATTTTCCACCATCACCTTACAAGGATGGGTATAATGGTGTAATGAGTAACTATATATGATTATTATGAAGTAATATTGATACTGAAATAATATATATATATATACTCCAATACAATTCCACGATCATAGGAACGATATCATCACTCGTGCGTACGTACGGAATACCGTCTCCACGATGTGATGCGACTAGTTCTACATGATCTTCATTTCATAAGGATTATATAAATGAATTGAATGAATGAATATGGTATATACTACACTAATACCATTCTGGAAATGAATTATCTATAACCTAAAGATAAGAATAATAATTTATTCAACAAAACACGCATAAGAACCAAAAGGTTATAAAGACCCGAGTAACAAGTAACAATGAAATATTACTAAAAAGAAGCTAATAATATGACCATATATGATATCATATCAATATTTATGATTTTGGAATAAGTCAATAACATTATTTAAACCATTATACAGGAGCTTCGGACACGAACAAAGCAAATCGGACCTAAGGTAAGGGAAATATCACAATCTCATTTCTATCAGAGATTGTTTATTCGTAAGTATTTACTGGGGTGTATTTTATCATACACATCCATGTTACCTCAATATGTAATATTATTTACATCCTTCTACAATAGTTTATATCCAATTTTACCTTTCGGTGAGTTTTTAGTAAAAGATATGAAAGGAATATTTTGTCGTTTTTCGTACGAGGTACTTTTTGACTTTTCCGACAAAAGTACAAAGAATGTTTTTTTTAACTTATATGACATGAATGGATTTTTAAAACATTATTTCCAAGAATCTTCATTTACAAGTTTTCAAGTTTATTTTTAATCAACTTCTTTTAGTTTATAATTGTATGAAATGTTAAGAAAAGAAAAGTGTTTTTGAAGAAGAAAGGATATTTTCCTCAAGAATGGAGTTCAAGTGTTTTATCAAAATTGTTTTCCATCTAAGATAATAAAGGGTTCTGTTTTTATCCCTATTATTAAATTGATTTGTTCATGTTGTGATGTAATTATGAATTCCTTTATCTTATATGAATTGATGTCATGATGTTTCAAGAATCCCATTTTTGTTACATGTGTTATGCGATGATGTATGTTTTATGATTATGTGGCACACATAAGAAAGGATTCATTATAAGATGGGTGGGACCTATATCTCCCTCCAATGCATTGGGTAAAGATTTTATATCTCATGAGATAGACATGGCTGGAACGGAAGGTTATTTCAGTTCAGTGATACAGGACTGAAACGAGGAGTGAACTCGGTTCAGAAAGGGACTTTGTCCACTAAGATAGTCTTGGAAATGAGTCATTACTAACAAGAAATGATTTCCATGATTATGTGTGCATGCCACAAAGTTTCAAGTTTTATGTTATTATTATGGGGATCTCATTTTCACTTCTATGAATTATTCCATGATAAGATATTATGATCTCTTTTGCAGGTTTTGATTTTCAAAAAGATATGATATGATTTTTATTTCCTTTATTTGCCCTTGCTGAGCATTTGAGCTCACCCTTTTATGTTTTCTTTTCCCCAGGTCAGGAAGATGGATATTAAGTAGAATATTCTAAAAGGGACCCTAGATATGATGAAATAAATGGGAGACACTATAGAAGATTTATGAACCAGTTGTTTATGTTTCCCAGTTTCTAAAGACACTATACCTATACGGTCCTTTGTGGTTTTGTCATATGTTGTAATAAGTGTGCTTCAATTTTGAAGTAGTAACAATGTATGTAAAGTATGGGTCGTTATACTTATAATAGAAAAGCTAGAATGATCCTTTGAACTCAAAGCATAGAACACCTTATTCACTTTTCTGGGGTTGTAATGTGTTTTTCAATTATAATACATGGCGAACTCAAATGATATTATCTATATAATATTCAATCCATTCACAGTGAATATATAATTTTGGATTTTATGATTAGTGTACACTTAACACATTTATCTATAAAGATAATTCAACAAAATTTTTAATGAAAACATTCTAATGGCTAACTCTAAATCTAGAATTAGGTAATTTTTCTCATGATCCCTAAATATAAGTGAGGTATAATATATCACCATATAACTATACATGATGAAACAACACAATCCCTTAGTTTAAGCATTAATTAGGATTACAAAACCTTCTAAGATAATAGGTAGTTTATTAACCAAAGAAAAAACTAATATTATTTTCAATTTATTTAACATTTTCCCATATTCATCAATACGAAGGATCTTATATACTTTCTAAGTCAATGAGGTTTCTTAATAGATAGTTGTGACAAATATTCCCAATAGCATTTATAATGTTGAAAATAACCTTGAAAATTTTATATCATATTCAAAGTGGTTGGTCTGGGACAATTCTAAATAAATTCTAACATTCATGGATTAAATGATATACCACTACATGGGATTACAATACAAAAAATTAATCATTCTATGCCTAAAATTCACACATGGTAAATTTTTCATAGAATATTATTTCATTGGGTATTGTATGATGTTCTTAAGTGAATTTCATTCTATTTATTTAACATTCAATATATAAGAAAATATTATATAAATACTACATCAAACTGATCTGGTTAACATCTAATGAATCTATTACTTAATTCCATTATGATTTTGGGAGAATTAGTAAGGCCAAACAAAAAAACTATAAACTCCTACAACACATACCATATATGTAATGATATAATGGGCATGTTCACATTTTTTATCCTCATTTGATAATATATATATATCGATTAAAAATATTGTAAAATTATTAAGATCTATAAATATTATCAAACTATTCATCAATACAGGGAAGGTGATACTAATTCTTGATTATGATCCTGTCATGTAACAAATAATCATTGAAGAATTTCATTGAACTATATTTGTTCTTAACAAAATAATATGTGCACCTGATGTTGATTCACATGAAAAAATGAATCCATTTTCCATATTCTCATGAATATGAATTGTCAATTCCTATATCTCAATAGGTTCTATTCAATATGGAGTTTTTGAAAAAGGTAATTCTTTATGTATGAGTTATATTAAAAACATTACATCTCCATTCAGAATAAAATTAAACTACATGTCAAATAATACATCAGAAAATCATATACCAAAGGAATATAATATATCTTTTTCTCACCCCAACACATGAGATAAACACCTCTTTTGAAATGGATTTAAGGCTTATACAATGGATTTATTTTCCATTGGATGTTTATATTTATCATCACACTAATAAAAAATAATAGTTTAATTCATAATATCATATGTGAGTTCCATTACCTAGAAATTTTCATAAGATTCATAAAAATAAGACAAACATTTTCCTAAGATAACATAATATACAACTAGAGGCATAATAACATAATTTTTCAGAATTAAATTCCAACAGATTTCAGTTGTAGAAATATCATAGTATTGATGTGTGATCATAATATAATTATGGGTTTGAAATTCTAATTCATATTTTATTCAATTGGAATTTGAAATATAATTCCTTGAAAACATTCCTGATATGCAAGAATTCATATAACTAATCCCAATAAGGGTAATTAAATATTTTAGCATGCCTATTACCACCCCAACTTCATCATTCTATCATTAATCCAGTACAAAAACTAAAAATGATACCATGATAATAAATATTATTTAATTAGAGTGATTAATAATATAATAATAAGAATCAATCATAGGATATATAAAACATGAATCCATTTATTAAATTTATCTAACCTTAGGATAAACCTTGGTTATTTATAGACATCATCTATTCAAATAAAATGTATTGTTTCATTATGAAATTTTCCAATACCCCAAGCATGCCAGTTAGGTGTGTATAACTATGTGCACTATAATGAAATATATACTTTGCACTGGAATGATATTTGAGATATAATCAACCATATCTTTTTAGTGTAACTCTCAATAGATTCATCTGTAACAAAACCACATCCACTTATTGTGTATATACATGGATTTGTTTCTTGAAAAACCTTATTACCAAAACATTGGAAATTTTACAATAGATAATATTAACTTCAAGGGTATTGGTAATGTTTTATCATACCCATTTCCAAATATAAAAATAACAATATATGATACTAACTATATAGACTTATACTATTCTTTCATAAATAGTATATCTTATTAGTTGAATATTCAATACATATCTTAATGATCCATTCCTGAATAATACATATTTAGCTTCCATGGAATCATGGATAAATAAAAAACGTATTCATATGTGTTCCACATCATCTCACATGATAATCTTCATAAAAATAAAAAATATTTTTAACATAATTCGCAAAAACATTCTTCATAATATGAGGAAAGGAAATGAAAAAAAATGTTGACCACATATGCTCGGTAAGGTTAAATGAGGGAGAGAATAATATCATATAAAAATAAAAAGATAAGTGTATTACTAAATGATCATAACATTTTCAAACCATTCCATACATATCTATGATCATATTAATGAGTCATGGTATAAATCATGTTAGTCCTTATGATATGAATAATTAAGGAATCAAATAACATGATCCATGATAGAAAAAAAATTATATGTCCTAGGCTTGTGGAATTCACGTGTGAGTAGAAATAAATTCCGTAGTCGATGATTAATACCATAACTATAATATTGGGTATAGTTTAATCCCTATTCCATTATATCCTTTTTTTAATGTTTGGCCCATATACTATCATAGTGTAAATTTTCCTTTACTGAACTAGGTTCACTACCAATTTTAATTCCTTATTATATCATGAGATATATATATTTACACAATGCATTGGAGGGATATATAATTTTGGTACCACCTATAAAAAAATTTAAACTATTCATATATATTCCCCAAGATTATATGTTATTCATCATATATCATAAAACATAGAAAGAACAATATTTTAATAATCATTTAAACATTACATCATACTATATCCCATGGGAAAAATATGAAATTATTAAAAATCTCATTATCATAATGAAAAATCTTATACAAAAAGAATAAGGATGGTATCCTTGGGCCAATACCTCATTAAATAATAAAAAACATCAATGTATGATATCATTAACAATGAATTTAAAGAAAATATTAATGAAACATTTCATGGAGAAAATGCACTTTTACCTTTCATATAGCATTCATAAAATCTAAAACTATCCAAAATATAAATTAATTAATTTTATTTAAAATATAACCCAGAAAACTATAATAGAATATTCAAGTAAATTTGTTTTTATGATTTTAAGAAATTATATCAATGTAATCTCTAAAAAAATAATGATTCATTTATCATTTTTTTAAAAAAGTTCAATAATACCACCTTTGGAAAAGAAAAGGAATATTCAATTTAATCAAAATTCTATAATGGAATTAATGGGTAAATATGATAATATAAAACAAAGTATAACATTAAAAAGATTCTTGAAAATATTTATTTAAAAATGGATATGGATGAATCATATTTTAGACTAAATAGAAAAATTATGTTGTTTTTCTTCAAAAAATTATTTAATTCATTTATGTACATATAGGGAGAAAAACTAAATGATAAAATTTTCCCTCTATAAATAACCCTATGAAAATATAATTCATGGGATTCATGAGAAATAGATGATCAAATATTTTCTACAGAAAATCAATAATAAACAATTTTGACAAAAAAATAGAATGTAAAATGGAACTATTACAACTATAGTAATGTTAAAATAAAATACGCATCAAATTTAATACCCTTTATGGATGATTTTTTTAAATCCCCATTTTATTTAATTAAATATCCAATTGTAATTTTGTGAAGAGATATCCTATTACAAGGCCATTGTAATACCGGTGGGTATTGAACACCAATATAATGGTCATATAGGAGGAGAAAAATGTACCTCAATTATTATTATGCATAAAACCTAAATCCTACATCATCAACCACATGAATAAATCGATCAAGACCATCTAATTTCTATTGAATGTGCTGGGACCCGTAGTCCACTTAGAGCATTCCATTGTTCCCTCATTACGATCCCTTACCCTCTGGAATCGTAGCTTTTTAGTCGCCTATACGAGGCCCTAACACCCTATATAATAAATCCCCATCATCCTCATGACTTTTCATATACATATAACTTAATTACATTTCCATCTCTAGTATATGGCCCCACTTCCCTCTGAAATCATTTCCCACTTCCCTTTCCCCCAATAGTCATCACCCTATGGCATCATTGCTACTATGAACCACCCTGATCATAGAGAATCATACCTTCCTAATGAAAATATCCCCTCATCCAACCTTCATTGTTCAATATCAACTATACTGTAGTGGCAACGACAAATTCCCTATATTTGGGGCATCTAGGATTTGATCTCTAGTGTGATGAAGCAATATAGTGCTACCCTTACAAAAAAAACGACCCAAAAAAACTCCAAAGATGTATATGTGTATTGAAATATTTCAATGATACTCATCATAAAATACATTAATTGAAATTATACAAACCCCATAAAATAATCTTGGGGGAAATATGATATGTGTGATATAGAAAAAAGTGTAATAAAAATACATTTCCTCAAGTTCACCATGATTCTAGAGCACTATAACCTCATGTATTATATATTTAAATTTATTGAAATTCTATAATATAATAACTTACACACTTATAGTATTAATTATGACCCACTTATAACATTTCAACAATAATTTATTAATAATTAATTATAAAAAACATCATTTTGGGTGCTAACCATTTTATCTTTTCATGAGAATTTTAACATAGTAGCTTAGAATTTTTTAATTTTACCATCATACTATTATATCAAGAATTTAACACTTATATATATATATCATATATATTCACTATATATATAGATATATATATTAATACATAAAATATAGATTAAAAAAATGAATAACACCATCGATATAGGTGGTAGGCTGTGAATACACATGAATGTTGTTCTCACATTTTGAAAGATGGAATGAAAAAAGGTAAATAATAACTCAAATTTTTATAATAATTTTTATAAATTATATAGTGTTCAAATATATTCCTTTTTTCATCCATCTAAATTGAAAATAATAAATTAATCACATTGCTTTATGAAGGTGGTAGTCTAGATGTACAAAGGATCAATGTCATCATTTCCCAATAGATTGTAATTTAAGAATGTATATATATGATATTATAATTGAAAAAGAATATTCATATCATAAATATCAAAAAAATTGAACACTTTTTAATAATTATCCATTAATGTTGGTGATGTATAATGAATTGTATCACTACATTTTGGTGAAAGTCTACATATACACTGATGAAATAAATCCATAAACCATGTGATGAAAAAAATGGGGGATATTTGTTGTTTAATAATCATACTAAACCATTGGTATGTTTTTTAAATTGAATTTAATATTTTTTGATGATTACAAAGTATTTACAAGAGGTAGATGAATAAATAAGTTAAAATTCATTTGGTAAGATGAAAGTAGTTTCTCTGTATCCCTGTCTTAAATACTTACTTAAGGTCACATGGAATATTAATATAAGAATATTATAACTTCTTATTCATATATAGACATTTTTAGAAGATATTTCGATAGGTGTTTGTCATTATATTTGGATTTAATAGGTGTAATGAAGATAACTGAGAGGTGTCCAATTATATGTGGGGGGGGGGATGAAACACCTATAATTTATAAAAAAATTAAAATATTATTAATCAATTCAAATGTAGAAGGACTCATAATAGATATATACAAAAAATTTGTATTGGAAGTGGTCTTGATATTGATTTCCAATAGTATTTGGATAAGGTAAATGTTAGACTCCTCATGTGTTAATCATGTTTTAATAATAAAAAATCTCATTCATTATGAAAATACATTTTAATCCTTTGTAATTTATTTCAAATCATGTGTACAGATGATTAATATCGTTATGATTTAAAAAAAATTGTGCACTATATTCAATATATTTTATAATGATTTCTTAGATGAATGATTAAGTCTAATCCATCCTATTAATATCACTAATTAAGTCTGAATACAGATATTTGGCTAAGTGTGAGACACTGTGACTATCCAGACATGGTGACCATCTAGACACCATGACCATCCAGACACCGTGACAATCCAGACACTGTGGCCATCCACACACCGTGACCCTCCAGAAACTATGACCATCCAAAAACTGTGACCATCCAAACACCACGACCATCTAGACAGCGTGACCATCCAGACATTGTGACCATCTAGACACCATGACCATGCAGACACCGTGACCATCAAGAAATCGTGACTATAAAGACAATGTGACCATCCAAACAACATAACCATCTAGACACCTTGACCATACAGACACCATGACCATCCAGACACCATTTCTAGGAGACACCCTTTCATGAAGATACGATTTACAAAAAAAATATTGATATTGTTTCTTAATCTATTAGGTCATTTTTCAATTTAATTTCTAACAGTCATATTTGAATCTTTTAAATTACCTGACATAATTAATGTTTCTTTGTAGACATATCATCTTATATTATGATGTATATAATACAGGCATCATGTCGTCTCCAACACATTCAATCCATGAATAAGAGAGAAGTGAGGACTAGAAAAAGATAGAGCATAATAACGAAGTACGGATGAGTTTTTCTGGAACATGAACTGATACATGTGACTCCGTATTCCTAAAGAACACATGAATCATTCTTGATTCAATAATCTAGAAACCATAGATCAGAATCAATGAGAACATCTTTTCATTGTCAATACCATGAAGAACATGATCTAGATCTAGCTACTTATGATACTCGGGTCTCCATAAGGGGACTCGATTTGTGTATCTGCGTAATCCCAGAAGTCTAGAGCTGCACAAACTAACACTCAGATAACTTCTAAAAATATCACATCATTTCTAATCGTTTGTGTATTATATTTATCTTTAAACCTATGTGTGTGTCTGTATAAAAAAACATGGTCTCCTACATCAAATAGAAGGATAAAATATATCCTTTCTCATACATCTTTTTACACCTATTTATTCCCATGGATAATTGTGGAAGAAGTCCTTGTGTGGATTTTTAGTGTTTACCAATGAAAAAAAGTGGAAGAGTTCATGTGACCTGGACATTCTTGTGTGTTGTTGTTAACCCCAATCTAGGGTGTGTATCATGCATATTTATATAAACCTCTTGAGGGGAAGTTATCACCATGTGGAGTGGATTAGGTCTCACCTTGAGATAGAACCACTTGTTTTATACCCGCTATTCTTTTTACATTTTTTTTTCTATTTTACTATTTAATATAGAAATCAATAAAATTAAATTAATAGTTAATCTTGGAATGATGTTTTAATTGTTTTTCCTTTTTAAAATAGCATCAAAATTAATGTTAATAAAAGTGATTAGGATTACTGATAATTAATCAATCTTCTAAGAAATAATTTATTCAGTCAAACATTCATAATAACATAACCTTAATTAAATAGGCTATATTTAGCTATAGGAGAACCTTTTTGAGAATAAAATTTTAATTTTTTTTATAGATACTCAATTCACCCCCTTGAGTACAGTACTATGACCAAAATTTGGTATTAGAGGAGTGTTTGCTAATCTTATTAGAACTCTGTTTTTAACCCTATTCAATTGTGATTGTAGTTATACATTAATGATCTATAAATTTATGTCAATTATAAATTTCATGCTCTTCTAAATTATTTATTTATCATGGAGAATAGATTTGATGGTGCTGAAAAAATCAAACACCAATATTTAATAGAACCAATTATGGTCAATGGAAAATAAAAATGAAAATGCTTTTAGAAAGTAATATCTTTGAAATCTAGTCCTTAATTATAGATAAATATATGATTCCTACTACTGAATTAATAACTTGGAATTATCCTTCCATTACTACCTACAATATCAATTGCAACAATATTAATGCAATAAAATAATATTTAGGAGATGAATAATTTAATAGAATTTATTCATGTAAAACTGTCCAAGATATTTTGGATACCATATCTATTTCACATGAATGAACATATAGTGTGAAAGAAAAGAGACTTAATACCTATAATACTAAATATAATTACTTGAAAATGAAACCTGATGAGCCTTTTTCAAACATGTATCACAGGTTCAACAAAATTGACAACAGAATGATTTTTCTTGGAAGAGAAGTCACTACTAAGGAATAGATCATGAGATTTCTTAGATTCTAACCTGAATGATGGAGAGTAACATCTATCTCTATTATAAAAGCATGTGATATCAGAAAGATACTTATAAAATAACTCATTAGGAAACAGATGTTGTATTAAGCATATCTAAAAGTAAACAAGGAAGGGGAGGATAAACCCAAATGAAAATCCGTTGTGTTCCAGACCCCTACCTCTATACACATATAAAACGAGAAAGTGTAAGTTTCTATAGAATGTTACAGTAGTGAACAATCATCACCTGACAATGATGAGGAGTCCGCTCTATTAGCCAAATTGTTTAAAAGATTCTATAAGTTGATGAAATTTTTCAGAAATCCCAACATCAAGGGAAGATATGATCAAAAAGGAGTATGAAAAAATATTGGAAATGATGTGACATTTATTATGAGATTGTCTTCTATGAATGTAAGAAAAAATGACATATCAAGGCTGATTGTTTAAGCCTCAAGTACAAAAAGTGATTTGAAGACAAAGATATAATGTTTAAAAATTTAATGAAATCAACATGGAGTGCTTCTGAGGGAATTTCAAGTGACTTAGTGTATTCACATGGTTAATATGTTAACAAAGACAATATGTGTTTAATGAGAAACATACCTGAGGTATCTCTAAAATTTCATGTATAGAATTAATAATTTTTTGGAGATGATAGTGACTCTAGAAATATGTTTAATGAAGGAATTTTTAGGTAATTTAATATTCTAGAAGAGACATGCAATAAACTAAAGAATAAATACTTGTGTTTGAAGAAACATCATACTCTTACCTCAACTGTTAAAACTGAACTCACTGTATAAAGAGAGAAAAATGATCAATAACTCAAAGAAAACAATTAATTAAAATAATATAATGAGAATTTGATGAAAGACTTAGAAAAGTTTACCAATGGAAAAAATACCCGTACTCAAATTCTAGGTAAAATTATTGCCCCAAAATATACTACTGGAATTGGATATCAACCTAGAAAAGGAAATTTTGGAATAATTAATTTTGTTTCTATATCTAGGACACATAACATTACTCCCAGTCCTAGAAAATATTCATCTAGTTCATGTTAAGACACACTTTCTACTATTTCATGCTTTTATGGACCAAATATAGTTCATTTTTCAAATACATTACATAATTCATATAGTAAACCTATGAGGCTGATATGGGTTCGTAAAGAACTTACCACCAATATTACTGGACCCAAAAAAGTGTGCATACCAACATCTATTTTTATTTGACTATTTTGTAGGAAATCTATTTAAAGGGTTTCTATAAGAGCCTATGTTACTTGGACAGTGGTTTTTCAAGACATATGATAGGATACTAGTCATTCGTCATGAATTTAATAAATATTGGTGGAGGACATTTCACCTTTGGGGATAATGCCAAAGGAAAGATCATTGGCCTTAGTTAAATCAATATCTCTAACTAAGTTATGATTTCCAAAGTACTTTTTGTTGATGGATTAAAATATAATCATCTTAGTATTGCACAATTATGCAATGATTGATTTCATGTTAAATTTGAAAATGATTCTTTCATTATTTTTAATTCTAAAAAAGAATTAGTGTTTTCTTCATTAAAAAATGAAAATGTTTATTCTGTTAACATGCATTCTTTTGCTTCTAAAAATGCTTCATTTTTAAATGTGTTTCTCATCATGTCATGGATTTTTCATATAATACTAAGACACAATAACACTCACTCCCTTCCAATTTTGATTAGGAAAGGATTAGTCAAAGTCCCACCCAAACTGGAGTTTCCAAATAGTAAGGTGTATAATCCTTAATCAAAAATAAAGCAGCAAAAAAATACTTAAAACTAAAGAAATAAGTGTCAACTTCTTGACCTCTAGAATTGGTTCAGATGAATTTTTTAATACCATCTTGAGTTTCTATATTAAATGGGAAGCACTGGGTTTTTTTCTTGTGTATGAAATTTCTATATATACATGGACTTTCGTTTTGGCTCACAAAAGTGAATCCTGCTCTCATTTTACCAAATATGCAAAAATTGCATAAAATCTTAGTGGACATAAAATTAAATCCTTAAGAAGTGATCATTGATGTGAGTTTGAAAATAAAGAGTTTGAATCCATTTTCTCAAAAAATGGCTATAGTCATAATTTCATTACCCCTAGAACACCCCAACCGAAAGGAGTTATAGAAAGTAGAAATAGAACCATGTAAGAGATTTCTAGAACCATGATTAGTGAGTATGACCTACCTATTTATTTTTGGGTTGAATCTATAAATACAACATGCTACTTAATCAATGGAGTGTTTACTAGAACTGTTCTTAAAAGGACTCCTTATGAGTTACAAAACAATAGAAAATCCAAAGTTAGCTACTTAAATGTTTTTTGTGGAAAATTATATATCCTTAATACTAAGTAAAATCATGAAAAATTTGCATCATAGAGTGATGAAAGAATATTTTTAGGATATTAAATTTATAGTAAAGCCTACAGAGTGTTTAATAAAAGAACTAAATGTGTGGAAGAATCTGCCCTTGTAAAATTAGATGAAACGGTTCCACTTGAGCCTAAGGACACTCTAGAGATCCTGGAATATTATGTATCAAATCTAGACATTAATTCAAAATACCCTAACCATCCTATATTGGAATTTTGGAAAACATCCAGTTCTGGAAATTCTTTAGATTCTGGTCACAATAAACTAGATCATATTGAAGAACCTAAAATCACCATTCCTTCTTTTCCTAGGGCTTTTAGAACTCTTAAGAACCATCCTTTAGATACTGTTCTAGGAGACTTAGATAAAAGAACACATCCTAGAGAATCTCTTTGAAATCAGGTTGATAATAAAGTGTTTTGGTCACATCATGAACCTAAAAAAATTAATTATGCTATCAATAATGAATTTTGGGTGATGGCTATGCTAGAAAAACTTAATCATTTTGAAAGGAAAAAAGTTTGGAAACATGTTGAAAGACCCAAAGATACATTCACCATAGGCATTAAATGGGTTTTTAGAATTAAGGTAGATAAATCTAGTAATATAGTTAGAAAAATAGGATTGATTGGTTGAACAATGATATAGTATAGATGAGGTAATTGACTATGTAGAAAACTTTTCACCTGTAGCCAGATTTGAATCCATCAGAATTATGATTTCTTATACTGCACACCTGAATTTCAAACTATATCAAATGGATATTAAGAGTGCATTCTTAAATGGGTACATATCCAATGATTTATTTTTTGATAAACACCATAGTTTTACCAATCCTCATTTTCAAAATCATATTTTTAAATTATCCAAATATTTATATGGTTTAAAACAAGATCAAAGAGATTGGTATGATAGATTATATACTTTTCATTTTTTCCAAATGTTTTACCAAAAGAATATCCCATCATAAAATTTTTATAAAATAACTTTACAATGATGTTTTAGAAGATACAATTTAGGTAAATGATATTATCAAATGATATTCACGAAATTAATTATGTATTGATTTTTATAAAATAATGCAAAAAAATATGAAATGAGTTTATTGGGTGAAAAAAATTCATTCTTGGATTTGAAATTTTTCAAATTGATGAGGGTATATATTAAATTAATGAAAATATACTAAAGATCTTCTAAAACGTTTTGGATTGGAATGCACTGCACTTCAATGAGTATCACTCATATGTTGGATATTGATGAAGAGGGAAAACTTATTAATCAATCCACATACAGAGGAATTATTGGACGTTTACACCACTTAACTACTAGTCGATCTGACATTTTGTTTATTTAGTGTATGTGTGATCGTTTTCATGAAAATACCAAGTAATATCATTTAAATTATGTAAAGATAGTTATCAACTTCCTCAACCAATCGCCCAATCTAGGATTGTTCTATCCCAAAGGACAATCATTCCAAATAGTTAGATATTCTGATGTTGACTTCAATGGTTTTAATTTAGATAGAAAAATAACCTATGGAACATGTCACTTTTAGGAAAGTCACTAGTATCATGGTGTAGTAATAAATAGACTTCTATTTCATTATCTACTACAGAAGATGAATATATTATTGATGGTAGTTTTTGTGCACAAGGTTTTTAGATGAAACACTCATTAAGTGATTATGAATATCAATTCAGGCACGTACCTATAAATTGTGACAATAAAAGTGCTATTAAAATCTAAAAAAATCTTATTTCACACTCTTGGACAAAACATATTGATGTAAGATATCACTTTATGAGAGAACATTATCAAAATGGAGACATCACTTAAGAATTCATTATAATTGAATATCAGATTGATGATATATTCACCCAAACACTAAATTAATAAATAATAGATTACAATATAAATTATTTGGGAATGATAAATCTTAAGTAGTTATCTTTCTATTACATATATTAAAATTTCAAATTTTACTATTTTATATCATACTATTTCAAAATTTATGGTCTCACAAATCACTATCTCGAGATTACTGTTTGACTATATATGTTCTGTAATTTTACTACCTCATGACTTACTGTTTCATGATTACTGTCTCACATTAACTATTTATCATCTACTTTCAGACACTTACTATCTCAAACAA
Organism: Viscum album; assembly: GCA_963277665.1. Classification (NCBI taxonomy): domain Eukaryota; kingdom Viridiplantae; phylum Streptophyta; class Magnoliopsida; order Santalales; family Viscaceae; genus Viscum; species Viscum album. The sequence continues at coordinate 1,978,070,087 of OY728127.1, read as the reverse complement.
TACATTCACACCGTTTATTAATCACATTGTTACGGTCTAACCATGAATGCCTATTATTGTCTCACCGTATATACCCTTTATTATTTCATTTATATATTTGAACTCGTATCACGGTAATTACTTATTTTACACTTTTTCATTCCCGCTGTTTTTTTTTCAACGATGAATAGTATTCCTAAATGAAAATAACTGAAGAAGTTTCACTTTTTCATCACTTGAGCTCTCTTCTCTAAAATCGTAAACTATCTCCCAGTCCTTCAGTATTCTCCCTATCTCCCTCTCTCTCTTGAACCCTCAGTGAATGCCCAGGATGAAATGATCATCATTGTAACTCCTAAGAAACACATTTTAAAGAAGAAGAAGAAAATCATGCCGAAGAATGCACACAAAGGTCCTCTAAATCCGACTATAGTAGATAGAATAGTGGTTCCTAAAAATAATATTTTCCCCAAGTGTCTCATGTCATGTATATATCTTGTGATGAATGTATTGAATGACCAAGGATGTTTTGATTGACTTACACAGGTGTATTGGCCTATTTAGCAGAAATATGTTGCACTATTTTACTAGTATGTTCAGTTTTGTTTTGATAAATATGATGTATATATTGTGAGATTCTATATAAATGGCTAGAGATGGACTCTTTCTTCATGGTTATGGGTTTCATACCGTAGGATACCTCATGAGGATATCTGTCAGGACTATTAGAGAGGTCCTCCACATCTATGTGAGATATTTTTTATAGAATATGCTTTGTGAAGCATAAATGGAAATACAACTAAGAGGAGAGATATAGCTACAGAGATGGATGGTCAAACTAGACTTCTGTTTTAATTTAATCATACTCTGATTGGCCCCAAAAAGTATATTTCGTTGTAGTCCAGTATCATGATGTATTGTTGATACATCAAATAAAAAATGGACATAAGATCAATCTTAGCATGTATTTCATACTACATATGTGTGAATTGTTCAATACCACCTCCTTGTCAACCTCGCTGTTTTATTTAAGGCTTATTTCAGCTATGATTCCTACCCATTGTTTGGTTTTATAGAATGAAGAAGTTATCAATTATTATGAGTTTTTTCTCTCAAAAGTTACAGTAAAGAGGATGAAAATCAGTTGGAATCCTTGGAGAAACGCATGGGTGGAAAAAAATTATAGGATTTATGAGAGGTTCAATCCGGTCGAACGGCCTTCATGAACATAAGATGATTATGATCCTTGTTTAGAACAAGATGAATTTGTTTAGTATCCTAAAGAAGAATAAGACGAAGAAGAGGTTGTTGCACCTAAAATAGAACCTTTCCTGAATGAGGAGGACAATGAACATGTTCGTCAAGACTTAGATGAGAAAAAAGTGCATGTTCTAGAAAATTTGGTTGATTTGGAAGAACAAAAATCCTGAAAAGAAGATTCGTTTTCAATTATAAGAGAAATAATTGTTATAGAAGAGAATATAAAAGAAGATTTGTCTCTATTTCAAGAAGCCACTCATGAGGAACGCGTAGAGGAACAAACTGCTCCAGAAGTTATTTCTTCTACTAAAGAGAGAATAGATCTAGACATTCAGTTGGATAGATAGGAAATGGATGAGAAAATTAGGGTTGAATTCATAGAAATAAATAAAGTACCTAAATCTCTCAGTCCGGAGAAAATTACACCTATTGATGGGGAGACTCCCCCATGAATGGAAAGTGTTGATGTACCAAATCCGGTTGATCCAAGATCAGTGGATACATGGTATAAATATCCCTATTATTTTGATGTGAATGATTCACAAGAAGTCACAACCGATGGATTTGATCTGTCAACTTTGTTTCAGTTGGAAATGGCATATGCTCCTGAAGCTATCTCTGCCAAAGAACCTGATCTTATCTCATATTCTATCACTAATCATTCATGGGAACCATCAAACATGGTAAATAAGGATTATCTAAAAGAATTTGGAGTTACCCTATTGGCTGGGGCTGAAAAGATTATGAGTAATCAACCAACTCTTGTAACCTATTTCAATAAAATAGATGTTGTCATGTTATTAGAAAATATTATATAAAAGATTCAGCCAAAAATGATCCATGAGATTTAAGAAACCAGAAATGAGAATAAAAAATTTAGTAATGAATTAAAGACTCTAAGAGGTATGGTTGAAGATATAAAAAATGTGCTAAACTCGAGACTAGAACCTAATTCTCATCCAGGAAAATATCTTGGTAGTTAGATTCCACATGAAGTGTGCTCCCTGATTCAACCTAACATGCCTTTTTAGATGACAAGGTGCTGAATGAAATATATAAATTTTTCATGATATTCATGAACTTTTTGTTGGTCTAAACAAGTTAACTAATGAGTATAAATGATCTCTTCAGAAAGTGCGAAATCAACTAAATTATATTACCTCGGCTGCCACTACTTCTCATACATCTGGATAATCATCTCATGCTACTTTAAACAGTGGTATGAAAATAATTTTTGTCCAAGAAGAACTTCAGGCAGTGCTCAATGGATTTGATAAATATTATCTATCTGATGTTATCATGAAATGTGACAGAGTTCTTCATTTGGTGAGAATCTATTCCAAGATTTCTGATGACGCTTAAAAGTAAATTGCTAAAAAGGTGTACATCAACTTCAATTGGATAATCTCAATGAATTACATGAACAACCACTTCAACTACCTTGTTGTGAATTTGAGAATTCCCTCTGTTACTCAGTCTTTCAAAACTCATGTCCAAAAGCTCAATGATTTCTCTCCTTTGTTGGACAAGTTTATGGAGAACAAGGATGACCTTGAGAATGCCGTGAAATATAGTGGAGATATTATTTCTATTTTTATCACTCTTTTGAGGCCTTATATTAATTTTAAGCATACTACCATTGTGGATACTATAGCTGCACCTCGGAGATCTTGTTTTCCTACATTTTCATATACTTATCTTGCCTCTACATCTAGGTCTGCCTCTCAGGGTCTAAGTCAAATCACGCTTATAATCCTTGATCAACAGTTACCGCTATCTTCTAATACCCTACATTCGCCCCTTCAATCTTTAAAAGACATTCTTTACCTTCTCTTTCAACCAGTTCACTCCCTTCTTCCACTTCTACCTCTACTCCTATGGATTCGTCCTTTGATGTTGCTGCCAAGAGAAAAGAGAAGAAAAGCCAGTGCAGATGAATAGTTACTACTATCTTTTGATATGTATCTTGTTACATTTTTTTGATATCTACTATTTTTAATGACACTCTTATTTATCTAATGCATTGATAAATTTTATGGTATGTTTCTTATTCACTCTTTTTGATAATCCCAAAAAGGGATAACTGTGCACATTAAAGAAAGAATAGAGAAATATGTATTTTATATGTCCATTGGAGACATATACACTCTAAAAACACACTAAGGAAGAGATATATTCCCTAAGAATATATCTCTCAATCACATGATTTTAATCATCTAAAATGGGGATATTGTTAGACCCCTTATGTTTTAATCATGTTTTAATGATCACAAATCCTATTCATTCTGTAAAAACATGTTAATCCTATGTAACTTATCATAAATCATGTAAACAGATGATTAGTATATTTATGCTTTATATAAAACTATGCACTATATTTAATTTACTTTATAATGATATATTTGATGAATGATTAAGTCTACTCCATTTTATGAATATCACTACTTATGTATGAATATATATATTTTTCTTTGTCTGAGACACCATCACTATCCAGACACCGTGACCATCCAGAAAATGTGACCATCGAGACACCTTGAAGATCCAAACACATTGACCATACAGTCCTCATGACCATCCATACAACGTGGCCATCCAGACACCGTTGCCATCTAGACACCGTGACCATCCAGACACCGTGCCCATCCAGACACCCTGACCATCCAAACATCGTGACTATATACACACCGTGACCATCCAGACACCGTGACTATCTAGACAACATTACCATGCAGTCACCATGAATATCTAGACACCTTGACCATCCAGACACTATGAACATCAAGACACAATTTCCAGGAGACACCATTTCATGAATACACCATTTACAGACAAACTGTGACACAGTTTCATAAAATGTTTTGTCATTTTTCAATTTAATTTCTTACAGTCATATTTGAATCTTTTAAATGAACTGATAGAATTAATGTTTCTTTGTAGATATATCATATGACAGTACGAGGTACGAGGTTAAGAATACATGCTTCCTGTTATCTCCAACACATGAAATCCAAGAATAAAAGAGAAGTGTGGCCTAGAAAAATATAGAGCGTAATAAAAAAGTACACACAAGTTTTTCTAGAAACAATAACCAACACATGAAACTCAAAATTCCTGAATAACACATGAAGCATTCTTGAGTCAACAAGCTAGACACCAAAGATCAGAATCGTCTAGCACATATTCACAATTTCAATACAAATAAGAACACGAGGAAGATCTAGCTGACTTATGATACTCTATTATCCATTAGAGGACTTGATTTCTATATCTGCTTCATTCTAGAAGTCTGGAGCTGCATAGACAAACACTCATAGAACATCTAAACTAATCATATCATTTCTATTATCTTGTGTATTATTTTTATCTTTAGAGAAGAGTGTGTGTTTGTATAAAAACAAACACAGTCTCCTACATCAAAATGAAGGATACAAGATATCCTTTCTCTTATATATTTTATATCTGTGTATTCCCACAGATAAGTGTGGAAGAAGTCATTGTGTGACTTGTTAGTGTTTACCCACGAAAAATTGTGGCCGAGGTCATGTGACCTGGAATGTCTTGTTTTCTATTGTTAACCCCAATCTAGGGTGTGGATCATGTTTATTTATATAAACTACTTGGTGGAAAGTGACCACCAAGTGGAGTGTATTTTATATCCTCTTAAGTCTGAACAAATTTTTTTATATCCATATTTTTGTTTAAATTAGTTTTCTCTATCTTACTATTTAATCTAGAAAACAATAAATTTATGTTGATATATATTCATGGAAAGAATATATAATTGTTTTTATTTATTTTAATAGCTTCAAATGAAATGTTAATAACTATGATTAGGATTATTGAGAACTAATCAATCTTCTAAGAATTATTTTAAATAGCATATGATTCATAATAGTATAACCTTGATTAACTAGGCCATATTTAACTATTGGGTAATATTTTTACGAATACATTTTTAAATTTTTTTATAGATACTCAGTTCACCCCCCATGAGTACTCTACTCTGACCAACAGTAAATTTTCAAAAATATCCTAATCCCTTCATTTACACTAGGTAACCTGTTTTAACCATAACTTCATGAATTTTTTTAAAGTATTTACTAGTAATTGTGAAAAAATTAAGCTGAAATTATTTTATAATAATAAAATTATGATAAAAAAATTTACTAAATTTTATCAATTTCAATTTATATGCTTAGATGAATTTCATTTTAAACTAAACACTCAAAATATGAAAATAAGTTGTTTGAAAAATAGTTTTATTGAGTATACAAAATTTTTATATAAAAAATCAATAAAAGAAATATTATAACGAAATATATTGGATTATAATTATTTTAATTGACCTAATTAAAATTTTAAATCCATTAAAAAAAAATAATTCATAAATATTCTAATTAAAAAAATCCATACAAATCAATATTTACAATCATTATTAACAAATAATTTATTTTAAAATATATTTCAAAACAAATATAACATAATTCTAAAATTTAAATTTAAAAATGTAAAGTAATTTTGAAAAATATATTTAATAACATTGTAATAAATTAATTATAATCTTTTCTGATGGAAATAAAGAAACAACCTTTAAGTAAAATTGATTTTTTAAAGACTAAATTAACATTACTTAAAATTCAGTACATTTTCATCAATATATTTGAATTATATAACAAATTATAAATAATTTTAGAAATATGTTTATTTAGATTAATTACTCTAATTTAATGCCTTGTTTATAATGGTATACTATATTACAATTAATTTAGACTCAGGGTTTCATATATCAAATGATATTAATGAAAATATATTTATTTTAAGAATCATATATCATTAAATATTGGGTTATTTCATTTATTATAAATATTAAATCTGATGGATCTACTAAAAGTTCATAGACAATCAGTTGTAAAAAATTATGAGTTAAAATGATAATTTAAGTATTGTATATTTTTATTCTTTTATTGATAAATGTTTACATGTAAACATATGTGGGAATATGAATGAAATGTAAGAGTCTCACATAATTATACAATATTCTTGTCCAATATTGAAGATCTAGTAGGAATGAAAAAAATCAGATTATAATAGAATAAGGGGAACACCTATGGTTTTAAATGAAATAACCATTGAGGAGGAAAAAGGAAAAATATATCATGGGAGATACCCATGTAAATTTTTTTTAGTAGAATAAAATATGAAATCATGAAACTGAAATATGAATGATATTTTCAATCTTCTAAATACATATAATATTTTTTTATACTAACCTATATATAAAAATAAAAACATGAAATGAATGAGTTTTTTTATTTTGGAAAATGGCGAGATAGAGCCAAGTATAAAAAAGGGATAAATCTATAATAAAAATAATGAGAAGATGGTCATATTGCAGTGAATGTATTTATCATCATGATATAATGCTGAAAAAATAATATATTGAGACATATGTTATTTCATAATAATAATAACAATAATGAATAATCTGAGGAGTGGATGATCCAATATTTCTTCAACATGAATATTTTTTCGAGTCTTTTAGTGTATGAGAAGCAGCTGGATTCATGGTGATAACATGAGAATGATATAGTGTTGGTTATGCTATAAGAGAAGATTATATTTTATGTTATTCAAATATGATCTGAAATAGGGGACACGGTTATTTTTTTGTTCATGAAAATATAATTCTATTCAGATAATTTAATATAAGATGAAATAAATCAATACTATTGATATAGTCACATACTTATTTATATTAGATATATATTTCAAAGAACACTAAAATAATTAACATGATTATAATATATGGTACAACACATAATTATTTTTATTCTATTTACACAATGATAACACAACACGAAGATGTACATTTTGGGATATGTTGAATAAGTTGTAAATACTATGAGACTTAGTGTTAGTGTGTAAATAACAATTTTTTTGAGAAGAATTATTTTAATCACATTAGTTTATAATGATATGTATAATTCATTATTGGGGGAATAAAAAATTATTCAAAGGATTAGATTTCCCAAATTGGTCTTAATCATAGTAAAATTACTTCATGATAGTGTTAAATGTTTATTATATATTATATGTTTTAATTATATTCAAGGTAATATTTAAAGATACTAATTCATATTGTAACTAGTAATTTATGATTATGTTATATTGGGGTAAAAGGATAAATTTTAATTTAGTAAAAAAAGTAAAAATATTATTCACCCTCACTTCAATGCATCTGCACCCGATCTATATATAATTTTATGTAGATTTAATACCAGAAATTAATAGTGATTTATGAATAAAACCTTATCTTAAATAAATATTTTATTTGGATACTCTACTGATATATTGAATAATAATTTTATATTTAATAATTAAATGATTACAAATATTTTTCATTTTTATTTGATTATTATTATTATCGATTATAATTAATTTATTACAATGTATTATTAATATGTTAAATTACATTTTTCATAAATCAGTCATTTCAAGATTTTTCGGTTCATAGTTCAAAATATTATTTGATGTGATAGTGATAATTTAATTTTAGTGTTAAGTTATTATTTAGGCTTCAAATATGTCAATGTATTATATTCATTTCATTATAGACGTTAGGGTGATTAATTGTTCAATACACAGTTTCAATCCAACGAATCTTCCCCAGTAATTTTTTTTGGGAAACATTGACAGTTTACTTTTAATGTCATTAACATCAAGGTAGTTTTACCATTATAAAATCCAAAAAATGATATTATATTATAAATAATTTAATATAATAAAATTTAATCAATTTTTAGGAATATATAAAAATGGAACAATTGAAAATAAATTATTTTAATTTATTTAAGAAGTGAAAAACAACCATATTTAATGTTGTTTACAAAAAATTGTTTTTTGGAAGGGAAATTGTATTAAATTATAACGATTTATAAAAATAATTTAGTATATTTATGATAAAATTCTAATAATAATTTTAAATATTATTAATATTATTGATGGGTAAACAATATAATAAATATGATAATATATATGTTTTAAAATTATTATTTGTTATATAGTAATGACTTTTGAAAATTGGTTTGATGGGAGGTATGTGTGGTTCATCATACATAATATATCACAATAATTTAACCAAAATTAAAATAGAATAATAATATAAATATAAGTAGACGTATAAATGAGTTTCATGATAGTTGAATCTCAAATATGAGAGGAATGATATACATGGGAACATATACCTTTCACATTCTCCAACCTCCATTGTAATGAGTCTACGACATTCATCAGAGTGTATATTGTATAAAATGAATCAACAGGTAAGAGGATAATGGATTTTAGAGTGAATATTATAATTATATGGAAATATAGTGTGTTGTGTAATTATAGAGAAATGGGTGGAGTAGTGGTGTTTATATAGCTAGGGGATGGGCATTTTAGAATACAGTATTGATTGTATTACTATTTAGACAAAATACTAATAATAATTTTTATTCCCTTTACTTTTATTAGAGTATTTTTTAAAAATTATTCTAAAATTTCCATTCTAATAATCCCAATAGAAAAAACATCATTAATATTTTTTTTATGAAGAAAAGATTTAAAAATAGTTTTTGAGTATAATAAAAATAACTTTTGATTTAAAATTTGAAAAATATGATTATCAATTAAATTTATCAGTTTAAAATCTAATATTATACTTATTTATTTTATTTTAATTCATAAAAATTTATTTTTTAATTCTGTATGTCATAATTATTACATGATGACATCATAAAATTTATTATATTAATAAAAACTGTATTCTTGAAAATTCAATAAAAATTTATTATCATTATATAAATAAAAACCATTTTAATTATATAATATATATTTTAAGCAAAATAACATTATAAATTTATATAATTTTGATATTTCATTTTTAATAGAACCATTAATATTTTAATAATTTTGTTAAAACTGAGCTTATTAGTTTTTTTCTTTTATATGTTTTAGGTTATATAATAAGAGAACTTAGATTAAATTATTATATAATTTAAAATTAAAATTATAGATACTATTTTGTTTATATTTTACATCTTTCTCATTTGGGTTATTATTTTAATTATAAATTTACATTTTTTGTTAATTAGTAATATTCCAATAATCAAATAATTATTATACTTCCTATAAATGAAACTTATTTACATCATCATTCATTAAATAAATTGTAATCAATGATTCAATATTTTCATTTATAAAATATTGATATTGATTCAGATTGTTGGTTTTGTTTTAAAAATAGTTTACAAGGTTGTGATAATTCTAAGAGAATAAGAGACACCGAAATATACAATTTTATTTTTATTATTTACATGTATTTATTTTATCAATATATTATTTACAATTTTATTGAGTGTATTTATCATTTTTAGAAAATGGTTATGGGGAAATAATATAATTCTGATTTTCTATTTTTGAATTTTCTTCCGCATATTTACAATATTCAATAAAAATGGAATTAATATTTTATGGAAACACATTTATTTATTAATGAAAAATAATTTATTGATATATATTTCAAATTCCGGGGTAATATCATCAAAATAATTGATTTAATATATATATATATAATTCATGGAATAATTTTTTTTCACTTTAATTGATGTGAGGTTTTTTCTCCCCTTCAATAAATTGTATCCAAACAACATTACACTAATCCTACATGTGAAAAATTTTCAAGGGTACTACTAAAATAGGATCGACTAAATATTTTAATGTTATTGAGAATTGATCCATTTTTATTGGGCTTGAATAAAAAAATATTTTTACCTTAAAATATACACAAATTGAGTTTTTATTAGTCTCACCTATTTAAAAACAATAAAACATTGGTAAAATTTATTAATTTATTGCGATATAGAATTTTCCCTTTAATTTTCATGATTATGTTATAACATATTTTGTTTATTCAACTTATGTCATTATAACTGCATATAATAGGTTTATTCTCTAAGATTTTATGGGATTTGTTCCTTTAGAACCTTTATAGCATAATAGAATAGGACCCCATCCCATTATTATTGAATAATTGGATATTAAACTCATCTCTCATGCATTTTTACTAATGATCTGGATATACCTTTTCTCAAAACAAAAAACTAAATCCCACTATCTTTTATAAATCCCTAGGCTGTTTCTTTTAATAATGATTTCATGTTATAAATTCAACCCTTCCATTATTCATCTTCTCTATAATAAATTGTACATAGTTTATTATGTTCCTTCTTTTTTTGGGGTTTTCCACAGATAATGTTTGATTTCGAGAACTACATTTATGATATGAATAAAATTTTCACTGTCTCCTATTATTATAAATGGTCATAGTGAATTATTACAATAGTGTACATTGAATGGTGCATCTAAGAAGTGATAAATATTATTTTTTTGACTTCGTATATAATATAATTCATATATCAGTAATTATTTAAAGTTATCACTGAATATTGAAATAATTTCATTTTATTTTTCCATAATAAATTATAGAAGATATCTTTCTTTGTTAGATCATTTCCTTCTAAGGAATCATTTTTCAAGGAATAGGTCAATAATAGAATTCCATTACATGTTTTAAATATCTTATTCATTGATATTATTAGGAATAAACCACCAAAATTGATTCCCATATACCATTATATGATATAATTCATAAAATTATATCTCATTTCACCACTACAAGATGCAGAAAATATATTATCTTTATCATTAATCAATTTCTATTCCACCAAAGGATGTGTGGTTACATTAAATTATAGATGTTTATTCCCCATGAGGAAACAATATGTTGAGTTATAATCAGATTACTTATACAAGAAATTATATTTCTCATTAATTAAGTCGTCTGAAATAATAAAAAGATAATTTTATTTCCTCCAATAATGGATATATTAGCTCTTTATTTGGGAAATCCTTACACTTACTACGACTGTTAACATGGTTCCTAGTCCTTTTATAAGGATCCTTTTATAAATAATGTCATTTAAGAATTAACTAATGAATTACACTAGGAATAAAAGAATAATAATTTATAATTCAATGTAAATATTTAAAACAAATTTAAATAATATATTTTTTCCATTTCGTATGGAATAATTTTTTTCATAATGTTTGGTTCTATAAAAATGTTCTTAAAAGTTGTTTTGTTGATGTTGTTATTATAATTTCTCAAATTCCAATTAAATAAACCAAAACAATAGATACATGGATATAACAAACATTCGTTATACTAGATGAATCCATAATTAAAAATATTTGTCTTATAAGACTCAATTCATATTTAATCATTACATTACATTGGAAAAAATATAAAATCATAGAAAATAATTAAATATTACTATTCCATCAATAATTATCCATATATCACATATAAAATAGACATCTATATTTTTTATATATAATATAACAGTGGATGATATGTGTTTTCATGGGTTTTTTAATAAAAATTTGTATTTTTATGACTCTTTATAACTATTAAACTATTTTTATTTACTATTTTTCATTGATGTGAAATTTAGAATAATATTATGTTAGAGGTGGATCTGGGGGACCATTCAATCCATCCTTTCCACACCACTTTGTGTCATGACACAAAACTAAAAGAATGAAAGTGAATATACATGAAGGATCAAAGTTAATGATGATTCACACAATTATACACTATTCATTTTTTGTTAGAGAAATGTAAGGTTACTTGATGAAGAAAAATATCATTCACTTCACCAAAAATATTCATCATTTCAAAGGATTCGATATAAATTATATTGAATAATAGGAATCATGCATCTATGAATGTAAAAAGATTCATTTTGTGAAATAATTGAAAGTAAAATGTATTAGATTGGTAGTAATATATTTCATGTAATAAAAGGTGTTCATTTATAAATTTTCAAAGATTAAATATTTACTTATATTTGAGGGATTTTATATATATTTGAATAAGTTAATTTTGGAATTACATAGAAAACATTGATAGGGTTCATTCAAACATTAGAGTGAGCTGTTCAACCATTAGAGGAGTGACTTCTACGGATTGGTCGCCGAGATATTTATCTAAACATTGTTTCTTCTTCATTTTATTTTTTATTTTGTTTTTTCTTTGTGTGATTCTAGAATTAAAATTTATGAATGATAATTCTTTAGGAATTGTATTAATTTTTATCCAAGTGTTTTTTTATTTTTATATATTTAATGTCTCTCAAATTTTATGTTTAATATTCCTTGATAATGACTACTAATGAGGAGATTTTATTAAATTAGTGTTGTGTAGGGATTCTTGTTTTCCATATTATTGTTAAAACTAATGACCATGTTTATTTTATAGAACAAAAAACCATCATGATAATGTGATTAATGAAAAATGTGTATCATTATTTCCAAATAGATAATTAAAATTTTAAATATATTAATAATATAAAATTTCGTGAGGTATAAACTAAAGATGTGTTGTTTTTGGAATTTACCATTTCAAAACTAACATGGGAGATTAGGAGAAAATTAGGTTTTTGAGTTAATAAATTTAGTATTCCCATGTTTTTGTTGGATATTAATAAAGTAGGTTATATGATCTTGGTATCTGTGATATAACGTTCCAAAACCATTATTCTTATTGTCAGAAAATACAATAAATAATTTAATTATATGATTCAATACAATTTTAATGAATAATAATTTTGAAGTGAGTAATCATCATGAATAGATTTAAGTAACTATTCTTATATGTAAATATTAATCCCTAATTAAATTATAGGTTCCCATGGTTTTCAAAAATGGAATATAATAAATGATTAATGAAATAGTTGACCAAAACATGAACCAAAAAAAAGAAGCTTCATGTTACACAATATATATAAATTATATCAATTTCCACAATGAAAATTATCATATCATGTAATTGATGAGTAGAAAATAATTTATCAATAATCATAAGAGATTAAAAATAGTTGTTCGATGAGTCTCTAGTAGATTTACCATAGATCCATCAATAGTTGACCAACGAGTCCCCTTCATCATTATCCTAACAACATTATTTATAAAAAATTAATTAATATCCTTATTTTGTTCCCAATTCAACTCCCTTGAAACTCCAATTAAATCCATTATAATTTCCCAAAAAATCATAATTATCTAATCCCTTCACTCATTCATGTAAATCATTGTAATTCATGTTGTGATAACTCAATTTTGAACATTACCTACAAAAAAATTATATATCATTATTCTATCCAATATACAGTTAATTTATTGAAATATAATAATAAAAGAAAAATAAACTCCTGTGATCACCTAAATTCTATAAAAACATAATAATGTAAAGTTCATCAGTGTTTCTTATAGATTATAATATTTCCTTGACATTCACTCTCCAAGAAAACATCAACTCCAAAGGACGGGGAGTTTCAAATTTATATTTTAATTTTAGTCCATGAATTATTCATTAATGATTAATACTTAATACATTATTCCATAAACAACATTGCATGTTGGATGATTAATTGGATCTTAACACATCTCAGTAGTGTTTTGGTGAATGTTTTAATAAAAAAGTCTCCATGTCCAACATAGAGAGTCCTCGATAGTGTCGTAAATTTTTTGAAGAAATTTTATCCTACCCATAACCTTATCAATGATATGTAAACAATTTTATTAGTGTTAATATTCTGAGAGATCCTGATTCATCACGTCCTTCTTCCTCAATGGATTTAGTACATTGTTTTGGTCATCTTAATCATCCGTATTTCACTGTGGGTTGATCAAATTCGTAATTTTTTATATATTTTTTCATCATGATAGTATTTTGTTTCAAAAACATGTATTGTTTTTTTGTATTCCTGATTTTTGGTACTGAATATAATGTATTCATCCATGTTATTAGGTATATTCAATGGTTGTACTCGATTACTAGAATATTTTTCTGACAAGCTTCAAGTGATTGAGGTAGTATGAGACAACTTGTATTCTCTACGTTAGGGAATGAATATCCAAGCACCAAAATGAGATATAACATTAATTATTATTATACATGAAATATTAGTGTCTCAAATTATAAAATAATATGGTTAGGTTCTTACTTATCATATTTAATGAACTAATCAGATATCACAAATCCTACTAAGGTACTTCCTCGTGCCTTATCATCACCACACATGACTACCTAAAAGTTTCCCATAACCAAAACACATCGTGAAATTATATTATCACATAATAAATCTACCCAGTCCAATATATAATTGTATTATCATAATTTTTTATTTTCCTAGTTTATCTCAGTCTTGATAAAAGTTAATTTTTTCACGTTAATTACATATATCTTCTTTGGTATAATAATCATCAAAATATGAATTTTATATTCATTTTATTTATTTTAAATGATTAAATAATATATAATTTCACACTAAAATAATGATGTGAAATATTATTGGAATAAAATAATCATTTAATTTCAATGAATAGTTAAATTAAATATTTTAAAAATGAAACTATAATATATATACACCAAATCCACCCACACCTAGATTAATAATTTTGATCAAGGATAATATATCAATAAAAATATAAATGAATATAATTATACCATTACTCAAATTATGTTAGAAAATAAAAAGTGATTAATTGTTGAATTTAAAATTTCAAGCATTAGAATGATAATTTCTTTAACTCATCATTTTTTAAGTAAAAGTGTTATCAATGTATTTTAAATTTCTTAGTTTAAATGAACATTCCCCTCATTTATTCTATTCATATCTGAATTTCTCATCAATGTGAAGTCTTATTGTAATAAACCTAACATGAATTATTTTCCCTAAAAAATAAAGGTACTAATTTAATAGAATTTTTCTCACACCTCAATGTCTTGTATCATATTATATTCTTCAAAAAAAATATTGAATATTCAACTAAAAGATTAAAAAATAATAAAAAAATCATAAGATATTGACATTATGTGTTCAATGGTTCTAATGATTTTGGTAGTTAAGAGATTGATTCTAATATATAATGTCTGAATATAGTGTCTGGAATCTTGGATATATTTCATAATAATAAAAAAGTATATGTAATTATAATATCAAATAATCTCAAAAAACGATCTAGACAATGAATACATAAAATCACAATGCATCAATGCTATCATGAATTGTTTTTAAATTTTTATATTTTCCTCAAACTAATTATCAATTAATTTTCATAATATAATGTTCATATATGTATCACATCCACCACCATACCTGATATAGTCATGATTTTTGGTAAGGTAATGTTGTTTTTTTAAATTCTAATTACTCATCCCATTTCATCCATTTTTTGGTTTTTTTAGATGGATAATAATAAATTGATATTAATAAAATAATGATATTTTATCACTATGCCATAAATCTGCCAATTTTTTTCATACAAAGAAATATATATGTTTTACAATGAACGAACTCTCTCCCTCACATAGGTTATTATATACAATTAAAAAATTAGTGCTGATTTGGTGATGATATGATTGGATGGTAATTCGTCTCTTCACTTTCTACAATATTTATAGACTCCAAGGGCATAAAGAATGATAAATTTCATGGTGGGTTTCAAGGATAAAGGTATTATTCAATAATTAAATGGTTATGTTATGAGTAAAATTTAATAATCGTACTTATAGTGATATCAAATGCATTTTTAAGACGAAGAAATATACTAGTTTCTCTCAAAAATTATTCTATAGAGAAATTTAAAAATTTATCTTATAAATATCTTAATTATGAGAACATGTAATGGGACAGTCACATACGGAAATTAAATCTAAAAAAAATATATTTTATTTAAAAATAAAAATATAAACAATATAGTATTTATAAAAAAATTAATTTTGAGAAATCAATTAATTCATATATTTTATGATTATTAATATCCATTTCACATGATTATACATACTAATTTTATCTTCAAATAAATGTATTAAAATTCAATGATAATGAAATCTATAACATTGAATAATAGTATCCAATATTAAATTTTCATTCTATATAAAAAACTAGAACATGTAAAATTAACGGCATAAAATTTCTAAATTAAATCAGGGGATAATGTTTGGAAGTAAATATATAAGGGATTAAAAAGGCACTAAATTTAAAAATATAATACGATTTAGATTTGAATCCCTTCAATTGTTTCCTTTAATGGACAATGTTCCTATTTTCCTTTGTTCATTGCGTTATGAATTTGAAAATTAGATAATTATTGTTGAATGTACATGCCCAATATAGTATTAAAATCTAAAATAGTAAGGGATACGAATCATACCCAATGAATAAAAAACACATGTTTCATAGAAATATAATTTTATTAATGTTTTTATGTCTAATAAAACTTATTCTCCCCAAATTAATTAATTATTAAGAATATTTACCTAGTCTGGATTAAAAATGTGTATTAATTGAGATATCTATATATGTTATTCCGCTTTATTCCATTAAAATTGCTTCTTTAATCCTTATGGTAGGGATTTTTCCACTTATATCAGGTTAATATACTAATTCATGGATAGAACGCGAAATCCAATATCCAGGCCATAAACCATATAAATTAGATTCCCATATATAACATTTGTGTACCATCTATTCATCCATAAAAGGTGATCTAATATATCAGTTTTATTTCATAACATTCATATTTTTATTTTATATATAGGATTTGGAAGAAAAATTAAAACATTCATCTCTGTCATGGTATTATCTATTTCTTTTTTCTCTTAGATGAATACAACATCATCACCATACTCCTAATTTCCTCATCCACATGATCCTTTTTCTCATCCTAATTCATTATTTCTTAGTGAGTATTATTTGTTTCTTACTCATCACCAACCCTAAAACAGATATCACAACTATTCACCTGAATTAATTCTGATATGATGTATTGGTATAGACATCATATAATTATTTGAAACATCTCCTCATAAATTTATATCAAATGAAAATGGACTAAGAGGTTGAAATTTTTTAATCTATATGAAAAAACATTTATAAATCCTGAAAAAAAACTCTCACTAACTTCTCATCCAACTAAAGAATTACCTCTAATGGGCCTTATCTATTCCCTTATCAAGATATTAAATATGGAATTTAAATATTTTTTTTCAGTTTCTCCAATATCAAAAAAATAATTTACAAATATATTATAAAAAATATTAATTGATATAATAAAACAATCTAGCCCTGGTTGATTCATATATAGAATCCTCACTACTATCAATTTGAATTCCACAGAGAGTGGTATTTTGTCCAACTCATTAAATTTCCTATTATTAGTGATTATTTGTTTCATTAACATTATATATATTTTCATATTCTCAAATTATATAGTGAATGTAATATTAATATGATGTTTCACAAACCATTCAATATACATATATCATTTTTAATCAAATTTCCCTTTGTTCAATATCTCTAGGAATTGTAAACATGGTTTGTAGGATAGTGTGATTCCCCTTTCACTTCTCCATCATTTTATTACTATTTTATTTCTAACATTACCTTTTTTTATTCTAAATCATATATTTATAATCTTATAATTTTATCTTTTCCTCAATATTTTCCACCATTTTTTTATACTTCATAGGGTGATATAATTTGGTTATCAACAGTGTTTATCTTCTAGACATCTTGAAAGAACTCTTATTTTACTCCCTCTATGTTCATAAGTAATTTCACTAATATTATACTCTATAATTGTTAAATAATGTTTCAAAAATTCAAAATATTATTTTAGTTCTTTGATTATTATCTTGGGTGTGATAAGGAACCTATCCAATATCTCCTATAATGAATGAATTTTTCTTGTTAGTGATGGGCCATGGGGTTATTATTGTTGAAATTATTGTGGACTCAATTAGAATCCTCATGGTTCCCATTACAATATATTACTAGGTATCTGATCAAATCTATTGAAACATTCCTCTGGTGATGTACTAATTAGTGATCCCTTAGTCATGATACCAAAAATTGACCTATATTATTGTGAAAACCCATTATAAATAGATTGAATTTTTAGTAGTTATTCTATTAAAGGAACCCAACATTTGATTATTATCTTTTTAAAACATTCCATTGAAATAAATAATGATTTATTTTGGATTTTATTTAAATTAAATTTTTATATGTGAATGGTCTAGTATATTTGATGTGGGTAGTTGTTTTTGAATCTATTTTGTCCCATTATCTCTTAGATAAAGAAAGAACATTCACAGCCTCACCACATCACTCACACAATTATTAATAATGAATGTTCCACGTAGTTTAAGAAAACCCCCTATGATATCACCATAATCCTCATATGGTTTCATGGATAATCGTATTGAATTAGAGACCATTTGAATAAGGGTATCCTAGATCACATATTGTTGTTTAATTAATAGAAAACACAAGATAATACGATTTAATTTAAAACATGGTGATCAACTATATTCATATAGTTCTATCGTCTCAAATTAAATTATTTAATTTCATCAACCATATCTTTTATAGAAATAGGAATTGCGCCTTCTTCCTTTAATTTTATTTCCATCCAAAAGATCTATTATAACATTTATTCATAGAAAATATCATCTAAAATTCCATTTTCCCATGATGAGTAAGCATTCATTGAATATGTCCCTAATTAAAAAACATAATAGGACCATTATTATAAAACAGGATTAAATTAAAAACATCTAATATAATCCAAAAATATTGAGTGTTTTCTTTGGAACCGTCCTAAACATAACATAAAAGCATGATATTTGATTGGTGGGAATCATTAATTACAATAAGAGAATCCAATTTATAAAATTATTTATAAGTAAATCTAACATACACTTCTAATTAAATAAGTTCATTATTTATCATATTCATGGGTAAAACCAAAATGGATTGTTGTGAATGAAAGATTAAATTAGAAAATTGAGTTAAAAATAGGATATGTGTTTTGAAATCAACTGAGGACATATGACATTTAGTAATTTCTTTTGTTCATTAATTATTGTATAGAAAATTTACATCAATTAGTGATTTTTTTTGTTCAGGAAGAATCTAGGAGGATTGTTGATCATGGATTCATTTTTATAACTCTAAACCTCCCTTATTCATATGGCTATCTACTCAGGGTAATCATAGAATTCAATGAATGAATTAAAATTTTAATCATAAAAATTTAGACCCATTTGATGTCCATAAATGGTTTGAAGTGACTAGTAATTAATTTATTAATTAAACCCATTTTAAAGAATATATTATCATTAAATAAGTAGAATAATTAAAATAATTGTAGTATATAGAAAATGAGACAGACATGAACCAAAATTTGAAAAATTCCCCACTAACACAACACCAATCAACTAAATAATGTGGAACAATACAACATACCATCTTCCATGATATTCATGAGAAGGTAATAACCATAAATACGAGAAAAATGATGCATAACTACCATCATGTCAAATTGTTTCTAAAAACTACATTTTTTTCTTTAGAGAGATGACCGACCAGTATTATTAACCAACAACCCTACCACTATATTTATAGAAAAAAATTTGTGCATAAGTATTTGTTTTCATCCAATTATCCTTCAAATTAATGTTGAAATATTAATTAGACAATGAGTTATATCTAGTTGGATAAATCATTATATATTTCATTGGGAAAATTTCTTTTTGAACAATAACTACTATGATGGTGTAGCATCATTTGATTTTTTATTTTACTAATTAAATTCTAATTTATTAATGTTAAAGTAAACCCCTAGCCTATACTCACAAAATCACATAAAAAATTAAATAATTTAATTTTCATTAATTATTTATATATATCATCATATTCTTTTCATATTAACTCACCATGAATACATCTATAATGAAGGGAATTTATATTTTCATTCAAATTTCATATGAAAGACATGTATTTATTAATGAAAAACATATACCCAGGTGTTTCTACCTCCAAAAACATCTATTTCAATACAATTCCATATATATCAATACATCACACCAAAATTTCATTTCACCTTGTAATATTTACTTTTCTAATGACACAATGATGGGCCCCCATGATATTGTGCTAATCCTATAGTCATTTAATCCTCTATGTGATCTTCACAATGATTAGTATATCATTATTGTTGGGTTATTTTTATAGGGAGATACCTTTTCACCCTGACATTTATCTTGCATATATTTGAGTTTTCCATTTTTTCATCTTAATCGTCTAGCCTTTAATGTTTTCAAATTGAGTTCAATATTAGTGAATATATATTTTTAATAATCATATATGTTAACATCGAGGACCATTTTAATTACATGGAAATATTGATCTATTATAATAGGTATCTATTCATCCAGTATTCTTCCACTTGATGGAAAATTCATTGCATGGTTATTACAGTAGCAGTTTGATGATCTTCGAGTGATAGAGGGGGTATGTGACAATGAAACATGTCTGAGTAGGGAATGCATAACTATGAAAAAAATTATGGTAAATTTTTATATAATTAATAGAAACGTGTATTAAACTGTCTCATATTATATAATCATTTAATGTGGAATGTAGCTCAAAAACCATGGTTAGGTAAAAAAATTCCATTATTTCTTTACACAAGACAACCTACTTGTTTTCTTAGTTCCTACACAATTTGTTAAATCCTCAAAGATGTAATCTATTCCAACATGTGACATTATATACTATTGTCCCTTTTCCATTATAATTTTATAAAATTTATATATCCAGTTAGAAGTCATCTTTTCAATGTTAGTTATACATTTCCCTATTTTTATAATTTTCCTCAAAATATTAAAGGCGTTTAATTTTTTTTAATACATTCAAAAAAAGATTTTAAATATTATTTTCGAAATAAATGAAAGAAAATATTTTGGAAAATTAAATAAATCAATTAATATTAAATTTAATTTAACACTCAAAAAATGAATCCATGAATTTCAAACATCATAAATCTTTTTTAATTAGTAAAATATATTAGAATATTTATGTTAAATTATAATCTGATATTAAGGACTTGTAATTAGATTAGTTAATCTGAACTTGAAAATTGAGATTTTAGTGATGTTTGATGAGAATTGACCATATTCATATATGTAAAAGTGATTGATTATGAAATTAATCGATATAACTATTTAATGAGGGATGTTAAATAAATTTTTTAGTAATACCTCTATTAGAAAATGGTTCCCCACTAGTACTATTTTTTGTCTATGTTTTGTCAAAAAAAAAATTGTTTCTTTGCATTAATAATTTATATAAGTAGATTGTGAATCATTATTCAAAAAAATAGTCATGGATTAATCTTTAGTAAAGAGGTTCTAAATGATTCATTATTTCTAGTGGGATTGACTTTTTTACTCACACATGCAATGCTAAAATTTTATAGATATAAATATATGTTTTACCAAACACTATAAATTCTAAATGTGTCACTCTAATGGGGATGTAATAATGATCCTTTGTAATATCAATTTTTTTCTAGTTACCTAGGAGGATTGAAAAAAATACATCTGACTTGATATAGATTTATTAGGATAATGTAATTTATTATATCTCTTATGTTTTTTTATTTTAGTTTATGTGTTTTTTTTCATTTTCGTTTACAATTTTATGAAATGACATTTTTTATCGTGTTTAGGATGGATCACAGGATAAAAGGTTACTATGAAAAACCATAATTGGACTGCATTGAATACCAAGGGGAGGGACATATTTGCAAATTAATGAGTTATGTTGGGCCTTCACAATATGTAGATGGATGGAATGACTCTAGTTATTTTGAATCCGGTGATTTCTAGCCCCATAGATGGAAAACATATATTACTATCCTAATATAGGTGCTTCTCATTATAAAAAATACCAATACATTTATAAGGTATAGAAAATTTTCAAACCCAGACCTCTATTAAAATAATATAAAGATAGTGATTCACAATAAATATTAACAAATTATATCATTGAGTATATCGTAGTTTTGTATAGGTGGATGGTTGAGTAAGAGAAATAGATTTTAGAAGAGAGAAAAATATGAATAATCACCTTGATTAGACTATTATAACATCTAAATAACATATTAATGATTTACCACAAAATTATCATGCATTGAATCATGAATAAAAATATGGTCATGTTGAGGAATTAAATTTTTTAATAAAATGAAGGATTTTAACAAGGAAAATTAAAATAATACAATAAGGATGATTTCATTAAAAAATTTGATGTATCCTGATATAATTAAACACTAACTCATAGTAGAATATAATATGAAATTAAAACAGCATGTATGAACTTGAAAACACTAGAATAAGAAAAATATTTCTCTATCCAATGATTTTATCAATAAGAAGAAAAATAATGTAACATGATGGATCTCATTGGGTGGATGGTTGTTGGGAAATAAGAGATTGGAAAAACAGAAGAAAGATTAAAATTTAATAAATATTTGAATGAAAATGAAGTTGTTGAAGAGAAATACATGGAGATTACATAAATGTACAATGACGAAGCACTAAAATCATCAGTTGAGGAAAAGAGGGCTTCTGATATTTTAATATTCATCATATATTTGATATATGAGATGGAAGACATCGTGGTAGAGGAATTAATCTAAAAAATATGACCATATTGTAAAGTATTTATATTTTATTTAAATATTTACATGATATGAATCCCACCACAATTAGGATTATATATGAAGGAAAAGAGATATAAGGATAACTTGTATGCTAAATATGTAAAATCCAAAATTAGTTTCAACACCAGACCAAGCATCATTGTTTCACTCTCCCATTACATATCCAGAACATAATGATATAAATATACACCATGAAAAATCCCTTCCTAGAGGAATATTGAGGCTTTAATTTCATTCAAGGATTTTATTAAAGACATTAGATTTGTTTAATACCACCCCTATGTGTGAGAAAAATGTTTTTTATGATGAAATATGTTACAAAAATGTATTAAAATATTGAATTTTTGTATTCGACAAATACAATAATGAATACTAGGAAAGAAACATAAGATAAATAGATGATGATTCAAGGAATGGATTTTATTTCTTTACATAATCTTTTTTTCTTTCATTTTCATTTGATTAATAATTTTAAAATATATAAAAATTAAGCACAATTTATTATATAAACTCAATTGAATTCGATTCATCAATAATTGCATGATTATTTATATTATACTCACAAATACAATAGAAATTAATACAGAGGAAAACTATTTTTGATTTGTAATATATATAATTCATCATGAAAATATGTTTTAGCACTATTGGTGGATATTCTTTAATGAAAAAATCTTACATAATTTTTAATTTTGAAAAAATTTATACTAATTTCATTTTGTATCTTAATATGTATTCTTAATGTATAAATTTAGTACAATAAGTATTGATGTTCATTCCATGACATGATCGATCCATTTAATGTTTCACATTTCTGAGAGGGTCCTAATCCATTTTGTAATATTATTTCATATACCCACGTCATCATGATAACTCAGTTTCTTCTATAGAAGTGGAGTTTTATTTGTATAATTTTGAAGATATAGTTTTAAAAATTCAATTCTAAAATTATTGAGGATATTATTAGTTTTATTACTTATCCTTGAGTATTACAAAGACTATTGATACTAATTATACTATAGAATACATGAAATAACATGATATATAATAGCCACATTAAAATATTAATGTATACTTTCCAAAAAATTTATTCAAAATATTCATGACATTGAATGGTTTAGCAATGGGTTGGAGAATTTTTGTTATGAAATGGGGTTTTTTACATTGATGAGTGATGTGGAAATTGTAGTTCATTTGGAATAAATGAGGGGACAAGATTTAGAATCCATTATACATAACTTTTCACCCCTCTATAAAAAACTAAAATTAAAATAGACAAGACAAAAAGTAAAAATGAAACAATATTGAAAACATTAGAAAAAAATATGTTGTATATTGAGAAGAAAAAAACAACCATTTGTAGAGCAATTATTTTATTATTACAATTATTTTTTTATGAGGATATTATTTTGGGTTGGGGACATATGTGATATTTTTCCCAAAAATATTTTTTAAAAAAATATCGTAAATTTAAAAAAATGATTGGGAATCATTTAATTGTTATTTATTGTTATTAACATTCCAAATTTGATATTGTTAGTTGGAGATACATCATTTTGATGGATTATTTTCATAGAGATAAATTTTTTTCTCATGTATTATTCTAAATAATTCAGTCACGTTTTCTATATTTAAATGATTTCACATCATTACAAACACACCATAAGACATAAAATCATTTTATATATAATTTAAAGTCCCCATGATTAATTTTGATCTTTTTTATGATTTATTTTGTTAAGATTATTTTCAATCCTTAGACTAAAATACACATATTTTATATTGATAATAACTTTGTGCTATATGTTCTTGAGTGATGGGGGAATATAAATTCTAGTTAGGTAAAACATAAAAGGATTTATCTTGACGATAGGATAAACGAAGTTAGAGAAAATGAAATATATCCTATGTTTTGAATCATATATAAATAATAATTTTTGAATTAGTTTATTACAATGTATTATTAGTTTAAATTTTTTAGTTAAAATATTTTATTTATGATCATTTTAAATAGAATGTTTCCCCATGTTTTGGTATGAACCCTTTATCTTTAGATATTATGATTTTTATGATATTTGATAAATGGATTATTTGTGGGGGGATATTGATATATCTATTTAGTATATATATTAAAATGCATCATTATATGTGTTTTTGTTGTGAATTTATTTTTAAATTATACTTTTATACTTGATTAATATATATATATATATATATATATATATTTAATAATTTTTTTCCTTGAAAAGAAATTTAGAATAATCAAAGGAAATTGATGGAACATGGGGGAGTTGAAGGTAATTCAAACACTGACACCAAAAGAATGAGGTTTAGAAATGGTAAAGGGTCAAATTTACTAATTTTTTTTGTTGTGTATCAAAATTAATACCATAAATGAAGCTATATAAATGTCACTAAAGAAGGAAAAACAATCATTCATTCCCCCAACTGTAAGATACCAAACCATGTGAATTAATTTCCTTTTTTAAATATTGGTTCTAATTCATTAATTTTATGAAAAAAATGGTTACATGGTGTGTTAGTAGGTTTGTGGTATTTTTAGGGCTCTAAACATGAATGAAATGGAAAATAGGATATTATGTGCATGTGTAATGGTATTCACAATGTTAGGGAAAACCGTTCGAGAGGGGATGTAAAACCATGAATCAGTTGAAATTGGCCTATCGCATGTATGGTGTATGTTTTATTCAAACTGTGAGGAACTCCCCAGGTAATTGTTTTTATTATACCCTTATAGATAGTGGCTGGAACATGGTTTCCACATGGTAAAGAAAACTATGCAGCCAAAATGTGAACCCCAAATAAAAAGTCAAATATTATAAAACTGCCCACTATGGATTTTAACTTTTTCACATAATATCTCATTCCATTATTCACCTCTCAACCCTAGTGATGATTTGAAGCCCCCATATTTTTATAATGGTGGATCATGATTGATTCCAATCCGTTTGGAGTGTTGTTGATTGAAGATTGATGTACTTGGAATGTCTAATTCCCCTCTTGCTTCTATTTTATGTAGTAGGGCTTGTAGATTTTATCATCTACTTATAATGCCCTAAAAACCATTTTTTAGATGATTGTATATTAGGGCTTCAAAGGGTTCTTAATTTTGTTTCTAATGAAAAGGTTAATTTTTCACTCATCATAAGATTCAAGTAGGTGGTCTACATGTTATTTCCCATGGTTTTGTTATAGATTTGTGCATGTGTAGTTGTGTTATTGGATTTCCTCTAATTTTTTTGTTTCCAGTTTCCACTGATATTATTTAGTAAAATAGTTGTATAAATGAATAATTGGAACCCTTATGATCCATTTCATATGTTTTGAGGTGGATTTGACAGCTTTATTTCCACGCTTGTTGTTCACAAAATATTTTGATCACAAAGCACGTTATTGTTAAGTACAATACGAACTTATATTGAATCAGATCCCATAATAGAAGAGTAGACATCTCAATTATAATTATGACTAGATACAATAGTATTTTAGTATATTAAGGAATATTGGCATAATGTCTTCTTTATTATCATGAATTGAGTGGGACATAATAATGAAACTATTAAAACTGATTCATGAAAGTTACATAAAATGAATAATTGTGATAATGAATAAAAAAATGTTGAATATATTAAATGTGTAAATTATTATGACTTGATAAATGCTTCAGATAATATAAAATATGATAATTGATGAGTTTTATAATGGTCTAGTATGTACGAAAATTTTTAATCATGCAAAAAAGTTAATGTATGTAAATTATTAAACATTCAAAATGAGTTAATGCTTAGAAAATATTAAACCTGAAAA
Source organism: Viscum album (assembly GCA_963277665.1). Taxonomy (NCBI): domain Eukaryota; kingdom Viridiplantae; phylum Streptophyta; class Magnoliopsida; order Santalales; family Viscaceae; genus Viscum; species Viscum album. The sequence goes on along the minus strand of OY728127.1, from coordinate 1,978,043,336 downwards.
TTGGGTTAATGTATGAAAATTGATGTATATGTGAAATAAGTTAACATATGTAAATTGTTTAATATACTAATGTGTTATGTAATAAATTCTAAATGTGTTAAATGAGTTATGATAAGTATATGGTAACTGTGTTAATCGGATAAATAATAAGGATGATTTGTATGTTAAATGGATTAGAACCGGCCCTGATATGTGTATTGATTTTGTATGGTTTGTGATATGATATATGTGGTAAATGGATAAATAATAATGTGAAAATAACAAGGTTGTTTTGGGGTATTTTTATTTGCGTTGTACTCCCACTGGCTGGGATAGACTAAGTATCTAAACCCCACCCCATAATGCATAGGTTAGAGAAGGGGACTAATGATCTATACATTCAACAGAAGTAATTTATGAAACTACATAGAATGATGCTGTAAGGTTTGTGTGATGTGAATGTTATGAAATTATTATCCCTAATGTTATAAAGAAATAGATTTATACCATTATGATTACTAATTTATGGGCTTATATTTTTGTGTAAATAACGTAAATGCCTAACCCATGGAACATGTAATGAAAATGAATTAAGTGATGAAGATGAACTGAATGAGAAACCTAGAAGTAATTTGGTAAATTTTTAATGTAAATTTTATTACCTAATGGAACTGAGTTTTCATTCATTCAATATTTTTTTATTTCATTCACTATTTTTTTAGAGTGGATATTTATTATACATCCTTAGTGGTGTCCTACTGAGTGGTATACACAACCTACGCGCCCCGCCATTGGGTACCCAAGAATATTTCATGGTTGCAGGTAAGGACAAGGTAAATGTACCCATGATTGGGTGTTTAGTTAGGATTAAGGAGTCCATGTATAGAGATTTAAACGTGGTGTATGTTCCCATTTTTTGGATTAAGTGGTTGGTATTTATTTTGTGAATTTCCTTCACTTTTATAACTGTTAACATGGAATGAAAGATTGACTCTTTGGTTGGTATTTTACCCTATATAGAAACTAGTTGGAATGAATGTTTTGGGTTTTTTGGTTATTAAATTATTATTACACTTGGTATGTCTTGTGTCTTATGTTGATTAAGTGTTCATAGTATAACCATGTGAATTATCAAAACCTCAACAAAATTCGACAACGCTAGGTGTAAGACAAGGCATGCTTGATGGGTTGTGGTGACTCCGCTCAAATCATCATTTCAGTGGATTCTAGGTGTGGGATGTTATAATATGGTATCAATGTGTTTATTTTCTGTGGACTTAATATTTTGGATAGTAGATAGTAGGATAGGTTGTTTAATTCCTTGGTAATTAGATATTTCTGTAATGTATATAACCAATGACATATGGAAGAAGCCAAGTCACATAGGGTATGATTGTTATTCTTGGTGTGTATTTTTGTATATTGAATTACATTTCACCATTGGGTGATGCACATGTTTGGTAATGTGACTGTATTATGATATATTTCCTATTGAAAAATCGGCATGTGTTTGTACATCCATACATAATTGTAGGCACATGGGGATATCAGTGTTATTCATCATGATAGAAAAACATTGTATGGGTGTGTGGGATATAAATGGGAGGTTGGATTTTTCTTTCATGAAAAATTGAAGAATATGGATTCTAAAAAAGATGATTAAAATGTGTATAATTTAATAGTTTTAATGAATGTATTGATTATTATTTTATTGAGTAGACATTAATGAAGAAAAATTTTGTTTATAATTAGTAATAAGTAAGATAAAAACATTAGTTGTAACACACCATATGGATAGAAATGTTCATAATGGATAGTGTTTTCCATTGTAATTGATTGAATGGTTTTTAAATGGGCATCTAATGAAGGATTTTTTTCATATTTATGTTGGTTTATCCATTTTATACATGACCTGTAGTATAGATGGTGGAGGGTAGTGTTAAAGTATTGATGATGTCTATTGGAATAGTGTGTGAGGGAGTGGAGTAGTTATGGAACAAAATTGCCTATTTTGTACAGAAGATGGAATTGGACACAAGGTGGGTCATTCCAAACCTGTATGATTAGAATAGAGAGATTCATATGCGACACCCTCCAATGATTGTCATTGAGGGTGGGCCTAAGGCTATAGTGTTCTAGATATACTCTATCCATAAAATTTTGGATCATATGGAGACTACAACTGAGAATGTGGTTATGTCAGCAATGTTCAAATCACAGGGACCGATGAAGCCTAGGTGGGATAACATGGTGATGATCTAGTTTTAAGTTGGTATCGTATGGAAGGACATTCAAGTATTATATTGAATATATTAATCTATAGACATTGAGATATTAGTGGGTTGTAGAGTTCATTAGTATTAGTCATGGATCGATGTTAGTGATGGATTATACTGTGTTTTTCATGGATTTGTAAATCATTATTCCGGAATTGGTAAGATATGAGGCTACGATGGAATGAAATTTCAAGGATGGTATTAAAAATGAGACTAGTACATATAAATATATTCAGTTTAATGAGGATTGTAGAAGAGGTGAAAAAGGACCTTATTTCTGAACGATATTTAAAGGAACATTTAGTTAGTGGGTTCTTGGATTGAGTTTCCCAGATTAGTGGGTGGACTTACATTGGAAGGATGCATAATTTCAGAATATCACATCATGGTGGAATCATGAAGAGTGGTCCAAAGCGAGGATTGACCTACTTTAGTTGTGACTACATGTTTTTCTTTTCAATGTAGCAGGTCATGGCACTTCTGTGGTTATTTTCCTCAACCACAAGTTAATTTCCAATAATGTGGATAGACGGGTCATGTGAAGATGTTATAATAGAACCCTATACCACTGAAAAAAGGTGGAGGATGGAGGCTAGATCTTATTGAATGTAGGGGATAAGTTTCCCATTATTAGGATGGTAGTTATAGTTCACATGTTCGTACTGGAAGAGGTGGCAGATGTTGTACTTTGGGGATAGAGGCTCCATACTAGTAGGGCAGTTCATTGATAGTAACTGATATTGGAGAACTTGGTATAGGGGAAGGTTAGTGGTACATGGGTCAACCTACCCCTATAGGGGGTGAGGTTGGGTTGTTGACAGTTGGAGGTACGATCCTTGTAGATTCCATAGTTTACAATGCTTTATTCGACACATGTGCCCTAGATAATATTTTTTACACCAAGCATGGGGTTGTTTTGGGTCTAGTTTTGGATTGTTCATGTCATTTTATATATATTAATATATCAATAGGGGTGTGATATAAATATATCAGATAGTTAAATTTGTGATGGTTTGTAGGTATCGTTTCCTCTAGAACTTGTTCGTTCAAGAGATTTTATGTTATGATTTGATTTGGGGCATGGATTGGCTAATGTTATACCAATACCATATTGATGGTTAAATATATATGGTAATATTAACATCTCTTGTGGGATACATGTATATCCATTGTGGTAATTTGGATGTTCGGTTATGCGGTGAAGGTCCAGTTTGATAATAATTAGGTGAACTCACATCCAAAGTGGCTTGTCATATGATTGAAAAGGTTGATGAATAGTAGCATTACCTTATTCATTTTTTGTATAAAATATTGGTTGTTTTTGTTGATAATTTATTAGGGTTTCCATTTAGAAAAAAATATTGAGTTTTGATTGAACTTCCGGAAATAGATGAACATGTTTCAATTCATCCAAAAAGAATGGAACCGGAGAAACTCTAAGTGATTAAGGATCAATTATAGGAACTAGAGAAATGGGTATTATTCTCCCTATTACATCATTAGGGGGATCCCTAATTCTATTTTTTATTAAATCTTATTGGTCATTAGGTTTTCATGTCTACTAAAAGAAGCTAAATAAGATGATTGTTAAGAACTGATACCACTTCCTCGAATCGATTAATTTTTAGAAGGTGAGAGGTCCATCAATGTTTTCCATGATTTATTTGTGATAAATGTATCATCATCTAAGGGTGATACAATATGAAATACTATGTACTTCCTTCATATGAAGGTATTGATTATAGTATTTTGTAGTAACGCCTTTTAGGTTAACCAAAGAACTGAAAGTATTCATGGATCTAATGAACCTAATCATTTATCCATATTTGCATCATTTTTTTGTTATATATGTTGATGACATCATAGATTACTAAAAAAATCATGATAGTCATTCCAACAATCTTGACATCATCTCGAGTACTCTAAGAGATAATATTTTATGTGCTAATCTATAAAAATTTTCCTTCATGGATTAAAAATGTGCATTTAATAATGAAAATTATCTCAAAAGAAGGCGTGTCAATGGACCCAGAGAAAGTGAGACTAGTTGTTCCTTGGGAGCATTTGAATAATGATTCTTAGGTCTAGTGAATTTTTGGGTTTGATAATTTATTATTGAAGATTAAATAAAAAATTTCTCATTTTTTTGAAATAATTTCTGGTTTGAAAATAGGGTTATCATCTTTTAGTGGACTGAGGCTTGAGAGAATGGATTTTAGGAACTTAACAGTCAGCTGACAAACACACTAATTCTAATCCTATATGTGCCATGTATTAGGTTTACCTAGAACTGTGGAGCGTCTAGTCTTGGTCACTGAGTAGTGTTGATTCACGATGATCAGGTTGTTGAGTGTGGGTCATTTATGTTGAGTCCCAATGAATGAAATTAACCTATATAATATCTTGAGTTGGACGTGGTGGTTAATGTCCTGAAATTTTGGCAACATTACTTATTGGGAGAAAAATTTATGATGTATAACGATCATAAAATCTTGAAGTACCCTTTCAATCACAATGATTTGAATATATGTCAATGAATATGGTTTGAATATAAAAAATCCTTTGACTTTGAGTTGTATTACACTCCCGATAAGGGAAAGAGTGTTTCATATTCCTTGAGTTGGATGACTTTGAATCATGTGTCTTTGGAATCATTTTTGGAGTGCACCATGATATTGTTGACTAATGAGACGCATCTTGAGGTTTAGGATGACCAAGGGAAGATTAGCATTTCATCCTTAGAAGTTGATTCCATGCCTCTATAACATATATAGGAGAAAAAATTATAGGATTCAAAGTGTTTGTATTTGATGTAATATTTTAATGTTGTCGGGTTACCATCTATTTGGACCATGGCGGACTATGTGATTTTTTATGTTCATGGTTGTGTTGTTTTTACAACATCTATGTGGGAATAGATGATTCATGAGTTTAATACATTAACGTGAGTTTTTTATCCTATTATAAAAAATAATTAGCAGGAACATGATTTTATATAATGGGGGAAAGGATTATGATAGAGGTTGTGAGTTTCGTTCCATAATCCCTAACTTATCAGAAGCATAAACATGAGCATCAGTGTATGGGTGGTTTTTGAAAACTACAGACCATTATCGAATATATATGGGATAATGAAATGATGTATTATTTTGGGTTTTACAGGAACACTTTCTATGAATGATGTGATATGGATAGTTTTAAATTGGTTAACTAAAGTGTATCATTTCATACCGATTAGAGAAATCATCAACATGGATTAGTTTAGAGAGTTGTATGTTTGTGAGATAGTGAAGCTACATGGGGTTCCATGAATGATAGTTTAAATTCATTTTCATTATTTCATATCATTATTATTTAAGGGATAAACATGTGAATGGAACCATTGTGTACTTGAGTATAGATATTCTCTCCTAGACAGACGAGTAGATAGAGTGTACAATTTAGCTACTATAGTACTTATTGAGGGTTCTAGTCCTATAATTTGATGGATCATGGGAGAAAAACTTTTCACTTTTTATGTTTTCATACAATAATAGTAACCAAAATATACTTTATATGGAACTCTTTTAGGTCCTCTAAGGTAGGCCATTTAGATCTCTATTTTTTTTGGTTGATGTGGGATAAGTAGAATAATTCGGACTGGGTCGATACATGTGAAGTTATAATAAGTATAGTTGTTTCAGGAATGCTTAAACATTTTAAATATTAGGAATCATTCATATGTAGAAAATTATTGATGTCTTCTTGAGTTTTATAGTGAGTTATTATGTGATTCTTTGGGTGATTCCAAGTTTGGTTCACCATTATATTTGGAAACAATGTAGGTTGGTTCCCATGTATGTTGGGATATTTGATATTGTAGAGAGGATAAGACCAGTGGAATATCTATTATATCTCTCAATGTGGTGCAATGGTATACCTAATGTTTTCATATGTCTAAAAATTGAAATTATCACCCCGAACCATTCAGGGTGATTTTTGTTGAAGAAATTGATCTTGAGGTAGATACATCCTTTGAGGAGCATCTCATTTGTATTGTATATCATAGAGAGGCAGTATTAAAGGGAAATACCATACCCTTGGTTTGAGTTTTCTAGATGCATATTAATATTCAAGAGGAAGCATTATAGAGGGATTCAGAAATGAAATCTCATTAGAAAAATTTCCTTTCATCAAAATCTCAATGATGATTTGGAAGAGGGACTTAATGTCAATCTAGTATAAGGTCTAGAGATTGAACGATCCTTGGCATTATAAATGTATTTTCTTGATTAAATCATTGTTATAATCATTTAATTTTGACCAAAATATGTTTTTTGGTGGGTGAGGATGTTCATGGGTGTTATGATGGTTCGAGACACAGATGAAAGTGAAACCAGCCCATTTTTTGCATGTGGCACATATTTCACTTGGTTAGAGAAAACCGTTTCAGAGGGGAATCTATCAATGAAATATTGGTCCAAGGATTCTCTCACTATTCATTCATGATTTGTCAAACCATGCGGGAATACCTAAGGAACAATGTGGATTAACTCTTCTTGGATAGTTTCTAGCGAATGGTTTTCACAATGTTCAGAAAATCATGCATCCAAATAGTGTTCCCCTTTAAAAATTGAAATTATCAAGATTCCCCTCGATATGTATTTCACCTTCTTTTTCATTCAAATCTTATATGCTAAACCCTATGGATTCACTCAATCCCAAATATCATCCCAAGGGTCATTTTCCCATGATCCACGGATGTCTTGGAGTGTCGTTGGTTGTGCATCGAGGCTCGGGGTAAGTCTAATCGCCCACTTTATTATATTTTATGGATTACAGATTACATATATTCTCCACTTCTTCCAAATCAATAAACCAAACTTATTTGGAAGATCTTAAATTGGGGTTCAAGAGGGGATAGAATTTGGTTTTATGTAAACGTTAAAGGGTACATTCATCATCAGTTTCTAGGTAGGTAGTCTACAAGTTATTTACCTTGGTTTTGTTATAGATTTTAGAATTTATAGTTGTGTTATTGGTTTTACTCTTGTGGAATTTTTTTTCCATTGATTCGATTTGGAGAAAATGTTGGATAAATGAACAAATGGAACTCTCATGATACTTGAAGGATGTGTTGGGTATGATTTGATCAGTTTAAGGAAAACCATGTGGTGTTCCAGCATTGTTGAACATAGATCATGGTAGTCTTAACAAAAAAATTTATTTATATTTAATTAGATCCCATGATAGAAGTGTGCACCTCTCATATTTAATTATTATTGGAACCTATAGCGTTTGTTTCTAGGGGTTGATATTGGAATAAGGGACTGTTTTTCTTAACATTAATTGAGTGGGACATAATAAAGATATTGCACTAATTGAATAATTAAATGTAAATGGAATTCATATATGGGATAATGAATAAGTAATATTGATTATGTTAAATCGAAAAATGCTTGTTAATTGATAAATGTGATGAATGGGATAACATAGTAGAATTGATTAAATTTTAATAGTGGATAACATTTATGTAAATTGTTAAAAATTCCAAATGAGTTAATGTATATAAATTATTTAACATTCCAAATGGGTTAATGTGGGTAAATTGTTAAACATTGAAAATGTGTTAATGTTTGAAAATTGTTGAATATGTGAAATAATTTATCATAGGGAAATTTTTCATAATAACAAATGGGTTATGTCATGAAAATGGTAATCGATTAAATTAGTTGTGATAATTGGTAAATGTATTAATTAGTTAAAGCATTTGATTGATTTAAGTGTCACTTGGGATGTCAAATTGTAATGTTATTTGTATTGATTGTGTAAGTTTTTTGATATGTTATATGTGGTAAATGGATAAATTAGAATGTGCATGTGGATATTTATTTTTGTGGTATTGGACATGAGAATATAAACCAATGGGTTTGGTTAGATTGAGGCTTTAAACCTCACCCCTTAATGAAGGGGTTTGGTAAGGGGTCGAAGGCTATATACATTATGTGGATGTATTTAATGAAACATCCTAATCTAAGGATCCATCTTAACTATGTTGCGAATGTTATTAGATGTTTATCCCTAGAGGGATAGGGAGAATGACTTATACCCTTATTCATATTAATTTATTGTCATATTATATTGTGTAAATAATGTGAATTCCTAACCCATAGAACATGTATCAGAAATTAAGTAAGTTATGAAGATGTATTAAACAGTAAAAATGGAAATAATGTTGTAAATGGGTAAAGTAAAAAAATTTACCTAATATAACCAAAGTTGTACATATTAATATATTATTTCTTTCTTTCATTCATGAAATTTCAATTTTTATAGGTTAATTTTATAGACATGGTTGGTTTTGGTCTACTGCGTTGTACTCAAAACCTTCCTAGGCCTATGTTGGGTACTCAAGAAGATTTAATCGTTTTAGGTTTGTACAAGGGAAAATTCCACATGCTACATGTAACACCCCAAGATTTCATAGTGTGTTATTTCTTCAAAATAATTCAATAACTTGCACTACACACAACACCGAGTTCAATCACACCATGACTTACAAAAAAAATCCATTCAAAAGAGGTTATGAATAGTATTATCTAAATTTTAAACTTTATAATTTTAGAATCCATATTATGAGTTTCTTAGATATAATGCAAGAACAAATTCATTTTCAGTATTGCACTTTTATCAACTTTTAATAGTGAACCCTTTTTAAATACAATATTTCAAACTTTTTGACTAAATAGGGACATCAAAAATTTAAAATGAAACATCCCAAGCTTCCACGGTACACTTTATTTGAATAATACAGTAGCGTGTGTTGTACGCAACCTTGAGTTTTAACACACACCACAACCAATCAAACTAGCCGTTATGAATACTAATACCTAATTTTTGAAATTATATATATTTTATATTTTAAAATGGACTTCATTTTTGGATTCGGAATATTGAAATTAGCCTAGGGTGAAATTTTGGTACTTTTCGGATAACTTTTATATTTTGATGAATAGTGAAAATTACTAAGTTTTAATTAAAAACAACTTTTTTAATAAAAATAATTAATAGTGATAAATTATGAATTTGAGTGGTTTTAAATTATATTTAGAATATATTTTTACCATTTAATATAATTTTGGTCATTGGACATAATTTTACAATTAAACCGAACATAAACAAGTGTCAATCTTTTGATAGTTATTATCTCTTAAAAACACGCTTTTTGTTTTGACAACGGAATTAATATTAAATTAATTTCTGCCACTTCTATGTTTTGAATTTAGGAAAATGGATTCCATATTTGGAATCAGGATGTTCAAATTGTGTAAATAGTTAACTTTTATTTTTAGACATTTTGAATAGTTACTGTGGTAAATATTTTATTTACCATGGTTAAAGGGTAAATCCGGTAAATAAGGGTTAAATAATAATATTATAATAATACAAAATTACCCTAAAACGTGTCCTAACCTTATTGGTGGACACATACCCGACCATGGGCATCCTTGGGGCAATTTGGGGACCCATGGAGCCACTTGTATGTGGTAGGGACACATTATATTAATAAAGTTAAAATAAAAATAAAAATGGCATAAGCTTACATCTTTTACAAGAACAATTTTTACATAGGGTTATACATGTTGGATTTCTGATTATAAATATTCATTAGAAAGATAAAAAGATTTCCTACATGATGATATTTTATTTATAATTTTTAGACATCAAATAAGTTAAATTATTAATGAAACAATAATGATGCAGTGTTTACCTCATTAATAAATCATTTAAATAAACAAGATTATAATGATTAAAATATTATCTAAAACCTGTCCAATTCTTATTGGTTGATGTTATTTAGAATATGATTCATCTTATCTTCGACCTCAATGATTTTTGGACCATTATAAACCGAATATAATTATATTATAAAGTAATACTTTCACTCTTTCCTAAAGATCCCCTCCTCTCCCTTATAAAAGGAGACCACTTCTACTCATTCCTCACACCTCTCAAGCCACTTGGCTCGTCCAAAATCTTCCCAACTAAGCTCCCCACATCCCTCTCCTCCTCCTTTAAGCTTCCTCTTAGGCAGAAATCATTTCAACAAGTCCTTTGGTTCCAACCAAAGTGAGTTACCTAAATTAAAGGTAACGATTTCTCTTAAATTATTTTCATTTATTTTGCTTCTTCAACCCCCAAAATCTTTTTATTTCCTTTCTTTTGTGACAACACCAGTATCCTCAATATAATAGGATGTTTTTATGAGATGTATTCAAACTACACATACACACAACTCCATCTAATGGATGATGAACATAATGTTTCTGTGGATGGCAAACTAACGCCTCACGAAACGATGATTGTTCAAATACATCTTACCACCTCTCATGGTGGCCATTATGATGGCACTGTAATTAAATATGATATTAATGATATATATTTTATATATAAGCTTATTTAATTCCATTTTATTTTATACCATTATTCGTTTCATGTTGTATATACATACGATAATTTCATTTGAGGAAGTGCGGACTACCGCCCCCTTAAAATGATATGACTCGTTCATACCACACATGGAACGTATAAAGGATGGTGTTAATGAAATTAAGTAACATGTATAAAATATTATATTATACTGGAATAGTAATATACCTATGTATCATTTGTATTTTATTCTTTTAAAATAAAAATTAAATGGAAGTAGCGTTCGTGCGTACGTACGGACTACCGTCTCCACGAACGCGATGAGATTCATTCTCCATCGTATCCATTAAAGTATAATTATCATTTGATGATTTAAAAATGATGTTTAAAGACTGGATATCATTCTGGATATGAATAAGATACAACAACCATGGCTTATGTAACAAAACATATAAATGAAAATGAGTAAGTTAACTCCCGAAACGACGATAATTCTAAGATATTATTAACAAATCAATGTTAAAAGATCATATATGATATCACATTAATATATATGATTCTTGTATAATTTAATAACAACTATTTCACCATTATACAGGAGGTTAACCTACCCCAACCAAGGAAAAGTACAAGGTAAGGGTTATTTCACAATCTCTTCATTATCCGAGGTTGTTTATAAGTAATAATCTACTGGGATCTCTTTATCATCCACATCCATGTTTCTTAAAAATGTATTTTAAAACATTTTTACTATTTACTAAAATATGAGTTAAAGTCATTTATACCCTTTTTGACTTTTATAAGTGGTTTATAAAGGAATCTTTCCGTCATTTTCAAAACAAGGTCCTTTTTAACCTTTTCGACAGAATTGAGGTAAGAATGTTTTTTTTAACTTATACGGCGGGTGCGGTTATTTTACGCCGTTATAAAATCCACAAAGCTTTCCTTACAAGCTTATAAGAATATTTTCAAAGAAAATGTTTTATTTTATATGTATCTTAAATTATTTCAAAATAAAAGGAGATATTTCTTTAAAAAGAATTTTGATTTCATCTATGTCAACATCCTTTGACGGATTTTAAGATTATTTGAAGTTGATTTATTATGATACAAAACTTCTATAATGTATTGAAGGTTTTGTGATATGTTTGACTATGGATGTGCTATTTTTATACCATTCATAGTTTATGGTGAAATTATTGACATTTCATATGCTAGTTTTAATACGAATGTTTATGTTATGTTTAAACCTTTTCATATGGGAATGCATTGGACTTAATAAGTGACGGGTGGAGCCTGCTATAGCTCCTCGATGCATCGGTAGGTCTCATGAGACAAACTAGTGTCTTGGCACAAGGCCTTGACAAAATCTTATTTGTAGTCTTGGCACGAGGCCTTGGCTATGTGGTTATGATAGTTTGGCATTATGCATTCCAACATTATGAAAGTGGTTATTGATTTTGCATGTGATTATTCGATTAGTAGAATATCCATGTGAATAAGTAAATGGCATTATTTCATTTTACTTTTTCCATACTATGTTGATGTTCATGTTTAAAAGGCTTTTGTTTTAGTTATACATTGCCTTAAAAGTTTATTCTTATTTATGAAAGTTTCCGCTATATTGTTATCCTTACTGGGCATTTGAGCTCACCCCTTTTCTATGTTTTATTTTTCCCAGGTAGTGAAGAAGTAAATTATGATTGACTTGCAGGGATATTATGAGGGGTTAATAGTGTGGATATGAAGACTTTGTTGTTGTAGTAGTTTTTCAATTTGAAATGTAATGTAAAACTTTATGAATATATCTAGTGTTTCCAAGGCTACTAAACCAATCGGTCTTTTGAGATTTGATCTTTCTTTTGATCATGCCAATGTTTCGAAGTAATGCACCGACTTTGGGTAGCTGGGGTCGGGGCGTTACAGTTGGTATCAGAGGAAGTTTAGTACAAACCTTGGAAGCTAGATTTAGATAAACTCTGATTAGAGCACGTAGACATAAGATGAACTTTGAGGATTAGTATAGAAGAACTTCCTAGAATTTTGGTATTGTAGAGATTTTGTGAGTTTTCCGAGCAATACATCCCTGTCTGGATACGAGCAGGTAGAGGCGGCTCTGGCACAGATGTACCTAGGGGTAAAACCCTAAAACACCGCTTTGAGCTAGACTCGAACGGGAACTGGTGCACGACAACGGGCCTTGCTGCACTCTTGGTTACGACACTCCCGGGGGATATGCTTAGGATAACTCTCATTTTCATTACAAATCATTTTGAAGGGATTATGAGTATATACTTCCTCAAAGAAAACATTCTTATGATTATGGATTATATCCATAAATAGTTCAATTTATGTTAAGTGTTTTATAACTATGTGATTATGTATTTTGATTCATAAACTGATATAGTTTATGCCATTGTTTAGAAATGGCGCCCAGTAGAAGGAATGTGAACTCCAGAAATACACATGATTCAATGAGAAGGAAGGATCATATCTTTCATGGTCTTAAGCTAGAAATTATAAGAGAAATAGTCTCCCATGTATTATCATCATACGAAGAAATAATATCATGTTTTGATAAGATAAGTAAAGAGTTTACTGAGTCCTATGGCTTTGAAGGGAATCAAGAGAAGAAAAGGATGGAAGAGAGAAAGATGGATAAAGGGAAAAGGGAAAAGAAGAATTTTCCCATATGTGGTAACTGTGGAATGAAACACCCTGAAACTTGCCTAAAAGGAATGGGAGTTTGTTATAAGTGTGGAGTAAAAGGGCACAAAGTACGTGACTGCAAGGGTAAGAAAATGGTTTTAAATGTACAATGCTTCATTTGCAAGGAGTTTGGACACTACGCGAACCTATGTACCAGTCATCAGACTATGCCGCAAATGATGTTATTGGATAATAATCAAGTTATGATACTACCACAGATGAAGAGGAATGATTAGAGTTCTTATGTTGATTATTTCAATTGAGTGTTGTATCAACAATGTACTTGTTACAATAATCATGGAGTATATAAGGATTGTACTGCAGTACTATTTCATTAAGGACTTGAGATTGTGTGGAACAAAGAAAAGTGACTCAATAGCAGGATAAATTTTTGGAAAATATATGGTTGAGAGAATGATAAACCATAATATAGTTCTGATACCGAGGTAGTGATTTTGGAATAATACATGATTGTTTTGGATAAATTATATTGGATATTCTTGACTACCTTGGAACTGATTAATGATTTGTATATTCCATAATTGTTGGGGTTTAAAACATTTTTGGATTAATGATGTATATCCAGCATTCTATATGGAATAAGGGAGCATGAATGTAATCAATAAAGAATATGGTAATTCAGGATGTTTTAGTGTATTAAAAGAATACATGATGAAGGTATTCATATGCTATTACGGGGTAAAAAGGATCTACATTATGCTTACCTTCCTTATAAATGTTGGACTGTGAGTTTGGACAGAAGTATTTTCGATAGTTCTAGTTTGGATTATTTAGGATTGCCATAAAAGGACAACCTGGAGGTCGGGCGGCAACCCGTCGCGTCCGGCAAGGCTGCGAGACTTGAACCCGCAACCGAAGGGCGACAAGGGTGTATCACCTACCACTGGACCACGAGATGTCTTGGATTAAATAATGTAGTTTTTATTAAAAGATCTTGTAGATGAATTATAAATTCGTTTATTTTGGAACCCTATACGAATAGTGTAAATAGAATTTTTTTTACATTCTATTATCTTTTAGAGTGAAAGATGAGTTTGTGGTAGAAATTTATTAATGGATAAAACTATAATTATAAAGTAAGTATATATCCTTATGATCTTAGCCAATCTCATAAATAAATTCCTCAACATTAATAAAAGGAACTTATAACAAAAATGTTTTCCTAGATGGTACCTTAAATCATCACTAATTTATGGCTTTGGGATTGTTGGCCTTTTCATAGCCATGTTCTCTACCACTCTCCATCAGATAATTGATGGTTAGATTTCTCCTCCATATCCATATTTTCCTACATGGAACCCTAGTATGTGTTATTTTCGGTAATCTTCATACTTTCCACTCTTTATTTTAAATAGAGGCCTCATTAATTCATTTTTCGATGTGGAATTTCAACTAGGATATTTTGAAAAGTCAAAAATGTGTTATCCTAATACCCTATGTTTTGTTGAACCGATGGTATTTCAAATCATCATAGATTGATGAATTTAAGGACCTCAATTTTATACTTGTTTGTGATTGATGACCTCAATCACTACCTATAAATATTTACGTTTTTCCTCCAATTATATGTCTCTAATTGCCACCAATGTTCTCCTAATCGAGATCATAATTTGGTGGTGACCCTTTGATTTCTCTTTTCATCATATTAAGACTAAATTTTAGTAACCCAATTTCTGATGTGGGTTTTCCCACAAATATGTTTTCTACTTTCAACCTTTTATTTTTGAAGAACAATTTCAAATTGCGAGGACGCAATTTATTGAAGGAGGGGAGAATGTAACACCCCAAGATTTCATAGTGTGTTATTTCTTCAAAATAATTCAACAACTTGCACGACACGCAACACCGAGTTCAATCACACCATGACTTACAAAAAAAAATCCATTCAAAAGAGGTTATTAATAGTATTATCTAAATTTTAAACATTATAATTTTAGAATCCATATTGTGAGTTTCTTAGATATAATGCAAGAACAAATTCATTTTCAGTATTGCACTTTTATCAACTTTTAATAGTGAACCCTTTTTAAATACAATATTTCAAACTTTTTGACTAAATAGGGACATCAAAAATTTAAAATGAAACATCCCAAGCTTCCACGGTACACTTTCTTTGAATAATACAGTAGCGTGTGTTGTACGCAACCTTGAGTTTTAACACACACCACAACCAATCAAACTAGCCGTTATGAATACTAATACCTACATTTTGAAATTATATATATTTTATATTTTAAAATGGACTTCATTTTTGGATTCGGAATATTGAAATTAGCCTAGGGTGAAATTTTGGTACTTTTTCGGATAACTTTTATATTTTGATGAATAGTGAAAATTACTAAGTTTTAATTAAAAACAAATTTTTTAATCAAAATAATTAATAGTGATAAATTATGAATTTGAGTGGTTTTAAAGTATATTTAGAATATAATTTTACCATTTAATATAATTTTGGTCATTGGGCATAATTTTACAATTAAACCGAACATAAACGAGTGTCAATCTTTTGATAGTTATTATCTCTTAAAAACACGCTTTTTGTTTTGACAGCGGGAATTAATTTTAAATTAATTTCTGCCACTTATTTGTTTTGAATTTAGGAAAATGGATTCCATATTTGGAATCAGGATGTTCAAATTGTCTAAATAGGTAACTTTTATTTTTAGACATTTTGAATAGTTACTGTGATAAATATTTTATTTACCATGGTTAAAGGGTAAATCCGGTAAATAAGGGTTAAAAAATAATATTATAATAATAAAAAATTACCCTAAAACGTGTCCTAACCTTATTGGTGGACACATACCCGACCATGGGCATCCTTGGGTCAATTTGGGGACCCCTTGGAGCCATTTGTATGTGGTAGGGACACATTATATTAATAAAGTTAAAATAAAAATAAAAATGGCATAAGCTTACATCTTTTACAAGAACAATTTTTACATAGGGTTATACATGTTGGATTTTAGATTATAAATATTCATTAGAAAGCTAAAAAGATTTCCTACATGATGATATTTTATTTATAATTTTTAGACATCAAATAAGTTAAATTATTAATGACACAATAATGATGCAATGTTTACCTCATTAATAAATCATTTAAATAAACAAGATTATAATGATTAAAATATTATCTAAAACATGTCCAATTCTTATTGGTTGATGTTATTTAGAATATGATTCATCTTATATTCGACCTCAATGATTTTTGGACCATTATAAACCGAATATAATTATATTATAAAGTAATACTTTCACTCTTTCCTAAAGAGCCCCTCCTCTCCCTTATAAAAGGAGACCACTTCTACTCATTCCTCACACCTCTCAAGCCACTTGGCTCGTCCAAACTCTGCCCAACTAAGATCCCCACATCCCTATCCTCCTCCTTGAAGCTTCCCCTTAGGCAGAAAGCATTTCAACAAGTCCTTTGGTTCCAACCAAAGTGAGTTACCTAAATTAAAGGTAACAATTTCTCTTAAATTATTTTCATTTATTTTGCTTCTTCAACCCCCAAAATCTTTTTATTTCCTTTCTTTTGTAACAACACCAGTATCCTCAATATACTAGGATGTTGTTATAAGAAGGATTCAAACTACACATACACACAACTCCATATAATGGATGATGAACATAATGTTTCTGTGGATGCCAAACTAACGCCTCACGAAACGATGATTGTTCAAATACATCTTACCACCTCTCATGGTGGCCATTATGATGGCACTGTAATTAAATATGACATTAATGATATATATTTTATATATAAGCTTCTGTAATTCCATTTTATTTCATACCATTATTCGTTTCATGTTGTATATACATATGATAATTTCATTTGAGGAAGTGCGGACTACCGCCCCCTTAAAATGACATGACTCGTTCATACCACACATGGAACGTATAGAGGATGGTGTTAATGAAATTAAGTAACATGTATAAAATATTATATTATACTGGAATATTAATATACCTATTTATCATTTGTATTCGATTCTTTTAAAATAAAAATTAATTGGAAGTAGCGTTCGTGCGTACGTACGGACTACCGTCTCCACGAACGCGATGAGATTCATTCTCCATCGTATCCATTCAAGTATAATTATCATTTGATGATTTAAAAATTATGTTTAAGGACTGGATATCATTCTGGATATGAATAAGATACAACAACCATGGCTTATGTAACAAAACATATAAAAGAAAATGAGTAAGTTAACTCCCGAAACGACGATAATTCTAAGATATTATTAACAAATCAATGTTAAAAGATCATATATGATATCACATTAATATATATGATTATTGTATAATTTAATAACAACTATTTCACCATTATACAGGAGGTTAACCTACCCCAACCAAGGAAAAGTACAAGGTAAGGGTTATTTCACAATCTCTTCATTATCCGAGGTTGTTTATACGTAATAATCTACGGGGATCTCTTTATCATCCACATCCATGTTTCTTAAAAATGTATTTTAAAACATTTTTACTATTTACTAAAATATGAGTTAAAGTAATTTATACCCTTTTTGACTTTTATAAGTGGTTTATAAAGGAATCTTTCCGTCATTTTCAAAACAAGGTCCTTTTTAACCTTTTCGACAGAATTGAGGTAAGAATGTTTTTTTTAACTTATACGGCGGGTGCGGTTATTTTACGCCGTTATAAAATCTTCAAAGCTTTTCTTACAAGCTTATAAGAATATTTTCAAAGAAAATGTTTTATTTTATATGGATCTTAAATTATTTCAAAATAAAAGGAGATATTTCTTTAAAAAGAATTTTGATTTCATCTATGTCAACATCCTTTGACGGATTTTAAGATTATTTGAAGTTGATTTATTATGATACAAAACTTCTATATTGTATTGAAGGTTTTGTGATATGTTTGACTATTGATGTGCTATTTTTATACCATTCATAGTTTATGGTAAAATTATTGACATTTCGTATGCTAGTTTTAATACGAATGTTTATGTTATGTTTAAACATTTTCATATGGGAATGCATTGGAATTAATAAGTGACGGGTGGAGCCCGCTATAGCTCCTCGATGCATCGGTAGGTCTCATGAGACAAACTAGTGTCTTGGCACAAGGCCTTGACAAAATCTTATTTGTAGTCTTGGCACGAGGCCTTGGCTATGTGGTTATGATAGTCTGGCATTATGCATTCCAACATTATGAAAGTGGTTATTGATTTTGCATGTGATTATTCGATTAGTAGAATATCCATGTGAATAAGTAAATGGCATTATTTCATTTTACTTTTTCCATACTATGTTGAAGTTCATGTTTAAAAGGCTTTTGTTTTAGTTATAAATTTCCTTAAAAGTTTATTCTTATTTATGAAAGTTTCCGCTATATTGTTATCCTTACTGGACATTTGAGCTCACCCCTTTTCTATGTTTTATTTTTCCCAGGTAGTGAAGAAGTAAATTATGATTGACTTGCAGGGATATTATGAGGGGTTAATAGTGTGGATATGAAGACTTTGTTGTTGTAGTAGTTTTTCACTTTGAAATGTAATGTAAAACTTTATGAATATATCTAGTGTTTCCAAGGCTACTAAACCAATCGGTCTTTCGAGATTTGATCTTTCTTGTGATCATGCCAATGTTACGAAGTAATGCACCGACTCGGGGTAGCTGGGGTCGGGGCGTTACACTACATATTTGAGTTGGTCTTGGGGAGTTAATGGATGTGGATCCATAATAGGAATCAGTACATATTTTAGTGATTTAGATATTGGTATTTAATTTTTAGGTTTTACTTCACTTTTAGAACTATTAATATAAAATAACATATTGACTACATGGTTTTAATTTTTTCCCTATTTTGAAACTAGTTCGAATGAATGAGTTGGGTTTTTATATTGTTACTTCCTTATTTTATATGACATTTTATGTGGATTAATATTATAAATAGGGTATAGTCTTCCCAAGTGACTTATCAGACCCTCTCTTCTAGTCAGTAACCTCTGTCGTATAGGGAGGAATGCTTGAGGTCATGTTGTAACTCGGCTTGGTACCTAGGTTTAGTGGATTCTGGGATGATGACCTTACATTAACATCTTTTATCATTTTTATAGATACATGATAAAATGAACTAAAATAATGTTGTATAATATTGACACTCTGAACACACATTAATTCAATTAAATTCTTGTATATGACTGGGTTTTTAAGACGGAGAACCAAATTTCATTGTGTGAATGAATTTTTAACTCTACGAAGCGGTAACATTTCTAGATTTTAGTATATATGATCATTACCAAGATTATATTTATTTAAAAGTGTTTTTACCATGATCTATGATGAGTTACTAGGATTAATTTGAAGGGGAAATTTTGACCATAATAGTAAGATGTTACAATTATATCAAACGAGAGATCATTATCTATAGTTAGGATCTTTTTTTATTTATTAAATATTTTTTATTTCTTTTGTGTAATTAAATAATCCCTTATTATTGATGATTATTCACTCTATTATGTTTTTATTTTATAAAATGTGGGTTTCCTATTATATATCTACATTCTGTGTAATGACATATAATATATTCATCATCAATGATGACTTGATGATGATGAGATAATCCCATAAGAGTGATTGTAATTAGATGATGGTGCTTCATAATAATTTATTTATGTCATTATTTACTTATCATATGATATTACTCAATTTTTATTTTACTCAAATATGGTTTTATCAAATTTTTTATCAAATCAATTACTATGTGTGTTTGATAAAGAAATCAATCAAGTATGAAATATATAAATGATTCATGATACATAACTTATAATATTCTGCTAAAATTACAACCATATCTTAATACATTCATGTTGTTATTATAAAATTGACTATGATATGAATTTATAATAGGGTAGTTTGATAAGAATTGAACTTATTCATATCAATAAAATTTATTGATTTTTCAAATATTTGTTATGATTTTATTAAGAATGATGTTTGATTACCTATTTTGTATAACCAACCATGGACATGGTTTCTATTTCCTTTTTATTTATATTCACGTGTTTATTACGTTTTATGAGTCTATGGTTTAATCATTAAATTAAATAAATATTTCATTTTGATTCTAAATTCATCAAGATGACCTACCATTTAGTTATGATTCACATCAATATTTCATTGTTTCTTGTCGGCTCAACCTTAGTAGTCACATATCCAATATTAATATTTTGTATAATTATTTATTAGTGTTACTACATATAATAAATTATAAATTGGCCACTCCGATAGGTAATTCACAATTAGACATGTCTATATAAGTAATTATTTATTATTTAGTTGGGAAATTTAGAAATACATGATATAGGTGAGTATAGATTATCACCAATGGTTAACAGACAATAAATGCTAAATAGAAAAAGATTGAAATTAAAAATTTTGATAGAATTTTTTTAAAAAAATCATAAAATAAAATATAATACTCAAAATATTTATCTCATTATAAAGAATTAATAACATCTGTAATAATAATAAATCTTGTAATTTAGATATTCATAATGCATGACATTATAATATTACCTTCGAGGACTAATCTAAGATATCATACATGAATGAGTATGTGTACATAGAATAACCACGATAAATTATATCATGAGACCAGAAAATAAATCGAGGGACCAATTAATACCTTTCCATGCTTACCACATAATAATTTAAACATATTACTCATTAAAAATGAATAGATTCATGAATAATTTAATAAATGATGTTTCATGAATAATGACTCACATCAACAAGGATATGTTATAAATAAATATATAAATATATATAATGGGTAAACAAAAATTAAATATTTTCATAGAAAAATGAATGATGCAACATTATAAGTAATTCCTCTTGAATGTAATTTATGTAATATATTGTTTCTACAATGTATAGAGTAAAAAATATTAGTTTAAATAAATAGTTTTAAACAAAACACTGAAGTAGTGGAAATTGTGTTGAATATATCCATGATATTGATGAACATAGAAATTAATAAGACAAATAAATTCAATATATAATAGAGAATGATAGGGGAAAAACAAAATAGTGATAAAGGGTGTGAAAACCCAAATTACGATCAATGTACTTTATGAACTATAAATATTTAATGGGGTAATTGAGACCATAAATTCATTATAAATGTAGGTATTTTAGAGAGGCATAAATTCAATACCATGGATATGATACAAATATTACAATATAGAAAATATTTTTAAAATAAATGAAATTAATTATGTTTTAGAAGTAAACCATTACATTGAATCTCATCTTATTTTTTTGCACTAATATCATCCTGAATAAAAATATTATATTTAAAAATTACTTTATTTATTATATTTTACATGATTATTTTATTAATATTTCTATTCTTTTAAATATATTTTTTACCATGTATTTTTAATTTGTTGAATTAATTTTTATTTCATCATTGGTTTTGATGTTTTAAATCACTGTTCAATATATGGTTTTGGATTATTTGAAATAGTATAATCTCACTATCCAATAGTTTGATATCCTGAATAGGTTTAATGATTTTTTTATATCATTCTAAAAAATGTTTTTTGAATCATTTAAGACTTAATTAAAAAATAAATAATCATCCTCTAGAATATAATTTTAGGTTACTATGATTTTTACATTTAGTATCAGTAATATCATGGTTATTAAAACACCGTTTAATAATAAATAAAATTTTTATAATTATTAATGATAAATTAAATCATTAATAATTTTTTAAGAATATATATAAAATAATTAGCTGAATCTAAATCTTATCATTCAATTACATAGTACAAACCACTGTAGTGAATGATGGAGTCCAAAATGAGTTTCAATGATGTTTTAAACTGAATTTTTAATTAGGTTAATAGAATATCATATAATTTGAGTACAATTCCGATGTTAATTATAATGATTATATTTGTTGTCAAAGGGGATACAGGAAAATTTAAACGAGAAGATATATATTTCCAAACTACTATTTCGATATAATAACGGTTTGGGGAAACACGTTTGATGATATTATAGTATATCATTAACAACAAATCAAATGACTATATAGATATTTTGAAAATAATAATAGTAGAAATATAAGTTTATGGATAATTTTTTTTGATAGTAGAATCCAATATAAATATAGAAATAGAGACTTGGTTACCCAACCTATTAATTTGTTTCATCTACATTCGATTGAGTCTAAGGCCATCAATGGTGAGTGTTTTGAATAGACTGGATCTATAAGGATATGGATAGGGGCCATAGAAAAAGATTTATGTATTTAATTTTTAAACAAAAGTGTTTTGTAGGGGGGGGTGGGGTAAAGGATAGGTGTTAAAATATCCATTTGGGGGGAATATTATCCAAATAAAAAGTATTATTTTTTTTATTATTTAGGACGGAATTTATTAACCTTTTTTATTCCAAAGAATGTTTTTTTTATAATTTTAGAATAGGTGTTCAATCAGCATTGTAATGGACCAGAAAATTGAAAGTCGTCTTGATAATATTTGTAAAATTTAAAGAACTAAAAGAAATATTTTGTTATAATAAAATGTTATTTAGGTTTTTGAATTTAAAATATTGGTTCATAAGATCTAAAAATTAGTTTGGAAGGAATTATTCATATAATTATGTTAATTTAATATCATTAAAAAGTTTATAAATTTTTAGTCACATTAATTTTATGATGATGTCATAAAAAATATGGGCCTCATAAAAATTTTATATTTTAGTATTCATTGAAAATTAACATTTTTTTAAAAAACTAACAAAAACCACCCTATGAATACTTTGATAATCACAATCCAAAAATTAGACCATTTTATCAAATCCAACTTACAAGTAATTTAAACGTATTATTTAAATATAAACAAAAAACACCTACTAAAAACCAATTTTTGAAAAAAAAAATCTAAATTTTATAATAAGTAATTAAATTCCATTTTATATTTTCCATTTTATTCTAAATAATTATTAATTATTTATTGAAACATTAAAAAACACATATATAAAATATAAAACATATGATTAAATTAAAATAAATCTCTCAATTTATGTAATTTTAGTATTTAAATTATAAAATTACAATTATTATATTGATAAATAATGTAAAATAAGACTTATAATAATATATAAATAAAATTTTTAGTTATATTATTATAAAAAATGATTTTATTGAATTATAATATTTATAATTAATTGTTTTAAAAATTAATTTATATTTAGTTTTCAAAATTCTATTGTTTTTTTGTCAATAATATATTATTATTTCCAATGGTCTTTTATAATACTCACGATCAAATTAATATTATACACTCTTTAAATACCCCCTATTTACCTAGTTATTAAATCACTAATATTTTATAATAGTTACTTATAATTCGTTTATTAAATTTTTATCTTCTTCCAAATTTTTCTTCATCAATTTAGAATACTGTTTGCAACTACGATAATTATAAAAGACTAAAATGAAAAATAATTTCTTATTATAATTATGTTATTTATTTATTTTTAATTATCACATTTTACTATTTTCATTTTTATTATTTTTATTTATAAATGAACTGAAATTTTTCTTGGGAATCATAAAAATTATGTTTTTCACTTTATGTATATACTATTATTTATTTATATTATTCACAACACATGAAATAATATTTTGTAGATACACTTTTATTAACTATCTAAAACTAATTATAGAATATATATTTATAAATTACAGGTTTATAATATCATATTTAATGAAAATATATTTATTTTATAGAATCTTATATAATTTAATGAATTTTTTTATTAAACAATTCTTATTTTTCAGTTGTTATATAAGTTTAAATTGTTATCCCACAACAAATAGGCTGGTTGATGTTATTGTAAATTGATTTTATGAAAACCCATATATGGGAGGAATTTCACTAAAAAATGTAACATGGATTTAAATATAGAATAAATGAGTTATAATCTTCAATATAACCAAAAAAATAAACTAAATTTCGTTATTATCAATATTTTATTTCCATTCAACTACACTAATATTAATCATCCACCCATGGTACATTACATATGAAAAAATCCCAAATTCAATGAAAATAGAAATAATAAAATTAAATCTGAAATGATATATTTCAAGTCCTTCTTTATTTATCATCAGTTACTAAACAAAATGTCACCAAATACACTATAAAAAAACTCTTTTATGAATATAAAATATCTATTATAAGTAAGTGATTTTTATACACACTCAGAATGTCTTAAGATAATCCTCCAATGTTTCTAATGTTATAAGATAATAATAATGAATCCAAGAGTGTTGAAGATACATTATAAAAATGACATATTCATGGGAAAGTATGCACTTTATAGATATATCCCATTGTTCACTATAGAAAAAAACCGTAAAGAAGTAACAAAAATATATAAATTAAAATATTAAAAAAAAATGCTGCACAAAAATAAATTCCAACACATCAATAGCTTATTTCAAACATCACACATCATTCCACCAACCCACTATTTGAACTATTTTATCAATATCATTCCCCTTAAAAATATATATCAATAAATTGAGTTAATATAATGTCCTACATAACATGAAAAAAATTGGAAGCGTACTAATTAGCAGTTAAGACACATCTATAGTGCACGTAATGAGGTGTGTTTTTCATAGAATATAAATTTGTATGGTTACTCAAGTAAAATAAAATATAATAAAAATAAAAATAATCACTAATATAACATAATTGTACTAATTAGATATCAATATTTTCCAACCATGGTATACATCTCACCATGTTTTTGGAGTCCTAAAAATGATTCCACTCAAATCTTGTAATATGTATCTAATTTATCAAACTACCATTGACCTTGGATACATTGGAATAAAATCATGAGAACATGGAAAACCACATTTTATAGGAAAACGAAAATATAATTTTCAATTGAAAAGTTAATGTTAATCCATACCATTCAATTTTTATCATTTATATTCCACTTTTCACATACACTATCTGAAATATAAATACATAACATACCTTTTGAATTACGTAATATACTCATTGAAAATAATACTATATAATCCTTCATTATAAATAAATATGATATTAATTGCAATATATATTACTAATTAAATCATAAAGGCTACAAAACCATATTATACATCACACCAGCTATAAAAAAATTTGCATTCCACCATCATCACCAAAATTATTATTAAATTTGGAGTACATATATTATAGACTCCTCTAAAATTACCTATATAGTTAAAAAAATTTATATTTATAAAACAATACCCCCAAATAAATCCCTATAACTAATAAAAAACAATATGATGATATAAGAGTAGGGAAAAAATTATTAAACATCTAGTCCTAAAAAAATAAGACCTCCAAAAAAGGTCTTATCAATCTTAAATTAAACATCCTTAAAGGCCATTTGAATTGGTCCATTATAAAATAATACTATAAGACATACTATATATTCCACCCCTATTACATAGTTCCATAGAACCCAATCCATATTACTCTTCAATACTAAACGGTTTTCATTGACCCATTCAAATATTTACATTCCAAAAAACATAAAAACGATGACAAAACACTACAATTTTAATTTGGTAAACCAATGATTTAAACTATATAGAATCATTTTAATTATAAAGATTAATTGTGAAAAGGTAACACCAAACATGAACACAACATGATACACTATTAACGAACAAATAAATAATGAACAATATTTTATCTACATGGATTTCCTTTGAGGAATACCTCTTATTCTTCCACCCATTTTGCGTAAATTTTGAATGGTATTTATTTTTTGGCTGAAAAAGTTATTGATATTTATTTTCTATAAAATTGCATTTCAACGTGATATAAATGAAAATATAAATATATAAAGAACTATTTTACCCATTATTTATATTATATTATTATAATTCAACAACTATATCAATCACTAACCGAAAATGAAAAAATATTTCTATAATGTGAAACACACCACATATAAAAATTAACCATTAGATAATCCATTATTTTTCGACTCTATTATAAAAATTTAGCATGATGGAAATATAGATTATTCAAATAAATGAATAAATCTTGAATCTCCTTCCTCCAATGGATAACCATATATGATGAAAAATTACTACTACTATAAATACACCTTTTATTGGATAACCACGATTACACACCATCTATTCTATAAAAAATTTAATAGAATTTTCTAGTACAAGAAAACTAGCCCCTATAAATGGAAAGTTGTCATACAGAATTATTTTAAATGAATTATTTTATTTTTATTTGTCTAATATTTTAGAGGTAAATATATTAAAGAGTGTTTTTTTAAAAAAAATAATATTTTTTCACCATATTTATTATTAATAGGGACCCGTAATATTCCTAGTATCTATCAGGTTTCCACCAAAAATTATAATCGTAAACTCCTATAATGATCTTGAAACTTACACCTATGATGAAATAACTCATTTTATAAAAAAATGGAATTTATGTTTGATGTCATACAAAGTATGAAAATAATTAAAATTTCCATACGTTAAAAAATAAAAAAATTCACAGAAAAATTTAAATCATTATGCAATAAATAATACCAAGACATCTAAATGTATAATTTTTTTAAGCACTCACATGCCATAAAATAATAATCCTTATCTTGTTTATTAGAGTTTTTTATGTGATTAATTTTCTTTAAAATCATTAATGATAGAGATTAATGATAATGAAATTTCTTAAAAAATCAATATCATTTTTTTTCTAATCCAATTTTGTTAGATATTGAATTAATAAATTGCACCATCGTAATGAAAAAAATGAAAACATAATCAAACTTTTAAAAAAATTTAAAATTTTAATAGTTATTGAATGTTTTAATAATTTTTATAAACATTAACTATCATCAATAAGTAGTTTCATTTTTAATTCTCTCATATTACATTATTTTATGGATTATTTATTATAAAATTATTCTTCCCCAAATTTTTTAAGAGAATAAGTCAATGATTAGTAATTAGTGAAGAACTAATAATTGATGGAGATTTAGTATCATAGATGGGAATAAACTATTATTGGGTCTAATACTATGTGAAGATATTTTATTAGTGTTCTATTACATTAATTCTTAATATCTAATGGGAATTATCATATTTTCTATTGATGATAACTACATTCATAAGGGGAATATCCCAATAATTATATTTTTGTATAAAAATGATTGTTTTCATAGAATTGAGATGATGAATATAAGTAACAAATTTCCATTAGGATAAAAACAAATAAAATTAAAAATAAATAGATATCAATAAACATTATGTGATTAACTTTTAATATTAATAGACACAATATCTGATGTGTCTCTAACAGTGACACCAAAATTTGACAAGTTTTCATAATTTTTTCGTTCCTAAGTATTTTAATCAAGAAAAGCTACAACAATGGATTTCATATCTTCCACCATATAAAATATTTGTTCCTTTCCTATTAATTATACATAACACTACAATGCCTCTAGTAACTCAATTACAATCTAAATAGGTTTTCATATTTTCTTTTTTAACTATATTATTTATTATTTTTATAAGTGATTAATGTCAAGATTAATTAAAATCAAATGAAATAAATAACATGTATTTAATTCATTCATGTTATCATTATGACTACTAACTTAACATAAACATATTCATACTAATAATTTGTCATAGAATAATATTAATAGTTATAAAAGATTAAAATTTTGATTAATAATTTTTATCCAAGGGAATTAATGGATCAATATTATTACTTTTTAACAAATCTAATCATATGAATAGATTAATTATCAATCAATTCCACCTTCCACATCTCAATTTTCTTTCCCTCTATAATTCCTCTCAGACCTTCTCAAATATTTGACCAATCCACTTTAGTTATGTGTATTCTGATCACTCAATATATATTTTAGTACATTAGAAACAATATATCAATAACAATTCTTTATGTAAAATTTTCACTATCCTTTCCCTAATTCTTAAATTCTCTCTTTATATAATTATATACCATATATTTTTGTTCTTATATGGAAGTATTATTTTTATAAAAAATCATTCCTAATATTCTCATCATATATTCCTTCCTATTTTCCTCTAAATATGTACATGGATATAACAGATTTGGATTCATTATTTCTATATAAATCATCTAATGAAGTATGTAGGGTTATTATATTGTACATATAATATTCTGAATCATTATTTTCTAGAGTAAAATCTGGCTATCAACTCTTAATAGAAAATTGAATATAACATCCATTATTGTTCAATATAGTTCATGTAAGATACATAGATGATGTAACAATGATTTTCATATAATAAAGATATTCAAAAACAACACCACAGAGAATTTTTACATTGTTCTAGGGTCACAAATATGTTTCGATGTAGTATTTTTTATATATTATATTTAATTAAAAAATGTGGTTGTCCACAATCCATGTTAGAATTAGAATATCTAGTGTAATAATGATGATAATATCATTAGAATAATAATTTATCTATATATTAAATAATAAATTATGATGTATCCTCCCAACCATTTTTTCTATCTTCTTCATGAACACAAGAGTAATTATATACATTACGCTTTCTTTTTATAAAATAGGTATATAATTTTAATTACTACTTCATTTTCTTTCATCCCTTTTTTGCACACATAGACATAATAAGTTAACATCACATTCTTGAGTACTACATAATTGTTTCAATTCATAGAACCATAAATGTTATGGTACCATATATAGTCATATAAAATTAGTAAACCCTTTGGATATGACCAAGGAAATGATTTGAATCGGATAATATTATAAAATCTAAAAATTAAATCATTATTCGGATATAGTTCTCTTGGGAATGGATTCAAATGGACTTGGGGACTTTTAAATATCATCATGAGTTACAAATTAGGTAAGAAAATATCATTTTAGTTAATTTATTTGTTCCATTCATTTATTCATAGAAGAAAAAACTCCCTTCATCCAACAAAAATCTATTTACCTCTCTAGAAAATTTATATCAATCATCCCAATATTTGAGTATAAATATAAATTTACTGAATTATTTCAAAATTTATAATGTAAATATGAGATAATAATTTATAAAAAAAATTAATTTATATTTACTTGTGAATTAATAATTTTTTGATAATATATCCCACACTAATGTAAAAAAATGATGAAAAATAAATAGAATTTATTTTAATCACTTTAACCTGAACTTGAGTAACTACTTATTCTCCAGTAATAAATCATAATTTGTTTTTTTTATGAATCCATTTTATATAATATTAAATTATTAGAATATTTAATACTAAATAATATGGATATAATAGATCATAATTTTTTTTATGAGTATACATTTTAATGTATTTTTTACTCAAACATGTCATCTCACATCACAATTTCACCTAAAAATGATTAATCATTATAAAAATTACATATTTCTATCCATTTAAAAAAAATTATTTATGTCATTATTACAGATCATTTCAAAATTCTTTCATAATTAGGTACACAGAACACATTTTTTTACAATACATTTCATAGGAATTTTACATATTTATTATTCAGAATAACTAATATGGAACAAAACTATTATAATAATTTACAATCCCTTTAAAATAATTCTAAAAACAATTTCTTGTTACAAATGTTATATTATTTGATCTCATATATATATATTAACAACTATATATTTATTTTTCATTTAAAGAATCACACCTTCGACCATGATATCAAAATAACATTTTAAATAGGTTCTGAACTCTTAATATTACATTGAATCAATGGAAATTATATAATTGATTATCTAAAATAAGGTAATTATTATATTTTAATACATAGTAACATGTTACATAGTTTTATCTTCATTAATCTATTAAATACATGAAAATTTTTTATTCATCTTATAATTACTTAATTCAGCATTAAATATCTAGTACAATAAATAACTGACTATATTTTCTATGTGATCTTGTTTCATAGAGATCAATGGAATAATTATCCTGAGAATTATTTTCACACATAAAATACTACACATAGTTTCCCCCCACAATATATTTTTAGTTTATAGTCACTGTATATATACCAAGGGAGATATAATTGTTTATTTAATCAAATAATTCATACACGATGGAAATTTAGATATAGGGAATTGAAAAATACACTGTTTATTGTGATTATATATCCATTATGTAAGTGTGATTTTTCAATAGAATCCAAATACTATTACACATGTTATTTCTGGATTTTATGAAAATTTTTCCATTATATACAATCTAAGGATCAAATCATCTAAAGTATTTAAAAGACTGAGTACATAATTAGAAAACATGTTACTAGAATAAAAAATATTTTGAATAATCTTTTTAAGGAGATCCTAACTCCCTTTGAGCTCCTAAAACAACATTGGTTATCCTTGGAAATATATTGAAAACATATAGGGGAAAAATCATTGTAAGGGAATAATGATGGGATTAAATCGCAACACATTATTTATAAGTCATATCAGGATAACATAAAACCAATGTCTCATGAATCAAATTTTCAAAGAATAACCTATAGAGCATGAAATAACTTGACCATGAAAAAAATTTAATGTGGATGAGTCATATAAATAGAAATAAACATGAGTCATGTATAATTTCCCAGACTATATCACATGGTTCTAAGGGTCCGATATTGGGTTAGGTTTATTTAATAATACAACATTTAAATCTCATGAGACTAAAACATTACCCAAAGCATTAGATCAATATCTGGTTTTACATATCATATCATTTTAATGCAATTTTTTTCATCATACAGAGTAAGTGATAAGGAATAAAAATAAGGGTTATCCTAGGAATGAAATGGGTATCGTAATCATATCATATGGCATAACCAGAGGACATAAAACAATGATATACATGAACTAAGGGATTTAAATAAATGTTTTTCATTAATAAGGGAATATTAATATATCATGAATATTTCATTCCTAGGTATTTTAATATGTGAAATATTGGGTATAGGAATCGTTATAAATGTACCAGTTCAGTATGTTTTTATGGAAAATAAGAAAGAACCTTTAAATCAGATAAAGAAATAATTGATTCCATAAAACCAAAAAATGAAATATTTTTTTTCTAATATATTTTATATTAAAAAAATAATCTTTTTTATCATGTTTACATTAATATTTTTATGAAATGGAGAGTTTTTCTTCAATAAAGTTTTCATATCAAGAGGAATATAGAAGGAAACCTTATAAAGAAAATAATTTTCCAGCAAATAAAGTTAAAATTTAGATACATACATATGTTTGGTATATATAAAAATTGTATATAAGAATATATATAAGAATAATCATGAGATAAATTGAGGTAAGGAGATATATATCATAACCTATAATAAATATATATATGTTCATAGATATCCCATTCCATATGTCTGAAAGCATTCTGTATTTCTACTTAAATTCATATTTAATAAAAATATATTATTTATTTTATTAATTATGAAATTATAATTTTTTTTATTTATTATAATTTTATTAATTTTATTTATTTCAATTTTGATGAGTTATAATCTCGAAATTTATATTTATGGTAGTGATGGGTTAATAGTTTAATACTCGTTTTAGTTTTGTATAATTATGGAAGTTCCTTTTGAATGGTATATTTTCTATAGAATTTAAATTAATTGGATTAAATAAATATGAAAATTTATTAATGGTCCCATAATTTATTTTTTCAGTTGTGAGGATGTATAATTTGATAAAACATTATTTATAATAATTTAGTTTGTTTTTTGTTTTTTCTGATAATCATGAACTAGTTCCATTATGTTTAGTATTAGTTCTATATATTTGATCCAAAATATGAAAAATGATATAATATAAATATTAAAATCTTATTTAACCATAATAATATTTTTATAACCAGATCATATGTCTAAATATGTAATGGAAAATCAATATCCAGGAGGATGATCAAATGCTATAATATGGAAAATAGTTTAATTTCTTTAAATTGGATGACATGAGAAAAGTGATATATAGAATATATTCAATTGGAAAAACATCATTATAGTGTATAAATTATAATTTATTTATTAATATTTACTTTATTAATGAGGTTTGGAGAAGTTAGAATAAGAATAAAAATTCTGATAGGTGGATTAAGAACGTTACATCTTGAATATCTCCACATTGAAAGATACCTTAAGGATCAAGGAATTTGTATTTTTCTGATACAAGAACATTTATAATGTGTATCCATAAGTGGAGAAGATTATTTGGTAAAATATTGCTGATATTTAAGGCAAATGGAGGGGAAAATAAGTGAAATAAGGGGTTCCCTTTTATATTTGAGATGACACACACTTTTGGAATTCCTTAAAATATTAAAATATAATAAGACTATTCTAGATCCAAATAAATCCAAATATAAAGAAAATAACATGGGGAAATTTTAGACCATATATTACCACCATGGTACATGTTTAAAATTTTAATTATTTTTATATAATTTAATAAAATATTATATTCATGAAATATAATTATTTTCAAATTTAAAAATATTCTTCACGATGACATTATAAAAAACATTAAAATGAGTAAACATTGACAAAATATTTTATTATATCCAAGAAATTTCATGTCCATATATATAATTTTTATTCATATTAATTATCACAAATAAATTTATTTTAATATATTTAATATCATTAAGTGCATTTTTCTTTCAATTTCACAATTACGGTATTATCATAGTGTCAGAACCTAAGGTATCTATTTCTTCCTCAAAAAGTAAAAATATATTACCATAAATAAGATAAATATTTCATATCATAAAAAACTATTCATGGATGAACATATCTTCATGAATACCATATATTAAAAACGTTATTCTTATTAAAAATAATTCTTTAAAAAGTTTGAATTTATTTTAAATTAAATATTATAAGGGACTCAATGTCAAAAAATTGGATCCCAAAAGGTCCCAAAAAACCCAAAGATGACTCTTTCTTATAATTATACCTAAAATATTATTTAGTAAAAATTTAGGGTCCTTTATGTTTTTTTATAATTTTAATTAAAATTATTGTATTGATTTTCTTTCTACATGAACAAGCACATCATTAGTGTTGTTTAAGCATTTAATTCAACTATTACCAATTTATAAATTAAAAATAAATTACCACTGTATGATTAAATTGAATACTCTAACAATTTTCTTTTATATTCATTCATTATGCATTTCTTATTTTATATATGTCAAGGCAAATTATTTTATTTTTTAGTTTTACTTTTCTTTCCTTATGTAAGCATAATACAAGTATTCGGATAAGACTAATGTTATATAATTCAGAAACACAAGTCTATCATTATAATTATAATTTAAGATTTATATTTAATATGAATTAGATGAAAATACTTTTTCCATGTAAATAAATATCTATGACCCACTGAAATTTACGTTTTTAGTACTGTGTGACCACTACTCCATCATTGAAAATGATTTTTTATTTATCAAAAATTAATATATATTTTATATTTTATGCATTATTTTTTTGTTATTTTAATTATATTATAATAAATTGATTTTTACATAGGTTTACTAAATATTTGTATCAAACATAGGTTTTGATGATATTAAAAATTATACCATATTTTAAAACCAATATTTCCTTTCTATTCATAAACAAATTAACATTTTTAGGAAATTATCAAAATTTCAATGTAGAATATTATTAGCATATTTATTTGAAAAAATATTTATATTTTATCAAATAAAACATCTAAATGTTATAAAAAATTCAATTAATTTTTCCAACATATAGCAATAAATGACACTTTATTATTAAAACATATATTGGATAATAAAATTTCTAGACAAAAAATTGTGTTTTTATTTCCCAATAGTTAATAAATATATTTCGCAATATTGTTAATATTTATTATATATAACAATTCATTAGCTAGGTTATAACAGACATGTTAATATTTTAATACTAGAACATGGTTTTTTAAAATCGATCTTGTATACAACACTAGTTACCAGTGAAATCAAAGTAGCTAGGTTATAACAGACATGTTAATATTTTAATATTACACCATGTTTTTTTTAAATTTATCTTGCATGCAACACTTGTTACCAGTGATATCAAATTATATAATGTTAAATATTTCATAAAATATATATTCGAGTAACATTATTACCCATTATGATCTTTTTACATACTAAGGTGAAAATATGTGAGGTTACATATAGATTTATCATATTAAAAGTATATGACAAACATAGAAGATTGGACATTTAAAAGAAAATTATATCAAATCACGTGACTCGATTCATTTTAATCTAGTTTATCATTACTGATTGAATTATCCCGAGGGTTCTTACTAAATTTTTCTCATCATAATTCCTATAAATAACTAGGTCATGTTTTGATACCAATTATATTAGTATATAATTGTTTCATGTGGTTTAATATTGATACCTATCAAGGTACTCCATGTGATGCTATACCACATGTTAGAGACACACCACCATCCTCATTGGTAGTTATATCCTCACTAATTCATTGGGTGGAGATCCATGAATCATCCAATTGTCACACATGATAGACCCCACGAATTGGATTAATTTTTTTTCTATGACACCAACTATAGTGACCCAATCCTTTTATATATATTATTAAATGATTTTAAGTACATTTATCTATTACATATAAACCAACTATTGAAATATATAGCGTGTTTAAAAGAAATTATTCACAATTAGAAATCCTGAAACTAAAATAAAAAATATTTTATTTATATATATAATGATATACTTACTCAATTTGGGATCCTACAACTACATAGGATAAACTGAGGAATTCATAGAAAGAAGGGATGAGCTAAGAAGACCAGTAAGGGAATAAACACGGGATTAAAGAATAGAACGTGTGTTAAAAGTCATAACATGATAATATAAAAGTCATGTATCATGAGTATACATGTGGATTCATAACAAATGGAACATGGAATCATATTATGATATAAAAAAGGAATGTATAATAAATATATAAAATTACATAAACATGAGTCAATTCTATCAACCTAGATTACATCACATAGTTGAAATTCTCTCACATTGGGTTAGGCTTACTCTGTAATCCCAAACCTAACATCTCATGACAATAAAACAATACACAATGAATTGGATCAATATATAGAAACAACCATTATAGAAAGATCATGCATGTGTGTTGAACATAAATATTCAACCATATTGA
Source organism: Viscum album (assembly GCA_963277665.1). NCBI lineage: Eukaryota > Viridiplantae > Streptophyta > Magnoliopsida > Santalales > Viscaceae > Viscum > Viscum album. Next base: position 1,978,007,620 of record OY728127.1, on the reverse strand, counting down.
ATTTACAAATGGGTTACCCATGGAATAAAATCTGTATCATAATCATGTCTTAAGGAATAACCAATGTGAGCATAACAATGAGTTCTATAAAAGAAGATATTTATATCATTATTGGTTATTATTAAAGGAATAATAATAATATATCCTGAATAATTATGTCCAAATGAATTGGAAATAATCAATACAATGTCTAGGTAACATTAGAAATCTTTCACTTAAGTACGAGTTTATAAAAAAAACTAAAGAGTCCTTACGGATGTTAAAGACATATTTTAATCCATAAAACCCAAAATGAACTGAATTTTATCATAATAAAATGTTTTATTTTATAAAAATCATGTAGTCTTAATATGTTTTATGTAGTTTACATGAAAATGGGTTGGAAAAGGGGAAGTTCCCTTTAATCGGGTTCGCTTATCGAGAAGAAATGAGTATGAATATGTATAAAATATGAAATTTCCCATCAAACAAAGATTAATTGAGATACATACATATATTCAATAAATTTTAGCTTAATGTTTTATATTTATTTAATAATAATGATGATATAAATTATGGAATTGAAAGAAAAAAGCGTAACCAAAAGGAAATATAGATGTTTAGAGAGATCCCTTACCTTATGTCATCATATGTAATAAAGATATATGTAATGTCCATGATAATAAACATAGATTAATTAATTTATTATTTAAAAACCTATAAGACATAGATATTATTAATTTTAATTTTATTAAGTTCATTTATGGCTATTTGGATGAGTTATAAGGTTCAATTTCATCATTCACAAAGAGTTAATTTCATTATTTTATGGTCAATTCAAATGTATATAAGTTTGGATATTCAAGTTGAATGGGAATAATTATATAGAAGTGAAATTTGTATATATCAATTAACATACAGAAGTATAAGGGGTCCCATATATCATTTTTCTAAGTATGATGATGATTCCTTTGATAAAACACTAATGATATCTATCTAATTTTTTTTTTTGATTTTCCTGACCATCCTGATGTAGTATCATTCTGTTTAACATTATATCTGTAAACTATATAATAAAAAAATTATGTAAATGATAAAATCATATTTATACATAAAAATTTATTTAGGAATAGAATTGGAGGTAGTAATGGAAATTTAATATTTGTTTCCATGAGGATGATTAACCGTGATAATTTGGGCAACTATTTCATTTCATTGAATAATATATGATGAGAAAATGGGTAGACACCAGATATTACATTATAAATTAGAAATTATATTATATAACAGATAATTTATTTATTATTATATTATTGACGAATTTGGTGATGAGAAGGTATAACATGAAAAGAAATTAAGAGAGGTGGTTTAAGAAAGTTACCTCCTAACTAACTCATCTTGAAGGATCCCTTACGAAACATGAAATTGGTATTTTGGTGAGACCAAAATGACTATAATGTGTATAAGGATGTTTTTTAATATTATTTTTATTATTATGGTAGTGATATAAGACTCATGGTTGTGAAATTTAGTGAAGGAAGGGGGCCTATTTATATTTTAGTTGAGGGGTTATTTTTGAATTCCATAGTTTATTAAAATATTATTTTACTAATATTGATCCAAATACAATAAAATTGTCCTAAAATCTTAATTTTATGAAATTATAAACCATATATAATCCCAAGTGGATTTATTTATTATTATTTAATAATTTATTAAAATAATATATTCATGAAATATCATTATAGTAGAATTTGACAATATTAATTACTATGACATTAAAGAAATAAAAAAAATGTGGAAAATTATAAAAAAAAATATTTATATCGAAGACATTTATTGTTCATATATATAAATCTTTCGCATGATTAATTATCTAAAATTATATGTATTTTAATAGTTTTAATATAATAAATTTTATTTTCAAATTAGTTCAACAATTACTTTATCATCATTGTGTATGCATTTAAGATATTTATTACATCCCTAAAAATAAAAAAAACCATAAAGAAGAAAAATATTATAGCTTTATATAGAATTTTTATGGATGTACATATCTTCTAGAATACCACATATTATAAATTATATAGTTATTAAAAAAATAGTGTGAGAATTTTTACTTTCATTTAAATAAAATACTATATGGGACATAATGTCAACAAAGTGGATCCAAAATGGTCTTAAATACAACCCAAGTATTATTATGATATAAAATTACACATAAAATAATACTTATTCAAAACTTTAATTCATTTAATGTTTCTTATAATGTAAATTATAATCATTTTTATTATTTTTCTTCTCTTTTTACACACACTATATCTGCATTACATAATAATTAGAGGTAATGATAACATGTATAAAAATTAAAAATAAACTAATTTCATAAAAAAATAATTAGTCTCAATATATTCCTATATATTCATTTATTATGTATATTTACCAATTTACATGTCAATCCAATTTATTTAATTTGTTAATTTGACATTTCAAGCATTGCACAATCATAGCATAAGAATTTCGATAAGATTAATTTTTTATAAGTGAAAAAATAAAATCTATAATTAAAAATAATAATTTATGAATGATATTTAATAATTAAAAAAAATATTAATATTACACATAATTTAATATATATAAAATAAAACGTGACTATTTCAATCATTATATTTTGTAAACACATATACATTTCAAATCATATTGTCAAATTCTAGTACATAAACCATTCTATTTCGACAATTTTTGGAATTAATATTGGGTTTTTTTCTATGTTTTTATTTTTTTCCTATTATATTCAAGTTATAACACAATTTAAAATATAAATTTAGTATTTTTAAGATATCATGACACATTTGGAATTTTAGTACAATGGTGTTTCAAACAGTTTGTGTACAATTAGCAAAACCATGAAACCAAAATATGTTGTCTCTCTTAATGGATAGAAACATGTTCAAAATTTTCCAAACCATATGATGTAAACTAATTAAGATGCAAATTAATTTTGAAACCTAAATATCATCCACTTGGTTTCATTCTTCATCCTATATCCTTGGATTTAAAAACAATGGGTTAGAACTAGATATTGTATAGATTCCAACCATTTAAAAGATCTATTTCGACGGATCTTGGTGTTTTGGATATGAAGAACTCATGGTAAGGGTCTTTTATCCATTTTTTCTACATCATTTTTATTGAAAATATTTAATTATATATAAAGTAATCATATATATTGAACTTTCTGTATTGATATTTGGGTTATGGAAATATCTAATAAAATTATGTTAGATCCAATGAAAGGAATCTACAATGTGACCGAATGATCATTAGTCATTACATTATTTATAGGGATTTTTCTACTTAAGTGGTTTTTTGTATCAATATTTTTCATGATATTGATTAATTTTAGTTTCATAATATGGGTCTCATGGTTTTTTACTCATTCTCTTATTATGTTCCTTCATTCCTCTTAGCATATGGATATCATTCAGTTGTTGTAATACTATGTATTTGAGTTAATTATTTTAGGAAAATATATAATTTCAAAACAAATCTAGATTTTTTTAATATTTTTCTCTCTATATTATTATAGGGAATTATTAATGACTCTTGAAATTTTATAGTTTGGTATTCATTCGTAAAATTTATTTTTCACTTAATTGAAAATGGAAGATGCTTTCAAATCATGGTTTATTGTGTATTTGAGATGCATGTTTATTGATTTGTTATGTGACTGGAAAAGATATAAAAATGACAATTAATGACTCTAATTTGGGATTTATATTAAATAATAATCCACTAAGAGTAGGCTATATAACATGGGAACCCAGGGTACTTTCGTGTGGGATAGATTGGGACCAGAATATTTGGATTTTTATTGAAGAATAGACATAAAATAAAAATATAAATAAACATTTTTTAGTTAAGGGATTAAATTTTTGGGGTGTTCTATCTTCTTTAGGCCCATATCGTATAGATATATGGGTAATTAGTCATTTTATCATTTACGTGTGAGGATCGTAGTTCTTCCAGATTGAACATACCCGTGGACTAATTTTTATTATTCTACTTTGGAAAACTTATTTATGAAAACATTCGTTAATAAATGGTCTGAAGGTATAATATTTGAAAATGATTTATTATTTATATTGTATAAACAATTTTGAAAATGGTGATATACATTTATTTATTTAAAATTGTGTATTAAAATACTTCATACCTCATTTTCTTCAAATATGTATAAATAGTTTATATATTAAATATTTCTAATAAATCAATTAGTGGTATCCTATAATGATTAGTTAAAAATCACCATTCACATAACATTTTCTTTGTGTAGATCATGTTTTATTTGATTCTAGAGATAGAAATAAAACATACGGATGTAGTAGGAATCCATGGAAGTGAGGCATGAACAATTGGTGGTGACATCTCTTGAAGTATTTCCAAATATCACATAGATATGGGTTTTTTCTATCAAAAATAAATTTCTATTCCTATTTTGTTAAATAATATATTTTACCATATAAACATTTCTACACTATTTGAATTTTAATTGGCATGTTATATTAATTTGATAAATAATATATTACAACTATTTTGATTTTTGTACAAAAATATCATTCCGAACATTATTTTTTGATGCATGAGAACTTATAACAAACACATTGAAATCCTGACCATCCTTTAAAACATTACTTTTTGGGGATCACTTTTCTATATCAGGGATGAACTAGTTTGGTTTTTAATAAATTTGTTTGATGGGAGATTTTTTTCCATTGGCCTTTGGGTTATTGGATATGTTTTTTATTTTAAATATATGAATACTTGGAAAAATGGGGAAGGCTATGATTGAAATTCTTGGAATATCTCCTTAAATTAGCATTTAGTTACTACTATATATAGTTATTTGTGTCTCTCATATTGATTTATAATTTACTCATTATTTATTTATTATATGATCTTAGTTTTAATTTTAATTTCTCACATATATGATGTTCTCATTTATTTCTACGATGTATTACACTTCAAATTGAAGGATTCCTATAATTAATGGGGGGGTTATATAGATGATATTACATGAGTAAAACATCACATTGATCTGAATCACGTTGAATTTATAGTGTGAGATTTTCAAGTTATGTACAAGGGTGTTCTCCCTTCCCCAGATGAAGTAAGGGAAGTACAACCAAGGACTGGATGAGATAATTATATATCCAAAGGTTTTATCCCTCATATACCACCATATATTCAAGGTACTAACGATCCAATATAATTATCTAACTAATTATAGCATATTACGTATAGTTTTTAATTCATGGAAACTCTAAATCACGATAATGTGAAATGTGTAACTTTTAATTTTGAAGGCCCTTACCAGAGATACTAAAAGACGATAATACATGAAAAAACATGATTTATAAGATTTTAATGAGTTCAATGTAATATTTTTACAAAATTATTTCCCTATATTAATGATGATCGATAAATCCATGGATATCCATAGCCTAGAACATGGTGATCAGAATATAATGGAATATAAAAAAATATTTTCCCGAATAGTTTTTTTTTCACTTGAGAGTGTATCAAGTGATAATGTAAATGATAAGAGGTTATACATGATCTTGTGGATAAATATTAAATATTTATTTCATATGATAAATATTAAATCATTTGATTTGGTGATTGTCAGTGATCTAGTAGAAGAGATTGAACTGTTCGGAAGGTTCAGATTAGCATGGGTTACTCATCCACCAAGTTGTTGTTTCAGTAACATCAATGAAATGAATAGGATATAGAAGGAGGTGTTTATCTGTGGTGTATGTGGACCACAAGAAAATACTAAAACCCCAAAGTAAAATAAAATTAAAAGTGCACCATTAACATGATACAAGTTTTCAATGATAGGGCACACGACACCGACTTTGGTTACACCTCTTAAATTATTTAACTCTTATGGGATCAAAGGTCACTAAAAATTGTATTTTATATATTTTTCTTCTCAATATCATAGTAAATGATCATAATAATGTAAATAATATTGATATATATTAGATACATATAAAATATATAATTTCAGGAACATGTTTTTAGGATGAAAGACTTTCACATAGTGGAAGAATATCCAGAGGATGCTGATGTGGACCCTATAACCTAGAATAGTAATATCATTATTTATTCACAATTTATGACTACATAATTTGATTCTTGTTCCTTTTATTACTTTAAATAAATATATTTTTTACCACCTAAAACATCAATTCAAACCAGTGTAATTTCACTTGTATATGATGAATCCTCTTAGAAAGAAAAATGAGTATTATTTATGACATCCCACAAGATAACATCTGACATTGGAATCTTTGATAATTTAGTATATTAAGGATCTTAAAATTAGTTTATTTTATTTTATACGTAAGATGGATATGTTTCTTTCCCATAATGTAGGTATATATTAATATTTGTGGCGGGTGTTTCTTAATTCCTCTGATGGAAACTCTGAGATGTTTTCGGGAGGGTGCTATATGAGATATTGTCAAGTCGTGCATAATTTACTATATCAGATAATATTGATGACCTCTTTTGTAGTTGAACATACTAATCAGACTATATGTTTAATTATTACTTCGGTGGTTAAGTAATTTTGTAAATTGTTTCCAGATGATATTTCTTATGTTCCCCTTGAGACATAAGCTTAATATTCGATTGATTTGGTGTTGAGAACTAATTTAATCTCCATTCCTTCATATCATATATCTATGGTGTAAATGGAGGAAACAAATTATTAAACAAATGATTTTAAAGGTAATCTAAAAATTTGTCTTAATGTATCACATTAGAAATCCTTTGTTCCTTTTATTGAAAAGAGTATGAGATTATCATTTTTGTGTCTATTATTTGAATCTAAATCAAGCGGTGATTAGGAATAAGTGTCCTTTAACCCATATCCATGAATTTATTTTTTAATTAATGGGGTTCAAGTGCTTATGAAAATTGGAAATTCAGTTTTTATATAACCATCTCAGTGTTAAGGATTCAGATATTTGAATGACTACTCGTAGGAGTAGGTATGACCACATTGTTATCTTATAATGTTGTTTGATCTGACTAATGATCACGATTTTTCCACAACCACGATGAACTATTTTTTAACTCATATCAATTTAAGGTTATAATTTTTTTCATAGATAAAATTCAAATTAACTATAAAAATAAATAATATGATAGCTATCTCCCAAAAACAATTCTAGGAATATCATTGGATCACTAAATTTATATAGTGTTATAGAAATTCAATTTTTATATTTCAAAACAAATGTCCTAGGGACTTGTGGTTTTAGAAAATTATACAATAGTTGATCCTAAAATTCTTAATGTTGTCTTATCATGGGAGTAAAAATAAATATTCTTTGAGATATAATGATTCTTGGACATGAAAAGATATAATCAGTGGATTTTTACGTACATCTTAATGATTGCATATCAGTTGAATGCACTAATCAAGAAAATGGTAAAGTTCATATGGTAATTTAATTATCATAATTTCATTGATGAATTCAGGTTAAATTTAATTCCAACTCAATTACATATTTTAACTGAATTAAGATAGCTCTAGATGGTGTTTTTATACTTTAGATGTAGATCTTTGCTGTGATATTATTAAAAAGTTTATATAGTGTTGTATGATTCTCGATTTCTCTAGAAACATGAGAAGAATTTTTTTCAATATTATTTACATATTGTTATAGTTATTTATTCTCTGAAGAGTTAGAAAAATTATCCCTATTTGTAATGGAAGCCTATTTATTGTCATATAATATTATGAGTAATACTTTTCTCTAAAAAGATATGAAAGAATGATATTGGTGATGGGTGTAGTGTAATTATTTATTAAACATAAACATCAACCATTCATTAATAATTTTTTTATTTATATATATATATATATAGAAATCACCCATGAAAATTATTAATGGTATCAAAATATGAATGGGTTATTATGGGACTATTTTAACAAATATACTAAGATGTGATGGACGAAGATACTATTATGGTTCCTTCTAGTTTTCAGCTGATTTACTCACTTATTGATGTTATTTTTCTATAATTTTAATAGGATGAAGTGTTTGGGAGTTTAAATAACAATTTATATGATGAGGATAACATTTTAATGGGTTTTTTTATCATAGAAAGGTATTATAAGATACAAAAACTTTTCATTATTCATTCATCTATACACTAATAGAAAGATAAACTATACCAATGGTTTAGAAGACTATTTTCATGTTTGGGGTTTGGAGACAGAAAATATAAAAACCAACAGGGTTTTTATCCCATCACATTATATTTATAATCCAAAGACCAAACCACTTACCTAACATATCATTTTATAAAATAATATTTTACACACATATATATATATTCATAATTAATTTAAATAATCTTATTTAATTTTGTTTGAAAAATGATTAAAAAAAGTATGGGTACCTATACCACCAGATTTGAGAACCATTGGTATATGTTCTTTGAATATTTGAACTATAAAAATGTTTTGGAAGAGACCATAGGCATATGGTGGACCTATACCAAAGGTTTATCCAAAACCATTGTTATAAGGTATTTATAAGTGACCTATACCAATTTTTTTTGTGAAACCATTGGTATTAGTCCTATTTAGTGACCAATACCAATGGTTTGGAAGAAACCATTTTTATAGGGTGGCTAAAAGAGACCTATACTAATATTTTTACAAAACCATTGGTCTAACTATCTGTAATGTACTTATGCCAACCGTATTGTATAAAACATTTTATAGATACATTGGTAAAAGTCATATTTCATGTAGTAATAAGATTAATTATAATAGTAAGATATAATTTCCCTAAAAAGTCTATTCATCCTGGCATGAAATATATTTTCATTGAAATAAAATGTTGGTTATGGTGGCCATGTACGGAAGAAGACTATATAGAATACATGCCTCATTTCCATACCTATTAGTAGATATTGATTGAAAAAAAATCCTTCAATCATAGATCATCCATTCTCAGTACCAATCATGTAATGGAAAGATGATTATGTGGATTTTATCAATGGGATACCATGGACCCATATGGAAAAAATTCAACATGGGTGTTTATTGATTGAATAATCATGCATGTTCATTTCGTTCCAATTTGAGACGGTACAAATGTTTAAGATTTTGAAAATACATATATTATAATGATTTGAAGATTTAATAGTGGTTTATGTGAAATTATTATAGACAGGGACCACTAAATAACCTATAAGTTTCGGAATGTAATCTAAGAGTTTGTGGGTAATAATGTTAAGATTAGCAGTAATTATATTCCTAAAAAAAGAGATAGGAAGTGTAATATTTAGATTTTTTTGGATATGTTGTGCGATTAGATCATCTATATTACATTCTCCTTGAATAAATATCTAGGATTCAAATTGGTTTATTATAAAAATATTTAACCTTATTACATCATAATTTCTCCATATGTGTCTTTTTTACCATCTTTGCGAAACCACCTCTTTATTTTTCAATGGTGGATAAAATTACATCAGTGGGACCCTGAATTTTCTAGAATACATTGATGAAAATAATGATTTTTTATGTATTTTTTTATTATTCTGTGTTGGACTAAATATTATGGTGATCATCAACACAGTCCTTTGGTATTTTTGATAGGTGTTCTTATGTTCATGAATGTTTCACCACAATTTGTTCACCACCACCGTTGAACGTAAGGGAAAATAGATCTGATATGTGAGGTTACATTTAAGATCACTGACTGGATTCATATAGTAGATTATTATTTATATTTCTCTATTTTAGTTGACTTATTTTAATGATGTTTTCCATTTTCCAAGAATAATAATTACCATCTTAATCTCTAAAATGTATTGATAATGGAATATATTCTTTTGGAAGTGAATTTTTATTTTGTTAAATATCTAGTTAATGTGGTTGATAATTAAGAAATAGTACTCTATTGGAAATTTATTCTAACCGTGTATGTGTTTTGACAAAATAAAATAGATTTTTACCATACTTTGGAACATGAATAATTGATTATGGTGTAGTGGACTTACAGAAACCTAAGAACAATATATATGGATATTACATCATTTTGGAAGAATATTCATCACATTACAAAGTTACATTCTTGAGGAGCTTAATTGATTAGTGTCTTTATAAATTGAGAATCAAAATCATCTATAAAGGTGAATTCTCTTCGACATCCCACATAAAGATCTATCCCTTTAGTAGTAATACTAAACTCCATTCATAATAAATTACGGAAAGGAAACATACGAATGGTGGATACTAGATGTTATGTAATGGTAAATGAAGGTTATCTGTAATCATAAAATTAACATAAGGGTATGATATAACGACCCATACTTTACATACATTTTTAATTCTTCAAAAATTGAAGCACACTTATTACAACATATGACAAAACCACAAAGGACCGTATAGGTATAGTGTCTTTAGAAACTGGGAAACATAAACAACTGGTTCATAAATCTTCTACAGTGTCTCCCATTTATTTCATCATATCTAGGGTCCCTTTTAGCATATTCTACTTAATATCCATTTTCCTGACCTGGGGAAAAGAAAACATAAAAGGGTGAGCTCAAATGCTCAGCAAGGGAAAATAAAGGAAATAAAAATCATATCATATCTTTTTGAAAATCAAAACCTGCAAAAGAGATCATAATATCTTAACATGGAATAAATCATAGAAGTGAAAATGAGATCCCCATAATCATAACATAAAACTTGAAACTTTGTGGCATGCACACATAATCATGGAAAATCATTTCTTGTTAGTCATGACTCATTGCCAAGACTATCTTAGTGGACAAAGTCTCTTTCTGAACCGAGTTCACTCCTCGTTTCAGTCCTGTATTACTGAACCGAAATAACCTTCCGTTCCAGCCATGTCTATCTCATGAGATATAAAATCTTTACCCAATGCATTGGAGGGAGATATAGGTCCCACCCATCTTATAATGAATCCTTTCTTATGTGTGCCACATAATCATAAAACATACATCATCGCATAACACATGTAACAAAAATGGGATTCTTGAAACATCATGACATCATAAAATCATATAAGGCAAATGACTTCATAAAAATAATTCCCTCACAATATAATCAAATCAATGTAATTAAAGGGATAAAAACATAACCCTTTATTATCTTAGATGGAAAATAATTTTGATAAAACACTTGAACTCCATTCTTGAGGAAAATATCCTTTCTTTTTCAAAAACACTTTTCTTTTCTTAACATGTCATACAATTATAAACTAAAAGAAGTTGATTAAAAATAAACTTGAAAACTTGTAAAGGAAGCCTCTTGGAAATAATGTTTTAAAAATCCATTCATGCCGTATAAGTTAAAAAAAACATTCTTCGTACTTTTGTCGGAAAAGTCAAAAAGTACCTCGTACGGAAAAACGACAAAATATTCATTTCATATTCTTTACTAAAAACTCACCTAAGGGTAAAATTGGATTTAAACTATTGCAAGTGGATGGAAACAATATTTCATATTGAGGTAACATGGATGTGGATGATAAAATACACCCCAGTAAATACTTATGAATAAACAATCTCGGATAAAAATGAGATTGTGATATTTCCCTTACCATAGGTCCGATTAGCTTTGTACGTGTCCGAAGCTCCTGTATAATGGTTTAAATAATGTTATTGACTTATTCCAGAATCATACATATTTATATGATATCATATATGGTCATATTATTAGCTTCTTGTTAGTAATATTTCATTGTTACTTGTTACTCGGGTCTTTATAACTTTTTGTTCTTATGCGTGTTTTGTCGAATAAATTCATATTCTTATCTTTAGGTTATAGATAAATCATTTCCAGAATGGTATTAGTGTATTATATACCATATTCATTCATTCAATTCATTTATATAATCATTACAAAATGAAGATCATGTAGAACGAGTCGCATCACATCGTGGAGACGGTATTCCGTACGTACGCACGAGTGATGATATCATTCCTATGATCGTGGAATTGTATTGGAGTATATATATATCATTTCAGTATCAATATTACTTCATAATAATCATATTTAGTTACTCATTACACCATTATACCCATCCTTGTAAGGTGATGGTGGAAAATAGATTACACCACGGCGTGGAGACGGTATTCCGTACGTACGCACGCGCGGTGATTTCATTTTTCCGTAGGATGGATAGAAGGTGAATTAGGGTTGTTTCATATTTATAATAACATATCAGTATGTATGTAATACTGATGTTATTACTTTATCATGAAACAACTAAAGAAGAAGAAGTTGAAGAAGAAAGAAATTGAAAAGATCGGTAATGGATATTAACTCTTCTTTGGAACGCTTCTTTGAATCCTCCATTTAAGGAACTAAGATTGGTCTTTGGAGAAGACCAGGACCTCTAGGGTTAATCTAGGGAAGTGTAGAGGAGAAAATGGCAGGGTTTGGCCGAGCTTGAGTTCTCAATTTGGTGTGAGGAGGAGGGGGAGGAGGTGCCCTTTTATAAGGGAGGAGAGGGGCACCTTAGGAATATCTCAAAATATTATTTTATATTAAATTCAAAATCGGTTTATAATGGTTCCAAAGGGTCTTATTTCGAGGATAAAGTGGGTAAGGGTCGAAATCCTATCAACCAATAGGATTTAGACAAGTTTAGGTTATTATTTTAACCTTATCAATTAGATTTAACTCTAAGTTAAATAATTTAACTCTTACCGTGTCTTTTTGTTTTCTTTCACTATATGGTTAATACACTTACTATAACATGCCAAACGAACCCCAAATTGTTTATTATTAATATATATATCCTTAGCTAAATCATTTGGCCGAACCTTAGATTTTTAGGAATAAAATAACAATTAATAATATAATATTTGATTTAAAAACTATTTTGTGTCAATTTTGACACTATTTGATATATGATTTTTGTGAAAGTCATAACAGAATTATATGTTCGAACCAAGTTGATTAAATCAACAATAATATATCATAGTAACCTAGAAAATTAGTGGAATTCATAAAAAGTCTTAAATTACATTTATTTTGGTATTTATATTATCAATTTTTTCAATATTTCATTAATAAGATAATTACTGCATCATCTTTGTGTCATAAATAAATTAAATTATTTGATGTCTAAAAATTACAAATAAAATACCATCTTGTAGGAAATCTTTTTAGCTTTCTAATGAATATTTAAAATCTAATTTATCTTATGTATAAACCCATATTAAAAATGATTTACTTATTAAACTTTGATTTTAACTATTTTAACCCTTCTTTAAATAAATTAATAATAAATGTCCTAATCTAATCCAAGTGGGCCTAAATGGTCATATTTTATTCCTAAGTTTGTTTTTGGTCGAATTACACTTGTCCAATAGAATTAGGACATGTGTTAGGGTAATATTAATATCATATTTACCCTTAGTTACCCTATTTACTATTAACCGCGATAAAAATAGTAAAAAGTTACTATTCACCAAAAAATTATTTTCATCTCATTGAACCACATTTTAGTCCTTGATATTAACCGTGTCTCTCGGATTTTTGAAATTCCATTCACAGAAGCGGTAAAATTAAGTTTTATGCAAAATTCAGTTTTTAACCTACCACTTAGTGGTTTCACTATTCATCAAAAATTGAAAGTTTTCAGAAAAATACCAAAATTTTACCCTAGGCTAATTTCGATATTCTGAGTCCAAAAATGAAGTCCCTTTTGAAAAATAAAATTTATAAAATTTCAAAAAGTGGTTATTACTATTCATAACGGCTAGTTTTAATAGCATAATGTTGTTTAGTGAAACTCGGTATTGCGTACGACGCAAGCTATCGAGGAAGGTCGCAATTGCGTGTAAAGCAAGCCAAGCAAGTGTTGTGTAAAAAAAAGATTCCTTTGATGATTTATATAACATAAAAGTCTCGGGTGTTACATTCTACCCCCCTTAAAAAGAATTTCGCCCTCGAAATTCGTCACTTTGCAACAAACAAATGAGGATACTTCTCCCTCATCATATCCTCAAGATCCCATGTAGCTTCTTCAAGTTGGTGGTTTCTCCATAAAACTTTCACCAAGCGAGTGGTCTTGTTTCGTAGGACTTTTTCGCTACGATCCAGAATCTCTATCGGCTGTTCTTCATAAGAAAGATCTTGCTCCAGCGGTACAACTTCTGAGCTGAGTACATGTGAAGGATCTGGTATGTACTTTCTCAGGAGAGATACATGGAACACATCGTGAACTAGAGAGAGATTCGGTGGAAGCGCCAATCGGTAAGCTACCTTCCCAACACGATCCAATATTTCGAAAGGACCGATATATCTAGGGCTCAACTTCCCCTTCTTTCCAAATCTCATAACCCTCTTCCAGGGAGATATTCGTAAGAACACTTTATCACCCACTTCAAACTCTAGGTCTTTTCTTCGGTTGTCGGCATAGCTTTTCTGTCGACTCTGAGCTGCTCTTATGTGTTGTTGAATAGATCTGACCTTTTCTGCCATTTCATCAACGAGATCAGGTCCTAATAGCTTTCTTTCCCCAACTTCATCCCAGCAAGTTGGAGTCCTGCATTTCTTTCCATAGAGAGCTTCATAAGGAGCCATTTGAATACTGGAGTGAAAGCTATTATTATAAGAAAATTCCACCAAAGGTAGGTGTTGATCCCAACCTCCTTTGAAATCCATAGAGCAAGCTCTCAACATATCTTCTAGGGTTTGAATTGTTCTCTCAGACTGACCGTCTGTCTGGGGATGATAAGCAGTGCTGAAACTCAACTCTGTATCCAGAGTATGCTGAAGACTTCGCCAGAACTTCGAGGTAAATCTCAGATCCCGATCAGATATAATAGAAAGTGGTACTCCATGTAATCTTACCACTTCCTTTACATATATCCTGGAAAGCTGATCTAGAGAGAAATCCTCTCTAATAGGAATGAAGAGTGCAGACTTTGTAAGACGATCAACTATGACACAAATAGAATTATTGCCTTTGGATGTTTTAGGAAGTCCTGTGACAAAGTCCATAGTGATGTTTTCCCATTTCCATTCGGGTATGGGTAATGGTTGTAACATCCCCTTAGACTTCTGTCTCTCAGCTTTAACTTGTTGACAAACCAAGCATCGAGAGACAAATCCAGCAACATCTCTTTTCATGCCATCCCACCAGAAGTACTCTTTCAGGTCCCTATACATCTTCGTGCTTCCAGGATGAATAGAGAATGAAGAACTATGAGCCTCATCCAGCAGCTCCTTCTTTAATTCGGGGATGGGAGGAACACAAACCCGTTTCCTGAACTTTATTATCCCATCACAATCAAGGTTGAATTCAGGAACATTTCTCACCTTCTTTTGTAACTCGGCATCTTCTTTCTGTGCCTCTTTAATCTTCACATGTATAGATGGTTGAACATTCATTTGAGAAAGATAAGATTTTTCCCCTTCCATTATAATTCAAAGATCCATCCTTTGTAAATCCATAAATATTGGATCTTTTGTGATCCTCATCATGGATAAACTAGCATGGTCTTGTCGACTTAATGCATCTGCCACCTTGTTTGCTTTCCCAGGGTGGTAATGGATTGAGCAGTCATAATCCTTAATCAGCTCCAACCATCTTCTTTGGCGCATATTCAGCTCCTTTTGTGTGAAAATATACTTTAAACTTTTATGATCAGTATAAATATCACACCTTTCACCATAAAGGTAATGCCTCCAAATCTTTAATGCAAAGATTACCGCAACCAACTCCAAATCATGTGTTGGGTAATTTTGCTCATGGATTTTCAACTGTCGTGAGGCATAAGCTATCACCATATCATTTTGCATAAGAACACACCCCAATACCTTCTTGGATGCATCACTGTAGATCACAAACCTTTCTCAACTACAAGGCAATGTGAGCACAGGTGCACTGGATAACCTTCTTTTCAACTCCTTGAAATTCTCTTCACATTCCTCTGTCCAGACAAACTTAACTCCTTTCCGAGTCAACTTGGTGAGTGGATTAGATAATCGTGAAAAATCTTTTACAAAACGTCGATAATATCCAGCCAAACCAAGAAAACTTCGGATCTCAGTTACTGTTGTTGGTCTTGACCATCTTTTGATAACCTCTGTTTTTGCTGGATCCACAGATATCCCCTCTTTTGAGATTATATGACCCAAAAATGCAACTTTTTGAAGCCAAAATTCACACTTGGTAAATTTGGCATAAAGCTTCTCCTTTCTCAGGGTCTTCAATATAATTCTCAAGTGATCTTTATGCTCTTCCTTGCTCTTTGAATAGACAAGAATATCGTCTATAAAGACTACCACAAATTGATCAAGATAGTCTCTAAAGACTCTATTCATTAGATCCATGAAGATAGCAGGGGCATTAGTAAGACCAAATGGCATCACTATAAATTCATAGTGTCCATACCTTGTACGGAAAGCTGTCTTTGGTATATCCTCCCATTTGACCCTTAATTGATGATACCCTGAACGAAGATCAATCTTGGAAAAGTATTGAGCTCCGCGTAGTTGGTCGAATAAGTCATCAATGCGTGGGAGAGGATATTTGTTCTTGATAGTGATCTTGTTAAGTTCTCGATAATCAATGCAGAGTCTCATTGATCCATCTTTCTTCTTAACAAATAGAACAGGTGCTCCCCAAGGTGACGCACTAGGGCGTATGAATCCCTTATCAAGATTCTCTTGGAGTTTCTTCTTCAATTCCTGCAACTCAATTGGGGCCATTCTATAAGGTGTCTTTGAAATAGGCAAAGCACCCGGTACAAGTTCTATTGAAAACTCAACTTCACGATTTGGTGGAAGACCCGGAAATTCCTCCGGAAAGACATCATCAAACTCCCGTACAATGGGCATATTCTTAATCGTGAGTTTCTCACCATCCATTTGAGATAAATAACCTTCATTTATTGGAATCAATACCCATAATATGGAAGAAATTTCCACTGGAAGGTTATGTTCATCCTTGCATTGGTATACGATCGTAGATTGATCTGGAATATGAAATGTGACTTCCCTTCTTTGGCAATTGATATGAGCTCCATGTAGAGAAAGCCAATCCATGCCAAGAATCACATCAAATTCCACTAAAGGAAGGATCACAAGATTTGCAGGAAACACTTTCCCACAAACTTCGATTGGAGAAGAATTATAAACTTTTGATGCGATTGATGTGCCATTAGGTGTTGTCACGGCTAACTCAACATCTAATTGTTGAGGTAATACGGTGATACCCTTAGAAAAGTCTTCAGAAATAAAAGAGTGGGTGGATCCAGAATCAAATAAAACATTTGCTACTTTAGAGTGGATGGTAAGTGTACCTTTCACCACATCGTTATCGTACTCCACATCGCTGATAGAAATTGCATGTGACTTTCCTTTGTCTTTAGCCTTAAGATTTTGTTGACGTCGACCATCATCATCAACCCTTGGATTTGGGCATTGATTGGCATAATGCCCCATCTCCTTGCACTTGAAACATTGAAGTGTAGTAGGTTCATTCTGTGTATCCCTTCCTTTGTTTGCATCATTAGACATCTTCTTCCCATTATCACGGCATTCAAATGCCCGATGACCTTCCTTTCCACATTTAAAACATTTACTTGTCCCTTTAAGACAACTCCCTCCATGTTTCTTTCCACACTTTGAGCATAATGGAAAGTTCATCTTCTTTTCAGTGTGCTCTTTAGAGTTTCCTTTGAATTCCATCTTCCTCTTCTTATCAAACCCATGTGACTGATGGGTTACTCTAATCTCCATCTCGACTTTGAGAGCACATCGAACGATTTCCTCGTAGCTATTGAAGTCCCTTATGGCTAACGCCCTTCGAAGACTTGGTTTTAAGCCACTAAAGAATCGATCGATCTTACTCTCAGGTTGGATAATAATACCAGAAGCGTACCATGCAAGTCTTGTAAAATTTGCTTCATAGGTACCAACAGATTCATCATCCCTTTGCTTCAGTTCAAGAAACTCTTTCTCCATCTTTGTTCGGAGAATACGAGGGAAGTACTTATTGAAAAATAAGTTCTTGAACTCGTCCCATTCCATAGACTCAATTTCATCCCTTTGCCTCGTATTCTTAACAAGATTCCACCATTGATCCGCATCTCCTTCCAAACGGTACACTGCTAGGATGACTTTATCATGTTCAGAACATTGAATAACTGAAAATATCTTTTCAGTAGTACTAATCCATTGTTCAGCAACTAATGGATCAGTAGACCCGCTGAAAGAAGGTGGACGCTGCCTCATGAAGGATTCAACAGAATGTTGCTCCCTCCTTTGTTCGTTTAGAAATCCTGCATGATTCATAGCTTGAGAAAGTTGTGTGAGCATGGCTACAAGATTTTTCATTCCATCTCCCATATCGTTTGGTTGCTCAGGGGGACAATCATTGCATTGCCCATCGCATTCCGCATTAACACGGTTCCTTCGGGTTCCAGCCATTGACTAAAACCAAGAAGAATAGTGTGAGCAACACTAATTATAATCGGAAACCACATAATTCAAGAATAAAATTTTCATGATTATGGTCTTATCCTAGGTTATTCATGGCCATTTCTAAAACACTAAGATTGTGTTCTATGCTTAGACTTATCCTTAGGGTTCTTACTAAGGCTTTCACATCCTAGTTTCCAAAGGTTGACTATACCTTTCCTCTGATACCAACTATAACGACCCATACTTTACATACATTTTTAATACATCAAAAATTGAAGCACACTTATTACAACATATGACAAAACCACAAAGGACCGTATAGGTATAGTGTCTTTAGAAACTGGGAAACATAAACAACCGGTTCATAAATCTTCTACAGTGTCTCCCATTTATTTCATCATATGTAGGGTCCCTTTTAGCATATTCTACTTAATATCCATCTTCCTGACCTAGGGAAAAGAAAACATAAAAGGGTGAGCTCAAATGCTCAGCAAGGGAAAATAAAGGAAATAAAAATCATATCATATCTTTTTGAAAATCAAAACCTGCAAAAGAGATCATAATATCTTAACATGGAATAAATCATTGAAGTGAAAATGAGATCCCCATAATCATAACATAAAACTTGAAACTTTGTGGCATGCACACATAATCATGGAAAATCATTTCTTGTTAGTCATGACTCATTGCCAAGACTATCTTAGTGGACAAAGTCCCTTTCTGAACCGAGTTCACTCCTCGTTTCAGTCCTGTATCACTGAACCGAAATAACCTTCCGTTCCAGCCATGTCTATCTCATGAGATATAAAATCTTTACCCAATGCATTGGAGGGAGATATAGGTCCCACCCATCTTATAATGAATCCTTTCTTATGTGTGCCACATAATCATAAAACATACATCATCGCATAACACATGTAACAAAAAAGGGATTCTTGAAACATCATGACATCATAAAATCATATAAGGCAAATGAATTCATAAAAATAATTCCCTCACAACATAATCAAATCAATGTAATTAAAGGGATAAAAACATAACCCTTTATTATCTTAGATGGAAAATAATTTTGATAAAACACTTGAACTCCATTCTTGAGGAAAATATCCTTTCTTTTTCAAAAACACTTTTCTTTTCATAACATGTCATACAATTATAAACTAAAAGAAGTTGATTAAAAATAAACTTGAAAACTTGTAAAGGAAGCTTCTTGGAAATAATGTTTTAAAAATCCATTCATGCCGTATAAGTTAAAAAAAACATTCTTCGTACTTTTGTCGGAAAAGTCAAAAAGTACCTCGTACGGAAAAACGACAAAATATTCCTTTCATATTCTTTACTAAAAACTCACCTAAGGGTAAAATTGGATTTAAACTATTGCAAGTGGATGGAAACAATATTTCATATTGAGGGAACATGGATGTGGATGATAAAATACACCCCAGTAAATACTTACGAATAAACAATCTCGGATAAAAATGAGATTGTGATATTTCCCTTACCTTAGGTCCGATTAGCTTTGTACGTGTCCGAAGCGCCTGTATAATGGTTTAAATAATGTTATTGACTTATTCCAGAATCATACATATTTATATGATATCATATATGGTCATATTATTAGCTTCTTGTTAGTAATATTTCATTGTTACTTGTTACTCGGGTCTTTATAACTTTTTGTTCTTATGCGTGTTTTGTCGAATAAATTCTTATTCTTATCTTTAGGTTATAGATAATTCATTTCCAGAATGGTATTAGTGTATTATATACCATATTCATTCATTCAATTCATTTATATAATCATTACAAAATGAAGATCATGTAGAACGAGTCGCATCACATCGTGGAGACGGTATTCCGTACGTACGCACGAGTGATGATATCATTCCTATGATCGTGGAATTGTATTGGAGTATATATATATCATTTAAGTATCAATATTACTTCATAATAATCATATTTAGTTACTCATTACACCATTATACCCATCCTTGTAAGGTGATGGTGGAAAATAGATTACACCACGGCGTGGAGACGGTATTCCGTACGTACGCACGCGCGGTGATTTCATTTTTCCGTAGGATGGATAGAAGGTGAATTAGGGTTGTTTCATATTTATAATAACATATCAGTATGTAAGTAATACTGATGTTATTACTTTATCATGAAACAACTAAAGAAGAAGAAGTTGATGAAGAAAGAAATTGAAAAGATCGGTAATGGATATTACCTCTTCTTTGGAACACTTCTTTGAATCCTCCACTTAAGGAACTAAGATTGGTCTTTGGAGAAGACCAGGACCTCTAGGATTATTCTAGGGAAGTGTAGAGAAGAAAATGGCAGGGGTTGGCCGAGCTTGAGTGCTCAATTTGGTGTGAGGAGGAGGGGGAGGAGGTGCCCTTTTATAAGGGAGGAGAGGGGCACCTTAGGAATATCTCAAAATATTATTTTATATTAAAGTCAAAATCGGTTTATAATGGTTCCAAAGGGTCTTATTTCGAAGATAAAGTGGGGAAGGGTCGAAATCCTATCAACCAATAGGATTTAGACAAGTTTAGGTTATTATTTTAACCTTATCAATTAGATTTAACTCTAAGTTAAATAATTTAACTCTTACCGTGTCTTTTTGTTTTCTTTCACTATATGGTTAATACACATACTATAACATGCCAAACGAACCCCAAATTGTTTATTATTAATATATATATCCTTATCTAAGTCATTTGGCCGAACCTTAGATTTTTAGGAATAAAATAACAATTAATAATATAATATTTGATTTAAAAACTATTTTGTGTCAATTTTGACACTATTTGATATATGATTTTTGTGAAAGTCATAACAGAATTATATGTTCGAACCAAGTTTATTAAATCAACAATAATATATCATAGTAACCTAGAAAATTAGTGGAATTCATAAAAAGTCTTAAATTACATTTATTTTGGTATTTATATTATCAATTTTGTCAATATTTCATTAATAAGATAATTACTGCATCATCTTTGTGTCATAAATAAATTAAATTATATGATGTCTAAAAATTACAAATAAAATACCATCATGTATGAAATCTTTTTAGCTTTCTAATGAATATTTACAATCGAATTTATCTTATGTATAACCCCATATTAAAAATGATTTACTTATTAAACTTTGATTTTAACTATTTTAACCCTTCTTTAAATAAATTAATAATAAATGTCCTAATCTAATCCAAGTGGGCCTAAATGGTCATATTTTATTCCTAAGTTTGTTTTTGGTCGAATTACACTTGTCCAATAGAATTAGGACATGTGTTAGGGTAATATTAATATCATATTTACCCTTAGTTACCCTATTTACTATTAACCGCGGTAAAAATAGTAAAAAGTTACTATTCACCAAAAAATTATTTTCATCTCATTGAACCACATTTTAGTCCTTGATATTAACCGTGTCTCTCGGATTTTTGAAATTCCATTCACAGAAGCGGTAAAATTAAGTTTTATGCAAAATTCAGTTTTTTACCTACCACTTAGTGGTTTCACTATTCATCAAAAATTGAAAGTTTTCAGAAAAATACCAAAATTTCACCCTAGGCTAATTTCGATATTCTGAGTCCAAAAATGAAGTCCCTTTTGAAAAATAAAATTTATAAAATTTAAAAAAGTGGTTATTACTATTCATAACGGCTAGTTTTAATAGCATAATGTTGTTTAGTGAAACTCGGTATTGCGTACGACGCAAGCTATCGAGGAAGGTCGCGATTGCGTGTAAAGCAAGCCAAGCAAGTGTTGTGTAAAAAAAAGATTCCTTTGATGATTTATATAACATAAAAGTCTCGGGTTGTTACATATGACATGATAATCATAACATTAAATGATCATACCCTTTTTATCCAAGATCATATTCATGAGCCATGACATAAATATTGGTTGTTCATAAGACATGAATAACAATTAATCAATGAAAATGATTCTGGAGGTCATAACATTGGATTAATACAATGAATTGTGGAATACACATCATTTTATAACATTTTGAGCATTTATATATTGGGAAGGTTCACTCATTTAGCAAGGTAAATCAAATCAATCCCTCACACAATCCTATAGACATAAAACCCAGTCTACACAAATCATTGTGAACATGAACGATATGTCCACACATAATATTTTGAACATGTAATTAGGTTCAAACATAACATTGTGAAAATTTAATTAGGTTCATGCATAACAATTTTAACATGTAATCATGTTCACACATAACATAGTGGAAATTTATTAAGGTTCACTAATAAAATTGTAATCATGTAATCTGGTTCCCACATGAGAGTCAACTTTTCACTCTGCATCACTCACTGATGATGCCATAAGAATCGATGGTTGGACTTCTGGCTCCCTCCACCTCTTTAGAGTGGGGAGCCCCTCGTCTCCTTCTTCCCCACCCTGCCGCCTTCCATTTTTTACTTTATTAAAACCTTGAACACTTCTAAAGATCCCAGATATCCCACTTGGACCAAAGGTCCCAGATCTATTCGAAGGCTCGCCTAATCTTCCTCTCTCACTTTCAGAGTTCACCAATATATTGAGTCTCTTCAACCTAATCCTGGTATCTCATTTCCAGCAATAAAATCACTTATTTTATGATTTTTATCATTTAGTTTTTGACTCGTGGTGTTTAAATCACCTAGCAGTGGTAGGTCTTCTAAAATGAAATAACATTATGTTTAGGACGACAACTAGAGATGATCATTCAACCATGTGGTCTAGTACCCCACAGATCAAATAGATTCTACTTTTACATCTTACATTGGTCCTTAAATTTCCACATGAAGAGGGATGCACTAAAGACCACGATTTGGGTAAGCCTCCTAACCCCCCCCCCTTCCATTTCATAACCTTTCTATCCTGAAGTTCATTATAAACCTTATTGGGTATTTTTTTGTTCGTATATTCTAATGGATGTAGTTAGCCATCTTGTTTCCCTGGAATCTTCATTGGGGATGATGTGTCTAAGGTTCCATTGAATTGGGTCTAGATTTCAGTTGGTGAAAATTTTAGGTGGAAGAAATTTGTCATATAATATCCTTGGAATTATTTCTATATATATTTTGTTCATCTTGGACATTGTTCCCATGTGTGTCGTACTGGGTCTCAAATCATATGAATATAGATTTAGAATGATAGTAGTAACAACAATAAAGTCCATGGAGAAGTTTAGTTGGCTCATTCCAGAGAGGTTCATCGTGATGTTGTCCCGCAAGAGGTCAATACTTATTATAAGTCACTGATTCAACCTTCTTCTGTCGACATTTATCTTCCTTAGTGAGGAATTACAATTTAGGGGGGATCATATGGGTATATTTGGGATTTATCATCCTATCCAATAGAAAGGAAACATGGGGAACTAATAGGCAATTTCCATACATAGTTCATTTACTAAGGTTGTAAAATCACTTGGTAATTCATTACATGACAAAGAATTTGTGCACCAATGGTTAGAGGTAGGTATGATAGCTAAGACGGAAAGAAGTAGGCCATTAATGGGAAAATATGAATTGAGGGTCTATGATGTTTCCATGCACTTGAAGAATGAATTCAGATGTCCTTATTTTATTATCAATTTTGATATTGTTGTTGAGGCAGTGAAACCTGGACAAGAACTAATACTTGTTTTTATTAGTGAGAATGATGGATTGGAGACACTGGATCCCAGGTCACATTTTCCAGTTAGGGAACTCCTAGATCAGAATATATCAAATCAAAATAACATGGAATATTATAATAATGATGAATCATGTTCTCTTGAGATTCATAACAATTTTTTGTTTTTATCATGAAGCGAGATTGGACCTGAAGATCTTGAATGGTGGAAGAAAGTGATGCCAAAAAATAAAATGAAATGGGGTTAAACAATGTCTATTGAAAACATAGAGAAAAATGATAGAGATAGTTTCTATCGACAAAAGACAATTTATGAATAATAATCCTATGAGGATATGAATGTTGGATCCAATCTAAGCAAGGGAAAACATGGAAGCCTTAAATATGGGAATTTCCCAATTCATAATGGATCGGTGAAAGCCAGAACCCATAATTATTACTTGCCACTCCCCAAAACAATTTATATCTAATATTTAGGAATGAAAGGAAATGAAATAATAATAGAAACTATATTAGAAACCACCAAAATAAATCTGAAATGTGGTGAACAATGAAATGAATAATGAACTGTGGGAGAAGACTAAGGATACCCTTTTGAGCATATCCTTAATTATCAGGAAGAGATGATTAAAAATGTTTTTCATGTCAATGCCTCCAAATAAGAGGTTAAATCTTTTTTGAAAGAAGGCTGCGTGTTGAAAAAAATGAGGAGCAAGAATAATGGATAAACAAGAAATACAGGACAATGGAGCAGGGCTTCAGAAATGGTAAAATCAACAAGGATGAATATTTACATACAATAGACAGAACAACTAATCATTTTGAAGAGATTCTTAGTGAGAATCGAGATCGTCAGTTTATTTCACTTCATTAGGAGTAATATAATGTCTCAAATTCAACAAGTTATATTCCTGTTTTTAATCATCTTGTGAGATCTTTCAGTAATAATATTATCATCATTTTTGTCTAAGGTTTCCACTTATCATAAAAGTGGATTTTCAATAAAAAATTATATTTTTTGGTGGTTCACCGAGGACATTTTGAACAAGTAATCGGTGTCACGCATAAGCTGTTGCACCTCTTTAGTGGGAAACCCTTATATCCCATGTGGAATCCCTTTTTTAATAGTGGATCAGGTTACAATTTCTTCCCATATTGTATCATACCTATCAACTTTTTTCACATCATTATATCATGATATATAAATCATTACACAATGCATTGGATGTAGATATAGGTCCCACAAATCTCATAATGAAATCCTAATTTTGTGTTTTACAAGATAAAAACCCATCATCATATCAAAACACATGAATTTAAATGGGAATCAATGAAATTTCATCATATCATAACATATGGAAATAGATAATATTCATAATCATTTCAACATTTAATATCTTGTGAAAAGATGGAATTTTCATATGAATTTTAATATTGTATATCCCATGGAATATTAAAATGTTTCATAAAAAAATTATCAACATAAAAATAAAACATTATTATAAAGATTAATAATTGGTTCATTGTATAATATCCCCAATTAAGAATAATATATATATAAAACTATTTCATTATATATAGAGAATAATTTTTAAAGATCATATTGAGAATTCATTATTCAAAATTACATTTCCTGGATAATAGTTTTTAATACATAAATTAATTTTAAATTCTATTCCTTATGAAAAATTCAAAACAAAATATTAATTAATTCTTATAAATAATTTAAATAATTTATTAACAATGAAACCATTTCATAATTCATAAAATTTTCTTTAAAACATAAAACATTTATAAAACCTTTTCAATGAAAATAACCATGAATACATAAGAAGGAATATTTTAAAATAATTAAAAACAATTCTTGAATCATATATCATTTTTAAAATCCAATTACATTAAAAATATAATAAAATATAATTTAAAAAAATGTTTGGAAACATTTTTATAATACACTGTTTTTGAATAAAAGAAACTTTAGACATAACGGATAAATAAAAAAATATTTTTTTAAAAACTTTTTATAAATTATCTTGATTGAAAAATATTGGAAATATGATACCATAAAATGAATATTAAATTAATAGTATGTGTTTAATAAAATTCATGAGTTTTATGAGGATATGGATCATAATATTTCATTAAGGGAAGCATAATCAAAATCAATCAAGATAAATCATGAGATTGTTTAAATAAGCTCTTACTACATTGGTAACTTGCAGTCAAAATCCCCTTGAATGAATAATAATAAATTAATAAAAAAATAATTAAAATAAATAAATTCATGGTATTACATTTCAAAACGGAGTATATAAACCACGTAAAAGAATATAGGTTCATACCATAACATGGGGTTCAAAATGGAAAATTCTGAAAAAACTACCTTACGAATTTGGAAAATTATGAACACCAAATCCCATGAAATGTAAACAATGAAACAGATATATAAATAACCGTAATTTTATGTAAAATAATTAAAAAATTATTTCTTGGGAATTATAAACACCACACAAAATTAATGGGTGGTGAATATTGAAAATGTCTTGGTGAAATAAAAATGAGACTAGAAATCACCTTTCTACTTGAATAACTATTCAATCATGAGATATTGAAAAGAATAACATTAATAGAAAAATTTAATATGATGAAATATATTAAATTCAGGATATAAAGTCTAATTTGGAATCGTATACACCACGTAAAATAATCAATTGGTGAATATGGAATGTAACTCAAAGAAATAAAATTGTGAAGACCAAAACCCTAATTAATTGAGTAACTTTTGAATGATTCAATATGAAAGAGAATAACATTAACATTAACTTATAATATCACTAAACAAATTAAATTAATCATATAATGTTTCATAGGGAGTTTTAGACACCTTATAAATTTACATAGGTTCATAATGAAAAATTTGTCTCAATGTAATGTAAATTGAGACAAAATACATTACCTTATGTCTTGACATTATTCGTCTCTGTTAAACCCTATTGTATAATAAATATAACTTTATTTTGACTCTAAAAAATAAAAAATATTATTATAAAACATAAAATATATTCTTTTATTTGGAGTTTATATTACCCATTTATTTGAAATTCATGTTAATGATATGTTTTAGGTAATAAGCACCTTGTTTTTTGTATATTTTATGACTTGATATTATCCATAATTATTAAATTGATAGTTATTTTATTATTTATATAATTTAAAAAATTATATTAGTATAATATATATTTAGTATATATAATTATTTATAAAATTATATTAAAGGTAGAAATATGAAATGAAATACACCATTCAAGGATATGGTAGGTCATACGTACACATGAAAGCTGTTTCAATTTTCATGTAGTATTTTTAATGAATGATTAGTAAATAATATATATATATATAATGTTTATTTTATAATTATTTGGTAATTTTTTATCGAAACATTTATTAGATTCACCATTAATACATTCTATTTATAGTTGGAATGAATCACAACACTTTGAGGTGGCAGTTTTCAACACATCCACAATCAAATTTATGAAATTCAAAAATAATAGAGAATATGAAGCTATGTGTTATATAATAGTTAAATAATAATAAATTATTAATAAATTTAATATGAATAATATAAAACTAGCAATTTAATAATTATTTTTCAACCCTTATAGGTGGTAATAGATGAATGAATGACATCAGCTCGCGAGGCGGTTGTCCGCAATACACAGGAATGATGATTTCATATACCATTTTATGGAAGTGTGTGAAGGTAAATGTAATACTACTAAAGGATAAAAATAACAATATATTGATACTATAAATGATATTATTCAGGATTTATATATGAATAACTAAATGGTTTGTGAAAAAAATAAAACAAAAGTGCTCGTTGAAGAATGTCATTTCATCTTTAGGTAACTCCTTTTGGTTTGCACCAATGGACCACCTTTGTTATATTTATACCCATTGATAGGATTCTAGGATTATAGGGGGAATGTTGGGAGATTAATTTGGTAGTTTCTTTGCTGAGAAAAATGTCTTGATATGTGTGAATATGTGAGGGGGAAAGTAGTGAGTTCCTATTTATAGTGTTGTTGGATCGACATTCATGTTAATACAAAAAGGTAAACACTATTGGGAGGTATCCATTTAAAATGTGCCTCAAATAATGTTTAATTTTACATCAAGTATGTGAAATGTTTGAAATATTGGAATATAATGGATTTTGGAAAAGGTTCAAGGTCATTCCCTCTCCCAATTATGTTTGATGTTTAACTACTAAGTAAACAAATTTTTTCCACAATCATTGTTTTTAATTTCAATCAATTACCGTTGAAATAAAACACAAATTTTACCTCACAATACATAAAAAATATTGATTCAAAACATGGAATAAATTTTGGAATCTTCTTATAATATATTTGGAAGAAATTAATTATAAATCAATCCCACATAGGGGATGTAAAAATTTGTTTTTAGGTAAATAATACAACATTTTTAATTTTCTATATCCAATTTAAATTTAAAGCTGATAAAAATAATAGAAATTGGATTAATTAATTTATAATTTGACTTATTATAGTTGAAAAAAAATTAACTATACATATAACGTCGAATAAAATTATGTGTGCAATTAAAATTTGTTTTTTACACTATCTATCAATTAATTAATTTTTGTAGAAAAGTATAAAATAATTTTTTGCAGTCTGTGACTTCTCATTTTGTTACATTTCTATTTTTTGGAGGATTTCATAGCAGGTTCATAGGGAGTATAGAGATATTCAATTTCTATAGGCTGGAAGTAGGGATATTACACATCATGTAAATGAATTTCATGATATTAATGTTCGTTTGACAGTTTGCCCAGAGGGTTTCACGATATTCACACATTTTTTACATTGTGAAAGTTGTTTCAAAACATGTAATATTTCAATTTTTAAAATAACTAGTAAAATGAATAGATTGCATGTTTTTTGGCCGAAATTGAACACATGGTATTACACAACGTGAAAGGGTATTAAACATTATGTAATACCACAATCCAATGAATTTTTAAAATTCCATTTTGGATGATTTATTTTTTTCTTTATCCTTTACTATTTCGTCCTCTCATTTTTGGTTAACCAAAGGGTCCTTTAAATTTCTTTTAATAATTCTTCATCAATCTTTGATAGATTAATCATAGTGGTTGTTTTTCAGAGATATGCGGTCAATCTGTGGTGATTTCACACTGCTTTATGGTTGGTTTTGTTCATTTATTATTTTGGGGATATTATGTGGTGGGTTTTCTGGTATGGGGTGCATTTTTGTTTCATTTTGATGAATAATTGGTGTGGTAAAGGTTGATCCATAGTTATTTTGGTGAAGATGCAGATCACAGGCGTTCTTCTTCACCCTACAGTGTGTAGATCTTGAAAATATTCCTTGAAGTAAGAATTCCCTCATTTCACATTATTTGTGAATCATGCGGGATGTGTTTTAAATTCTTTATATATGGGTTTTTTTCAACTGAATAAATGATAATTGACTATTTTATTTTAATTGAACTGCGTAAAGGTGTTTGAACAACTAGTTTTAAAAGCCTGTTTGTTATTATAATATTTCATTTGTTCAATCTTGATGACCTGCTAAAAATTATTACCATTGGTGGATTTGATTGTGCAGGATATTCTTATTGTGTTTTTTATTTTTATTTTAGTGTTTGGTATCACCCTAATATGGAAATTTTATAACCACATATTTATGGGTAATAAAATGGTTACCCCATGATTATGATTTGTGTGATTACACCTTTAAGTAAAGTGTAATGTTATAAAATCTCCCTTGGGATTATGTGGAAAATGATTCTGATTTAATGTGATGTGTGGCCATTATTTTTGGGGTGTGATGCAATATTTGGCCATGTGTTCATGATTAAAGAATGAAAACATGTGGTTCGGTGTATGTGAATGTTAGTTCGTTTGGCCATACCTGTGGGTAGGGAGGTGATGATATATTGAGCTATTTTTGGAATGTGGTTTTGTTGTTCTAGATACAAGGGTAGTGATTGAACAACTAAATGATATTTTTTGTAATAATTTTTGTAATGGTTTTGGATGGTTTTCATAGTTGAATAGAATTGTTTAGTGAAATATTAAAATGTGGGTTTTGTGGTTAAATGTGGTTGATTTTAAATAAAAAATTGAATGGGTTTTAAAAGGGTGTAAATTTGAAGCCACATTTGTTTATCTATGATCTTCACCGTTTAAAATGATTTTTCTAGTCATTAATAAATGCATTTAAAGGTAGCTTCAAGGGTGTTAATATTATGGGTTGGTAGGTTTGTTTGAGAACCCATAGGTTTGGCTTGACTTCCTGTTACTATATATGTATAATTGTATTTCTCAATTTTTATTTTTATATTCACCACACCCTTTTTGAGAATTATGTGATGAACACATGTATAGGCATGGGGATGACTTTCGAAATATCTCAGGGGGGGATGGATGGATGGCCACCCACTCTTCCCTACTCCCCCATCAATGTGAGGTAGGTATTTCAAATTATGTGATGATCAATGGTCTATTAATGCATTAGATAGTTGTTGTGGTATCCGAGGTGTCCTTTGGATGAGTTGTGATACAGTATCATAGGTGTCTTTTTGATGAGTTGTGATGTGCTGTATCATATGTCTTTAGAATGAGTTGTGATGTGTTTTCATATGTTTCTTTAGGATGATATTTGATTTGATATGATATGTTTTGAGGCCTAGGTGTTTGCATGTGGCATGTGTTTGTGAGGCCCATGTTTTTGTGGGAGGGATGTGTTGTGAGGCCATAATGTGTATTGGCACGACACGTTTTGAGTCCCAGGTGTGTGCATGTGGGATTCATTGTGAGGCCTATGTGTGTGAGAGATGGATTTGATTTTGTATATTCAAAAGAGATCGTAGATCCAAGGTTTTTTCTATGGGGGAGTAAGAGTGGATAATATATGAGATTGTGGTGTGGGTTACTCTATCATTGATGTGATGTGTTGTATATTACAATAATTACATTTTAGTTTTTTCTTAGTGTGACTTGGCGACGTTGGGATGGCTATTATACCAGTATAGGTGTTATTTGGATCTTATGTTTTATCACAGGTTGATTAATATAATTCATTCATATGTCCATGAGAGACACTGTTTTTTTCTACTATGTATACTTGTATTTTCACCCTGCAAATATAAAATGGTTTTCATGTTTCCATGAGGATTTCACTAAATATAGTTGTCCTTAGTAGCTTGGATCAGGACAATTGTCTTGTCACTTCACTAGCATTACTTTTGAGAATTTAAATTTCATACTTTACTGTATCTAGGATAGTTTTATTTTATACATACATGTGGGTTGGTTTGGGTTTCTCTTTTAGAGTTTGTATTGGTTTTGTTTGGGGAAAATTCATTATGTCTCCCGATATTATTTCTTATAATGGTAAGATCCTCTAATATTGTGATAAATTCACACCCCTTGTTCTAGTTTCCATCATGATGGATATAGTAGGTGGAACTCATGGGCCAATATCGCGCTTTATTAATTTTAATCCGCTGATTGGTGTATTAGATGAAGGGGGTCTTAGTTAAGTGGAATTAGTGGTGACAGTTGAGAGATAGTATGGAGTTTGGAGTTTTCCATAGACAGGGTTGCATGGGTTAGTAGGGAAATAATTTTAAATTATGTTGGTCAGTGACATAGGCTAGGTAATTATATCTAGTAAATTGGATTATAGGGACCTCCATGATGCAATGCATGGACACTAAGCCTACCTAATTGCCTAGTGAGGCTACTTCAGTATAAAACTAGTGTCATAGGATACGTTAATGTATCTTAATTACTTGTGTCCTTATTTTAATTAGGTTATTCTGGGATAGTTGAAATATATAAGAAATAGATTAAAGGTAATTAAAATAGATCAAAATAAAATTCCATACTACTTGATATTTGGAAATACTTCTTCTCCATTTAACAATGGCTAATGGAAGTCATCCAGGTATGCATTAAATAATTGAGGTTCACCAGGATGATCCATTTGATCACCATAGGGTTGATCCAGTTGAATAGGAGGATCAGTAGAAGATGACATTGTGCGCATTCCAGTAGATGATTTTGGGAATGTAAAAGGAAAGTGTTTTAGGTGTGGAAATAGAGATATGGATGGAGTATATCAATTTTTTTCTATTTGATTCGTGCCCTGATGTATTGTTGGGTATTATTAGTAATAAATACTATGTGAAGAGATGTATGTTAGTATTGGATGTTGTATCTGGGAGAGAGAAAGGCAAATGATGTTTTTGGGGTCGACTTTCAGAATTAGATTCAGGCATAATTTTTTTATCGACCATGAGGGATATAAATATATATGAGATTAATTATATTTAGTAGGGGATCATGTTAGTATGTGTGATGGGAAAAAATTTCAAGGACCTTATTAATTATTCCCTATAGCTTTTTTCAAATGTGGAGTCTTAGGTGAGACATTGTGAGAAGGCACTTCATCATTCAATCCAGTAAGTAATTACTCCTTTTACATTTTTGATGTATCTGGAGGTTCTCAAAAAGGAAGAGGTCGTATAGAAAATTCACATACAATGTGGTTTACCATGATAGGTTATCCATTAGTGTTCATTAAGATGCATAGTTTTTAGTGGTAGAACTCTCGCTCTAGGACCTTCAAGGTTTTGACAGGTAGAAATTCATCCTTAGCAGTTTCCATTATAGAATTCTGGTGCCAGTATTTTTCAAGGTTTTCTTGGGTTCATTGTGCTAGGGTGTTTTTTTGGTGTTTTTGGTCATCTCTAGAGAAATTTACTAGTGGTTACCCAAGCATAATTTGGTGGAGGTGGATATGTTTAGTGCCAACATCATGATCTGTTTATATTGATATCGTTTGAGTATAAGGTGAATCAAGATTTTTCTCCTCCATTGGGAGATGGAGTAGGAAGAGGCTACCCAAAAAAATTTTCTTTTGTTTAGGGACAATGATTTGAGAATGTTCATGGAGGTGGTTCAATATATATGCATAGGATATGGGCGTGGGAAGCAACACGCATTGGAGGTAGTAGTAAGAGGGTATAAATATAGTCCAATGAATAATTATTTTGTTTAGTATAATTGTTTGTGCCTTTTTTGATTTATTATATTCTCAATCATTTGTTACATCTACTCTATCCCATTCTCTAGGAATAGATATATCGATTCTTCACATTCCATTGATGTTGCGTTGGTTATTCAGTGGTAAAGCCTTCTTGTTTGATGTGTTTCAAGGGTGTAGACTAATGATGGGACCACATCTGTCATGTGGGGATACTTTTTTCTATAGATGAATAAATACAATTTCATACTTAGTATCAAATGGTCATATTATATGTGTGCTATTATAGACTACTTTTGAAGGAGTCTCGTTCTTTCAGACGTGGATGGTCATCATATTTTTTTGTTGGTGAGCAGGGTTGTCAAGTGGGAAGGTAGTGTCTGGATCCCATTCAATCCTTATTGTGTGAGAGGTCATTGTAATCAGTGGATGCGATGATGGTAGACATTACTAGGTTCATTAGAGATTTCCAAGTTGTTTTCACAAAAGAGGGTGTGGCTCTACCCTCTCGACATTATGTTGATTTAGAGATAAATGTCTTTCCCGATAATTCTATAATTTCAAAGGATCCTTATCAGATGGAAAATTCTGTGTTTTGTGAGATGAGTAATCAGATAGAGGATATGAATCAGAAGGGTTTTATCTTACTTTTTGTTTCCTTGTCTAGTTATCCAATGTCGTTATCAATGAAATAAGAATGTGGTTTACGGTTTTGTATAGACTAATGAAGGTTGAATAGGTGATGATCAAGAAAAATAATCATAATTAAAGGATAGATGATCATTTAGATCTGATGAGAAGGGTGAGTTAGTTTTATAAGATCAACGGAGGGTCTGGATAGAACCAATTGATGGTAAATATAGGTTATATCCAGAATAATTCATTTAGATATAGGTATGAGTAATTTAAATTTTTTCTTATTCCATTTGGGGTTACAGACACATCAGTTGTGCTTATGGGTCTTATGAAATTTTCATGCCATGAGTTCCTTGATCAGTTCTTCATTATATTCATCAATGATATCTCAATTTACTTGAATTCATAGGATGACAATTTCAATAATACATTATATGTCTTTCTCGTACTTCAACGCTAACAATTATAATGGATGTTACCCAATTCTATGTTTTATACATGATAGGTGTATTTCCCCACTATTGTGGTTTTATAGTATGGTGTGGCAGTAGACCAATCATTGGTTGATAAGTTTCTTTCTTGTGAAAAACCCAAGAATGTGTTAGTAGTTCATAGTTTCCTTAGTCTCACTAGATATTATCAGTGGCCTATACCCAATTAATATCATGTTGAATTACCATTGATATCTTTGACTAAAAGGACCAAAATTTTTTATAGAGAGATCACTTTTAGGAATCATTTCATTTCATGAAAGATAAGTTGGTTAGTGCTATAATGCTTCAAATTTTATAAGAAGGTGTGATGGTTAAGGGGTTTTGTGATGCTCCCCATATAGGATTTGGATATTTGATAATGAATTAGTGGGAAGTTGTCTCTTACGAGTCTAGGTAATGATTCCCCCCAATTGTAACTATGCAACCCATGATCTAGAGTTACAAGTTGTTGTCTTTAAACTAATCTTGTGGTGGAATTACCTCAATGGGTAGAATATTGTGGAATTAATGGATCCCAAGGGTTTCAGGTATAAAATTTAATAGAATGACATAAATCTATGATATTTATATTGGGTGTAATTTTTTCAGTACCCACATTATTATATATCCTACTCCTCCGGAAAGGGGAATGTTGTGGATAATTCTTTATTTAGAAAGAAACATAAATATTTTTTCTTAAAATTTGGGGATTCTTGGAGAGAAATAGAGGAGTTAGTGGACATGAACATAGATGAAAAATTAAATGGAGTTATAGGCTATTTGTTTCAAATCATGATGCAGTCATCTCTACTGCTATAGATATAAGAGTCTCAATGGAGAGAATCATAGGCAGTGGTGATGGATGATCAAGTTGGCCATAGTTATGCACTAGAGGTATGGTTAGTGGATTGTCAGAACTTGATATTGTTTCGTGAAATGATCTTAGTTCCTGTATTAATTTGAAATGGATATCTTTATGGGTTTAATATCACACCATTGTCATTACACCCATGAATTTATAAGTTGAACCATGGATTGAGCGTGTAGTTTTTATGGACAATGATGAAGTGAGTAGTTGAATAGTTAGTTGAAATTTTATTGTATTTCCAATAGGTAATGGAATAGAATCATGTTCCTTGTCACTTTTAGAAACCCTTGGATGTCCCCAAGTGGAAATGGGATGAAATATCAATGGATTTCATCATAGGGTTACCTAGAGGTCAGTGAGGATTTGACGTAATCTTGTGGTCATGGATAAGATCATGAAGTAGGCTCAATTCATGGTTAACAATGAGTATACTGTATTGGGTTCTTTTTTAATAGGTACATTGAACATGGAGTGATAATTCATGGAGTTTCGAGATCTGTTGTATCAGGTTGCGACACATTCATTAACTCACGAGTCTGGAGGGGATTGTAGAACACTTTTTCACACAATAACTCCTCATCACTACATTCCACCCTCATATAGATATGTAGATTGAAATACCTATCCAGAAATTGGAGGCTATGTTGTGGTCATTCATCTTGGACTTTGGGGGATCTAGGGTATGACACATACCATTGGTATAACATTCTTATAATAGTTTCTATCACTATCCCATTGGCATGGCTCCATTTGAAGCTTCTTATGGGTAACTATGTCATTAACTGTTCTGTTGGATGGAGGATGGGGAGAAAATTGTTCTTGGTCATTATGTGGTGTAGAACACAATATATATACTACAACTTGTTCTTGAGAGGTTGAAAAAAATGTAGGACCGGTATGATTCTTATATCGATCATTGATGGGGGTCCTTGGAGTTGGAGGTTGGGGACCACGTGGTTTTTAAGTTCTCTCCTTAACGTTGGTAGTAGAGGTTTAGCTTGGGAGTAGGATTTATCCTTTGGGTTTTGGGCCCTTTGAGGTGTCAGGGAGAGTTGGAATGGTGTCTTATCATTTGGTGTTTCCGCCGCAGTTGGATAGGATACATGATTTCATCCACACCTCTCAGCTTCATTGTTTTCTTCTCGATGACTCACATGTCCTTGATTGGGGTGAGTTGGATTTCGAGGATGACCATGCATTTGTGTAGAAACTAGTAGATATCAAAGACCATTGAGAGAAGGTGATTCTATTATGAACTGTTCCCCTGGTTCGGGGGAATTGGAGGCATGTTCTCACATAAGAGAGTACATGGGAGCTTGATATGAAAATACATGCATAGTACCCAGAGTTGTTTTGACTATTTCCAAGCTCTATTTTTCATTGTAATGTAATTTATAGATCCTTTTGTTTTATGAGATGATCTATTATCCA
This sequence comes from Viscum album, assembly GCA_963277665.1. NCBI lineage: Eukaryota > Viridiplantae > Streptophyta > Magnoliopsida > Santalales > Viscaceae > Viscum > Viscum album. Next base: position 1,977,970,969 of record OY728127.1, on the reverse strand, counting down.
TAGTTCATGATGTGTGTTGAGTTTTAGGTGACAAAGTCCTGACATATGAAAATGTGATGACCATATTCTTAATCAAGACATAGAAACTGTGATGCAATTGAACCCATCTCGGAGAGTCAGTTCCACCCCAAGCATATATTATCATGAAATGGATGATGGAATTCTCTGAATTGTGTGTTCAGGAAACTGTGGTTCCTTGGTCATAAAATATGTTTGGAAAGGATGTGTGGATAATGAAATTGTTTTGCAGAGGTTATGTAAAGGTGTGGTTGTGTGAGATGAGGCAACATGCGGTTGTGGTGATGTGGTTGCGAAGTGTGTTTGTGTCCATTTGGGTTGACATGTTTGGATACTGGTAGAACTTGAGGTATGCTGATATCCTTGATAGGTATGTCACATGGTGATTCTTCAGACCCCTTTTATTCTTGGATTGGTTTTGTATTTTCAAGGGTGAGAATCATTTAAGTGGTATATGATGTAATGGTTTGTGCGTTCTCAGTCTGTAGATTGCGTGCATTGGTTTTTTGGAGGTGTTCAGTAGAGGCTCTGAGAAAGTATGGAAATTTTTTGTTGCTAAAAACTAAATGAAATGAGATTACACATTGTATATGTGGATTACACCACAAGAATGTCTGATTTAAAACCTGACTAGAGTGTTTCCCAATGTGTACAATTCTTACAAGCCATGATAGAGGGTTTTCTAATGCGGAATATTTTGTTTATTTAAAAAAATGTAGAGGCGATGTGTTAATTTAAGGAAACATGACCTCATGTTTTACACAACATTAACTTGTGTCATAGGTTCATATAATACCCTGATCCAATTTAGTTTTAAAATCCTGTTTTAGATGATTTTTTTCATCTAATAACGACTCATTCATTCTCTTGTTTTGGGAGAACCCTAGGTGTGTGGATGTGTTCATCATTCTTTCTTCATCCCTCTTTGACCCATTGATCCTGGTGATTGTTTGTTTGTGATTTCGGGTCAATAAGTAGTGAGTTATCCCCATTTTTAGTTTTTTTCTTCTATTCTTCTCTCAGGGATCTTCTTTTGTAGTATTTATTTGGCTTTATGTAAATATGGGTATCTTTTTTATGATTTTTTCGTGTGTTATAGTTTGATCGGCAGTTATTTTGTTGCATTTGTGGTTTATTATCATTATTCATCGCAATTTAGTGCATAATAGTTTTTAAATATTCCTTGAGGAAGGGATTCCCACTTTTTTCATTAGTTGTGTTTCATGTGGGAGGGATTTTAATTTTTTTATCTATGGATTATGTTTGTCCTGGTTAAATAAAGGGTAATGAATTGGATAATGGAAATTGAAATGTGTAATGGGGTTTGATCCACTTGTTTTTATATCCTATTTTTATTTTGATACTTTTTTTTTGGGATTGATGCACTGCTAAAAATTATGGCCATTTGTGGAATTGTTTATGTTGGATATGCATGTTTTGTTTTTTTTTGGATCTAGCTATATGGTATCACCCTAAAATGGATATTGGATACCCTCATATATCTGTCTAATAATATGGTTTCCCCATGATTTTTATTTTTGTTTTAAAACTCCTAAAATAAAGTGGAATGTGATGAAAAACCATTGTAAATCGTTGAAAAATGATTTTTATGTGATCTGATGTGTGGTAATGATTTCTTTGGGTGTTGGGAGATATGTGGTTATGGGGTCACGCTAGTGGAAATACGATGTGTGGTTGTGGAATTTGGGACTATTAGTCTATTCATATGTGTTTGTGGGGAAGAGAGGTGACAATATGTTGAGATATTGGTGGAATGTGGTAGTCTTGTGCTAGATTCCGTTGTAACAATGAAACAAATAAATGAATAATTGTTTAATATTGATTCAAAGAGAATTAGTTGGTTTTCTTAATGAAATTAAAATGTTTAATGAATTATTAAATGGTGTACTATGTGGTTAAATTTTGTTGATACTAAATAATGAAATGAATTACTGTTAACTGTGGAAGAAATGTGATGCTTCATTAGTTTATCATAGATATTCATCATTTCAATTGACTGTTGATGTTATTAATAATTGCATTTGAGTTAGTAGTAATCGTGAAAGTGTTGTTTGTTGTTTGTTTTTTTAAGAACCCATATGTTGTCCTTGAGGGAATGATACTATATATGTATAATTTTATTTCCCCCAATTATTTTTATATCCACAACCACATCAATAACTATGTGTTGAAAAGCCGCATAGTCATGAAGGGGTGTTGATAAAAACATCCCGATGAGAGGAAGGATGGATGGCCACCCACTCATCCATGAACCCTCTTCTAGGAAAGGTGTGTATTTCACAAGCTGTGATGGTTAATGGTATGTTAGTAAAATATATAGTGGTTGTGGTATCCCTAGTGTCATCAGGATGAGTTGTGATGCATTATCCCAGGTGTTTTCAAGATGGGTTTTGATACGGTGACCCAGATTTCTTCAGGATGAGTTGTTATGTGCTTCCCCAGGAGTCATTAGGATGAGATGTGATGTGGTGTACCACATTGTGAGGAAAATGTGTATGTGGGAAGGATGTGTTTTGAGTCTTAGGTGTGTGCCATCTGAATGTGTTGTGAGGCCCAGGTGTGTGTGGGTGAGATTATTTATGAGGCCCAGGTGTGTGCAGGTGGAATTTGATGTGGTATATTTTGAAGAGGTGGTATCACTATGACATTTTACACTGGGGTGTGAGAGAAGAAAATAGGTGGGAAAGTTGTGTCGCGTACCCTATCATTTATATTAATTACATTATATTAAATTACATGGTTTGCGTTATTTTGTGTGTGTTCTTTAGTGAGGTTTTGATGGTTAGTATAACTACATAGGTGTCGTATGGATATGATATCTTCCCACTGGGGAATTAGAATGATTCATTCACATATTCATGAGATACATGGGTTTTTTTCAATATAGTATACTTGTTTTCTCAACCAACGTATATAAAATGATTTCATATTTTTTGTAGGATTTTAGACACAGTTCTAGAACATACTAACTCGTAAAATTAAAGGTATTGCCTTGCTTCTTTAGGATTAATTTTGGTTATTTACTTGGGACAAATTATGGTATATGTATCAATTTTATTTTGTGCATGAAGGTTGGATGGTTTGGGATTCTCTTTTATATAATTTCTTTGAGTTGTTTGAGGATGATTCATTGTATCTCTTAATGTTGTTTCTTATATAAGGTATGCCTCCCATATTATGAGAACTGTACCCATTTTGTTCTACTCACCAACCGAGTGCCTACTAGAGGTGGGAGTCGAGGGTCATTATCTCCCTTTCATATTATCCACCCCAGGAGGGGTATCATTGGAAGGAAGTGGTCATCACAAATTTACATTATGAAAATTTTAATTTTAGGATTTCTATTTTTTTATTTTGTCAAATAAAAATTGTAAATGTTTTGTAACCATGTTTAAAACATGCCTTCCATTAAATAGAGGTTAAACTACCTTTAATAATTACACTTATTTTTATTTGTAATAGAGGTTTTGTTTTTGTTTTTTTAATATCAATATTATTCAATGAATAGAAAAAATTGGTTGAATATATAATATATAAATTTTATTAATTCCACTCATTAATAGGGATTAATTTAGAATATTTAGAAAAAATTATTTTGGGTTTATAAATATAGTTTCATCGTAAAACCACATCCTTTATATTCAATATGTTTTCATATTCATTTGAAATGAATTAACTACAAAATAATTAATGTTATGAACATGTGTAAACCGTAGTTTTTTAATTAATTTATCCTTTTTCATATCATCCATTCTATTGGATATGTTATAATTATAAAAATAAATTGATAAAAATAATACTATATTTTTTTTGGTAAAACTCGTCCATGCATATAACACAACCAAAAAAAACTCGAAATTTATTGTAACACAAGCCAATGGTAGTTTTTGTGTGTGTCCTGAATGATATTCTATGTGTTTCATGTCATCCCAGAATAATATAGTGTTTCATCTAATACAACCAGAAGTTGTTAAAGCATGAAATTATATATATCAAAAATAATATTTATGAATTTTAAAATATTCATAAAAACTCATGGTGTTAAATTCTACCCCCATAAAATGATCATACTTAAAAATTTATTTGGTTCATCAAAGGATTGATAATCAAAAGATTATTTCATTGAAACCTGAAAAAACAATTTTTATAAAACATCATTTATAAATGAATTTTTAGAAAATAGTGGTTACCAATTGTAACTCTAAACTAGGTTTACACGTAGCAGAACATAGGTGGAATGTGAAGACATGGTCATGGAAGAGAAATATAACTATCAAGGTCTGATTGAGAGTGATACATAACATGGTCATAAGAATGTTAATGACCACAATGACAGAATCCAATGAGTTTTGAACATTTTCATTGATATCAAAAAAAAAATTTGATAAAGATTTTTTTTTCGAGAATGCTTTTCAAAATTTGATGAATTTTTATGAGAAGATATACTTACCATATTAAATATTATTTCCTAAGAACAATATAAACCTCTATTTTTACCTTGATAAAATTACACATCATCTCCTACTCTATTAAATGAAGATTAATTTATTTTCCTCGAAGCCCCAACAGATTATAGGACCCATAGATTCACCGATAATTCATTACATCAATATACTAGTATCATCAATACAAAAATGGTTATCACTGGATAATTAATATGAAAAAATATTCTTATGGAGAATTAATATTTAAATCTCCATAACCTCATCTAAAATTCAAATAAAACCATTCTATAAATGGTTATCCATATTACCATTCCAAAAGATGAAATTTTAAAACAATAAAAAGAAGGTCAGTATGTTTCTCAATATCAGCTTATCTTTAATCACCAATATATCGTAATGTATATTTTGATTGTAACATACCATGAACATGAATTTCATTATAATTTCTTCTCTTGAATCATGATAATAACATGAATTACCATGACTGAATATTGAAAACATACATTCTTATTCCATCCGTAAATAAAAAACAAATTTTTTTATATATTCCTTAAATCAAAAAATCCTATAAAAATCATTAATTATAATATAATCAAAATTGTCAACAAACACATTATCAGTTTAGAGGACATAACCACTATAAAATTTACATTCTATATATCAATGTTCAATTTATTCAAGATAATGAAAAAAATATCAGCATCTGGAACATGTTATGGGTTTCTGTCCTTGATCACAGTATAACCATTCCATTAAATTATCATTCGAGGGCGTCAGAACAATTCAATATTTTTTTGAAGCCCTTTAATGAAAATATACTTTCAAGATTCAAATAAAAAAATTATTTATTCTTAATACATGTTCACGTCAATCATCCCATTTAATCATTAGGAAATGAAATAAGATTCATCATCTTAGTCCCTAATACACCATTCCTAAAATATGAATCATTTCATAACATTCATGAAAATCGATTTATTTATTCTTGTAAATATAATATTACAATAGAAAATATATTTCATAGGTCATTTTTTGTTTCCTTATCATCAATATCAAGACTATTATTCTTACGAATGTTCTTATTTCATTCATTATATTTCTCCATATAAAGCTGATTTGAATAATTTCTATACATTCCACATTTAAATCATTAAATAGCTGATAATACATTATGGAGCCCATTATTATCATCCATTGGGTTATCTGATCTTTTCATTTTCTCATTGTAGTTAAATGTTTTGTTTCCTTATTTCCAACATTAAAAATATATTCATATTACTATATAAAATGCACTTGTAGTATCTAGACTAGGATGTAATTTCCTAGAAACCACTCTCTCAATAATTTTCTAAAATTCTAGGATAATTTTCTATAATATAACTCATCCTCATACATGTAATTTCAGATATCAGTAGACATATACATAGAAATATCCATTGGGACCTCACTCCAGTATTTTCATCCTAGATGCCAATATTTGTCTAAACCATTAATTTGTTATCAACAGTACTGACATGGGCTTAACATACATGGATATTACATTTTTTTATTAATATTTTCCATATTAAAATATTAATGTCCCAAGGACAATACTGGTTTATAGTCTTTTGAATCAAATAAATAAATATTCTAACTTGGTGAATGTTCCTCAAAATCTCTTTGAAATATCATCCTCTTCATTAATCTTACATTAAACCTTTATTCGCCATATAGGGAAAATAAAGATAAGAAATGGTGAGATGATATTCTTATTAAGTGTAATAAAGACAATTTTTTAGAATAATATGAAAATAAGGGTATAAGAACAGAAGAATAAAATTTATATATCATAACATGCATATAAAAGATCATATACATCATTCATGGAATGAATATGGGGTGCTCATACGACATGAATCATGAGAGCATAAAATTGGAATAAGGCATATAATGTTGGAATACATATAAATGTATTACAATGTGAACATTTATAAATAGAAACAGGTTCTCTCTTTTTTTATAGACATAAAACCTGACCCTCACATAAACATATGGACCAGGAAACTAGTCTACACATATCATTATGGGAATAGAATAGTGGTTCATTAAAAACTTCATGGATAAGTAATCGTGTTCACACATAACAATCTGAAAATTTAATTAGGATGACACATAACATTTTGAACATTTAATTTGGTGCACACATAAAATTATATTAATGTAATAAGGATCAATGATGACATTTAGAACATGAAACTAGGTTCACATGTGACATTGTAAACATATAATCAGGTTCAAAAAAAGGAATCAACACCTCCTAAGTGGGACACACCACCATCTTTTTTGTTTTCCTTTACTCATAGTGAAGTAGCTGACATCTTCATCACATCATGGAAAAGATTGTTAAATTGTTACCCATCATTATCTTATGAGATATAAATATATACCCAATGGATTAGAGAGTGATATAGGTCCCACGAATCACACAACAAAAGCATAACTATAGAAGCTCCCAGATCCGAAATGATCATCATATCATAATCTGTGAAATTAAATGGGTATCATAATCTTGTTAACATTTCCCAATGTAAGGAAAGACACGTGGTTCATAATAATTTTAAAATATAATAATCCATAAGGAGAAGTGTGATACATAGTAATTTCCATATGGAATAGCCCATGAAAAAGATATAGTTTTCACAAAAATCATTCTTCGTAAATAAACACAAATTAAATAAATAATAAGAATTATTTCCTTGGATAATATCACTACTAAATAATAAAAAATCTAAAAGGATTTCATCTTATTTATATAATAATATCAAAAGATCACATGGATAATAGCTTCAAGAAAATAAATTTTCATTAAAAACATTTGTTTAAGTCATAATTTTTTTAAATAGTTTCATTTGAATACAAAATTTAAAACATATTAATTAAAATATAAAATTCATCAAAAATATTTATTGAGGAAAATATTATTTTCTCAAAAAATTCTCATTAAATCATAAATCCTTTTGAAGACCATTTTCATTGAAAATATCTTTTTAATCTAATAATGTAATATTTTAAAATCATTTAAAACAGTTTTTCAATAAAATATCATTTGAAAAATATTATTACATTGAAATTCTAGTAAAATATCAATATAAAAAATTAAAATAATTTTTAGAAAAAATTATTTTTGAATTAAATATATTTCCATTTGAAGAGAGGAAAAAAGTATAAAAAATTAAATATCTTGAGTAAAAAATAGTGAAAAGATAATACCTTTAAATTAATATGTATTGAGTATATTGTTTAGAATAAAATTCATGAGATTTATTTTCATATTAATAATAATATTTCATCAGTTAATTCATAAACTATAAAAATACAGATAATAATGAGTTTGTAGAAGTACAATCATACCACATCTATAACATTTAATAAAAATCTTCTAGAAAGAATGAAATAAAATTAATCATAAAAAATAATTAAATTTAGTATTTTTCTGATATAACATTTCAAATGTTAGCATATACAACTTGTAAATTAATATAGGTGAATTCCATAACATGGTTCTCAACAAAGGAAAATTTTTATAAAATTACCTTACAGATTAGGTAATTTTTTAACATTAAAACCTGTGAAATATATATCATAAAATGGATATGTAAAAACCCATAATATTATGTATAATAATAATATATTATATCCATGGAACATATATACACCACATAAATGGAATCAGTGGTAAATATGACATAAGTCTCACAGATAAAATTTGGAATTGAACTATTCTTACAGCATGTGTAAATTTTGAATTAGGAGATATGTGAAAGAAAAAGAAAAATTGAAAAATTCATATCATTAAATTAATTAAATTAATTATATAAAATGTAATATGGATGTATATATACCACATAAAATAAATAAGTGGTGGATGTGGCATGTATCTCACATAATTAAAAATGAAACGAGATAAAACCTTATTACTTGATCAACTTTTGAATCATAAGATCGTTGAAAGAATAAATTCAATTGAAACTTTTAATATAATTAAATAATTTATATTCATGATATAATATTTCAGATTTCAGTATACAAAACATATAAAATTAATTTGATTCATAATAAAAAATAAGTTTCAATTGAATGTGAATTTAGACGAAATCCCTTACCTTATGTCATGAATTTCGTCATACATGTTCAAACATCATGTATAGTAAATATATGTTAATTATAAATCATAAATATAACCATATTATTATTTAAATACAATATATTACTTCATTATGACTATAAATGACAATTTTTAGCTATTTTTTAAAATGTTATGTTTTTTGTAATAACCACTTAGTTTTTCATATAAGATTTGACTTTATACACTTAATCCTCTTACATAGACATTGATTTAATTATTTTAGTAATGTAATAAATGATTTAAATATCATATATATTCAATATATATTTATTTGTAATAATATCTGAAATATATAAATATGAAAATAAAAACTACATTCATGGAGATGGTTGGTTGTTCGTAAGCATAGATATTTTTCCAATTTCTTGTCACATTTTTAAATAAGTAAATGTAAGTAATATATATATATATATATATTTTATATTTACTATATCATTTTTTAGTAATATATATCACATTTTTTTAAACCCATCCTCAATACATTCTGTGTAACGCATGAAAGATTCACATCAATTTAGGGAGGCGGTAGTCCTCATATCAACAAACAATACTATCATATTCCCAAAAATGAAAATCATGATGGTATGAATTATATAAAAATTTCAATGGATAATTAAATCATAAATACAATTACTATCATATAAAAATATTTATTAAATCATTATTCTCATCCTTGATATTGGTTAATTTATGAATAAATAACATCAGTTTGTGAGGCGTTAGTCCAACGTACACACAAATGATTATTGCATAACCCATTTGATGGAATTGTGTAAAGGTATTTTCCATAAACATAATATAAATATATTAAATTATATTTATTATAATTATTTTATTATATAATCATGATATAAATAAAATTTATGGGGTGGAGAATGAAATAATCAAACTTTTGTGTTGAACAATGTTAACTCTTTCTAAGGTATCTCCTTTTCGATTGAACCATAGAAACATTGTGGTTTCATTTATTCACAATGTGAGGATTCTAGGATGAGAGAAGGGAATTTGGGAGATTATTTATTCAGGGTTTGGATGTGAAAATTGTCTTGATTTGTGAAAATAAATTAGGGGGTTACTTCCTGTTTATAGTGTAAAAGGAGTGAAATTCTTGTAAATATAGAAAGATAAACACTATTGAGAGGAATCCCTTATATCATTCCCATATAATAATGGATCATTTTAGATAAAATAGGGGAAATTAAAAAAATATGGGAACAAAATATCATTTTTAAAAGTTTAAATTAAAATTTCCCCTTTAGTTTAAAGTTTAACCTCTATGAAAACAAATTTCTCTCTTAATCGTTGTAATTAATTTTAACTACATACACTAATATTTTTGGAAAAAACTAATTTGAGTAGAATATAAATTATAAATTATGATGATTCAAAAATTTAAAAAAATTGAAAAAATCATAGATGTTTTTTATAGAAATTTATTATTAATCCCACATACGAGATGTAAAATGAGTTTTAAAATTTAAAAAGATGAAAATATTGATATATTTTTATATAAAATATGAGGGAGAAATTAATTAAAATGACATGAACTGAATTTTTTGATGTAATGTTGAACAAATTCTATTTTCAAAATAATTCAAAATATAATTTTTCTCTATAAAAAATGGGATGAAATGTAGTTTCTAATTCAAATAATGTGTTTTTCAGTATTAACCAAAAAAATGAAAATTCTCAAAAAAGTTACAAAAATTTACCTATATAAATTTTTATCGTATTATTTAAAAATTAAATATATTTTTTCAAAAAAATATTACAAAATTCTAGAGAATTATTTTTAATTCACATCTTCTATTAAAATATCATAAAATTGACTTTTAGAATGAAACAAATTTGTATGCCTAAAACAAGATTTGTTCTTATTTTATTCATGTCATTATTATTGGCTGAATGTAAAAAAATTAGGATGAATTTATAATTTTTTATTTTTATTAATATATCTATCTAATTTTATTAATTTAAATTTTTAGGATAAAATTCCTTTGTGTGTTAATAATATATGTTTTTCCTAAAGACACAACCTTTTTATTCAATTGGTTTTCATTTTAATTTTTAATTAATTGGTATATAAAGAATTAATTTTCTAAACATGTGTAAAACACAGTTTCATAATTTAATTAATATTATTAATATCTTATATTCTACAGTGTAGGTGATAATTATAACAATAATTTAATAATAATAATAATGTTATATTGTAGTTATGTGAAACTCGGACATGCGTGTAATGAGTTTTATTAATGGATGTCCTCATTGTGTGTACCATAATAAAAACATAGTGTTACAAGAACCAAATACCAATATATGTGTTTTCTATACTGCATTCATAGCTTTTTACTACCTATAATTCAATCATAATATTTTTTTGTGTTTAATGCAAGATGCCAATGAAATTTAATTTATTAAAACAATTAATTCATAAAAACTATATGGGTAACATGAATCATATATTTTTCTATAATACTTGTTTGAATTTACTTTAGGGTGAAATAATGAAATACAAAGGGGTGAATTTTCATGTCCTTCTATAATTTTAATGTAGGAATATATTTTGTTTTTTCCATAATTTATTTTGAACTATTAATTGGTATTTATTAGTGTTTTTGGGGAGTTTTATATGTTTTAGGTAATTTTAATAGTTGTCACATTGTTTTTGAAAACCATGGTAATTACTAAGAAACTATTTTACTTGTTGTGTTTTAAGATCAATTTTCATCACATGGTTGGAGAATAGAATGAAAACCCATATGAAAAAATAATTAATCATATCATAGTAGATAGAAAATGTTGCATGAATAGGCCATTGTTTTCCAAATCATTTTGATATGTAATATTACATAAATTAATTAATTTCAAAAATCATTACAAAACACAAAACACCTCTCACTTGTCTCATTCTACCTCATATAACCTTGGATAATTACCTTAAGGGTTATACATGGAGATATAGGAGATCCAAACTCTTGTAGAAAATTTGTTTGATGTATAATAGGTTTTTTTATGTAATAATCTCTAGTAAGCATCCACTATTAGTGGTTCTTTATAATATTTTAGGATATTATTTCATTTTTGTAAAGGAACCATTGATCATGTATGTTATAGCAGGATTAATGGGCGGTTTCATGATGTAATGATAATTATATTATATTTTTTGTGAGGAAGGAATAAAGAGACCACATATATGTTATTATTTGTGTTAACCCTTACAATATAGATTTGTATGCACTTTACCATGTATAAATTAATATTGGTATTATTGAATCCATGTTTTATGATATGTCATTCATAGTTTTGGGATATATAATTTGATTCGCATGATCCGTGTTATAACATTATGTGTGGATCCTATTCATTTTTTGGATTAATAAATGTTTTTAGTGGCAGGTTTTTTAGAAATATATTGTTTATAATCTATAAATTCTTGATACATTAAAACTAGTTTCTCTAAATTATTCAATTTCACGATTTATTGTAATTTAAATTTAATAGATTAGGAATCCTTTTTAAAATGATTTTAATATTTTATTGAAAATTGAAAGAGTTTTAATTGTATTTTTATTATGGATTTAGTTAGTTTTAATATTGATGTGTTATTCAACCTAGAATAATATTAAATCTTTATTATATTGTCCATTTGTGAAATTGGATGCCATTTGTGTGGAAAATATCACATGGGAACGTGGAATACATAAGAGGGTGGTTTACTGGGAAAACATTGATTGGATGGTCTGTGGATACCTAAAATAGAAATATTATAAATATATAGATAAAAAGTATTATGAAATGGGGTTTACAAATCTGTGTGTTATCCAATTCCAAATCCCATGTCCTAATAATAACTTCACACTTAATCAGTTGATCATTGAGGTGTGGGGATACTATATAACATTGACATAAACATCCCTAGTACATGTCTCCAAATTACCCCCTTTTTATGTTGGTGGATTTACCAAATATTTTAGGAATGATTTTTTGGTAAATGAATTTAAATTTGTTAATTATATATATTGTTCAAACTATACAAAAAATGGTGGATTTTATGATATATTAGAAACCATGTAAAGAAACAAATCCTGTAATTTTATCATTAAATGTAAATGAATGGTTATATATTTAATACTTATTTTGAATCCCTCAGTGGGATACAAATGTGTTAGTTTTTCATCACCCAACACATTAAATTTGTTGTGTGTAGATACAATTTTATATAACATAGGTACATTTGAGGAGCATAACTACCCCAAATCCAACATTCTAGAACTGGTTCTTATTTATTATAATAGAATAATATATAAGCGATCTAACCAAAAAATATTAATCATTTTTAAGTTTTAATGAACCATATGCATATATGATACTAATATTAAATTGGAAATATAATATATTTAAATCAACTATCTCAAATCCTTGATAATATTCTTTATATACTTCAATCATATAGTGGTGAAAGGGAAAAAAATTAACATGTGCAAGCATATTCTTATTAATGGTTACAAAAAATATATGATATTATTAGATAAAAAAGAATAATGTAGAAAGAAAATAATTTAACAGAAAACATTTTCAATTTAATTATTAACATGATCATGGAATACATCTATATATAATATCAAGGTAGTAATCTGATAGATAATAATAAATAAATTATCAATGATGGAAATTGATAATGATGTATTTCAAGATCGTTGAAAGAATGACATCATTACTATCAATGCCTCGTTTCTATATAGTTTTATCAATGAATGGATATACACAAAAAACCCATTTAATAAGGATATCCAAATGATTTTTCTCTTGAGACTTACCAATACATCGAGTGGATTTATAATTTTGATCCCCTCCCATCACTACATATCCAAAATATGACTATGATATTGAATAATCTATATAATTCATAAATAACATTCATTGGAAATAAATATCAAGAGTGATTAAATGATTCAAAATATCAGGATTTCCCCAATCAATAATATACCTTATATAGTTGAACAACATTATTATAAATTGTATAAAATTTACTAAATAAGAACATCTATTATATAAATAATATCTATATATATGTGAAATTTAATTTATAATGGATTATAATCACATGAAAGTGAATGTTTCATTAAAATGTTAATTACAACAAAATTAATACGAACAAAAATATGAGCAATGATTAATTAAAAAAATAGGGTGTGTAATAAATTCACTTATTTTGGATACTAAAATAAAACAATTGAAAATTTTTGAATTAATTTTTTAAATGGTTATTTTGTTTTGAAACCATTTAATTCTAGAGGAATATTCTAAATATCATTAAATGGATATAGCTACAAGAAAGACCATTAACATTGAATTTTATAAAAAGAATCATTCAATTTGGGTTTCTGAAATGAAATTTTAAAATAAACTACTAGAAAATTATTATAAATATTCCGTTGAAACCTTTTTAAATTTCATTTAATGACTACAATTTATTTATTATATAATTTGAGTAAATAAAAATAATTTAACTAAAAAATATGTAAAAATATGGACACGGAAGAAAAATACACTCAATCAATGGTGAAATGAGATCATATTTTATTTTAAATATTGATTTACTTGATTCAAGTTATAGAGATAGGAATAGATGAAATAAAATATTGAATATAAATAAATATATAGAAGAGATGAAAATTTAGGGAGTTTTTTAAGGACTTATTATAATATTCCATCAATGAAAATAAAAGAAATCCAAAAAAAACGAGATTGTAAAATAAATTCATACATATATGGTTACATTAAAATTATTTGTACATGGAATAATATAATTTAATTGAAACCTCAATAATTATGAATAATTAAATATTCTTTTCATATAAATCAATAGTATAGTATATAAACAAAACAAAAAAAAATAATTTCTTAATGCCAAACTGTCTCAATTGGGTAGATATCACGATGAAATCCCTTACCAGATGTTCAACCTGCTTCCAAATCAATCTATAATCCTGTATAATAAATTTTAATTTATTATATTAATATTTTTAGTATATTATAAAAAAATAATACAATATATATTCATAAAATAATTCATTATTACCATCCATGTAATCTAGAAGTGAAAAATGAATCGCATCACTTCATGGAGTGGAAATCCACACATTTGCAGAATAAATATTATAATTTCCAAATAGTTTTCTCGGTTATAAGGTAGATATGATATTTTAATTTTAGAATTACAATTATATCCTAAATACCATATACCATCAATTTTTACATATTTATAACAATCCTTGTCTGGTGGCAATTAAAAATATATTATACAACTATGATGGCATGTTAAGTCATAAGATTTCTTGATAAATGATTTATTTTTTTGAAGGATGTAAAGGAGAATAATTTTTTACCATTAAATTTATAATGTCCTAGAATTTCATGTATTTTTTTTAATTATATGGAATTATTTGGAGAACATGTGTTGAGAAAACACGTGATTCCGAGGCCCGGGGTTCCTGGACTGTAAATTTGAACATTTCTTTAGATAAGTAAAGTAAACGAGTGAGTGGGTTTTCAAAATTTGGAACTGATGCTCAGATAAAACTTTTTGGGGCATCATTGATCTTGGAATGTCGGGATTCCCCTAGAAATGATGTAACATTGATTGGAAAGGGTCGAATGTAATAGTTTATTTTTTTGACATTTTAAAAATAATAAAATAACATAAGAAGTTATTTTATTTTTCATTGGAACTATTGAGCAATGGATGATGAAAATATGGTGTAGTGACAAGGATAATTAAATTAAATTCATAATGGACCATTTTTGTGCATGCGTAATGAAATGATGTTGCAACATAAAATAAATGTTGTGATGTGTTTTCTTTTAATAACACATTGGGGAAAGTCAATTTGTGGGAATTTTTCTGATGAACATGTAACCTCTCTCTCACTATCTCTAGTGAGGAACACTAGTGGGATAGACATGAGAGGGGAAAAATGGAGACAAACATTAACAAAGCTTCGAAGTGATGATCATTGAATAAGCATGAACCCCCATAGAATGAAATACATTGGCAGTGATCATCAAATCGAGGTAGGTTTTTATTTAATTACAATTCTTCCACCCTCTTCATTCTAAATGATTAACATAGATCAAAAAACAAATAGGTTGATCCATGGATTACTTCTTATTGTGGGAGGGTACTTTTTGGGGGGTTTTCCTTAGGATTTACTTATCATGGATATAATATCATCCCTAAACCTCCCCCCTATATTGAAATTCTGG
This sequence comes from Viscum album, assembly GCA_963277665.1. Classification (NCBI taxonomy): domain Eukaryota; kingdom Viridiplantae; phylum Streptophyta; class Magnoliopsida; order Santalales; family Viscaceae; genus Viscum; species Viscum album. Next base: position 1,977,955,051 of record OY728127.1, on the reverse strand, counting down.
CGCGGAGGGCAAGGGCCAACACAAACAAGGCTCGAGCCCCTCTTCATGATAATTCTTTTTGACTGGATTTCCATGATGGGGGAATGGTATATTCAAGGACACCTCTAGTACGGAGGAATTCCCAAGAGGTCGTATGCATAAGTGGCACGAATAATGGACAACCAGAGCACTTCTGGTGGTATGTTGAATATCATGCCAGTGCACGGGCGCTGGTGCCCACAACACGACGATGGAGGTAGCACACCGCATCGGCCCTGAAAGCGTCATCAATGGAAGTCCCACACAGAGGAGGTCGTGGTCTTAGGATACTACCTTAGGCCGCACTGTTGACTGGTGCTACGAAATAGTCACGAGATCCTTACCTGGTGACTGGTCGTTGCTGGCCTTGCCTCACAGAGGGGGATGTGGTGGCAGATGCCACGTCCCAGGAGAACACCACTGACACAATATGATGTTGTCCGGACTGACGCTAAGTGGGACGGATGAGACCCGGTCTCTAGGTGACCCGGTACACTGGACCCTCAGCCGAGCCCGAATGGAACATCGGTCGAGCTAGGCTGGTTCTACTAAGTCCCATTGGGCCAGGAAAACTGGTCTGGACGAACCAGACTGACCAAGACCCAGGCTGGGTTAGGTTGGGTCAGTCAAATAAACTGGGGCATCTGGGGCCTTAGGCCTGGTTGGTCGGTCGGTCTGACTGGACCAGACCAGGCCCAAATGCAACAAGCCTTTCTTTACAAAACGCCAATAACTTGTGAATCTGGCATCCAATTGACATGATATCTGTGGAGTTGGGACCCACGTGAGAATGTAGACCTTTTAAAATAGAAAACATGAGTTTTTTAGGAGGTTTTCATATGGTCGGGTTTTGTTAGACTCGAATCCAACCAACCCCGTTTTACAAATATTCCATACATTACAGACCATGTGATGATGTGGTCCTTTATGGGTTTTATGTCTCTAGGCATAGGGATATTAGTATTCCAAATTATGAGAAATTGTTTAAAAAATTGTTTATTATTTTCCAAGGAACTACACTTGGTACTTTAACAAACATTATTAACATAATTTTATATATTTTCATATAATTTTCATAATATTTTTTTCTATTGGAATGATTTGGGACGTGTTTGTGGAAATCCGTCAATATTTAGACCCACGATATTATTGTCCACTATTGATCATTTTAATTCCTCTTCTAGCAGGGACAAAGTTAATGTAATGTATCATAGTTCAGTAGTGATTCATATTGATATAGTGAGAATGGATATGGAGTAGGATCATAGAGTGTGTTGGATTATTCTTGTTTTTAGGACTCTTAGGTGATGTTGAGTATTGTTGTCTATTCATTATTTATGTAGTATGTCCATTGGTTTCCTCTTATAAAATGATATTGGTTACTATTTCATACACCTTTTATTGTATTTTTGTTCACAAATAATATAGAGTATTGGATCCTTCTTTTTTTATCTTTCATAGTTTATTATCATTGAATGGAAAATTTTCTATCAATTGTTCTTGGGGCCCATGAAATTTATTTCTAGCTATTGATATCAAGGGGATCCAAAATAATTATAGTAAAATCCCTACCTCTTACAAACACAATGTGATAGTGGAGGGATGTTATTTATGGTATCAGTCTTGGTAAAACAATCTCTATTTTGGGACTAATGTAATTATCTTGTTCAATACTTCAATTAGAAATAGAATATTTCCCTCATTGAGATAAAGGAATGAGATAAAATAAAAAAACATGAAATTTATTAATTAAATATGTTGCTACAATTTTTATACTTAACATCAGGTAAATAATGGTTTTCAGAACATTAGTATTTTAGGACACCTCGAGGTGCAATTTCATCTCATCATCATGGGTTTATAAAATTATAAACCCATGGGATGAATTTATTATAACACTCCCACACAATGAATTTGTAATAAATAATGAGTTTAATGGGGTATGAATTTTTTGAAAAGTTTTTATTTTTGAAAATGGTTAAATGGGTTGATGTTGGAAAAAATTAAATGATCTAATTTCAAAATTGATTTAAATGCAATCAATGGTGGTATTTTAGAAGTCATTGATAGTTAAATTGATTTATATGTTATATTTTAAAGGTTTAATCTTTTGTTACAGGTGACTGATATTTTTTACATTTTATTTTGGTTATAGGGAATTTAACATGGAATGTGTTCTAGGAGTCAGCTAGATGAGGCTACTAAAAATAGAGTTATAGCTGACCCATAGGTTATGTTAAGGCTGATCTGATGTATTGTTTATGAATTTTAGGATGTGTATATGGTTAATAATAATGATGATCCTATAAAATTGTACCATTATGTTTTTTTTAAATTACATAATATAAAAATAATCAAGGGTTATTTGTAACGTGAGAAGGTAGAGGAATGGTTGAATAGGATGAAGTAATTTCGTAATTATTTGGTACACTGATTGAGTTGGAGGTTATGTTTACAAAATATATTATTGAATATGTTTCCATAAAATTATGTAATATAGTATTATAGGATAATTTTGAAAATGGACTAACATGGAGGGAATTTGAATAATTTTTTTATAACAAAATTCTATCATCAAATATTTCATATTTACACGAAAACATATTACATTAACTTGAAAAAAGTAACTCTACAAGTGATAGAATATAAAGTTAAATTTATAACTGTATTATATTTTTAATTTATTGTTTTTTAATTCTTTTCCATAAATGAAATTGTTTATCATCCAGGTTTATGATCAAGTATTCATACAAATAATACCATTCTCTGTATTATGCACTATACAGAAAATGGGGAATAGATTGACTATGGAAGGAAGTAATATAATAATAAATGTTGTTTCATGGAGTGTTTTTATTCATACTATAATTTGTGGTACACAAATACTATGAATATATTTAAGAGAAAAACAATCTTATAGATTGGTGGGATATCATTGATTCATACCGTGGGATTGTTAAACATTCCTCGTTGGTCAAAAAGTAAGATGGGATATTTCTAATGTGGATATTTTTCAGAATATAAATAGATATTGTAAAAATAAAAGTATACTTTTCATAAATATAATAATATGTCACATATTTAGTGTAATTGTAATATTGCTCCATTTTAGGGTTATATAGACACATCTCATGTATCTCAAACTAAATGCTCTTCGAATAGATGAGTGCATTAGAATAATTATCATCCTTTACATAGAGTGAGAAAAGTTGATTTAAGGAACACAATGAATCCTCAAACCATGAAATATAAATTGGCTAACAAAGTGGAAAGTTAAATGAGTAATAAAAATTATAGATATTATCTTGTGATCAAATATGATTAATTAGGTCATTCAATGGTGAGAGGTAAAAAATATTTGAATTATACACATATTTATTCTTTGTTTGACACAAGCATGTCCCCATCATTTATTTATTAATTTTTAGTGATCATATTTATTTACTTTTTAAGAGGAATATTTCTACTTTGGAACCATATAATCCGCTTGGTTATAGAGAATGTGTTGACAATGTGTGTAAATCTTATTCTATAATAATCAATGGGGTGATTTTCATCTGGATTGGTGTGTTCTTGAGATGGATGTATAACACCCAATGATTTTTTAAATTTCTTCAATAAATTAAATTCCCATGATTTATTTAATTTAATGAAACTCCAATTTAATAATGAAAAACACAAATTTTTTTTTTCTTATGCTACATTCAGCTATGTGTTAGCCTCCATTTCACATGAAATTGAGTTTTAACAAATCCTTTATATACTATTAATATCAATATTCAAACATTACCAGTAAAACCAAGCTATTAAACATAGATATATTAGTAATAATTTATTATTTTAAAATATATTGTGTAATGGTTTCATATAATGAAAAAATATTTATAAAAAATAACTATTTTTTTAAATCATTATATTTTATGAGAATTTTAATTTTTTATATATTATTACTTTTTGTGAACAACTATAAAGTTATCATATTGAAATTTTTATGAAAATATTTTGATAAAACATGCTTAAACTATAAAATCCATATGTGAAAATTATAATATGGTTATTTTTTTAGATAATTAAAAAAAGATTCAATTTTTTGATGAATAGTGAAAATTACATAATTTTAATTGAAACTGAAATTTTAGAGCGTCTTCTAATCTACTATTTGATGAAAAATATTTCACCACTACTAGAATTATATTATACATTCTCTAGTTTTTCTAACATAATACATTTATTTTTATGTCTACATTTTGGAAGGTAAAGAATATCAATAGTGGATTCTTATCAGGAATTTGATGAAACCTAATAAAATTGAATATATGGATAGAAGAAATTTTAGAAACATTTTTGGAATAACTAAATTATTTTTATTCATTAAATAAAGTTGTATAACTAGTTCCTTGAGGTAAATAAAAGGGTTGGTGAATAATTTGGTGCCTTTGAGGTAGTGTTTATATGATTTTTGAGGAAAGCTTGTGATATTATCATCAAACCAGAATATAAGGTTGGAAGATTATTATATGGATTAAAACCATGTATTTTAAGGGAGATATCCATAGGGTACTTGATTAGTTATATAGATATATTTTTTGCACTATCAATATAGAAATGGAGGTTGGATTATGTATCAATATCATGGTTGTGATTAGAAGAGAAACAAGGAATTCAAATGATATTTTAAGAACCATGTAGAGAAGAAGAATAACTTCACATTATGCACACTGTGTAGGTTAAAGAATATAGGAAAATTTTTAAGGGTATTAGTAAATATTTTACGTGTTGAAGGTATGGTCATCAGGAATTTTGTTTCCTATTTGAGGGGATTATGTATGATAATGATGGAAATAGAGATAATGTTCCATGAATGCACAACCCAAACTATAGTGATCAAAATGTAAGGAGTTCAGGAATTACGATAACCAATTCCCAAATACAATGTTAAATTACCCTAAAAATCATCAACAACCTATCAAGCCTGGAGGAAAATGGAAATCTCAAGGAATCACTATTTTAGAGAAGTGTTTCTATAATGATATGGAGAAAGGTAAACTCACCATTATGGATAAAAATGATAATCACATATTTGAATCTATATATAGACATTATATAATATAAATAGAATTTTATAAGGGTATCATGATTCCACCCTGATTATTAAATATATAATTAGCATTGAAATGACACAAGGAAAGGATAATCACATCTCAAGTCTATGATTCATTGAAGGTTGATGTTGGAGGGAATGGTCATCCTAAAAATATTTTCATTCTTCTACTAGTGTAATTTGCTGTTTCAAATGTAATGGATTGGTTTTTTTCATATAAATTAGTTAATGTTGGATGTTATTTTTTATATTTCAAAAAAACCATATTATAACCTACCAATATGAATACAAGAACAATATTTAAAGAGATACCACATTGATTGAATGAGTCCAAATTCCCATTCTGAATTGAAGACTATGTTATATTGTTGGGGAGAAAGTCTCCATCAATGATATTCCTATTGTATTGAAATTTTTAAGTATTTCATGAATATGTTCTAAAACATCAACCAAAATATGATGTTTAGTTCACAAGAGGACTCATATCAGGTTCCATACCAATTTCAAATCATCCCAATGGAATTTATCTGATTGAGTTTCAAGAATTGAAAATGTAAGGATATGAAAACATTGAAAATAGATTCATTAACACAAGTGTGTCACTTTTGGGTGACCATGTTTTTCATAAAAAATAATTATAGATCAATGTGACTCTAAATTTGTTATCAGGAGATGAAAAATACCATAATTGAGAACAAGTTGTCTCTTCAAAATTGTTGGTCGGAGTGGATACTCAAGAGGGGGGTGAATTGAGTTCCAATTAAAATTTCTGTTAAAATATTTTCTATTTAAAATCCCCTAATTTATAAAACATGTTAAACTGTACTGAATTTATACAGATTGTGAATGTTCACTTAGCTTCTCAATGATTTATTAGGTCTTAGTTAATTCAGTCACAAGATTAAACTGACTTTTGAAACGAACCTACTGATTTACAATAAGTGTAAAAACATTCTAATTTAACTATCAAAGTGACATTAAAATAGATTTTTATTTCAATGTAACAACAGAATAATATAAAATATATATGTAGTATAATTTACAAAAAACTAAAGATGTACAGAAGACTAAACAAGAGGATAAATCTCAAGCCACGACATAGTCCTCCCAAATTTATATAAATTTGATCCACACCTTGGGTCGGGGTTAACAATAGATTACAAAACAGTCCATGCCACACAGGGACCTCTACCACTGTTCTTCGTGGGAATATAAATAAAGACCAGGCCACACAAGGACCTCTTCCATAGTTGACATGGGTAAACAAGAGTTAAGGGTTTTGGATTGAGGATTTTGATATCCTCTAGTTCAGTGCAGCAGACAGTGTGTGTGTGTGTGATATACAGAGTACACCACACTGCTCGAAAGTAAATAATCAAATCACTTATTGAGAACAGATAAGAGTTTAGAAAGCTCTAGTGATTAGAAATGTAGCTCTACACTCGTTGTATTTAGCATAACTGCTTCTGAGTCCTTATATGTTTTTTCTATTGAAAAACAGAGTGTCGTGGTTCAGCTTGTATTTCACCAGTGAGAATGATATCTTGATTCTTCATGTGTTCTTCAGTGGTGTTGTATTGCACTTATGAGAGTTTTTTAATGTCTTGCAATCTCTTTCTTTCTCTGTATTGTTCTTCTAGTTCAGCACAGTGCACTTTTTGGTTTCTTGAGTTGTCATGCATATGTAAGTTCTTCTTGTTTTATCATCACACTTGTGTACATTGACTGCAGCTCAATCTTCCTTATATTCCACCAGTTCTATAAGTAGGAATGATTCCCTTTTCATAGGTATGAGATACAGTTTCTGTACATGCCAAAAACTATCATTAAATAACATTAATTGCATTAAAAATAACAAATATGACCATTAGCATTATTTAACTAATATTGACAGAAAGATAAGAAATAGTGTCGCAGTGATTATGAAAACAGATTCTTCTTCATGGTATATGCTCCATAGTCTGTGATTCACTATGTCTCCATGTCATGGTGTGTAGCTCACGATGTCTCGGTCACAGTGTGTCCTTCCCGGTGTCTGGGACACAGTTTTTCCTTCACAGTGTCTGGGTCATGGTTTTTCCTTCACGGTGTCTGGGTCAGAGTTTATCCTTCATGGTGTCTGGGTCACGGTTTTTCCTTCACAGTGTCTGGATCTCGGTTTGTCCTTCATGGTGTGTCCTTCACGGTGTCTGTCTGACTGTGACTGTGTCTTGTACACAGTCTGTCTTACTATGTCAAACATCACGGTGTCTCTATACTTAGACAAATATCTGTATTTTGACCTAGACAGCAATATGCAGAATATGGATTAAGCTTAACCATCAGAGAGTAAGATAACTTGAATCATAAATAAATACTTGATAATATAAGTGAGATTGGTGATCATGCATAAGTCTTTTAAATAATAAAGCGATTAATTAACATCAATAAGACTTTCTATTATTAAAACATGATGTATAGTTATTATTGAGATTGGAGAGCATTAACACGATGGTCAATTAAGATTGAGATTAATTAACAGTAATATGATTTTTGCTCATTAAAAAATTATTAAATCATGAGGAGTCCAACAATCTCCCCCCTTTTGATGATCACAAATCATGTATAGGGGAAAATATAAATGAAATTCAACATTAAATAAAATAACAGACTCGACAATTAGAATACTAATACTTGTTCTAGTTTATGCCCCTTTTGGGATTATCAAAAAGCAGAGAGAATGAAGTGAAACATTGAATTTTTCATTAAAAAGGTTCGGAATAAATCATACAGGAGAAATACACACAGTAAACAACAAATGACATCCCATCAAAAAAGAAAACAGTCCCTAGACTCTTCAGGGAGCCGACTTTTCCTTGTCTTTATTAGCAATAGGAGTTGGTGCTGATGTAGAGGAAGGAACAGATGTGGTAGACAATGAGGGTAAGGTTAGACCTTCAAAAATGGATGGAGCCAATGTAGGAGGAGTATAAGATCTAGGCTGTGGTTGGTCAAGAATGACTGGCCGAATCTGAGAAAGAGCTTGGCAGACTGTCATGGCAGTGGAGGCATGGGTAAGTAGACCAGATCTAAGGGGTTCAACAGCTAGAGCAACTATAGCAGTACTCTGCACATGAAGATACTACTTCAAAAGATTTATGAAATTAGTAATGATCTCACCACCATATTGCATAGCCTTTCCAAAATCATTATTATTATCCATAAATTTGTCCAACAATCTAGTGAACTCTATACGCTTTTAAACATGAGCATTAAAAGCTTGAGTTATCGAAGGGATTCTCAAATTCTCTATAAGATATCTAAATTGATCTCTCATATAACTTTTAGTGAAAATATGATTGAGATACACATCAATATTCTTGGTGATATCTTGTTGAGCATCACTGGCAATCTTTGAATGAATCTTGACCAAGTCCAATGCTCGATCACTGTTCATAACCACTTATAACAATGAAGACAGATCCAAGCCACTGAAAGAATTCTGAATTTCTTCCTTGATTATGGATCTCAGCAGAGAATCATCCAAAGGATGAACAGATGTTTGAACAGAAGCAAGAGATGCCTTGAAAGCTTCGGTTATAACATTAAGCTATTTCAGAACTTTTTCCAGGGATCCAATGTATTTATCTACGAGCTTATTCAGATTTTCTACAAGCTACCTCATGCATTCCATCATTTTTGTGTTTCTTTTTCCAATATTCTCATCAAAAGACAGTAGATATAGATGCACTTGAGACACAATATCTCTATAAAGGGTGGAATCAGTTGGCTCAAGAGAAATAGAAACACGTGCAGGGGCAGAAACAAGAGCAGGCTCTGATCTTAAAGACAACTCATTCTGCATGTTTTCTACCATATTTTTTAGGTTTGCAACATCAGCACTCAACAACTTATTTTCTAATCTGACTTCTTGAATTTCCTGGATCATTCTTGGTTGAATATGCAATATAATATTTTCCAAGAGAATTGATGCATCTTCTTGACTCGGTTGAGTTACTGGACGAGGTTGAGTGGATAAGATCTTCTCAACTCCATCTAAAAGAGTCTCTCTAAAGACTTTCAGATAATATTTAGTTACAAAGGAGTGTTTCTCGGGTAAGAGTGCAGGAAAAGGTAGTGGGGAAAGCTCTGGTAACAGTTTAGATTCATCTTCAGACTCAGATTCTGATTCAGATTGAGGATGGGCCTCTGGTTCTGGTTCTGAAAGAGATACAGACTTTAGTTGAAACACATAAGAGAGATCCATTCCAGTTGTAGTAACATGTTGTGACTCATTAAAATCATAAAATCTTGTGAAAAAATATCGAGTGTACACAGAGTACGACTCATTACTATATTTAGATTCAGATTCAACAGACTTGGCTGGACTAGTCTCATGGTTTTGAAGTTCCTCCCCCTAAAATTGTGCTTACATTTATGAGACTATAGGGTCAACTACAAGGTCAATATCCACATGATCATCTCTAATCTCTTTAAAATGCCCTTTCCTCACCATCTGAAAGGCAATTTCCATCCTCTTATTAGCTGGGGGAATTATCTCAGGAACCGATTGTTCTATAGGCAGTGCTACCAGATTGGCTTGCTTTTCAACTGGGAGTTCTTCTACACTAGCATACTCTTCAATGGATGCTTTCTCTGATTATGTTACCACAGAATCTATTACATCCTCAGATTATATATCGAGAATTAAAACTTCTCTAGAAGTAGGAGATTCTTCCTCACTAAGAATAACTAAAGGATCCACAATCCATTCCTTTTCAACAACAACTTCCTCTCCTTGAGGTATTTCAGAATGAACAACAGCATGGATAGAATTTATTTCTTTTTCAACCGATGTTGCGTCAATTGGAGGTATTTCAGCCTCTTCTATAGGTGGTGCTTCAGCTCCCACTTCCTTTTCTTCTTCAGCATCTGAGTATTCAGCCACTTCATCTAGTTTAAGACTAGTATCAGCTAGGTTCTTTGGCCTTCTTGGATATTCAACAAGATTAAACTTCTTATACAATTGATCATTATCCTCATCGCATTGCTTCTTCTAGGGGTTCGAACTAATCTTCATCCTTTTGATGATAGTCTTGGATAAGCAGAAATCAATGTCCTCTAACTTTTATTCATTCGGTCCAACCATTCATTTGGCAACTAGCATGGCTGAAATCATCCTTCAGTAAAACAAGGAGGTGGATTTGGAAGTGACTTTAATCAGCTCATAGATATGGTTAATAACATACTTTCATAGGTTGATCTTATTACAATTATTAAATATGTGAATCAAGAATACATCCTGATACTTCATTACAGCAAAATCCCCTTTTCTTGGACTGTTCAAATTCTGAACAAATTTGAATAGCAGTCTAGTTTCTCCATCTAACTCAGCAGTTATAGCCCTTCACTTGGTGCCATTACCAGTTAGGGTTCCCAAATCATTTTCCAAATCGAAGATGTTAGATGAAGGAGGAGGTTCTCTCTGGTAGTCTTCAAAAACTCCATCATGTGGAATCCTTAGGCATGTAGCCCACAACCTGGAAGAGAATGAATACTTTTTTCCATTTATCCAGCTTGTCACCAAAAATATTTCTCCAAAATCAAAGTAAAAAATTCACATATTGGTAGAATTGAGATACCAATCTTGGGTAAATTGGTCTATCTTGACTAGTGAACCACTCAAACCAACCTTGTTCTCTCAAGATTTTCAAGACCAAATATTTGCTAGACATCAGCCATTCAGGAAAAATTTCATTTTCAGGAACAACGGTACGGTTTACCAGGTTTGGGTTTAGAGGTCCTTCAGGAGCTATCCTCGGTATTCTCTTCTATTTCTTAGTGCGGCACTTCTCAGGGGTATATGAAGATGAACGCTTCATCCTTGGAATCTACTGAAGGTTCGGGCGAGAAAGAAGAAGAGGTTTGCAAGGTAAAGAGGGTTTGAGAGAGAGAGCAGGAGAGAGTTTGGGTGAGAGATTGAGTGAAACCTTTATGTTTTATCATTTGGGAATGTCAATCGTCATAAAAAATGCAGGAAATCAAATAGTTGTGAAATAAAAATTACCGCGATACGGGATAAAATAATACTAAAAATAATCTTCACGGTGAGACCGTGAGTAGGCATTATGGTGTGAAAAAAAACAGTCATCATGGTGAGACCGTTGGTGATCGTCACGGTGAGACAGTGACCATCCTGTGTAGTCACAGTGGGACAGTGAGTTGATAGACCGTGAGTACAAGGACTAAATGGTGAGACCGTAACCATGAAACAATAATTGTAAAACAGTGAGCATGAAACAGTAAAGTAAAATACAGTAAAGTATTAAACATTAATATCATTAAGATATCTATTTATGATTAATCATTCCAAGATAATGTATGATGTAGTCTAATCTCTCAGAATTTAATGGTTTAGTGAATATATCAGCCAGTTGATATTCAGTACCAATGAATTCCAAAGTGATATCACCTTTTTGATAATGTTCCCTCCAAAAGTGATGTCTTACATCAATATGTTTTGTCCTAGAATGAGAAACAGGATTCATAGTAATATTAATAGAACTTGTGTTATCAAAATTTTTTGGGACATGTCTGAATTGATATCCATAGTCTAGTAATGTGTGTTTCATCCACAAAATTTGCACACAATAACTTCCAGTAGCTATGTTTTCAGCTTCTGTAGTAGATAATGCTACAGAATTTTGTTTATTACTACTCCATGATACTAGAGACTTGACTAAAAGGTGACATGTTCCAGAGGTGATTTTTCTATCTTACATACATCTAGGAAAACCAGCATTAGAATAACTAACTAATTCAAATGATTGTCCTTTTGGATAGAACAATCCTAAATTTGGAGTATTCTTGAGGTATTTGAAAATTCTATTTACAACATTTAAATGTGGCTCTTTAAGGTTTTCAGGAAAACGAGCACACATACACACACTAAACATAATATCAGGACGACTAGCAGTCAGGAAGAGTAGACTTCCAATCATTCCTCTATATGTGGTTTGATCAACAGATTTACCATCTTCATCAAGATCCAACTTACAGATGCTACTCATGGGAGTGTCACTACTTTATGTGTTGTAATATCCAAAACGTTTTAAAAGATCTCTAGTATATTTACTTTGAGTTAAAATAATTCCATCATTATTTTGAAAGATTTTAAATCCAAGGAAAAATTTGAGTTCACCCATTAAAATCATTTCAAATTCATTTTTCATCATTTTAGAAAAATTAGTACATAATGTAGTTTTTGAAGATCCAAAAATAATATCATTTACATAAATTTGTACAACCAAAAAATCATTAGAAATACATTTTACAAAAAGAGTAGGATCAGCTATACCATTTGTAAAGCCATTAGAAATTAGAAATGTACTTAACCTATCCTACCATGCTCTTGGAGCATGCTTTAAACCATATAAATCTTTTGATAATTTAAAAATATGTTTTGGAAAATGAGGGTTTGTAAATCAAGGTGGTTGTTCAACAAAAAATCCTCAACAATATATCAATTTATTAAAGAACTCTTAATATCCATTTGATATAGTTTGAAATTTTTATGTGCAGCATAAGCAAGTAAAATCCTAATAGCTTCTAATCTAGATACTGGAGAAAAATTATCCTCATAGTCAATTCATTCTTCTTGACTTTATCCTTGTGCAACTAGCCTAGCTTTGTTTCTAACTATGTTTCCAGATTTATCTAATTTATTTCTAAACACCCATTTAGTGCTTATGGTGAAACTGTCCTTAGGTCTTTCAACACGATTCCAAAAATTGTTTCTTTCAAATTGATTGAGTTATTATTGCATGGAAATCACCCAAAATTCATCATTAATAGCATCATAAGTGTTTTTAGGTTCAATCTGTGACAACAAGGCTTGATGTTCAACCTGATTTCTAAGAGAAGCTCTAGTATGTTTCCCCATATCTAGATTTCCTACAACAACATCTAAAAGATGATTCTTTATAATTCTAGTTGATCTAGTAAAGGTAAAACTAGAAATTTCAGGTTTCTCTATAGTTTCGGGTTCAACAGTAGCAGATTCAGGAATATGTCCAGAACTAAATGTTTTTATAGTAGGTTCTTTAGATTTGTTAGTACAGTCCATAACAGATAAATCTTCTTCAAGATTTTCAAGTGAGGTTTTAGACTCATGTGGATTAGTTTCTTCAAATTTTATGTGAACAGATTCTTCCACACACTTGGTTCTCTTATTGAAAACTCTATTGTCTTTGCTGGTTGTAGAATATCCTAAAAAGATTCCTTCATCACTCATAGAAGAAAACTTATCAAGCATATCCTTAGTATTAAGAATAAATTCATTACAGCTAAAGACTCTAAACTAACTAAATTTAGGTTTTCTATTATTCCACAGTTCATAAAGAGTCTTCTTAAGAACATGTCTAATCAAGACTCTTTTGATGATATAACACGCTGTATTTATAGCTTCATCCCAAAAGTAAATAGGTAGGTCATATTCATTAAGCATAGTTCTTCCTATTTCTTGAAGGGTTCTATTTCTTCATTCTACTACCCCATTCTACTGAGGTGTCCTAGGAGCAGAAAAGTTATGACTATAGCCATTGTGTGAGAAATAGGATTCAAATTCATGATTTTCAAACTCACGACGATGATCACTTCTCAGGGTTTTAATCTTAAGTCCACTAAGGTTTTCTACAGACTTGGAGTATTTAATAATGTAAGAGCAAGCTTCACTTTTGTGAGCTATGAAGTATACCCAAGTATATCTAGAAAATTAATCTATTAAGACATATACATAGTGCTTCCCATTTAAGATAGAAACTCTTGATGGTCCAAACAGATCCATGTGAACCAACTTGAGAGTTTTGAGAAGTTGAGACTTCTTTCTTTGATTTAAAAGAAACTTTATGTTTCTTTCCCTTTTGACAGGGATTACAAACATTGTCATTTGAAAACTCAAGTTTGGGAAAGTATCAAAGTAAGTTTTTCTTAGTTAGTTTCCTAAGTGAGTGTATATTTCTGTTTCCTAATATTCTATGCCATAACCAAGACTCTTTATGAAAATCATTTAAACAAGTAACATTTTTCTTAGATAAAGAATTTAAATCAACATCATAAACATTTTCATTCCTTAAATAAAATAATAATAAAACATTTTCAGAATTAAAATCATTAAAATAATCATTTTCAAACTTCACATTAAAACCATCATCACACAATTGATAGATACTTAACAGATTATATTTCAGTCCATCAAAAAATAAAACATTAGAAATTAACACTGAATTAGTGTTACCAATTTGTGCTAGGCCGATGATCTTTCCATTAGAATTATCACCAAAGGGTACATAGCCTCCATCAACCTTTATTAAGATCTTGAAGCCTTTGTAATCTCTAGACATATGTCTTGAACATCCATTGTCCGAATACCATGTCTTCTTGTGGAAATCTTCAAGCAGGTTTCCTCAGATGTGTTTGTCATGAAACACATGTTGGCACATTTCTTTTCAGAATCAGACATTTTAGATTCACATGTGCTGTCTTCGGAAGAACTCCAGGTAACCTTCATATATTCCTTGTACTTACTGTCCTTGTAATCATATTTCTTCTTGAATTTTAGCTTTGGGAAGTCTGCTTTGATGTGTCCTTTTCTTTTTCACTCGTAGAAAACAACTTCATCATTGTTATCTGCCTTTTTCCAGTCCTTCTTCCAATGTCCCTTATTATCAAACTTTCCTTTGTAATTTGATTTTCTGAAGAATTTCTTCATCCTATAAAATTTTCTAGACCTTCTGGCTATTTGAGCCATTTCAGCATCACTATCAGAGTCTGAAATTTCACTTGTTGAACTATCTCTTTGTGTTTGAGATTTTATTTGTCCTTGCTGTTTGAATCAGTAGTCTTAAATGCCACTGATTTCCTTTTTGGTGCATCATCTTCCTATTTATTTACCTTCAGTTCTTCATCATACATTATAAGCATACCAATCAACTCTTTGACAGGTATAGCTCCAATGTCACATGACTCTCTGATTGAAACAGATGTGCCTCTCCATCGGTCTGGTAGACATCTCAAGATTCTCATGATTTATTACTTTGCTCTAATATCCTTTCCAAGTGAATTCATTGTATTGACTATCTCATTGAACCTAAGATACATATCAGAAATGAGTTCATCAATTTTCATTTTAAAATTATCATATTTAATAGTATATGTATTTAATCTCATTTTATTAACATAGGTTGTTCCCTCATGAGAAACACCTAATGTATCCAAAATTTCATAAGAAGTTATCTAAGAATATATTTTGATAAATTCCACATATCCAAATCCACAATGCATGGAATTCATATCTTTACAATTATTATTATAAGCAGTATTTGTAGGTTTATCCCACATTGTTCTTTCAGTTTCTTCAATTTTATATTGAGACTCTATAGCAGTCCAAATATCAAAACCCATACTTTCCAAATGAATTTTTATTTTAATATTCTACTATGCATAGTTTGTACCATTAAAGAATGGTGGAATTTTAGTAGCAGCACCCTCTAGTCTATTATCCATAACAAGAATTTAGAGAATTGTTTTAAATAGATAAATTATAGAACTAACAAAAAATTAAGATCATTAATGATGCAACTAAAATCACAGTTGAAAAACAGAGTATTTCAAAAATTCATTAACAAAAACAATCCTCTGATACCAAATGTTGGTCGGAGTGGATACTCAAGAGGGGGGTGAATTGAGTTCCAATTAAAATTTCTGTTAAAATATTTTCTTTTTAAAATCCCCCAATTAATAAAACAAGTTAAACTGTAGTGAATTTATACAGATTGTGAATGTTCACTTAGCTTCTCAAAGATGGATTATGTCTCAGTTAATTCAATCACAAGATTAAACTGTCTTTGGAAAATAACCTACTGATTTACATTTATTGTAAACACTTTCTAATATAACTATCAACGTAACTTTAAATTGGTTTTGTATTTAAAATTAAAAGCAGTGGATTAAAAAAGATATATGTAGTATACTTTGAACTTAAACTAAAGATGCACATCAGATTCAACAAGAGGTTCAGCCTCAATCCGAGACATACTCCTCTCAAATTTATATAATTTTGATCCACACCCTGGATCGGGGTTAACAACAGTTTAAAAAAATGTCCAGGCCACGCAGGGACCTCTACCACTGTTCTTCGTGGGAAACAAAATAAATACCAGGCCACACAAGGAACTCTTCCACAATTGACGTGGGTACACAGGAGTTAAGAGTTTTGGACTGAGGATTTTGATATCCTCCAGTTCAGTGCAGGAGATAGTGTGTGTGTGTGAGAGATATAGAGAGTACACCACAGTACTTGAAAGTAAATAAACAAATCACTTAGAGATAATAGATAAGAGTTTAGAAAGATATATTTATTATCAATGTAGATCTGGACTCGTTGGATTCAGCATAGATGCTTCTGAGTCCTTCTCTGGTTTTTCAGTTGAAAAAAAGAGTGTCGTGGTTCAACTTGAATTCCACCAGTGATAATGACTTCTTGATTCGTCGTGTGTTCTTTAGTTGTGTTGGATTGCACTTATGAGAGTTCTTTGAAAGTCTTGAAATCTTATTCTTTCTCAGGATTGTTCTTCTAGTTCAGCATAGTGCACTTTTTGGATTCATGAGTTGTCATGCGTATGTATGTTCTTCTTGTTGTATCATCACACTTGTGTACGTGTACTACAAATCAATCTTCCTTATATTCCACTAGTTCTGGAAGTAGGAATGATTCCCTTTTCATAGGTACGAGATACAGTTTCATGAGATGCCAACAACTATCATTAAATATCATTAATTGCATTAGAAACAACAAATATGACCGTTAGGATTATTTAAATAATATTGAAATTTTTTTAATAAATGGTGTGACAGTTATTATGTAAACGGTGTCTTCTTCACAGTATATGCTCCACAGTATGTGATTCACTATGTCTCCATGTCACAGTGTCTTGGTCATGGTGTGTCCTCCATGTTGTCTGGGTCACGGTTTGTCCTTCATGGTGTTTGGGTTATATTTTTTCCTTCACGGTGTCTGGGTCACGGTTTTTCCTTCACGGTGTATGGGTCACGGTTTTTCCTTCACGATGTCTGGGTCACGGTTTGTCCTTCACGGTGTGTCTTTCACAGTGTCTGTCTGACCGTGACTGTGTCTTGTACATAGTCTGTCTTAATGTGTCAAAAATCACAGTGTCTCTATACTTAGACAAATATCTGTATTTAGACATAGACTGTAATATGAAGAATATGGATTAAGCATAACTAGTAGAGAGTAAGAGAACTTGAATCATAAATAAAGACTTGATAATATAAGTGATATTGGTGATCACACATAAGACATGTAAATAATAAATCAAGTAATTAACATCAATTAGACTTTCTATTATTAAAACATGATGTATATTTATTATTTATATTGGAGAGAATTAACATGATGGTCAATTAAGATTAAGATTAATTAACAGTAATATAATTTTTGATCATTAAAACATGATTAAGGCATTAGGTGTCCAACACTTATATTGATGAATTGTTTGATAAACAATTTGGATCTCAATAATTTTCCATGAAAGACCATTGTTATATATATATCATAAATTTAGGGTCAATAAGGTGGATATACGGATGAATAAATTATTTACAATGTATGAATATCATTAGTATGTAGTTATTCCATTTGATCATACAAATTCCCCCGCAATGTTCATGGATTTAATTATTAATGTCTTTTGAGATTATCTTGATCAGTTTGTGGTAGTCTTTATAGATTATATTATTATCTACTCATAGAGAAATAAATTGTAGAAAAGTCACTTGGGAATTTTAATAAATACCTTAATGAAGAATAATATATAATAATGATTTAAAATATGTAAATTTTGGATCAAAAAGGTTTTATTATTGGATCATATAATCTTAAGACATGGTATATCAGTAGAACCATCTAACATGAATCCTGTTGAATGTTTTCCCAAACTAATTATGGGGACAAAGAACCATATATTTCATGGATTAGAATAATATTATTAATGTTTTGTGGTGAATTTCTCATGTTTATTCAATCCTCAAGGAAGTTAACATGAAAGGGATTCAAGTTTCTTTTGACAGATGATTAAGATGAAAATTGCATGAAACATATGAGATGATTAATCAGTGAACCTGTGATGACATTACACTATAGTGGATAACAATATGTAATAAATATTGATGAATCCAACAGGGTATTGGTATGTTTTCATATGAAGAATGGAATGGTAATAGGTTATGCGTCATAAATATTGTTGATTTAGGGTAAATATTACACAACCAAATATCTGGAGTTAGCTGTAGAAATTTTTTCATTAATAATATTGAGGAATTAAATTTTTGTAGAAAATTATTGTTTATAGACCAACAATAAACTTTTAATGTATATATTGGAACATAATGAGTTGAATATTTTCTAATGAGCATTATGAGACATTATTAAATAATTTCAATTCTCAATACATTACAACATTTGGAATGAAATAATTTTGGATGATTCATAGAGTTCAAAGGATCATGATACCATATGTATGATGATAATTACAACAGATCAAATATTTCATGATTTCTTATGGATGGATATGTAAATAATATTGTTTTGGAAATAATCCACTTTTTCATATTTAATGTTCTACCATATATCCCAGTAATGATTTAAGAGGCACGTATGAAAGATATGGAGTAGAAAAATAATGTTATAAATTTTCCTATGTTTGACATCTAAAATGATTTTATGACACAGTTTAGGAACGATTTATGTGTTAATTACATACGTGTTTCAGGTCACATATACAATTAAATACTCATAGATTTAATTATCTATTCATCCCAGAAGTACCAATATGTATATAATTTGAAAAAGTATTTCTGGTTGGATTGAATAAAGGAAGATATCAAAACGTTTATATCTCAGAGCTAGTTATGTCATAAATATAATGAAAATTCAGAAATATATAAGGGGATGTTACATACACTACCCTTTTCATATAGAGGACTACCGGGGTACGAACAGATATCATTCATTTTTTCTATTACCACATCTCAAGGATGGAAATAATGATATACTAGTTATCTATGTATGATATCAATGATATTAATATAATTTTTTTTTTATTATATAAATTTTATGATTCATTACATTGCATTCCATGGGAATACTATAATTTAATTCATGTGTATGATAAATTATCACCCCATGATGTAATATTGAGAGTCCATGCATTACACTGAAGGTAATAAGTATGGTTTTAATGAAAATATTTGATTTATATGAAATAAAAATTCCTTTTTAATGATAATATATAATTTACCATTCAATAATTTAATCTAAAAAGACAATATATTCATCATTCATATGTACTTATGGCCTACCATCTCTCTGAATTGTGTATTTTAGTTTTTATCACTAAATTTTAGGGATTAATCTAATTTAATATACAATGATTAAAATTGGAATCTAAAAAATGGTCAAAATATTATGATAATGAAATCATGATCAACGTAATAGGACCAAACAAATCAAATCCAAACATATATGAGGAAAAAATGTTTTTATTACCTGAAACATAACATTAACATGGAATTTTAAATAAAAGGGTAATTAAATGTCATAAAAGGAAAATATTTTATGAAATAAATTTTTATATAATAGGTGTATTATTAAATTATATTTATTTTACATGATAATTGAATGTGGATAATAGGACTCATAGATTAAGGTATGGTATTTATAACTAAATTCTATTCACTATGAGACACAAGACATATTCACCATGTGATTCATTTATGTGGTGTATATTCTAAAAATTATTATATCTTATGATTCCTATAATTAATATTAGGAGTAATCACATTTCCATTTTATATCTCCATTTCATGGTGTTTATGGTTCAAATTTCACCAATGTGGAAAGGGATTTTTTATCAATTTAGGGTCATTGAGATGTATGTTATTTTATGCACCTATATCTAATAATGAGGTGTATATAAATCACCTAATATACATAATATCATGAACTTATTTATACAAATAATATTTTAAGTTCCATTTTATTTTATTCCTTAATGGGTCTTATAATTCCCTATTACCATAGAAAAAACCATTTTATGTCACAATGACATTATTTATTGGGATTATTTATGATAATAGTTTCAATGATAAAATTTCATTATCAATGTTCCACAAAAATTAGTATGTTTTTTATCCTATGTTTATTCATGAAAATTTTAAATGACTGTACAATTTGTTAACTCTGTTTTACATAAAATAATTGTATTTTTTTAAAAAAAATATTACATTATGTCACTCTTCAAATGAAAATTCATCTTACTCAAATAAAAAGTTTTCTATATATGTTGTTCAAGAAATATTAAAATACCCCTATGATTTTTAATGTAACTTATTTTACCAGTATTATTTCTTTTATAGAAATATATTTTGAGAGGGATCTTTATTTCATCGTCTAAATAATTACCATTTGGATTTTACTGAAAATGTGAATGGAATATAAATTTTATCATGATTAAAATGAAAAAAAATTCCTATCATCATAACATTTATATTATGTGGGGATTAACTTATATGATTTCTTCTTTATTACCTATTAAAATAATATTCAAAATGTTTCATGATTTTAAATAACCTTTTTCAATGTGAAATGCATTGTTTCCTTAAGGAATGTTTTAAATGATTAATAAAATTTATTTTTCATCTAAGATGGAATCCATTGATGTTAATTATTCCTTAATTGGGGATATGATATAATGATAAAATTCATAATTTTTAATGGAATTGTATATGATTATGATGTAATTATATTTATGTAACCCATTTATCTTCTATGGGTTATACCATGATAAAATAAATTTTAATCCCAAATAATTTTCCACTTGTTAATCAATGATGAAATAATGAAACACCTATGAAATATATCTCTTTTCCATAGGTTATGAAATGATGATATTCTTATTAAATCCATCTAGATTCATGCGTAATGATATGATGAATATATTATGATCTTATGGAACACACCCAAACCACACACCCATATATGGATTTCATTATTTGATGGGTAGAACCTATATCTCCAACCAATTACTTGGTTTAATTATTATATCACATGAGATAGATAATACTATAATGGGGCATGAAACTTGAGCAGTATGTCGATGTTTACACTATAATGGTCTTTTCAAGGAACCTTGCCGACTATGATGGTTTGGGAGTGAACCCATCCCACTATTATAGCCTTGAAACTAATCCTTGACTAATATGGAAATGGTTTTCTATACTTATGTGTATTTCAAAAATATATTTTAAATTGTAATTATATTATATCATAAATAATGTTCTAGATTCCCTTATGATTCATGTCTTATGACCTACCAATAGTTTTTCCATGACTCAAGATTATTATATTACAGATTTAGGGTATGGTTTTAAATTTTTATACCCAAGAGTCCATACCCTTATGTTTAGGTTATGCTTGATTATATCCCTTGTTTAAAAATACAGTTCATTTGGGCTCATAGTTTCTTCTTGTATCCTTTCCCCATGTTAAGATAAATGTATTCTGTGTGATACTTCTAAAAGTATTATATTTTTGATGATCATATTAGGAGATGATGTAGTTTACATATGGACTAGTTGTTTGCATTTTTATGTTTCCATAGACCCTAAACATCTATAATTACATGGAAGGTTTTTTTTAATTTAATAAATTTACATCAATATGATTTAATATCTATTTATGATAATAATGGTTTTATATAGTTGGAATCTAATAATAGTTTTAGTTGTCCTCTTGAAACTAAGATGATAAAAGAATATTGGGATTCTATCACACAATGTTTCAGGTAATTAACACTTTATTTATTTATTTTATGCATATAATTTTTTTGGTTATGTTTGGGATGTTTTGGATTAGTTTTGAATTTTTTTGGTGGAGTCTATGGTTGCTCACAGTATGATCATGGTTACTAGAAACAATTTTGAACCCCCAAGAACCAATGTTAGGGTAAATAGAGGTCACTTGGGAGGCGCACAGTGGGAACATTTTTTGGAAAAAACATGAGGCCACCACGGTAAAACCATGAAATGTGGAATTAAGGGTTTGTGCATGGTTTACACAAAAATTTTCTAACCATGTGATCCTACCATGTGGGGGTGGATTAAGGAAGTATTACCCACATGGTTGGAGCATGGTTTTTAACACTGTTTGGCCTAACCATATGATGTACATGTTTCCATACATAAAATTGTGGATCAATTATAAATTAGAACATTAAGGGTTCGTTTTCCCCAAATATAAGTGTAAAATTCCTTCCAGTTCGTCAAATGGATAGAGAGACCCTTTCCCTTGATACATGAGAAATCAATCGGTGATTTTTTAGGCATTGGATGCAAGATTTCGTTTCTAATTGCTTTTTCATGGCCATTTTACTTAGTTTTCATATTGTTCCATATACTATATTTATGTATCTCGTAAATTGGGTTTATATTCATGATCTTTTTTCAAATCTTGTTGAGATATGATATTTTTAGTAATTGGTAACGAGATATAAGGTGTGTTTTTGGGGTATCAATCTGATTTGTTGATGAATTTTTATGGTTATTAATTTTTTCTAATTTTTATAAGGAAATTGGATTCTCTTCTGAATCCAATTATTATATAATTAAGGAATTATTATAAATTAATTAAATATATTGATTTAAATTTTGGAATTTATGTGCATTGGTTGATGGAATTTTTCTTTATTCATGGTCCGTGAAATTGTGAAATTTGGTTTTTTTTTTGAAAAATAAAATTGTATACCCAGTTTTAAAATGATGATTTTAAAATAGTTGTTTGGTTATGAGGCATGTAAAATTGGTTACATAGTTTTTTAAATAATATAATTTTTTTAATATATGATTTGGAACAATTGTTTGGGATAATTTGGGCATAAAATTTTGTTGTGAGTTCTTGTGTATTTCAGACGTATAAGGGTATAAATATTCCATTATAAAAATTGATAATAATAAGCTTATAAAAATTATCCAAACAAAATGGTTCACCTTGTGATGTCTTGGTGAAAACCCCACTAATCACTCTTGAGTATAGGGATGTCCATGTTTGAATGTATATGGGTATGTGTCTATATGTAGAATTGAATTGGTTAAAGAATGGATTCATTAAACGGTTTAAATGAATTTTTATTTTCTTTCCATGGAAAACGTTTTAGGATTTGAAATGGTTCTGGTTTTTATATAAACTATTTTGTGTTTTTTTAAACTGAATAATAATTTTTTTTCATATTTTTTTGTCCTAGTGGAATGATTTAGGATGCTATTTGGGGAAATCATGTTATGTTTTATACTCACCACTTCTTGGGGACAGTGTTGAATTTGTATATATTGTATACAATTTCATAGGTAAAGCAATACAATCTCATTTATTTGGCGATTCATCATGATTCTTTGGGCATGGATTGTAGAGTTAAATCATAGATCATCTTGGTAGTTATGGTGTGTATGTTGTTTGATTCATTGCGTTTTTTTACTCTTGGAGATTTCATTATACTATAATATTGTTCCTAGTAGTAGTTTATAATTTTTTTAATTGGTATTTCATTGAGTTATATTACGTTATACTCATGAATATTTTATTATCTTTTTGTTCTTATCTTGGTTTGGATGATTTATTTTCAATATAAAAACATCCCCCAACTAATTATGAATCTCTTTGAATTTATTTCCTATCATTTATGTCTCAAGGATATAACATAAGGCCTAGTAATTTATTTGTTTCATTCCATGCCAATGTGGTGTAGAGGGATGTTACAAATGGTATTAAACATTTCAAGTCCATCTTAATATTGGAGCATTGATATTGGTTTTTTGATCTATGATTTGAAAAATCAATCAACTTTATTCCATGATATAGATGATATATAGGAGATATTTATTCTGGGACATGAAATTTAGAGTATAAATAAGCATAGGTAACCTATTTATTTTGATACTCATTTTACTATAGAGTTTGGAACATAATTTTTTTGAGAACTTTTTTTAGTTGTAATCTCATCGACATGGGTTTATCCATCGAGAAGAGAATGAAATTCCTTGAATGACATGAACTACCACTAGGAGTACACATTTCATTTGACGTAATGATTTATGATATTGTGAAAAAGTTATTATTTGTAAAAATTGTTGAATTGGTTTTCAATGTTTGAGATTTTGAAAATACACTATAGTGGTATTAGGAAAATGTTTGGATTTTCAAATGCATGATGTAGTCTAAAAATTGTGTAAATGTAGAAAAAATATGAATTTCGAAAGAATGATTATGATATGAATAATGTGGGAAATTTAAAATTTTCATGTATTTACATTCTAGAGATAGACTACATGAAATTTAATTTTTTTAATATGACAAGGGACTTCGTAGGTGTAGAAGATACAATATTAACGAGGATTCATAAAATATGACATCACATATGCCATAGGTGAGCCAATAGTCGATTTGGTGTATTTTCCAAGACATTCATGCTATAATTATAGAAAATATGTATTAACCCTAGAAAGTGGATCATTATGTTCATTTCCAAAAGAAGAATCTGCACATTTTTGATGATTCAAAAGTGAAAAAAAATAATATTTTTGGATAAATAGGTTTAATCGAATAATAAATTTTGTGGGTACACCAGATGAGTTGATAGTCATCTTAGAAATGTACATGCTCGAGAATATTGAAAGGTAGTGGTTGGATTTATATGTTTGGTATAAATGAGACAAATGAATTACTTTGAATGATTCTAAATACATTTTTTAAAAAAAATATAATTATACATTCAAAATTTCTAAAATGATGGTCCATTTCATCTTGAAGTAGGATAATATCTCAATGACTGTCTATGTGGATATCTGTTTTAATTTAGTGTATCCTGCAATCTAAATTGTTGTGTGTGAATACTTGAAAGAATGAATTATTTAATCAGGGTCCTGGAAGAGATTAAATTATATATTTTTGTTATTTCCATAATAAATTAAATTGAGATGGTCAACTGAGAGATGGTCGAAGAAATGGAAATCAAAGGAAATATGATTCGATGATGTAGGATAAAACCTATGGTAAATAGTGGGAACATTAATTATGGGAATGAATGGAATTGGAAAACTGATACCCAAGGTATTGATATGACTCTTAATTAGATGGCTTTATTGGGAATTCTTCTTCCTAAACCAAAGAGAAATCCAGGATATTTTAAAAGTTGTTTTGTTCAATCATAGGAAGCGATATTTTACAACACCATATAGCGTATTCAAAAATTACAACTATATGGAGAATAAATAGTGATATTATCACAGTTATACACAGTCAGGTGATCCTGACAAATATCATGTTTTTATAATGATATATGCTTCAATATGATAAGGTTAGAAAAATAATACTTTTTAGTTGAACTATGGGAGCCATAGTTATTCTTGGAATACCATGACTCCTCAATAAGGGAAATATCGACATGAAAAAAGACTAATGTGATGTATAAAAGAAATTTTATGGTGATGATAAAGTTATTTTTGGTGATGAATCTGAACAATTAATAATGAGAATTAATGATATTTAATTATATAATTATAATATTTTTTTGATATTTATTCAATCCATTAGTTTATTTCCTCTCATGTTGGGGATCTTCTTGGTTTTCATGTTGATATTATGCCTTTTTCTTGAAAAATAAAACTCCTCTTGTATAAAGATACTGTTCTGAATTTATGTGGAAGCACGCTAGATAAATTTGGGTGGTTCTTAGTTCATATGGGATTTTTATATTCTTGACATTATTTTCAATAACATAATCCTAGGTATGGATTTCCTAAAAATATAAATGTCTCATATTGATTCCAATATCTAAAGGGTTAGTTTTATAAATGATGATAGAATTGATCTTCTATATAGAGGATAATGGTATTTAATGAAAGGTATTATACACTTATTGGCACCAATAGTAGGAGTGATCACATACATGATTGTGGTGAAACCCTTCACATCAGTGGATCATAACTCAGATAAATGTTTTCAAATATTTATTGATTATTTTCTAGATATTTTTATTGAGAAATTATTCCCGGTTTCCCCCAACAAGAATGGTGGATTTTACAATTTATCTCTAACTTGGTAAAACACCTATATCCCATAAATCTTATCAGATAGAAAAAATTGATTTAAAGGGAATTTATTATCCATTTTGGAAGAGTTGGAAACAAAATGGATTAATCAGCCCAACCCATCTCAATGGGAAACAACAGTTTTGTTTGTGAAAAATTAAAATGGAACACTTCTTTTTTATTATTATCTTAATATTAACCAAGTTAAATTAATGGATTGGAATTCAATTCCTTGAGTTGATGATGTGTTATATCAATTAATGGGAGCTTGTCAGTTCACTAAAATAGACCTATGTTAAGGGTATCCACAATGGTTTTTTTGAAATAAGGATATTATAGAAAAAAAAATTTAGGAATATATATGGCCAATATGTGTTTGTAGATATTCATTTAGGTCTTATAAATTCACTATAAGTCATTGTGGAATTGATAAATCAAATATTTCAAAATTATCTAGATTTATTTTTTGGTGGTTTTATGGATTACAAATTACTGTATTCATGGACATGAGTAAATCATAATAAAAATATGGAAACATTGTTGGGTATCCTTCTAGATCATCATTTGTATTCCAAAAATTCAATGTGTGATTTTGGGATAATATTGTTACATTTCATGGTCCATGTTATATCTAAAATAGTTTTTTTATTGATCCATAGAAGATAAAGGCTATTATTTCTTGGAAACCACTATTGAATTTTTTTGAGATATGTAGTTTTATTGGAATGGTAGTTATTATTGATAATTTTTCATGAATTTTCATTAATATTTTTTTAATAATTTAATGGAAAATGAAAAGTGTACCATTTAAATTTAATATTGAATTTCCTAAATCATTTCAAGGTGAAAATGTTCACCATACACAATCACTAATCATAATATTTACAGAATCATGATACCAATATATGGTGTATTGTGATGCTTCAAGATCTGGGTTGGGATGTGTTTTCATGTATGAAGACAATGTTGTTTCTTATATCCCATGTATGTTATGGTTTAATCCGAAAAATACCCACCAAATTATTTAGAATTAGGAAATACAAAATATGTTTTGAATAATTTGGTCTATTACCTATTTGGTGAGAAATATATGGTGTTTACAAATCATAAGAGTTTTAAGAACATTTCCTTATAAGGAGATTTGAATCTGAGACATAGAATATAGATGAAGTATCTCTAAATGTTTCAAATTTACATAATGTTTTCACAAGGTAAAGGAAATTTTATCCAGGATGCAATAAGAAGAATGACATATATTCAGTTGAAAAAAAAGCTTCAGATCAATGGTAGTTGATGTTGGTGACATGAGACATGCACATGGATTGTGATAAATGAGGTAGTATTGTAGTTTTCCACCCATTTTCATTGGTTCCTGATTTGTTAGAGATGTTTAAAGATGCACATACATCCAATTCGAAATGTGTTGTTAAGAGGTCAAAACTCAATGTTGGGGATACCGTTGAGGTATGGAATAATGAAGGGAGTTTAGAGTTGTGTTTTTGAGATCAGATGGATGTACCGATTTCCAATAAAGAATGATTTCTTTATTCTTACCGTCCTTCAAGAATATCTTTTCCACATGGTATAAAGAAGATTTTTAAGGAAATGAAATAATGTTTTTGGTTGGATGACATGAAAATAAAATGGCGGTGTTATTTTTTATATGACTTGACTATCAGGATGATATGTTAGTGCACCAACAACCATCGAGTATAATTTAGTCTTTACCTATTCCTATTTTGAAATTAGTGTAGATGGCCATGTATTTTTTGGAAGCTCTTCAAAAGATGGTTCAGAAGGGTGATTATAGATGGGTGATAGTGGATAAGCTCACAATGTTGAACCATTTCATACTAATCCACGAATATCATATGGTGGGGGACTTATGAAAAACCTATATTCAAGAAGTGTAAAATGTGTGTGGAATGGAATATTTTATTATTTCCCTTAGAGATCCATGTTTTACATCTCATTCCTAGAAATACATATAGTAATATCATGGGGATCAGTTGTAAATGATCATTTGGTAACATCCCCATATGGATGGAAAAAATGTATGGAAGATACAAAAGAATGAAGACATGCATTCGACTTATATAATGGATTTTGGTGGCTCATTGGAGGAGCCTGTACTATTAGTGGAGTTCTCATAAGTCACGACCCATCCTCGGGTCCTGTGTCGTGACAACCCCACACCTGCCTTCCATAGGCCAGGGGCTGGAGATTAACACCAAATGCATAAATCCCGATAAAAGGGAAGGAATTGCCTTTATAAATGTAAAGAAACACAATAGAGTATGCAACTGAAGGAAGGCCAAAGTAATACTGAATAAAAAGTAAGTGCTAAAAGGAAAGGGGTCAGAAATAAAATCCCAACAGTAAGTATAGTACAAATGAAAAGCTAGTACAACTGTAGTAAAGTAAAACATAAACCACTTAGTCATCCTCCGAGAATCCCACCTGAATGGTGGGTACAGATGGCCTCCTCAGCACCTTGGGTCTGGTCATCCACTCCGTGTACGTCTAGCCATGTGGTCCACCTCCGGGTACCATCCAGCTCCACAATCCTCCACCTCAATCAATGATGTCTGTCGTCTGCACCCAACACAACGTAGTGTGATCATAGCCTATGCAGGGGTGAGTATACGATACTCAGTAGGGACCCCAAGACCCCCGAAGGTCTCCCAGAATCTACGAAGGATAACCCACAAAAGGAAAGTTATAATCACAAAGTATCAACCAAATCTACTTAGGTATATCCCATACATATACCAATGTTAACAATCTTAGTTCGGCTCCAAATCACAAACCCAAGAAAAACCCATTCCACACAGGAAGTAAAGTCAATCACATCGATGATAATGATTGAATGTCAAGACTCATCTCGCACAGGTATACATCTTTCGTGTAGGGATAGAGATGATTAGATGTAGTCATTGATTCATCTAAGTTGTCAAACCCCTGGAGGATTCCAGTACAGTTGTCGTCGCTACCGAAATAACGGAGCATTCAAGGACAGTTGTTGTCACTGCCAATCCCATGGAGGATTCTAGTACATTTGTCGTCGCTTCCAAAGCCATGGAGGATTCCAATATAGTTGTCATCGCTGCCAAACCCACGGAGGATTCCAGAACTGTTGTTGTTGCAGTCGCAGCCAGCTCTAGGGTTTCCGTACACAACACACTCGATTCTAGGAGGGTCTGCTCCTCGAGAAAAGGGGTCGATACATCAACTGTCATGATTTCAAGAGTTTATGTATCCTGATGTTCCGACTCATCAAAAGAAACCCAATGCGACAGACGACACGTCAATCAGACGCACGGTCTAAGAGTTATTAGCATTTTCATTCTACGACCCAAGTTGGAAATACGCTCATTCCAAACCCGAAAATTTTCTAATGTCGTCAAAAACTCACTTACGGTATCGCAAAAGGACCGCCTCATTGTATGGGTCCCAGTGCCATAGAAATCGCATCGATCGGACACACTGTCGTAATGTTATTCCCATTTAAGTGAAACATGCCCGGCACGTCAAGCCCGGTGGGCTGGCGGGTCGGCTCATCCTGGCTCGGCAGGTCTGACCTATCTAAGGGGTCAGACCTACTAGATAATGTGTGGACCAACTAGGTAGGGCTCAGCCTAGCCAGGTAGGGCTCGGCCCAGCCCACGCAAGGGTGCAGCCCGGCCAAGCGCGGCCCGCGGCGGGCCCCGGCTTGGCCTGTTAGCCGAGCCGGTGCAGGGGGTGTATCCCCCTAACTTCTTGAATCGATGGCGCCACCCTCCTATCTGGCTGGCCTAACCCGGTAGGTCTTCCTGGTGCGAGCGAATCAAGGTTTTAGGTCATCATCCCTCTGTTGTGGTGCCTATGAGCACTACGGCTCTTTCCGCCCGGCTGGCCATCGAGCAGGCCGGTTCTTCTGCCGGAGCATCCTACCCTCTGTGGGTTGTGGATCTCTACAGCACGGCTCCAGAGGGCGCCGCAATTTCCCGAGCCTGGCCAGCTACGACCAGCCAGTTATTCTTCAGTAGTGCGGCTCGTGATTGTCGGCCGCAGTTCTTCTGCACACGGCCGATGCGTGGCCGCTGCCATCGCTCGCCACCACCTTCGTTCGCCACCACCTCCCTTTGCGAATTTAAAATAAAGATACAAAGGAGGGTCATCAGGATGTGTTTTTCTGGACGGTATCCTTCATGTTAGGCGGTAACAATCAGCCATAGACTATCATTCACATTCAACAAGATCGAAGTTATAATTTATTCGAATTAAATTATACAAACACCCTACATCGTAAACGACATCGCACGTCGTCGAGCCACAGATGGGGATCATTGCGGAAGAATGGTTTCATCCCGCCAATGATGGAGGATGAGTCGTTGTCGTAGGTGAAACATTTTCCAAGCGGTGTCTTCTTCCTTGAGATGGAGGAAGAAGAAGATAAGAGGAGTCGTGGAGTGTTCTTCGCCGAGAGAGGATGATGTTCTTAGTGGAACAACTATTCTCCTCTAATTCACCAAAGGTTCCCCCACCAAAATATTTTCCAAGCCATTATTAAAGTAAAGAATTCCCCATAAATATAAAAATTCTATGTAATTTAAAAATATTATAATATTAGAGAAGTCCATTCCTTAATTGATCAATAAATGAAAACATGTTTGCAAAATTTATTGGAGAGAGAGAGAAAGAGGTGAAGAGTCACAATTAAGGAGGGAGAGTTGTCAATTAAATATAAGGGGAGTTAAATGGGGGGGTTTCAAGGGATTTGAGGGGAGGTGATAAGTTAAGGGCTTGTGTGGGCCCCACCAACCTTACTTATATTCTCCCATGGGAAGTTAGGTGGGTTTTGGGCCCCACCTCCAACATCCATTTGAAGGAAATAACATACACTTAAAATAAAATGTAACACAACAATTTTATTAAATTCATAATGAATCGCCAAATTTTAACTCCCTTATACGACAAAACGCATCTATGGTAAAGGTCCCCTTAAGAGAAAATCAGCATTGTGAGTTCATCGGTGCTCTTGGATTTCGATTCTGAGCACCGGATTAAAAGATAAAAAAACCCGCATGTACGTTTACTAATCATACACAAAAAAAATTTCAAAGATTGATTCCGAGCACACCGGGCCTCAGAATCAGGCGCCGTCAGAAACTGCGTACTCATAAAATACCAATGAATTTTGGAAAAAAGTTTCTTGAAATTTCCAGGTCCTTAAATTACCCTACCTCAGGGCTTTACATCCCCATAACGCTACAAAACACACTAGGGAAAAAGATGGGGGTACTGAACACGCATCTGAGCCTCCCACTCCCATGTGGTCTCCTGGAGGTTCTCGTGCTACCAGCGAATGCACACCAGAGGAATCTACCATCCACATAGGACCCACTATTGTGGATCCTAGATCTCCACTGGGACCTCCATGAATGTTTCCCCTTCATCGATGTCGAGCTCCCCGTGGTCGATGTTGTGGGTCGGGTCATGCACATATCTCCTTAACTGAAATATCTGGAAGACGTCATGCACTCGGTGAAACTGAGGTGGAAAGGCCAGGCAGTAAGCCACCTCGCCTACATTGCTGCGGACCTAGAAAGGTCCAATGAAATGTGAAGATAACTTTATACCCCGACCAAATCTCTATAGTCCCCGTTGAGGAGAGACCCGTAAGAAGACGTTCTCTCCATCCTTGAACCCAGTGGTCTCTGTATCCTATCAGCATAGGACTTCTATCTGCTCTGTGAAGTCATTATCCACTCCTCGATGATCTGCACCTTCTCCATCGTAGCCTGAACCATCTCTAGTCCCACAAGTGCTAACTCCCCAGGGTCAGTCCAGCACAGAGTTGATATGAAAGGTCGGCAGTAAAACACCTCGTATGATGCCATCCTGATGGTGGAGTGGTAGTTGTTGTTGTACACAAACTCCACCGAGAGTAAATGATCCTCCCGGCTGCGACCAAATTCAAAGACCCATGCAAAGAGCATGTCCTCGAGAGACTAAATGGTTCTCTCTGTCTGGTCATCCGTCTGAGGATGGAAAGTGGTGTTCAGACGTAGATGAATCCCAAAATCCTCTTCTAACCCCTTCCATAGCCAAGAAGTGAAACGAGCATCATGGTCAAAATAGATATATGATGGTACACCATGAAGTTTCACGAACTTTTGAATGTAGAGGCATCCCAAGCTCAATACTGAGAACTGCTCTCTGATCGTTCAGAAGTGGGCCGACATGGTGATTCGGTCTATGATCACCTAGATAGAGTTGTGTCCTCTGGATTTATATGGAAGCCCCATCACAAAATCCACCGATATTCCATCCCACTTCGACTTTAGGACCTCTAAGGGTTGTACCAAGCCTACTGGTACCTGGTGCTCTACCTTCACCTGTTGACAAGTGGGGCATCAAGAAACGAACTCTACTACAGCCTTCTTCATACTTGGCCACCATTTCTGTCTTCTGAGGTCCTAATACATCTTTGATACTCCTAGATGTACTTCTAGAGGGTATGTGTGGAACTCCCTCAGCACCTCCTCTTGTTGTGGGACTGGTACCATGGTACGTCCCCTAAAGAGTATGATGTTCTCCCCTCCTTCAAAAAATACATCAGGTTCATGTCCTAAGGATAACTGAGCACTTCGCATCTCATTGTCAATGTCCCCACACCATGCCTTCCTAACTTACTAAACAAGTATAGGAGTTACTGTGAGAGAATGAAGAAAGGATTCTCCATCAATATCCCACAAGGATATCTGCAATGCATGTAGCTTCTCTATCTCCTCTCCTAGTAGCTGAATGCCTGATCTCCTACTAAGAGAATCACCTACAGCGTTCCCCTTTCAAGGAGTGTAGAATATCTCAAAGTCCTAATCCTAGAAGAACTCGTTCCATCACCGCTGTCTCAGGTTCAGGTCCTTCTACGAGAAGATGTACCTGAGACTCTGGTGGTCAGATTAGACTGTAAAGCACTCTCCCATCAGATAGTGTCGCCACATCTTCAAGAAGAAGACCATTGTTGCTTACTCCAGGTCATGGGTAGTGTAGTTCTGCTTGTGCTATCTTAACTGTTGTGAAATATACGTGATCACTACTCACTCCTGCTTCAGGACACACCCAAGTCTGGTCCCTGATGCGTCGTAGTATACTATGTATCCAATTCCCTCTTCTGGTAGCCTCAAGATGGGCACACTGGTCAATCTCTGTCTCATCTCTTAAAATATCTACTGAAATCTATCTTACCACAAGAAGTGTTTCCCCTTATTCGTAATAGATGAAAGTGGTGCAGAAACTCTGGAGAAGTCTCGAAAAAATCTCTGATAGTATCCAGCCAGACCCAAGAAACTCTGCAACTCCATCACACTCCTGGGTGGCTTCTAAGCATGCACTGCCTCAATATTCACTGGATCCACTGCTAATCCCACCTTCGAGATGATGTTTCCCATGAAATGAACCTCCCGAGTCCAAAAATGGAACTTCGAGAGATTACCATAAATCTTATGCTCTCAGATTGTATCCAGTACCACCTGCAAGTGGTAGGTGTGCTCCTCCTTAGTGGTCAAGTAAATCAATATGTCATCGATGAAAAACAATGACAAATCGATCGAGGTAAGGCTGGAAGACCATGTTCATGAGACTCATGAACACTGATGGAGAATTGGTTACACCGAAGGGAATAACCAAGAACTTGTACTGTCCATACCGACATCTGAAGGCCTTCTTCTGCACATCCTTGTCTTGAACACTGAGCTGGTGATATCCAGACATGAGGTCTATCTTTGAGAACCATTGTGCTGCCTTGAGCTGATCAAATAGGTCTTCAATACTCAAGAGTGGGTACTTGTTCTTCACGGTCACCTGATTTTGGCGACGGTAGTCGACACACAATTGCAAGCTCCCATCCGCCTTCTTGGCGAAGAAAACTGGAAAAGTCCAGGGTGAAACACTGGGTAGGATGAATCCCTTTCCCTGAAAGACCCCTAGTTGTAACCGTAGAACAAAATTCTCAGTGGGAGCCATCCAATATGCTGGAGTAGATATCGGTGATGTACCGGGGTACAGGTCAATGTAGAATTCTACCTCTCTACGAGGTGGTAGTCCAGGAATGTCGTCCAGAAAAACGTCTGCATAATCATCCCCCACAACAGGAAATCGTAGACTCTGCACATCAACTTCTCCAAGGATGAGACTAGTGAACTGATGTGTGATCGTCTTCCCTCTCCTCTGTGAAATTCCATCATGCGTTGCAAAGGCTCCTTATGGCCGGTGAAGGTGAACCTGCTCCCATACGTTCAGATACACCTCACCTTGCGCCTAATATAGTTGATCTGAGCATGGACTGTAGAAAACCAGTCCATACCCAAGATGACATTGTAAGGCCTCGACGCCTCTACAAAAAGACTCCAGCAAAAGCTCTCACCTCCTAGAGTATTCTCACACTACCGGCACTTGTGCGTAATCATCGAGTCTGCTCCCGTATGATTCTCTAGCCATTAGGATCGAGCCAACGACTCCGTCAGAATCTCTGAGCTCCGAAAAAGGGCAGCGACAATAAAATAATGACTCACACTTGTGTCTATAAGTACTGCATCAAGGGTGGATGAGACACAGATAGTACCTCGAATCATCTCAGGTGTGTCGTGGTCGTAGTCCTCGACTACCTGGAACTGAGCCTACCCCTGTCTGTCAACCCCCTGAGGTCTGGGTGGTCCTCTTGGTGGTTGTGGTGGTAGATCCTAGAAATGTCGTCCCCCTCCCGCTGCTCAGCCAGCTCCTCTGCCTCGTCTACATTCTCCCAGTGGACCACCAAATTCGAACTTGTGCCTCTGTGTGGGAGGTCCCTCTACTATTTGCATCCCATCTTCATGGCAGGTCGAACAGTCTCGAGCCGTGTGACCCTTCCCGCAACATGCATAACAATACATGCTCCTCGTATAGTTGGATCTGTTTCGAGTGCCCCACACAACTGAACATGTATTCGGAGGCTACCCACCAGATGGCCAAGTCCACTTAGATCTCTGCAACATCATTCTACTACAAGCTGTAGAAAACACTGCTATGTGTCGCCCAGTGGAGGGTCTTGCCGCTGGTGTCTGCTCAACGAGAAAACTCTCCACTAGAAGATAACGCTCAAGCACCCCCGCTTTTGTCGGGATGCTGTGGGGAATCGTCAAAGCTCTGATCTCGCACTTGAGTCCTTTTTCGAAGGTCCGGGTCCTAAAGAACGGGTACGGTACCATATCTGTTGAGTAGCGTGAGAGGTCAGTAATCCTTGACGAGTACTGAGCTACTGTCATGATGTCATTCCGCAGATGAAGTAACTCCTGGATCCACACTGCACGAAGGGTGGCAGGAAGAAACTCTGAGTGAAAGAGACTCTCGAAGTCTGTACAAAGTAGAGATGCCTCGTTGTGTACCTGGAGCATCAAGCTCCACAATCTACCTGCTCCTACCTGAAGGAGACTCGCAGAAAGGATCACCATAAGATTAGCTGGTGTCCCTACTAATCTGAAAACCCTGATGACAGCCTCCAGCCAATCCTTAGCTGCCTGTGGGTCAGTCTCTCCATGGATCATGGGCAGCCTCTGTCGCTGAATCTCATACATCACACTCAGGTGGCGTGCAATCTCCACTACTGTCGATGGAAGTATTGGTGGCTCAACGGGTCGTGGTACCGCTGATGCCTCCACTATGATGGGCCCCTGCATCAAGGCCTCGTCGCTCGGTGGGCTACCATCTCGCACATAACTTGGAACCATATCTGGCTGCCTTCTTGGGGCCATCTTGAAAATAAGTAGGTGTGCCATGGTAAAAATATATACCTGGTGAGCTGACACAATGTAATCACAAAGAATACATTCAAAGGAAACACACACATAATAAGTGTTTTCATGCACTGAGTCGGAAAGGGGCCAAAAATACAAGCCCAACAGAAAGTACAGTACAACTGTAATGCTAGTAGAACTGCAGTAACTTTAAACAGCAACCACTGAGTCATCCTCTGGTAATCCCACCAGAAGGGTGGGTACATATGGACTCCATAGAACCTCGGGTCCGGCTGTCTGCTCCGTGAATGTCTCCCCAAGTGGTCCACCTCCGGGTACCATCCGGCTGCACAAGCCTCCACCTCGATCAGTGTTGTCCGTCGTCTACATCCAACACAATGTAGTGCGGGTATAGCCCGTGTAGGGGTGAGTATACGATAATCAGTAGGGACCCTGTGACCCCCTAAGTTCTCCCAGAATCTAAGAAGGATAAACCACAAAAGGAAACATACAATAACGAAGTATCAACCAACACTAATTTGGTATATGCCCATACATATAAGTAAGTTAACAATCTCAGTTCGGATACAACTATAGATCCCAAGTACAACCTAGTCCACACAGGATGTAAATTCAATAAAATCGATGATAATGATTGAATATCAAGACTCAGCTCACACAGGTATACATCTTTCATATAGAGATAGAGATGATCAGATGTAGTCACTGATTAATCTAAGTTGTTGAACCCACAGAGGATTCTAGTTGAGTTTTCCTCGCTGTCGAACCCATGGAGGATTCCAGTACAGTTGTCATCTATGCCGAACCCATGGAGGATTCGAGTACAGCTGTCTTCATTGCTGAATCCACGGTTGATTCCAGTACAGTTCTCGTCGTTGCCAAACCCAAAGAGGATTCCCGTACAGTTCTTGCTGCAGTTGCAGCCAGCTCTAGGGTTTCCGCATACATCACACTCGATTCCTGGAGGGTTAGCTCCTCGAGCAAAGGGGTCGATACATCAACTATCACGAAGTCCAAAGTTGATGTATCCTGAAGTTTCTTCCTGTCACAATAAACCCAACGTGACAGATGGCCTGTCAATCAGACGCCCGGTGTAAGAGTTATTACCATTTTCATTCCAGGGGCTCGGTTGGAAATACGATCGTTCCAAACCCGTCCATTTTCCGAAGTCATACAAAACTCACTTAGTGTATTTCATAAGTACTGCCTCGTCGTATGGGCCCCAGTGACGCAGACGGCGCGTCGATCGGACAAACGGTAATGAAGTTATTCACATTTAAGTTAAACGGGCCCGACCCGTCAAGCCTGGTGGGCTGGCGGGCGGCCCGTCCTGACTCGGTGGGTCTGACCTGTCTAAGTGGTTGGCCCGACCCGATGATGTTCGGCCCGGCCCGGTAGGGATCAACCCAGATAGGGGCAGGTGGCCCGGCACGCGGCTAGCGCGGTCCGGCTAGAACGGCCCATGGCCAGCCGCGGCTAGGCCAGGTGGCTGAGCCAGTGTGGGGGGGGGGGGGAACTTCTCGAACAAGCGGTGCTGCCGTCCTGTCCGGTCAGCCGAAGCTGGCTAGTCTTCCCGGTGTGAGCGGACCGTGGTTGCGGGCTGCGATCCCTCTGCCGCAGCACCTATGAGTGTTGAGGCTCGTTCCACCCAACCGGCCGTCGAGCCAGAAAGCTCTTCCACCGGAGTGGCCCGCCTTGTGAGGGTCATGGTTCTCCGCAGGGCGGTGACATGGGGAACCGTGGTTCCACCAGCCTGACCGACAACAGCCAGCCGGTTCTTCTTTGGTCGTGCGGCCCACGGTTGTGGGCCGTAGTTCATCCGCACGCAGCTGACGCATGACCGCCGCCTTCGCTCATTGCCGTCTATGTAACAACCCAAGATTTTATAAGATATATTTGTTTTAATTTATTTCATATATTCTGTTGTACGCTACACCAAGATTATCTTGCACTATACGCAACACCGTATTAGCTTGCAGTGTACGCAACACTAATCTTGGATCCTGTTTCACACAATTTCATGTTTGTTTGATAGTAGTTAATTTAAGAAACATTGAGTATATATATATTTTCAATGTATTTTGTTATACACAATAACAAAGGAGTCAAGCACTACACGCAAACCTGACTTGGCTTGTATTACACGAAATCGCGACCTTTCTCGATTGCGTGTGTTGTACGTAATACCGGGGTTTACTAAACAACGATATATTATTTTAATATTATTATGAACTAGACGTTATGAATATTATTAACTAATTTTTGAATTTTATAACATTATTATTCATCTTACACATTTTCTAGAACATGGTATAAAAACAAAATAAATTTTTCAGGTAAAATAATTATTTTTCAAAAAATACAGTTTTGCCGCTTTTTGATGGTGCATCCACATTAAATATAGTTATTGAAGTGTTTATAAGTTCAATTTTAAAAAATAAAATTATTCTTTTGGATCAGGATATAAAATTTTACCTTGGATAAATTTTTCATATTATTCTTATAACTTTCATATTTTAATGAATAGTAAAAACACGATATATTTTAATTAAAAACAACTTTTTTCATCGTAATAACTTATGTGGTTAAATTATATTATTTAATGATTTAAAATTATAAATATAATATATTTTTACCATTTAATATAATTTATTTCATTAGCATTGATTTTACATTGAATTCGGAGGATAAATAAATTCAATCTTTTGCAATGTTTTAAACAAAAACCCGTTTTCTTTCGACAACGAGATTAATTTTAATTTAATTTCTGAAACTTTTTTGTATATAATTTGGAAAAATGGATTCCATATTTGGAATTAGTGGGTCCAAATTATATTAAAAGTCTAATTTTTATTTTTGGGCTTTATAAATAGTAACAACGGTAAATTTTATTTACCATAATAAAAGGTAAATTGGGAAATTATGGGTAAATATAATATTATAAAATTATCTTAATACTTGTATTAATACAATTGTATTATTATATTTCATCCAAAGTCATATTTTGGTCTTAATGAAATCCATTATAACCCACATGGAGGTGATTAAGACCATTAGTTTATTTTATTTAATGGAAAGTGAAATTTGACCTACCCAACTTTAATAATTAATGTATTTTTAATATTGGATTATACAGAATATAAATTGTGTTATAAATACTCATTTGAAATATAAAATGTTTTTCTTTATCAGGGTAATTTATTTTTAATTTTTAAGAGTTAGTTAATTACCTTATTATCTTTTACATTAATGATGCAGAAATTATTTATTTAGGGAAAAATCAATAATATAGTTTTTATTGAAATATTAATACATATCAAAAGGCCCAAAATTCTGCACAAAAATTTTTAGTAATATATATATAT
Source organism: Viscum album (assembly GCA_963277665.1). NCBI lineage: Eukaryota > Viridiplantae > Streptophyta > Magnoliopsida > Santalales > Viscaceae > Viscum > Viscum album. Next base: position 1,977,915,596 of record OY728127.1, on the reverse strand, counting down.
ACTCTATTCATCCATTTTCCGAATTGGTGACCATTTGGATCCTTATTATGGCGATTATGACACTTATAATATTTTATTTCAAATGATTCCAAAGGTGTCACATTCATAATTTAATAAAGATAACAATTTACATGTTGTTATTTTAAGATGATAAATTCGATTACAATTATTATTATAATATCTCTGATATTTATCTTCATCAAAGGATTTTATTTTTAATTTTTATGCAACAAATAGGTATATTAAATAATTATACAATAATGTTGTAATAATTATTTTATTAAGAGATATACCAAATAAATGGTTTTAAAAATATTAAAATAAATATTATATGAACTATTTAATATGATCCACGAATTTTATAGACAAATTTGACCTTTTAAAAATCTATTAAATGTTTTAGTTCGAATATATCCATTGTGTAGATTTTATTTAGATTCAAATAAATGAATTGTGTCTATTGTTATTTTATAAAAATAACATATTATTAAATTGTTTAAAAATCCCAAAAAAAATTAAAAATTATAAATATAAATTTATATAGTCGAAAATGTCATAAAGTATCCAATTATGGAAAATTAACAACACATAAGTGATTATTTATAACCTTTTAAAATTTAGAATTTTATTACCACAAATAAACATAAATAGATTAAATAAGGATAAATCAAAATGATATGGTTTAAAATAAGATCCAAACATGTCTAAATTTTATTTTTTGATGCAATTACAACCCTATCTCATCTAAGCATAGAATTGAGTAATTTTTGGAGGTTTTTATGTGGGGTTTGAATTTATATTAATGTAATATTTTTGAGGATTCCAAAGGTTCCCCTATCCTCCCTTAAAAAAGGTCACCTCCTCCCTCTCTTCCTCACACCCTTTTGAGCCTTCAAGATCGGCCAACCTCTCCCCAAGTCACTTCCCTACTTCCCTAGAAACCATATAGAGGTACTGGTATTCTCAAAAGACCAACCCTAGTGCCCTAAAAAAATGTTTAAAGGAGGTACGTCGAAGAAGAGATAATCTCTTCTACCGATTATTTCAAGCTTATTTCTTCTTAAACGTCGTCTTCTTTAGTTGTTTCATTATAAAGTAATAACATCAGTATCACTAATATACTGATATGTTATTATAAATATGAAACAACCCCATTTCACCTACTATCCATACTATGGACAACGAAATCACCGCGCGTGCTTATGTACGAAATACCGTCTTCATGCTATGGTGTAATCTGTTTTTCCATACCACCTTACTTGGATGGGTATAATGGTGTAAATAATAACTATACATAGTTATTATAACATCATACTAATTATTATATATTGTATCATCCTCTCCAATTCAATTCAATAATTATGGGAACGATATCATCGCTCGTGCGTACGTACAGACTACCATCTCCACGACACGATGAGATTCAATCTCAATGATTAACCATTAATGAATGATTATAAAGTATATATAATAAGTAATCATGAAATATATGACATAATAATGATACTGGATATATATATATATGTATGTCTTCAAATTAATTCCATTCAATTCAATGAGGAAATGAAAACAACATTCATGCGTACGTACGGCCTACCGTCTCCATGAACGGTGTATTTCTTTCCATTTATCGATCTATGATATATGTTTATATTCTGAATATATATTATATATAAATAATTTTTTATATTTTGTAATTTAGTAATCATGATCTATGTAATCATATGAATAATTACAAGTCAAAACATAGACGACAAATGAATCAATTTTACCCAAAATATTCTTTAACATGGAATTGACAAAATAACATGTAATATAAAGTCATAAGTGAACCATATATGATATCATAACAATGAATATGATTCTTTAATAAGTCAATAACATTATTTAAATCATTATACAGGGGGTTCAGATACGTACGAAGCATATCAGACCTAAGGTAAGGGATAAATTTTCAATCTCATTTTTTCCCCGAGATTTCTTATACGTATGTATTTACTGGGGTTATATTTATCATCCATGTCCGAGTTTTATAAAAATGTTTTCATATATTTTTAAAGTCCTTGTTACCCATTTTTCACTTTTACTACATGGTATGTAAGGAATAATTCTTTTGTTTATCATACGAGGTACTTTTTGGATTTTCTGACAAAAGTACAAGAAGATTGTTTTTTTATCTTATATGGCATGAATGGATTTTTACGGTTTCATAACTCCTCATTTTCATGAAGCGTACTATACATGATTTTATGAATATTTTCAACAAAATACTTTTATTTTAAAATTTCATGGAATTTTGTTAAAAGAAAATAATTTTTAAGAATAAATGATATTGTGTTCAAGAATTCATTTCAAATGTTTTATCAAAACCATTTTCCATCTAATATGACATTATTTAGTATGTGGATGTTTCAAGCATAATGTCTCTATGATTTACATGGTTTCACTTTTCTTATTATGAAATGATATAAATTTATTTTATATGGATTATGTGATAATGGGATGATGTTTTTGAAACCCATTTTATTTGTTGGGTTATTATGAATGATGTATGTATTTTCTGTGGCACAAGTAAGAATGATTTCATTATGAGATGGGTGGGACCTATATCTCCCTCAAATGAGTTGGGTAAATATTTATTTCTCATGAGATAGACATGGCTGGAATGAAAAGTTAAACCGGTTCAGTAATACAGGACTGGAATGAGGAGTGAAGTCGATTCAGAAAGGGACTCTCTCCACTATGATGTTATTGGCCGCAATTCCTTGGCTACTATGGAAATCATAACATGTGATTAATGGTTGCCACAATTACATGTTTTACTCCCATGCTATTTTATCATGCTTAATGTTTCTTTATGATCTATGCCTTACGTACTTCAATGTTTTATTTCATTGCTTAATCTTTTGATGTTTAAACATTATGTTCATGTTTTTATGTTCAAATGTATATGATTTGTTTTATTTTATCCATGCTTACCCTTACTGAGCATTTGAGCTCACCCTTTATATTTTTTCTTTTCCGCAGGATATAAAGAAAGGTTTTAGGTATGAAAACAAAAGGGGGAGATCTTTATGGGAGATGATGATGATCTTTCACCACGATTAGATGATTTTTTTCCGAGTTTCCAAAAGCACTAAAATATTACGGTACTTTGGTGTCTGTTTTTGTTATGTATTAAGTATTCCACAAAAATTATGTAATGCCCATTGATGTCAAGCTTCGGGCCTCTACAGTTGGTATCAGAGGAAAGGATTAGTTAACCTTTGGAAACTAGGATGAAAAAACTATAGTGAGATCCGTAGAGATATTTCTACGGTATGTCTAGGGATGTCCCTAAGGTTAAGTATAAGTATAGGTTATAGTCCTATAATTATGGTAACAATATTAAAATTAAACCTAAGATGTTATATGTCGAAGGTACTCCCCCTTGAATATGTTATTTTCCTTATATGATTTTTTCCTCTCACAGAATTCTTTTTGTGCTTTAGTCAATGGAGGGAACCAAAAGGAATTCGGTTAACATTGAATCCAATAGACAAATTGATGACTATGAGAAAAACAATTGCGTAATTCCTAGAGATAAATATATTGTGATTCTTCTGAATCATTCATCGCGATATATGATTAACAAGGTGAAATTTGGTGGTATGCCTAATTCATCAAATAAGAGGAAGATAGACATTTATGAATGTTTGCATGTTGAGCAGCATAAAGAAAGGAAGATTTAGATTTATAAATAAGGGAGAAATAACCTTGAGGAATACATCAAATGGAGGGACATATGTTTTCTGTGTGGAGAAAAGGGTCATAGAGTGATAGACTGTTATGGAGTTCAATGTCTTATTTTTGGAGAACATGGGCATTACCCAACTCAATTCCCTGACCTAAAAAGTTACTTCTAAATCAAGGAAGGAATTATTCTAAGACCACCATTGAAGTGGATGGATTGAAGTTTTTATGTATTGGTATTCAAGAAAAATGTTATTGAGGTACCTTTACGGTGTATTAGAATATTTTTGTATTAGTCTATTGTGGTTTTCAATAATTTTATGTTACTGGTAACCATGAAAAGTGATTCAAATTTTTTGGAAAGAAGGTGATATGGACATGATGTAGGGATAAGGAGAAAATGAAATGTTTGACAGTATTCCCAAGCTCATGATTGATATAAGGATTAAGTGATATCATGGTTTGAGTATATAGAAATTTTGGGATTCTGGTATGTGGAAGGAGAAAACATTTCACAGCATTCATGGTTTCACTAAGGCAAAATGGGTATTCATTTTTCAAGAGAATACATGATTAAGGTATTCACATGATTAGAATGTGATCAAGAAGATATATGGGGGATAAATGATGGCATTCACGTGATTTTTATGTGACATTTCAAGTAATAATTTTAATTATACTATGAGCTTGGACCGATGTATTTTAGATAATCCTAAAGATTGGAATGGATTATTATGGACATAAGTTAGTATTGTTTAAGGATAAAACTTTTTTCGATATTATTGAAGGGATGTTATAGTAATATATTTTTAGAAAAGGACAATCTGCAGGACGGGCGACAGCCCATCGTGTCGGACAAGGCTGTGGGAATCGAACCCACAACCGAGGTGCGAATGGCCTTTATCACCTACCATTGGCCTACAGGAAGTCCCTGGTTAGTAGAAACTAGTTTTATTTTATTAAGCGGTATGATAGATGAAGTATAAGTCCGTTTTTGGAATCATATACGATTAATCTCACTATATATAGACTTATGTATATTTGATAACTTTGTCAAACTTTTTGTTTAAGACAGATGGAATGACATGTCATTCTATCATATGATCTGCTAACACAGTGCGAAAGAAAAATTCAACTTCATTTCTTTAAGATATGAAGTGGAAATTGTCCATGGAATGTCCAATGGTGAGATTGTACCAAAATCAAGAACGTATTTCTTCTAATTCCAATTTCTCCAACTTTATGGAAATGATCATGAATAGAAAAAAAATTTGTCCTAGTGTCCTTATATCTGATGAATCATATGGTACCTTAGATCATCATAAATTTATGGCTTTGTGATTGTTGGATTTTTCATAGCCATGTTCTCTACCACTCTCCATAAAAACTTTATGTTTGGATTTATCTTCCATATCCATATTTCCACCTATGTCCTCTTATATGGAAACCCAATGATGAGTTACTTTGGGTAATCATTACGTTTCATACTTTAGTTTATAAAATTAAGTTTTAGTATTCCTTTTTAGGATATGGGTTTCTATGAGTAGTAAACTATTTATAACCCCGATGAATTTCGAGGGAGAAATTCATTTTAAGTGGGGTAGAATGTAACAACCCGAGATTTTTTAATATACATTCGTTTTAATTTCATTCATATCTTATTTTGTATGATACACCAAGATTATCTTGCGCTATACACAACACCGTATTAGATTGCATTGTACACAACACTAATCTTGGATCGTGTTACACACAATTTCATGTTTGTTTGATAGTAGTTATTTTATGAAACATTGAGTATATATATATATATATTGAATGTGTTTTGTTATAAGAAACAACAAAGGAGTCGTGCACTACATGAAACCTTGACTTGTCTTGCATTACACACAATCATGACCTTCCTCGATAGCGTGTGTTGTCCACAATACCGGGTTTTACTAAACAACGATATATTATTATAATACTAATATAATATTATTATTAACTAGCTGTTATGAATAGTATTAACTAAATTTTTAATTTGATAACATTATTATTCATCTTACACATTTTATAGAACATTGTATAAGAACAAAATAAATTTTTCTGGAAAAATAAGCATTTTTCAAAAAATGCAGTTTTGCCGCCTTTTGATGGCGCACCCACTTGCAATCTAGTTTTTGACATGACTATAAGTTCAATTTTACAAAATAAAATTATTCTTTGGAATCAGGATATAAAATTTTACATTGGATAAATTTTTTATATTATTCTGATAACATTCATATTTTAATGAATAGTAAAAACACCCTATATATTAATTAAAACCAACTTTTTTCATCATAATAACTTTTGTGGTTAAATTAAAATATTTAATGGTTATAAAGTATAAATAGAATATATTTTTACGATTTAATATAATTGATGTCATTAGCATTGATTTTACATTGAATTCGTAAGTTAAATAAATTCAATATTTTGCAATGTTTCAAACAAAAACCCGTTTTCTTTCGACAACAGGATTAATTTTAATTTAATTTCTGCAACTTCTTTGTATTGAATTTGGAAAAATTTATTCCATATTTGGAATCAGTGGGTCCAAATTATATTAACAGACTACTTTTTATTTTTGGGCTTTATGAATAGTAACAGCGGTAAATTTTATTTACCCTAGTAAAAGGTGCATTGGGTAATTAAGGGTAAATATAATATTATAAAATTATGCTAATAATTGTCATAATATAATTGGCTGATTATATTTAGTCCTATGTCATATTTGGGTCGAAATGGAATCCATTAGAACCCACTTGGCGGTGATTAAGACCTTTAGTTTATTTTATTTAAAGGAATGTGAAATATGTCTCACTCAACATTAATAATTAAAGTATTTTTAAAATAAGTTTATACAGAATATAAATTCAGTTATAAATACTCATTTGAAAGATAAAATGATTTTATTTATCATGGTAATTTATTTGTAATTTTTATGAGTTAGTTATTTACCTTATTATCTTATACATTAATGATGAAGAAATTATTTATTTAGTGAAAATCAATAATATAGTTTTTATTGAAATAGTAATACATATCAAAAGACCCAAAAATCTGTACAAAACATATTCTTAGAGTATATATAAACCCTAATCATCCACTGGCCGAATTTTTGACCATTTGGATTCTTATTAAGGCGATTATGACACTTATAATATTTTAATTTGAATGATTCCAAAGTTGTCACCTTCATAATTTAATAATGATAACAATTTACATGTTGTCATTTTAAGATGATAAATTCTAGTACAATTATTATTATAAAATCATTGATATTTAGCTTCATCAAATGATTTTATGTTTAATTTTTATGAAACAAATAGGTATATTAAATTATTATACAAAAATGTTTTACTAATTATTTTATTAATAGATATACCAAATAAATGGTTTTAAAAATAATAAAATAAATATTATATGAACTATTTAATGTGCTCCAAGAATTTTATAGATAAATATTACTTTTTATAAATCTGTTAAATATTTTATTTCGAATATATCCTCTGTGTAGATTTTATTTAAATTCAAATAATTGAATTGTGTGTATTGTTATTTCATAAAAATAACATATTATTAAATTGTTTAAAAATCACAAAAATATTTAAAAATTATAAATTGAAATTTATATAGTCTAAAATTTCATAAAGGATCCAATTATAGAAAATTATAAACACATAAGTGATTATTTATAACCATTTATAATTTATAATTTTATTACCACAAATAAAATTAAATAGATTAAATAAGGATAAATCAAAATTATAAGGTTTAAAATAAGATCAAAAGTTGTATAAATTTTATTGGTTGATGAGATTACAACCCTATATTATCTAATCTTCGAATTTAGTCATTTTTTGTGGTTTTTATGTGGGGTTTGAATTTATATTAAACTAATATTTTTGAGGATTCCAAAGGTGCCCCTCTCATCCCTTATAAAAGGGCACCTCCTCCCTCTCTTCCTCGCACCATTTTGATCCTTGAAGCTCGTCCAAAATCTACCCAATTAACTTCCCCACTTCCCTAGAAACCTTATAGGGGAACTGGTCTTCTCAAAAGACCAACCCTAGTGCCCTAAGTAGATGTTTAAAGGAATTGCGTCGAAGAAGAGGTAATCTCTTCTACCGATTATTTCAAGCTTATTTCTTCTTCAACTTCTTCTTCATTAGTTGTTTCAGTATAAAGTAATAAAATCAGTATAAAAAATATACTGATATGTTATAATAAATATGAAACAACCCCAATTCACCTTCTATCCATCCTACGGAAAATGAAACCACCGCGCGTGCGTACGTACGGAATACCGTCTCCACGCCGTGGTGTAATCTGTTTTTCCAACACCACCTTACTTGGATGAGTATAATGGTGTAAATAATAAATATACATAGTTGTTATAACATCATACTGATTCTGATATATTGTATCATCCACTCCAATTCAATTCAATAATTATCGGAATGATATCATCGCTCGTGCGTAAGTACGGACTACCGTCTCCATAATGTGATGAGATTCATTCTCAATGATTAACCATTCATGAATGATTATAAAGTATATATAATAAGTAATAATGAAATATATGACATAATAATGATACTGGATTTATTTATATATATATATATTAATGTCATAAAATTAATTCCATTAAATTCAATGAGGAAACGAAAACAACGTTCATGCGTACGTAAGGCCTACCGTCTCCATGAACGGTGTATTTCTTTCCATTTATCGATCTATTATATATATGTATATTCTGAATATATATTATATATAAATCATGTTTTATATTATTAAATTTAGTAATCATGATCTATGTAATCATATGAATAATTACAAGTCAAAACACGGATGACAAATGATAAGATTTTACCAAAAACGCTCATTAACATGGAATTTACAAAAGAACGGGTAATATAAAGTCATAAGTGAACCATATATGATATCATAAAAATGAATAAGTATCTATAATAAGTCAATAACATTATTTAAATCATTATACAGGGGGTCCGGATACGTACGAAGCATATCAGACCTAAGGAAAGGGATAAATTTTCAATCTCATTTTTTTTATCCGTGATTGATTATACGTAAGTATTTACTAGGGTTATATTTATCATCCATATCCAAGTTTTATAAAAACGATTTCATGTATGTTTAAAGTCTTCTTTACCCAATTTTTACTTTTACTACATGGTATGTATGGAATCAATCTTTTGTTTACCATACGAGGTACTTTTTGACTTTTCCGACAAAAGTACGAGAAGAATGTTTTTTTAACTTGTAAGGCGTGAATGGATTTTTACGGTTTCATAATGCCTCATTTTCATGAAGCATACACTAAAATATTTTATGACTATTTTCAACAAAATACTTTTATTTTAAAAGTTCATGTCATTTTGTGAAAAGAAAATGATTTTGAAGAATAAAGGATATTTTCCTCAAGAAATCATTTCAAATGTTTTATCAAAACCATTTTCTATCTAAGATGACATTATTTAATTTGTGGATGTTTCAAGAATAATGTCTCTATGATTTACATGGTTTAACTTTTCTTATTATGAAATGATATCCATTTATTTTATATGTATTATGTGATGATGGGATGATGTTTTTGAACCCCATTTTATTCGTTGGGTTATTATGAATGATGTATGTTTATATTGTGGCACAAGTAAGAATTATTTCATTATGAGATGGGTGGGACCTATATATCCCTATAATGCATTGGTTAAAGATTTATATCTCATGAGACAGACATGGCTGGAACGGCATGTTAAACCGGTTCACTAATACAGGACTGGAATGAGGAGTGAACTCGATTTAGAAAGGGACTTTGTCGACTAAGATGGTCTTGGAAGAAATGCCTTGGCTACTATGTAAATCACAACATGTTCTTAATGGCTGCCACAATTACATGTTTTAATACCATGCTATTTTATCATGATTAATTTTTCTTTATGATCTATTCCTTACGTACTTCCATGTTTTGTTTCATTGCTCAAGATTTTGATGTTTAAACATTATGTTCATGTTTTTAAGTTCAAATGTATATGATTTTTATTATTTTATCCATGCTTACCCTTACTGAGCATTTGAGCTCACCCTTTATATGTTTTCATTTCCACCAGGATATAAAGAAAGGTTTTAGGTAAGAAAATAAAAGTGGAAGATCTTTATGGGAGATGTTGAAGATCTTTCACCACGATTAGAAGATTATTTTTTTTCGAGTTTCCAAAGGCACTAAACTATTACAGTCCTTTATTGTTTGTTTTTGTTATGTATTAAGTATTCCACAAAAATAATGTAATGTCTTTGTACGTCAGGCTTCCGGCCTCTACAGTCTCAATTATCTAGTGCATCCCTTTGCGAATTAAAAATCATGAAACAACAGAGGGTCGTCAGGCCGTGTTTGTTCAGCCTACACCCTCTGCGTTAGGCGGTAAAAATCAGCCATAGAAAATCATTCACATTCAATAATAAAGAAGTTATAATTTATTTGAATTAAATTATACAAACAACCTACCTCGTAAATGTCGTCGCACCTCGTCGGGCCACGCAAGACGAGCATCGCAGAAGAATGGTGTCATCCCGTCAACGATGGAGGAAGAGTCATTGTCATAGGTGACAGTTCTCACGAGCGGTGTCTTCCTCCTTGATGTGGAGGAAGAAGAAGATAGGGGGAGTTGTGGGGAGTTCTTTTCCATGAGAGGATGATGTCCATCGTGGAACAACGAAGCTCCTCTAATTCAACAATGGATCCCCCACCAAAATATTTTCAAATCCAATATTAATCTAAGGCTTTCCCCATAAACATAAACATTCCATCTAATTCAAAAAGATTCAAAAATTAGAGAATTCTATTGATTAATTGATAAATAAATGAAAACATAGTGGAAAATTTATAGGAGAGATAGAAATAGGTGAATAATCACAAATAAGGAGGGAGAGTTTTCAATTAAATATAAGGGGATTTAAATGGGGGGGTTTCAAGGGAGTTGAGGGGAGGTAATAAGTTAGGGGCTCATGTGGGCCCCAAAACCCTTAGTTATATTATCCCATGGGATGTTAGGTGGGGTGTGTGCCCCACCTCCCACTTCTTTTTGGAAGAAATAAAATCCACTTAAAATAAAATTGTAACACAACAATTTTATTTAATTTTTAATGAATCCCCAAATTTTGACTCCCACATACGACAAAACGCAACTGCGGTAAATGTCCCCTTAAGCAAAAATCGGCGCTGCAAGTTCATTGTTGCCCTCATATTTTGATTCAAAGAACCGGTTCACAAGATAGAAAAACCCTCACGTACTTTTACTGAACGTACTCGAATAATACTTCAGAAATTGATTTCAAGCACACAGGGCCTCAGAATCAAGCACCGTCAGAATCTGCGTCCTCATAAAATTCGACGAATTTATGAAAAACTTTTCCTTGAAATTTCAAGGTCTTTACATCATAGAATAAGAGTTATCTATCCTTGATACATATGGATCATTTTGATGAATTGTATGAGTTTCCTTGTTGTTATACACTTTTCTGGGTGGAATAAGGTGATGTGTCAATGGTCGGACTAAGAATTATGAAATAGAAAATAGAGAATATTTAGTTTATTTATAAGTGGATAAAGATGCCTCAGAGTCATTAGAAATCATATAAGAATTATAATTGATAGATTTTTTCATTCTAGGTGAGTGGTTATTTCTTCTAATAATATTTTTGGTGTTTGGGATGTATCATTTTGGAAATATTATAATGGTGTCTCTTTGATACATAGTACCGTTTGAGATACTCGAATGGGTTGGTGAGGTGACATATTAGTTGGATTCTCCACCAAGGTTCAAATCAGTGCTTTACATTGTTCATTTATCTCAATCAAAGATGTATCACCCTTATCCTACCACAATGATTCTATGGGATCATGTTGACATAGAGCTAGATTCAGCAGTGGTCCATGTGCTTGTGTGGATTGGGGATATGCAATAGAATTTATTGTGTAGGAAATGCATCAGTCTAGTAAGGTTTTTTTTGAAACATGGACACATTCAGAAAGAAACATAGGGATGGGAAAGGGAAATTGTCAATCAATTTTGAAGAACTATTTGAAGATTCTTTTGGTATTCATATTTATAGATATGGAAACACCAATGATGGGGAGATTTTATCTCACCTTGACTTATGTAATTAATGTATATTTAATTATTTTACATGTATAATGTTTTGGGCTATGTGTGGGATGGTTTTTAGAGTTTCTTAATGTTTTTGAAGATTTTATTGTGTTTCATTGATTGATAATTGTTATTATAAACCATGAAACACCTCCAAAAATATATGAAAAGTGAAAAAATATCACCGAGTAGGCACATGGTGTGGCCAAACCTTGAGGCCACATAGGTGAAACCCTGCAAAGTGGAATAGAGGGGTTGATAATAGTTTGAACAAAAATTATCTAACTATATTAGATAATCAATTCATTGGTGTCTTAGGTAAGTAACACCATCATGGTTTCAATTTGGTTTTCCGAACTATGTGGCATAACCATGTAGTGTATCACTTTAATTCTTTAAAATTTGGATATAATCTATAGTAGACTAATAAGGGATATTTCTTCTCCTAATATGACCCTATAATGATTTAAACTTCTCTCAAAGGATAGAGATATCAATTTCTTTATTATAATATAATTATAGTAGTGATTCTTTGTGTGTTAGAGGACACGATTACTTGGTTTTTTCTTGTTACTTATAGTTATCCTTGGTTTTCATCTTCATACTTATTTTGGAATAATTTATGTAGTATGTTGGGGAAAGATTCTTGATTTTTTGTTCCAATAATGTTGATATATGAATTTTGTTGTTGTAAGGAACAAGATGTATATTGGTTTTTCTAAGTTTCAATATGGTCTGTTGAAGTATTTAAGCCTTTTATTCATTTTCGCATATGTGTTTAAGGTTGGTGGATTCAATATTGACTCCAATTATTTGAAAATGACTAATATATATCACATTGATCGAATTTATTGATTAAAATTTTGAAATTGATATGAAAATATTGATTGAAGAACTCTTTAATGAAGTTTTGTGATACTGTGTAATTTTATTTTTTTGGGGGGAAATGAAATAGTATTCAAGATTTTAAAACGTAGTTTTTATTTTTATTCATGGAATATTTGGTAGATGTTGTTTTCAATAAAATATGTTTTTTATTTATGTTATTTGGAACAAATATTTTGGCTTTATTATGACATAAATGGTTAGTGTGAGTTCAAGTGAATTTTGGATGGATAAGGGTACAGAATCACACTGATCAAAAGTGGTATATATAAGGTTATGGTCATTCCCCTATAAAAAATGGATCACTATGAGATTTCATGGTGAAATGATTTCGGTCCACATGTTCGTATAGGGTGGTCCATGTTTTCCAGATTGTGTGAATGTGTGGATATGCATAATTAAAGGGGTTATTAAAAATGGATTAAAATTATTTCTTTGTTCCATTACATGGATAAAATTTTGGGATTATAAACATTTTTTTTGATATAATCTATTATGATTTATTTTAGTATATATATATAATAACTTGTTCTATCATTGTGCTATGAGTAGGGAAGTATTTTGGGGAAATCCTACTGAATTTTACCCACAACCCTTCATGGAAACATTAGTTTCTATTCAAATATTATATACCGAGACATTGATAAAGGAAAATATATCATCTCTTTTGTGATTCATTATGATACTATGGGAATGGATTGTGTGTTTGGAGAATGTATAACCCTAATGTCCATGTAGTATATGAATTTGGAGCCTTTCAATTTTTTGGGTCTTGGTTTTTGTATTATACTTTTATGAAGTTACTAGTTATACTTTGGTGTTTTGGTTAGTTTCTATTTATTTTAGGTGTATTAAATTTTACTCAGGAATTTTATAGTGGAATTTTTTATGGTTATGTTGGTATTGTTGTTTTATTTTAATGGTAAAATATTCCCCTAACTATTTATGATATCGTTGGTATTTATTGTCATCATTTGGTGTCTTGGGGATGTCACCTAAGCACTAGTGATTTCTCCACCCATTCCCAAGACAATGATGAAGTGTGTTATGAAATATACATTTTTTATGACATGTATATGGATAACATTAAGGATGATTTAAAATATTGGAAATCATCATGGAATTTTGGAAAATGACAAAGAGAGTTAATTCCATGAAATTAATGCCTTGTATGGAAAATAAATATTGTTGATGATCATGAACATAGGTACCAAGGGGTAATTACTCTATGAAGAAAACACTAAGGTAGACTTGATCATCACCTAGTGTATGATAATGGGTCTTGTTTCACTCCAGGTTCGACACTCCTAGGGGATATACTTTTGATATTCAGGAACAAATTATGATCTCCCATGAAGGATTTAAATAGATGATGACCATGATTAACCTAGAATAAACCTATGATGTCATATACTAAATAATATTTTATGATTTTGACATCCCAATTTATTTTCATTATTATCTGGTTTCTTGTTATAATTATTGGTTTTACACCATTATTTTTTGTCATATTCAATGCATGTAACATGAAGGCCAGTGTTAATGCTAAGTGTGATATAAAATAAAATGATTTCCCTCTCATGAATATATAAATCATAGGTTATGGAATAAAAAATATCATTTCCATTGTCATGATAAATTCCCAAAATATGAATCATGCTTGATATAAAAATTAACAATCTAGGGAACAACATTCTGTTGAGTCCTTCATGAGGAAACTTCCACCTTCACTTATTGGTTCATATGATCCAGTAGTTTCTGAATAATGTATTTAGAAAACTGAAAAGATATTTTTCATTCTACCATGTTCAAAAAAAGATGTCATATTTTTTGTTTTTTACCATTTGGATGGAGAATCAGATCAATGGTGGACATAAATCAAGAATATGTTGAAAATTATTAAATTGAATTCATGGATTTGGTTGAGTTCAAGATCCAATTTTTAAATTAATTATTTCATCATATTATTATTATTATTATATGGGATAATTAGTTTTTTGAGATAGATTAAGAGGATGATGAATAATTTGGTTCCTATAATGAAAATTGTACAAGACTTGCGACGTAGTCTTCTGGTATAATCATCCAACCAAAATATATGGTTTATCAGTTCATTAGTTGATTGAATCCAATAATCATAATGTTATTAGCTTTAAGTGAATTCAATAGTTATGCAGATACTTTTAAAGAAAAATTAGGGTTTGAATAGTGGTTTGAGTTAAAAACCAATACCATTGTTTGGATAAGAATAGAAAAATGAAATTAAATAGAAATTCTACAGACCATAGATTGAAGAAGATAATATTTCCATTAGGATCATTGTTTGAAAATAATCATTTTGGATTTTGTATTAATGTGAATAGTTGTTTTTTTATTTGTGGAGGGGAAGGTCTCCATGTAGTTTATTTTTGAAGTGATAGTATGAATTTAGTTAATAATGAGAATAGAGAGATGGCTGCATAAAATGCACTGCCCATAGACATATATTTCAAACACAAGGAATACAAGAATTTTACTTTCAAAATGAGAAAATCAAAATCTTAATAACTATGATAGATGTTAAGATCCTCTTAATTAATTATTCCAAAAGAAATGTCTTGTTAAATCTATTTTGGATGAGGGGTGAGATAATAACATGGAGATTGTTACACATACCATTCACTCATGAAATACTAATGTATTATTTGAATATAGATATACTCATTCATTCATATGAAAATAATTTTCTAAGGGTATCAGGATTCCACCCAAATGATTAGATGTATAATTAGATGTGAAAATACTAATGGTGTCATGATCATTTCTTAGGACTACGATTTTTGTCTTGTACATGTTTGTGGGAATTTGATTCCTACAAATTATTTCAATATCACTCATGTTGAATTAGAAAATATCATTATAATGAATTAGTTTTCTAAATATAAATACCTCATAATTATAAATTATGGGAATTCGTGTTTTACCTTCCAAACCAACCAATGATCTTATATTAATGTGGTGATAAGCACAAACAACTGGTGGATATCACATATATTGTACAATTTATAATTCCAATTCAAAAGGGATATTTGTGTCATATTTTTTCTGAGAAACTATGTATTTATGATATAACCATTGTGTTACAATATTTTGATGTATTTCTTAAAGAGATTACTCATCTATGTTGGTCGGAGTGGAATCTCATAAGGGGGGGGGGGGTTGAATTGATTTTCCACTTAAAATTTATGTTATAGACTTTATATTAAATATCCCCTAAATATTAAAAATGGCCCAGTTAATTAATATAGTAGAGATATAGATGTCTAATTTGTCAACAGGTTTCTCAAAGGGTGATTAGTCCAAATTTGAATTAGTGTAAAACACTTCTTTAATTTTTGAAACTAGTTTACTGAATTAAAAACATACACACACTTACCAAAACTAACTATCAATGTTAATGAAAAACCATTTAATGTTTTAGTAATAAACAGTTTAAAATCAATAAAACAGAGCATAACAAAATATTGTGCATATACAGGTTAGACAATTGGTTCAGTCTTAGGCCGAGACTTAATCCTATCCACTTGGTGAACACCTTCCACCATGCAGTTTATATTAACAATAAACTTGATACACAGCCTGTATCAGGCCTTACAATAGTTTTCCCAAACTCTCTAGGGTCACACCCTCTATGAAAGTACTTCGTATGAAAAATAAAAAACACAGACCACACACGGTCTCTTCCATAGTTATATGTGGGAAAAGAAAGAGTGGGAGAAGTTTGATGTGAGGATATTTGTATAATCCAATTCAAGCACATGAGACGGTGTGTATGACACAAATACACTATTCTCTTAAATTTAAAATAAAATAAAATAGAAGAGAAAATATGATGAGATTGTGTTAAGAAGGCTCTATATGTTTTTAGTTCCACTATTGACTCTTTGATGTGAAGAATTTGATGTTTGAGTCTTTCTTTGGATGTTGTCTCCAAAACAGAGTGTCACAACTATAGGTTCTGGATTTCAGAAATTGAGTGTTATGCTTATTGTGTTGATCTAGATTTGATTAAGTACATATGGTATATGAGAGTTTGTCCACAAATGATCTTCGTGATTCTTGTGAGTTCACAATGTAAGTGCAGAATGGTTCGTCTTTGATCTAGCGATTATGTTTCTTCGTATGCTAATTCTAATTCTCGTCACTTTCTTAGCTTCTTGACTCAGGCACTCATGCATCCTTTTTTTCTTCCTCGGTCTTCTCCTTTTTATATTTGAGGTTATACAATAGGAATAAGTAACTCATATGCAATATTTCTCGTACCCCATAATATCTTGATATGGTCTCCTGATATGTCTAAAATCATCCTTAATTAATGTTATAAGTATTAATGTTATAAAATATGAATGTTAGAATAATATTACAAATTTGAAAAAGTATAGAGTATAATAGTATGGTAGATAGGTAACGGTAGCCTTCACAATGGTAGGCATTAATAATAAGTGTACATCGACCACATTCATTGGTAACCTCTCCAATGGTATCATTCCATAAATAAGTCTCCATCTATAACCTTTAATTGAGAATTCAACGTCGTTAGCCATCTCATCTGTAGCCTTGCATCGATGACCTTTGAATCAGTGACCTTTGCATGGGTGACCTTGGCATCAGTGACCTTTGCATCAATGAACTTTGCATCAGTGTCCTTTGAATCAATGACATTTGCATAGGTGACCTTTACATCATTGACCTTTGCAACATTGGCCTTTGCATTGGTGACCTTTGCGTCTGTGACTTTTGCACATAGAGAAATTATGAACTATAAGATTAAACAAGAGAGTAGTGAGATTAAAAGTACATA
Source organism: Viscum album (assembly GCA_963277665.1). Classification (NCBI taxonomy): domain Eukaryota; kingdom Viridiplantae; phylum Streptophyta; class Magnoliopsida; order Santalales; family Viscaceae; genus Viscum; species Viscum album. The sequence continues at coordinate 1,977,897,944 of OY728127.1, read as the reverse complement.
GATATCACATTGAAAAAAAATTCACATAAATGATTTTCATGTAAAAAAACATAATTACCAAATAAATAAAACAACATTTGTGATGATCAAAATAGTATTTGAATTTATCAAAACCAAAGAGTCCAACAATCTCCCCCTTTATTTAAATCAAAAATTATGTCAGTATTCATTGAAATAGGGTTAAGCATATTTTCGAATATCTTCATAGATTTGTATAAGAACATTTGAACCATGAATATTTTGAAAAATTTATAGATATGAAAATTCCTCTTAAAAACATAAACTTAACTTGTAAATTATCCTTCTTCTCCCCCTTTTTGATTATCGAAAAGAAGGTAACAAAGAATCAGAGGATGATTTTCCCTTAAGGAAACAAGAGAAAAATATAAAAAAAGGTTACAGAGATACCTATCAACTAAGAAAACACACATTTAATCCATATCAGAGATGTCCAATGGATATTTTTCCTTGGAAGTGGAGGAAGAAGGTTCTGAAGATAGAGGGATAGGTCGAGGGATGACAGTCAATAGGGTATGAGGAGATGCAACAGAAGAATTACTAGACCGATAGTGAGTAGATCTCTAAGGAGTGGTGGGGGTAACACTTCCGGTAGCATGTGTAGGAGTCATCAATGGTGCATCACTAGAAGATTTTGAGGCCCCTAAGGTAAAAGGCAAGGATAGTGGAACAATTATAGGAGTGTAGTCCACATAAAGGAAGGGAAAAAGAAGATTTCAGAAATCCATAATAATACTTCCCCCACTCTCTATTGCTGAAATAAAATCATCATTATTCTCTATAAATTTCTCCAGGGATGGAGTCTACTCTCGAATCCTGCTAACCTGATCTTTATCGGCTTGAGTGATAAGAAGCATCCTCATGTTTTCTAACAGCACCATAGAGTGACCATCCATCACATGCTTAGTGTATAAACATTTTTTGTATAAATAAACATGTTCCTTGATGGCCTTCTGATCTTGAGCAGATTCTCTTTGATATTTTCCCACAAGATGATGAATTTCTCTGATAGTGGAAATAACCTGAGTCGTAGACTAAGGATCCAAGGTTCTGGTACTAGAGAGCTTCTAAACATATTTTCTATCAACTGACCAAAAGGCTTCTTGATCAATAGGAAGAGAGGTTGAAGATGAAGCAGATGCACATAGAGGTTCCATTGTGAAATCTACTATCTCTTTAAAAGATTTAGGCATCCCACCGATCATCCTTTTCACATCATTATCATGGCCACTCACATGTGTCTCCATGGACTTCCAAAAATTCCTCAAACATGGTTACCATTTAATGAACCACACTTTTAATATATCAAAGATATTTTCCCATTTGACCCCTTGAAGACATATAGGAGTATAATATGGAAATGGATTGTTTCAAAAATTCAATAGAATCTGCCATGTTTCTGATCTGATTCATACAGTCCTTTGCTTCGTCTATCATGATGGATTTAGAGGTAGAAACTATTATTTATATTGAAAAAGTGACAACTTCTTGATTAATATTCATATCCCTCTCTATCCCAACAAATCTCTCATCAAGGTGGTTCTTTATATCTGATTTTATTGACTCCAAATATTCCTTCTTCACATAGTCTCGAAGAAGAAATACTACTGGCTGCACAATAATAGTTTTTGAAACTGAAGGGATTGGAGTACTTCAGATAGGCTGGTCATCATCAGAATATCCATAATCTAAACTCAGCACCCCAAAACCAAGGTCTTCTTAGCAATCTTATATTCCAAGGGCTACAACAACTGAACCCGTGGCAATAGGTCCCCCGTCTCAGAGAATTCTACTAATTAACCATATCCATCACTACCATACCTCTTTGAGAAACATCATCAACAATAGTTTCCACTTCCACTTCTTCTACTGAATCTTCATCTACTTCCAAATCAATTCCAACATCAACTAAATTAGAAACTTCTTCATCTACTCTTTCATTCATTTCTGTATTCCCTGTCAGAGGACTGAAACTAAGGCGTTCTTCTTCACTCACATCACTTACAGTCTCAAAGTCATCATGACTAGATTTAGTGTTCTAATCCTCATCAAAAGTCCCTCTAATGTCTCTTAAGACATTCACTGCCCCTTCTTCTTCACTGGTCTCTTCATCCCTAATGTCCCTTAGAATAATCACCCTTATAGGAAATCTCATCGGTGGTCTAGGCTCACCAAAGGATATATTGTTAGCACGAGGATTGGAACGAATATTGGGATCACTCCTATCATATATGGGAGAATCCTTTCTTTCTGGTACAACATAAGCCTTTTCTTATTCATCTGAATGTGCAGGTTGTACTTCACCACACATTTTACCAGGATCTCTCTTAACTATATGCCATGTAGGATGAGTGAAATGATTGAATTCATTATAAATCATAGCCTCCTCATGTTGCTTTTTTCATTTCCTGGGGATCCAATTTATCTTCATCAACATTCAAGTTACCTTTGTAATGCATAATTTGTCAATTACTACAACTGTTTCCTCCTTTCCTCTAGAAACTCGTCTCACCTTCGACATCAATGATATCAATATGGCATGAAATAAGGCATTGGATTTTGAATTGGGCTTTGACATATCCTCTAATTGTATCATCAACAACATATATAAATATATCTTCTTTCCATGTTTCAATAGAGAAAAACAAAATACATCCTAAAATTTAAATGTAGAGAAGTTCCCATTTCTGGGACTCAGGACATGCTAAACAAATTTGAACAGTAGATTTTATTCTCCTTTCATATTAGCATCAACGACATTTCAATGAATCCCAATCCCTGTTAGTTTATATGATCCATATTCATAAAATAATAACTCAATTGTGGAAGGCACCACAATTGATTAGTAGTGATAAATCCCTTCATGTGGTACTCTTAGACAATCATCCCATTCAATGAGGAAAATATTAAATTTACTCTATTTACCCTTGATGACATTCTATTATCATCCTCGGTCTGTTCGAATTTCAAAAACTCATAAAACGCTTTAAATAACTTTGGAAAATAAGGTCCATTATTGTTTGTAAACAATTAAATATAGCCTTGAGGTTCAAGTGCCTTCAGCACTAATGATCTGCTCGTCAGTAGCCATTCATAACTGAGCTCTTTTTCAACAATGATTTCCCTTTTTGACAGATGAGGGTTGATCAGCTTTTCCACAACCTTGATCTAGTACTTGAATCTTCTCATAGACACATTGGAATTGGTGAATCTCATTCTTCACTAGCCAAAGGAATCTTCACTCTTTCCATGTGATCTGAAGTAGTTTGAGGGTTTCAGAAGTGGGTTAGGTGCTGAGGATCATGAGAAGGTGATATTGGAGAGAGATTAAGAAGGATCAAAATGTGGTATGGTTAAATAATTTTATCCATTAGGGATCGAAAAGAAGATCAAGTAAATGAAATAAGTAAACCAGAAAACATTTCAACATCCATAAAAAAGTAAAAGTGAAGTACCGAAAAACATCTACTCTCGGTAAGGTGTCATCGGTGAGTTTCTAACGGTTAGGTTTCTATCAGTTAGGATCCTATCAGTTAGTTTTCTATCGGTGTGGTTCCTAATAGTGAGGTTTCTATTAGTGTGGTTTCTAATGATGAGGTTATTAATGGTGAGGTATTTATCGGTGAGTTTCCTAACGGTGAGTTTTCTATCTTAACAGTTTGTCATACCTAACACATGCTTGATGTAATTTCACCTCTCAAAATTCAAAGGATTTTTAAATATATCATCCAATTGGTGTTCTGTACCATTGAATTGAAGAGTGATATCGCCTCTTTGATAATGATATTTTAAGAAGTGATGTCTTACATCAATGTTCTTTTTCCTAGAATGAGATACATGATTTTTAGAGATGTTTATAGAACTTTTTTATCACAATTTATAGAGACATGATTGAATTGATATCAAAACTCTAGTAATGTGTGTTTCATCCACAGGATCTGTGAAAAAAAATCCCTACAGATATATATTCTTCTTTGGCAGTATATAATGCAACAAAATTATATTTTCTACTACACCATGATACTAGTTACATTCTTAAAATGCGACATGTTCCAGAGGTTTTCTTTCTATCTAATTGGATACCAACAAAGTCAGAATCCGAAAAACATATTAAATCTAAATATTGTACTCTTGGATAATATAGTCCTCTGTTTATAGTAAACTTGAGATATTTGAAAATATTTTTAACTGTAGTTAAATGAGACTCATTAGGATTGGTTTAAAAATGTGCACATATTCATAAACTGAACATTATATCAGGTCTGCTAGCATTAAGACATAGCAGACTTCAAATCATACCTCTGTAATTGATTTGATCTACTGGTTAACGAGTTTCATCAGCATCAAAATTAATGGTGGTAATCATAGGTGTATCACAACCATTATTATAGTCCAAAACAAAATGTTTTAAATGATCTTTGGTATATTGGCTCTAATTTAAAACAATACCATATTTATTTTAAAAAATTTGAAATGAAAGGAAGAATTTATGTTCCCCAAGTAAAATCATTTCAAATTCATCATGCATCATTTTATAAAAATTTGTACCTAAAGAATTTTTATGGGATCCAAAAATAATGTCATCTACATAAATCTGTACTATTAAAACATATTTGGAATCCGTTAAATAAAAATATTAGTACCTTTTATTCCTTTAGTAAACCATTTTGAAAAAAGGGAAGAACTACGTATGTCATACAAGATCATAGAGCTTGTTTTAGACCATATAAATTTTCAGAATGATTAAAAACATGATTTAAAAAATGGGGATCTGTAAAACTAGGGGGTTGTTCAACAAATATATCTTCAACTATGTACCCAATCAAAAATACACTTTTGACATAAATTTGATAAATATTGAAATTTAGATGAGCTGCATAAGTATTATCCTAATGGATTCTAGTATAGCTACAGTTTCAAAAGATTCCTCATAGTCTATTCCATCTTCTTGACTATATCATTGTGCAACTTTTCTTTCCTTATTTCTAACTACGTTTCCATATTCATCAATTTTATTTCTAAATACCCATTTAGTTCCTATGGTCAACGTGTCTTTAGGTATTTATACTAATTCCCAAACATTGTTTCTCTCTAAATTATTTAAATTTTCAGGCATATCTATGACCTAGAATTCATCATTTATTGCATCATCAATGTTTTTAGGTTCATGCTATGAAAGAAAGGCTTGATGTTCAACCTGGTATCTTAGAGAAGCTATAGCTTGTGTTAATTTATTCAAATCACATACTACAACATCTAAAGGATGATTCTTGAGAGCTCTAATAAATCTAGAAAAAGTTGAACTGCACTCCTCATTAATGTCTATAAGTAGAGATTTATCATGCATAGATTCAACATATTTTCAAGAACTGGTTGATTTCAGAAGGGGATCACTGTCTTTATCATTTAGGTCCTAAATTGACATATCTTCATAAAGGAGTTAAACAAAGGTTTTGTGTTCTTGTGGATCAGTATCATCAAATTTGAAATGAATTAATTCTTCAACACATTTAGTTCTCTTATTAAATATTCTATAGGCTTTACTAGAGATTGATTAACCTAAGAAAATTCCTTCATCACTTTTCGAAGGAAACTTTTCAAGATTTTCCTTAGTGTTAAGGGTAAAGACATTGAAATAGAAAACACTAATGTAATTAAACATAGGCTTCCTTTTATTCCAAATATCATAAGGGGTATTATTTAGAACATGTCTAATTAAGACTCTATTGATAATCTAAAGAGGTGTATTAACAGCTTCAGCCCAAAAATAGATTGGTAGATTATACTAATTAAGCATAGTTCGAGAAATTTCATGAAGTTTCCTATTTCTTCTTTCTATAACTGCATTTTTTTTGGGGTGTTCTGGGAGCATAGAAATTGTGAGTATTGATATAACGTGAGAAAAATTTTAAAATTCCTGATTTTCAAACTCACGTCCATGATCACTACTCAAGGTATTAATTCTACATTCACTATGATTTTCTACATATTTGGAATATTTAATGATGTAATAACATGATTCACTTTTGTGAGATAGAATGTATACCGAAGTGTATCTAGAAAAATTAACTACAAGAACATAAATATAGTGCTTCCCTATTAAACTGGAAACTCTAGATGGTCAAAAAAATCCATGTGAACCAACTCAAGTAGTTGAGAAGTTTAAACTTATTACATTGGATTGAAAGAAACATTGTGTTATTTTCCCTTTTGACAAGGATTACAAACTTTGATAAGTGGGAATTATAATTTTGATAAATCTGTAACTAAACCATTTCTAGTTATTTTCCTAATTGAGTGTAGATTACAGTGTTCAAATCTTATATGCCATAACCATGATTAATTATGAAAAAAAATGTAAACATGAATCATTTTTCTTAGCTAAAAAATTTAAATCAAGAGCATATACATTTTCATTTCTAAGATAAGTTAATATTAAATCATTTTTTGAATTAAAAACATTGCATTCATCATTTTCCAATTTAACATTAAAACCATCATCACATAATTGAGATATAGTTAGTAAAGTGTACTTTAATCCATCAATAAAATGTAATTTTGAAATTAATATGGTATTAGGGTTGCGAATTTGGCCTAAGCCAATGGTCATACCATTTTCATTATCACTAAACATAACATGTACACAATAAACTTTTATTAGGATCTTGAAGCATGAGTATTCTCCTATCATGTCTCTTGAACATCCAATTTCCAAGAACCATTGAGTTTTATAGGAGCCCTTAAAATAATTTTCCTGAAGAATATATTAAGTGTAGGGTAACATTGGTACGCAGATTTTATTGGGTCCAAAGATCATATCTATTAAAACATTGGGAACTCATACTTTTCTCACCGATTTCATATAATAAACTCATATGCTTTGACACATGAACACTTTTTTTGGTCCTTTAGAGAATTATTTTTCAAAAGATGGTCCAGAACATGAACTAGCAGTGAACTATCCAGATTTTGGAACAAATTTATTCTTAATAATCCTTCTCTATCCTAGATGATATCCTAGACAACTTGTGTATTTTGGAACAATTAGTTTTCCTATTAACTGGGTCAAGTTATCTATAACTACATTAAACTTATGAAGATATCTTTTTAATTTCTCATTGTATAATTTATGTTCAGTAATTTCTTTTAACAGTTGAGCACATTTTTCTTTCTCAATATCCAGACCAGACTTCTAATTGCCATTTAAATCTTGTTTTCCTTTCAATAATATATGTTTATCATTTAGTACATTAATGGTGTCCTCAATAATTCCATATTAGTCAAACAGTTCATCCATAGTCATATTTTCATCATTGTTTGATTCAATTTCATTCGCAGAATAGTACGGATTATGTATAGGGGAATTGGGTGTTACCTCAGATGTTTCTGTCATGAAACACAACTTTAAATGTTTTTTATTTTCAATATCATAAGTGTCAGATCCACTTGAGCTATCTCTTGAGGCACTACACATAGCATATATATCCCTTTTATATAATTTTCCCATGTATTCATACTTTTTCTTAAATTTCATCTTGGGGAAATTAGCTTTCACATGACGTTTTCGTTTACACTCATAATAGAATATCTCATTTGTGTTATCATTCCATTTTCTATATTTGTTTCCACTTTCCTTAATAATCATACCTTCCTTTGTATTTTGACTTTATAAAGAACTTTTTATTTTGGTTGAACTTCTTGAATCTCCTAGAAAGATGAGACATCACATAATCACTGTCAGAATCTTGGTCTTCAATGGTGAAGGTGTCTATGGGAGCATCTGTCTTTTATATGGCCTTCTTCATTGAGGTAGATGTCATGAATGCTATATTTTTCCTTCATGGTTCTTCATCTACTTCTTTATTTACCTTAATCTCTTCTTCAAACATCATAATCATTCCAATTATTTACTTCACTGTTAACTTGCCTAAGCAACAAGATTCTCAGATGAAAACAAATGTTCCTCTCCATTTTTCAGGTAGGCATCAAAGCAATCTCGTAATATGATCCTTGTTGTCCACTAGTTTGCCAAGAAGACTCATAGTATTCACTATTTCATTAATCATGAGACGCATTTCTGAGATAGGTTCATTAGGCTTCTTCTTAAAATTAGCATATCAATTTGTATAAGTATTTAATCTCATTTCTTTCACATTGGTTGCTCTCTCATGAAATAACAACTAAAGTATCGCAAATTTCATATGCAATTTTACAAGAAGATATTTTATTGAATTCTTCATCACCTAGATAATAATACATTGCATTCATTGACAAAGAATTATTGTTATAGGTAGCCTTGGTCAACTGATATCATGTGTCCCCAGTAGTAGAATTCAATACATGTTGTTCATCAATTGTGTCCCAGATTTCAGGTCCCATGCTCTCTAGATATATTTTCATTTATAATTTCCACTGAGTATAGTAATTTCTATTAACAAAAAGTGGTCAGTTAGTAGCATCAACCTCAAATCTATTATCCATAGTTAACTAGAATTGTAATGAACTAAAAATTTAGATATGACAGAAATTTTATTATTTTTCTTATACAACTCAAATCACAGTTAAAAAATTTGACTATTTTCCCAATAGTTCAGGTAATAGTAATAGAAACTAAACTAAAAACCTATGTTTCCAAATGTTGGTTGGAGTGGAATATCAAGATGGGGGGGGGGGGGGTGAATTGAGTTCCTACTTAAAATTTCTATTAACTAATTTATATTAAAGATCCCCCAAATTTTGAAAATGGACCAGTTAATTATGTTAATAGAGATAAAGATGTCTAATTTTTCAACATTTTTCTCATTGGGTGATTAGTCCTTAGTTGATTTTGTTTAAAACAGTTCTTCAACATTTGAAAAAAATTTACTGAATTGAACACATACACACCCTTAAAAAAACTAATTATCAACTTTAGTTCAAAAAAGATTAATGTTTCAGCAATAAGCAGCAGAAAATAGATTAAACAGAGTATAAAAAAATATAGTGCATAGAAATGTTAGACAACAGGTTTAGTCTCAAACTGATACTTAATCCTCTCCACATGGTGATCAAATTCCACCAACCAGTTTATATTAACAATAAACCTAATACAAAACTTTTATAAATCTTCATAGTTGTTTTCTCAATCTTTTAAGGGTTCACACCCTCTACCACAGATCTTCTTGGGAATAATATACAACACATACCTCACACGGTGTCTTCTATAAATATACGTTGGAGCACAAGGATTAAGATAATCTTTATGTGATAGTTTTTTATCCTCTAGTTCAAGAACACGATACAATGTGTATGACATGAATACACACTTCTCAGAAATGTAAAACAAAGTAACATAGTATAGAAAATATGAGGATTTTGAGTTTAGAAGGATCTATGTTTTTTCAGTACAACCCTTGATTCATTGAAGAGATGAAGTTGATGTTCATGTATTTCTCTGAAAGATGTCTCCAAAACAGACTGTCACAACTCTAGGTTCTAGATTTAAAAAATTTAGTGTTTTTCTTTTTGTGTTGATTGAGGGTTGATGAAGTATAGAAGGTTGACGAGATTTAGTCATTAAATTATCTTTGCGATGCTTGTGAGTTCACAGTGTAAGTGAATAATTGTTCATCATTGATCTAGCATGTAATTTACTTCATATTCTACTTAAACTAGTCATCACGTTCATAGCTTCTTGACTTGGGCACTCATGCATACTCATTTTCTTCCTTGGTCTTCTCGTTTTTATATTTTAGGTTTGACAATAGGAATAAGTACATCACATGTGATATTTCTAGTACCACGTACTATCTATATATGGTATCCTGATATGTATAAAATTAGCATTAATTAATGTTAGAATAATTAAAGTTAGTAAATATTACCATTTCAACAATCTTAAGAATTTAAAAATGTATAGAGTAGTCAATTATGGTAGACTAGTAATGATATCCTTCCTAATAGTAGGCTTTAATAGTAAGTGTACATCGATATCATTCATCGGTGACCTCTCCAATGGTAACCACCAATCAATAACTCTCCATCAGTAACCATCAATTGATAATTCTCCATCGGTAGCCTTCCCAATAGTAGCCTTGCATTGGTGACCTTTGCATCGGTGACCTTTGCATCGATGACCTTTACATCACTGAACTTTGCATCAGTGACTTTTATACTTAATGAAAATTTTCACTATGAGCTTAAACATGAGAGTAGTGAGATTAAAAGTACATAGTTATCAATTTGATATAAACATGAGTTTCTCATAAATGATTGTAATTTTAGAGAACCATAATTACCACCAAAATAAAACAATATTTGGGATTATCAGAACAGGATTTGGGATTATCAAAACAGAATTTGGGATTATGAAAATTGGAGAGTCCAACAATATTATACAATAATGTAATGTTTAGTTCGAAATAGAACTCATATGTAGTTCCATACCAATTTCAAAGAATCCCTATAGAATGTTTTGGATGGATTTTTAGTAATTGATGAATTTAATATCAGAAAACAATTCCAAGGGATTAATACATTCAATTGTTTCATTTTGGGGTGCACTTTATATTTTTGATAAAAATAATATGGAATAATTAGACTCTATATTAGTTATCATGAGACACAGATGATCACAGTTAAGAACATGTATCATAGTCACAGTATTGATGACTTGTTTGATTAAATATAAATATATAAATACTCATTAAATATTGTCAATAATTCCAGATATCATCAATTTCATGTAAAAAATGATGATATAACGAAGAAAACATTCTAATCAAGGTATGGACACCATGAATATAAAGTGATTACATTCAGTATTACTGACCCCCTCTATAGTTATGGATTTCATGAATAGATTATTTGTGTATTACCTTGATTACTGTGTGTTAGTCATTATAGATTATATTATTATCTACTTAATGTGAATGTAAAAGTATAATGGTCACATGAGAAAATTAATAAACAACATATAGAGGAAGACACTATATGAAAAAAATTTCATTTTGTTAACATTTTGTAAAAGGAATAATTTTTGAGTTATAAATCTCAAGAGTGGGTATATCGTTAGTTATATCAATGATAGAGGTTATTGAATTTTTTACCTCATAATCATAAATTCTATGATTTATAGTTTTTTATTGAATATATAGATATTGATGATAGTTTTTGGATAATTTATCACCCCAAAATTATCCACTATCCTTGATAACTCAGAAGGGCTCCATGTACCTATGGGTAGATGAATGGGAGGAACAATTCATGTAGCTGAAGAGAAGATTAATATGTTTTCCTATACATAAATTACCCTATATTTCAGATGTATTTTCAATCTATAATGATATATCCATCAATGGAATTGGGTGTGTTCTTATGTAGAATAACATTTTTATAGTTTATTCCTCCCAAGAATTGACTATTAATGAAAAAAATTACCCCAAACATGATTTGGAGTTTGCTATGTTAATTTTTTAACTAATTTTTAGAGGCATTAAATTTATTTGGAAATGTGTGATATATATACTTGTCATAAAATTTTAATGTATATGTTAACCTAGAAAGAGTTGAAAATTTGCTAAAGAAGATAGTTAGCTATGATTAACTATTATGATTGCTCAACACATTACCATCATGGGAATGAAAGAAAGGAGGCTGATTCATTGAGTCAAAATATTAATCCTAGATTATACTTTATGGGGATTATTAAATATATAATATTTTTTTTATTCTTAAAGGATGGATCAGGAAATACTAGTGGAAGGGGTGGAATATTATTTTGATTAATTTAATGATCAACCATATATACATGTAGATATTAAAAAGGCACATAAAGTATATATAATTCTCTAAAAGAAGGGTTGAAATGTCCCTATGTTTATCCTTGATCATTATGGAATGATAAAGGTTAGGAACCTTGTATGTGCTAAGTCAATTACTGATTTGATGAAGGAGTTATTAGAGTAATCTCATAGCTCTTCATTCTCTATTCATATAGTAAGTAAAATAATGTATAGAGTTTGGAAAGATTATTTTAGGTAGGATCAAATTAAGAGAGATATCATATAGTTGGTATCTTGGTGATTGTGTATATCAAGAAGTTAAGGTTGAATGTCAAAATTCTAAGGGCTGATTCATCTATTACCCATAATAGAATGGAAATGGGAAACATCCATAAGGATTTTGTTCTTGGACTACCCAAAATTTTTAAATGGTATAATTCTATATATGTTTTAGTTAACAACCTTGGTATGTCATCATACTCCATTTCTGGTATAAAAGAGTAATATATGTATCATATTTTAAGATATTCATTAAAGGAGATGAAAGGTTACATGGAGTACCAAATAATATTATGTCTGATAGGAATCCAATGAATACTTCCATGTTATGGAGATGTCATCAATATTCACTAGATATGGTTTTGAGTTTCAGCATAGTGAATCATCCTACAAAAATATGGTTAGTCTGACAACAAAATTCAAAACTCAATGTATATGTTCAGATCTTCTTCCTTGGATTTCAATGGTTTTTGTGATAAAAACCTTACCCTAATTGAGTGTTCATACAATAAAATACCTCACCTATGAATTATGACAACTCATTTTTAATCCCTATTTGGAATGAAATGAAGAGCACCAATATGAAAGAATGATGTTAGAGAAAAAAAATATATTTGGAACTGAGATAGACGAAGAAATTTAAGATAATGTTAAATCTATATAGTGAAATATCATGGAAGTGTTATGTTATAATATGTGTTATACTGATAATCTCTACTGTGATCTAAAATTTTACATTACATAAAATTGTTTTCTATGCATTTCCCAATGGTTGATGGTTTTGATATGTAGTAAAGAAGGTAAAATAATCCTTATGTAAATATTTCCCTTTAAAATTATTAATTTTATTATGATGTGAGAATACCTCTTGGAATTTCTGAAAATCCTCTAACAATTTCATGATGGGATAAATGAATCTCTCCCAGTGAACTCTCTACCTGACCCTTGACAGATACTGAACTCATAAGTCATACCATTGCAGTAAGATATTTTATTTGTGAAACGACCATTGGAGAATCTGGATCATAAAAATAATGTACTTTGAAACATGTTCAATCAACAAGGAATGATTTTTGGATAAGAAACCAGTTTGTTGACGTTATTTGGTAACTTGTGGATATGATGAAGTTGAATTATCAATATTTTTTTGGTATTGTAGTGACAAATTTTAGTGGGAAATTGTATTTTAATGGGGGTAGAATGAAACACCCCATGCTAAATTATTTTTTTGAATAAATTAATTTTCATGTGATAGATTTAATTTCACTCAAAAAAGTAAATATTTATTTCAACAATACATCCTTTTAAATATTCACTACATTTAACACAAGGTTACACTATGTTAGGCATGAAACAAAGTTTTATCAATATCATTATATATTATTAATATAATTATTCAAATGAAATCCTTATATCCTATCTATTTAAGATAAGAACATGAAATCTAATAAAATAATATTAAATATTTTTTAAAAGGTAATATATTAAGAAATCATATTGATGAAATAGTACTAAATATTCAATAAAATCCTTATATGTTTAAAACATATAAATTTTTTCATAAAAAAAATATTATATCCTTTTTGGTAGCAATAATAAATTAAAGATTTGAGACCTTAAAAAATAAATTTGATAAAATAAATTTTATTTTTTAAATAATGTTGTAAAAATTAATTTTGGGTGGATTTATCAAATTTTGTTGGAAGAATTTTATTTTTTGAAGAATAGTTTTCAATACATAATTTTAATTGAAATCATAATTTTTTTAAATATATTTGTAATGTAAAAATATATATAAATAGGTCTAAGATTTATATTATTTTAATTAACCTGCCAAAAAATCTAAATTATTCCACTAGAATAAATTTCCTATTGAACTTTTATATACAAACATTTTCATGTTTAAAATAATATTTCATTAAAAACCAACATTTTTATCTCACCAGTAGGATTAGTAGTAATTTAAAATTTTCATGTTATTTGAAAGGAATTTGAAAAAATGGATTCAATGTTTCAAATTGGAATAATGTATATTATATAATTTGTTGAACATAATTTTTTTTTAAAAATGAATTGTAAAAATAGAAAAAGGAGAGTACAGTGGTTAAAGAAAAACTGGTTTTACCCAAAGGTTAAACTAAAAATATAAGGTTTAAAAAACCCAAAACAATTCCAAACCCCATTAGATGGGCATAAATCGGTCTTATATCATAAAGTGCCTACAATGTTCCATTATTGGAGCTCTATGACATGAGAAAAAGTTTATTTAATTCTTTTTTTAAATAAAAATTACAATTTTGCCACTCACCTCATTTATAAAAGGTTATCCATTCTCATCTCTTATTCACTACATAAAACAATTTGTTTCAGAAAATAACTACCCAAATCAAATTCCAAATTCATTCATCTCATCATACAATCCTTAATTAGGAGGAAATTAAACTAAAGGAAGGATTTTGGTGAAAACATATGGATGATTCCTGAAGAAGAGGTAACATTTATCAACGATCATTTTTGATTAATTTATTTATCAAACTACATAATTATTATGAAGACATTTATTTAAGGATTTTTTATATTTATTTAAAACCTAACTAAAAATTAAAAATAAATTCACTATAATATTGTAGAAACCAAGGTGGTTTCCTTCAAGACTATCATATAGGTGTTGTTTTGTATAATTTTACTGATCTTCATTTCTATTTTTAGATGAATGCGATGTGTTTAAAATTGGTGAATAATAAATTTATTTAAATAAACACTACATAATTTAAACTAAAATGAAATAATTGAATTAAAAAAATAGTAAATAAGTATAAAATTTTACATAAAATATAAAATAACAACTTTACTACTGTTTTATATGGATCTGTATAACATTCTCATGTGGAATGGTTTTCACAACATTAATTCATTGAATACAAGACCAAAATCTAAAATATTTTATATTATTATGTTAGATAAAATATACTATTAATAAAATTTTTGTAAGAAGAACTCTTTTTCGAAGGACTATGTCAATGCTATCCATGATCATGGAAATCAATGTCATAGGCAACAGTTTCTATAATCATAATTATTCAATAAAAATTGTGAAATTTAAAATACATGAATCATATTAAAACTCCAAATCATCTCAAATTAACGATCCATAATCAGAGATCGTCACATTTTAATTGGTACTGTTTCATACTCATAATGAAATAAAAATACATAACGAAACTATAGATGAATGAAACTACATGATAAAATTGAATTTCTGAATGACATGATTATGGAGAGAATAAATATAAAAAATTACAGAAATTGAAAATGCAAAAAGACTCCACTATATTAATAGACTAGATATTTGAACTATATTTTTATGTAGACATATCTGTGAAGTTTTGGAACACTTCATTCTTCATTTTCCTCATCCCCTGATGTTACCGCAGCTTCACAAAATATATCATGGTTATGTTCCATTCTATGTTTATGATGTCTTTGAATATTTTCATATATTAATTTTTTTTTCAATTCTAACCTACCATTTTTATTCTCAGGAGACCGAATAAATTTTCATATGTTTATGTGTCATATATTTCATATAGTTTTATTTTATTTTATTATTCAATCACTTAATTGTTACTCGATATAGTCTCTACATCCAATTTTGACAAAATTACTAAAAATTTAAAATTTCATCTAACTCCACAACTACTCATGAAAAATTTTTATTTTCTTATCGGCCTCCAATGATAAAAAAATCACTATATTCCAATTCATATAAGGTTAATTTTTTGGTTTCTAGGTCATGTCTCAATTCTCTACATGAAAACATAAAAATGAGAACAAAAAAATTAAATAGAAAAAATTTCACAATATTTTATTCATTTGGTTTCAAATCATATTGAATCATATCAAAAAAACACCCCATTTACTTAACAAATGAAAAACAAGTGTAGAAAATAATTTTACATCTTCAGTAATGATATGTCCATATATCTCAGTTTTCAATATCGACATAATTCCATATCAACTCAGCTCACATTCTTAAATGACCACACATGGAAATCATTACCTCATGAATTCTTCCAATTTTCATTAGAAATAAATATATAGAATCATTAGTGCCTAGTGGATATTGGAATCATTTTTAATGGGAATATAACTGGTGAAATTATCTTTGAGGGATTTCTGACCTACTTCCACTATGGATCATAGAAAACCTTTGGTTTCACCCTTTGTAAATATCATCTTTGATGACTCAAACTTTTTCAACCAACCAGGATTAATGTCTTTGTACATATTCATATTGAAATTAATTGGACTTACACCACAATCAAATGACTGCATCTCCATCAATCACTGATCTAGTTTCATCGTGGAACCAATCTATGGTAGGGGGATCCCCATAATCATGAAAAGTAAATTCAATATGTTATGTTGAGTTTATTTTACCTATATTTATTATTGTTTCATAATCTTCTTCATTGAAGGGATCATTTATGATGAATATGGATTGGAGGTCAAGAAATTTGGAAGAATCCATGATCTAGGTGATGCTTGGGTTAAAATTTGTGGTGAGACTGGGTTTCCAAACCTTCATCACTAATGACAGGTTCACACTAGAGGAATGTTCAACACATCGTCAATGGAAGTGAGGTAGGGTTCTTCATAAATCTCGACAATGACATTTTATTGGGGTTCAAGAAAAGATCGATGACCTTTGATCATTTCTCAATGTTGTTTGGAAGAAACTCATCTGGTGTGAGATTATATCAAAATCTAGTTTTGAATACTCAATAGGGGTATAGGAATGGGGCTTTTATGGTTCTTAGACACAACAGTTACTCTTCAGTTGATTGAGTAACAAGGTTTTCCCATAATGTATGATAAAATATATTATGAAAAATTAATCATACAGACATTGAAATATTATCTTATTCCTTAGTAGATTTATTTTGAAAATATATTTGGTGAATGACAATATCATACGCTAATGGCCCACATGAATTATCTTATAAATCACATTCCTAAAAAATATATGACAAACCATTTTAATAAATAAATATATTAAATATATTTCACTTAAAATTTCAAATTGATTGGTAAATTAGGTGGAAAATTAAAAGATAAAAAGAGGCTTCTAAAAATAACAAACATATTAGATAGCTGAAATAATAATGAAAATTTAAAAATCATAAATGAAAGAATTTGTAATTAAATTTAACTATTTATTAACTTATTTAAATAATCGATAATAAATACTAAACTGAAATTAAATATGTAAATTAAAAAAAATAAAATATAAATTGAATTAGGAGAATATAAAATTAATTGACATTAAAATAAAATAATAAAAAATATAAAAAGTAAATAATAATTTAAATTTAAAAAAATTATAACTTAAATTAGAAGAAAACATTAATTAAAAAAATAATTCATTTTTATAGTTTTATTATTTTATCATAAAATTATCAACTATGTTAATTAATTATATAAAAAATTATTTTAAAATAAAATATAATTAATTTAAAGATGTTATATAGAAAAAATGTATGAGAATACAACCACATAAATTCCTTGACAACAAGGTTATTATTTTCCTCAAGAAAACAGTTAATCGAATATAGTGGAATGAAATAAATAACATGACTGAAATACTAGGATGACATGAAAATAAGTTTTCCAAATGAATTTCCCCTATAATTTTAATGATGTTGTAAAAATGATTACCCTTAAGAAATTTTTCATCCCTTAATGGAAAAAATAGAATATTACCAAAATAATATACCAAAAAATATGAGTTTAGATTAAAATCATTTCAATTTTCATTCAATTGAGAGACCAAAATTCTCTTTACCTCTTGAAGAACTGAATAACATAAATTAGATGACAAATAACTACGCACCCTATTTAAATGATAAAATTTAATCATTTAAAAGAATTACAAATCACTCATTTGACATCAAAATGAATAAAAGAATCAAATTCGATAGGGATTATTTATTTTGTTTCCCAATTTATTTCAATAAATATATTATGAATTGAATATAAATTAAAATATTTAGAGGAAATGATATATGTAAAAAATTATTTCAATTCATTTCCAAATTGAGATTCTTTTCAAAAGGGAAATGAAAAATGAATTACTCAATTATATTATGGGGGAAATATAAATTGGTCCTCATAAAAGTGTCTATGATACACATAATATTTATAAAAATTCAAAAAGATTGAAACTTTTTCATTAATATTTGGGAAACTATTGAATTTTATAAAATTTGGGTTTTTATCTGCTCATATTATTGTATTGATTATAATATTGAAACACCCTCTCCCCCAAATTAATTCTCATCATTATCATTAATATTGATCCCAAGGTGGTGAAAACAAGTAAATTGATTTGTAATATAATTTTTGTATTCAATATATTAAAATCATGTTTAAAGGGTTATAAAAGAATTAAAGGAATGATTTCTATAGAATAAAAAATAAAAAACAATTCACAATAAGCACACAAGTTCACTAATAGTTTCCACTTCAAAAATATAATATGTAAACTAGTTCCTTGTCAAATAATTTGATAGAAAAAATTTCAGAAAAAAAATATTATTCAGCACTAATAAATAATAAAGCACCTAATTTAGAAACTATAACCAGAAACATTGAATAAAAAATATCCATCATTCATATGGGTGTCCCAAATTGTTTTGTAACTCCCTGTCCTAGTGGGGTCTCTACCACAACTCCCTTATACCCCTCAAATAGCTCAGGGACTGGTGCCTAGCCCCGATAAGGCTATCACTTACATATGAGGTCGTAGCCTATGTACCTATACACATGAACACATCTTCAATCCGATAAAATTTTGAAATATAAAATAAGAAATCAAACATGAATGCATATATCTAAATCTTTTAATCAGAGTATAAAAGGATGTAAAATAATTTAAATGGGGCCAAATAAAATCCCACCACAAGAGATTGAAACAAATGTAAAAATTGAAAATAATGGTAAAACAATATGAAATTTTTTGGAACACACTTCAGTATTTCAATTATCACTATGAAAAATCTGGACTCGGTATTCCTAGGACACTATCAAAAGGTGGACCATCTTCAAAATAAATGAAATGTACATTAATAGCCTTTGCAAGGGTGAGTATACCAATTCTCTGTATGAAACCCTGAAACCACAAAACATATAACACAAAAATTAGAGTCACCTCTACATAGGTATATTTCTATAATAGATATAAAAATTTAATCTTGATATACCCAAATCAAATTCACAATATACATGAATGTCACAACAATATTACACTGACCATATGATTCTATCCGAAAGGATCCTTGAAGATCTAATCCTAGAGAACACACTCATGATTATGATAGAACTGACGATGTATGTCCAAGAGGCACTACTCATTGGGTCTCATAATTAGATAGGATACACTAATCATCTGAGCAGAATAAGAATCAAAGAAGATGTCCATTTCCATGTCCATGTTGTGTTATAAACAAAATCAATCAGGATTAACCTGCTATGTAGAGTATTGATGCGCAGATTATGTTGTTCACGACACTACTGAGAACTCCACCTTGGCACATAGATGACTAGAGGATCTCTATATAGGCCTCTTAGAGGGTTTCAATGACCCTATACTAGAGGTACTACTGAAGAGTCCTTATTCCTATGAGTAGAGAACAATTCCATTCTAACCTTTATGGAATGAATAAGGGGGAAAACCCCTATCAAAACATATCCACACCACTCAGGAAAATATTTCTTTTCCATGTTATATGTCATATAGTATGGGTTACATGCCATGTACCTTGAACCGAGGACCATATTGTGTCAATAAACTAGGTCTTGAACTATGTCCACATATTGAGGTAAATGTGGTGTCTGTAACACGTGTACTGCACCTTATGTTTCAGTACATGGCTGAGCCTGTGTGCTCAGAGAACACTTGTTTGTGTACTTTGAGGTACATTCTATGTTCATCCAGGAGGTTCCAAACACCATGTAGGCCTATCCATATGTCAGGAGATACCATTCGTTTACCAAAACCCCTAACCACAACTCAGGGGGACCAAAAACTATGTAATCCCAGATTAGTCATCATGTTGATTTGGTTTTTCCAAAAACCCAGGTTCTTCCTCCCATTAAATGACCACACTATCACTTCATTGGAATCCACCTTCAATCATGATGGTAATCATGGATCAACCTAAGCCCAGTCTCTCCATAAAATCAAACAATAGATTATTGCATCAAATCCATTCAAAAAATAGATCAATCTATCATTAGTTTCTATGCACTAAAAAAGGAAAAATAATGTGAAATCATCCACCCTCCATTATCTAAATCGCTTTGTATCCTTCACCACACCACCATCGTGTCGTGACTATCCCATATCTACTATATCGGGTAATTTCATGAAGAATCAAGTGAACAGAAATTGATTGAACAATTTTTTTCGTGTCATAGACCAAATGAGGAATGCTTGTAATGAATGATAAATGAGGAGAGATAATCAAAATAATATATTTGAGGAGATAACCTCAATCGATATTCATGTTCTTCTAAATCCATCATTGTTAGAATGTTATGATTTGAAATCAATAATAATAATTAATTCTCCCAATATATCCTCACAATAAAAAACATCCAACATGATTACTGATCAGCAACCCATTATTATTTTTTATTGGTCCATTATTTTTGTTGAAATATGGAACACAGAAGAAAAAAAATCAAAACACACACCCTATATCAATTTGGATCAATACCTGATGAATAATGATGCATCATCATCATCATTGATGGTAGGATTTGTGGAATCCAAGGAGTAACGATATTTGGTTCACAATTCCATCACTGATCTCTGGAGCAAATACATTGAATCTCACTCCAATAGTCCTCTGATGTCTCTATGGTTGTGTGGATAACCTTGATAACCCATCATAATTGAATTTTTATATCCAAATTATTGATGAATCAAAAAATCCAAATAAAGTATTTTTATGTACTTATTTTATTCATATCTGTACCTATTATTAATTTCCCATAAATGAGCCACACTAATCATTATATTTAATATATTTAATATATTTATAACATTTTTTTGGGCACCCTGAGACTTGTAATTTCATGTCTTCGTAGCACCTAGTCTCAAAAATAGTCCATAAAATATCCAAAACTAATGATGAAAAATCTGAGAGATTCCAGTTCCCCCAACTTGATGATTTTCATCTTAAAAAATCTAAAACAACCAAAACTAAAAAATATATTGGTACTGAGAATGATTCTAAGCCTCACTCTCACTTGTGTATCTTGGAGATTCCCACGTAGCAACTAGACATACACTAAATGAATTTGTTACCCATGATGTACCCTCTTCTTCTAATCCTCAATCTCCATTGGGTACTCAGCAAAGGCCAATATATCCTCAACATCCAACTCTACCCACTTGATAAATTGTGATGGTTCATCATTTTCACTCACTATCAGTGACATGTGGAGGAAATCAAGGACCTAGTATAACTATAGAGGTAGATCTAAGTGGTATACCACTTCTATGACTCTACGCATTATTTGGAATGTGCTACCAAACCTCAGAGGTAGCTTGTTCTCCTGACCAAATTTATGTAATCTACATCATGTAAAAATTGGTATAAACACATGTTATCCTTACTCAAAGTCCAAATGCATATGTTTCCTATTATCAAATGATTTATAACTACTTTATTCTATATTTATCTACATATGGATGACCCGTTGTAACACCCGAGACTTTTATGTTATATAAATCATCAAAGGAATCTTTTTCTACACAACACTTGCTTGGCTTGCTTTACACGCAATCGCGACCTTCCTCGATAGCTTTCGTCGTACGCAATACCGAGTTTCACTAAATAACAATATGCTATTAAAACTAGCCGTTATGAATAGTAATAACCACTTTTTGAAATTTTCTAATTTTTATTTTTCAAAATGGACTTCATTTTTGGACTCAGAATATCAAATTTAGCCTAAGGTGAAATTTTGGTACTTTTCGGATAACTTTAATATTTTGATGATTAGTGAAAATTACTAAATTTTAATTAAAAACAACTTTTTTAATCAAAACATTTAATAGTGATAAATTATGAATTTGAGTGGTTTTAAAGTATATTTAGAATATATTTTTACCACTTAATATAATGTTGGTCATTGGACACAGTGTTACAATTAAACCGAACATAAACAAGTTTCAATCTTTTGATAGTTATTATCTCTTAAAAACACGCTTTTTGTTTTGACAGCGGGAATTAATTTTAAATTAATTTCTGCCACTTCTGTGTTTTGAATTTAGAAAAATGGATTCCATATTTGTAATCAGGATGTTCAAATTGTGTAATTAGGTAACTTTTATTTTTAGTCATTTTGAATAATTACTGCGGTAAATATTTTATTTACCATGGTTAAGGGTAAATCCGGTAAATAAGGGTTAACAAATAATATTATAATAATATTAAATTACCCTAAAACGTGTCTTAAACCTATTGGTTGATACATGGTCGACCATGGGCATCTTTGGGTCGATTTTGGGACCCCATTGATCCACTTGTAAGTGATAATGACACTTTATTTTAATTAAGTTAAAATGAATACAAAAATGACACAAGCATATATCTTTTAGAAAAACAATTGTTACATAGGGTTATATATGTTGGCTTTTAGATTATAAATATTCATTAGAAAGATAAAAAGATTTACTACATAATGTTATTTTATTTGTAATTTTTAGACTTTAAATAATTTAATTTATTTATGACACAATGATGATGCAGTAATTATCTTATTAATGAAATATTGACATAAATGATGTTATAAACACAAAAATAAATGTAATTTAAGACTTTTTATGAATTCCACTAATTTTCTAGGTTCCTATGATATATTAGTGTTTATTTAATCAACTTGGATCGAACATATAATTCTGTTATGACTTTCACAAAAATCATATATCAAATAGTGTCAAAATTGACACAAAATAGTTTTTAAATCAAATATTATATTATTAATTGTTATTGTATTCCTAAAAATCTAAGGTTCGGCCAAATGACTTAGATAAGGATATATATTTTAATAATAAACAATTTGGGGTTCTTTTGGCATGTTATAGTAAGTGTATTAACCATATAGTGAAAGAAAACAAAAAGACATGGTAAAAGTTAAATTATTTAACTTAGAGTTAAATCTAATTGATAAGGTTAAAATAATACCCTAAACCTGTCTAAATCCTATTGGTTGATAGTATTTCGACCCTTACCCACTTTATCTTCGAAATAATACCCTTTGGAACCATTATAAACCGATTTTGACTTTAATATAAAATAATATTTTGAGATATTCCTAAGGTGCCCCTCTCCTCCCTTATAAAAGGGCACCTCCTCCCCCTCCTCCTCACACCAAATTGAGCACTCAAGCTCGGCCACCCTCTGCCATTTTCTCCTCTCCAATTCCCTAGAGTAGTCCTAGAGGTCCTGTTCTTCTCCAAAGACCACTCTTAGTTCCTTAAGTGGAGGATTCAAAGAGGCGTTCCAAAGAAGAGGTAATATCCATTACCGATCTTTTTAATTTCTTTCTTCTTCAACTTCTTCTTCTTTAGTTGTTTCATGATAAAGTAATAACATCAGTATTACTTACATACTTATATGTTATTATAAATATGAAACAACCCTAATTCACCTTCTATCCATCCTATGGAAAAATGAAATCACCGCGCGTGCGTACGTACGGAATACCGTCTCCACGCCGTGGTGTAATCTATTTTCCACCATCACCTTACAAGGATGGGTATAATGGTGTAATGAGTAACTATATATGATTATTATGAAGTAATATTGATACTTAAATAATATATATATATATACTCCAATACAATTCCACGATCATAGGAACGATATCATCACTCGTGCGTACGTACGGAATACCGTCTCCACGATGTGATGCGACTCGTTCTACATGATCTTCATTTAATAATGATTATATAAATGAATTGAATGAATGAATATGGTATATACTACACTAATACCATTCTGGAAATGAATTATCTATAACCTAATGATAAGAATAATAATTTATTCAACAAAACACGCATAAGAACAAAAAGTTATAAAGACCCGAGTAACAAGTAACAATGAAATATTACTAACAGGAAGCTAATAATATGAACATATATGATATCATATCAATATTTATGATTCTGGAATAAGTCAATAACATTATTTAAACCATTATACAGGAGCTTCGGACACGAACAAAGCAAATCGGAACAAAGGTAAGGGAAATATCACAATCTCATTTCTATCCGAGATTGTTTATTCGTAAGTATTTACTGGGGTGTATTTTATCATACACATCCATGTTACCTCAATATGTAATATTATTTCCATCCTTCTACAATAGTTTATATCCAATTTTACCCTTCGATGAGTTTTTAGTAAAAGATACGAAAGGAATCTTTTGTCGTTTTTCGTACGAGGTACTTTTTGACTTTTCCGACAAAAGTACAAAGAATGTTTTTTTAACTTATACGACATGAATGGATTTTTAGAACATTATTTCCAAGAAGCATCCTTTACAAGTTTTCAAGTTTATTTTTAATCAACATCTTTTAGTTTATAATTGTATGACATGTTAAGAAAAGAAAAGTGTTTTTGAAGAAGAAAGGATATTTTCCTCAAGAATGGAGTTCAAGTGTTTTATCAAAATTATTTTCCATCTAAGATAATAAAGGGTTATGTTTTTATCCCTATTATTAAATTGATTTGTTCATGTTGTGATGGAATTATGAATTCCTTTATCTTATATGAATTGATATCATGATGTTTCAAGAATCCCATTTTTGTTACATGTGTTATGCGATGATGTATGTTTTATGATTATGTGGCACACATAAGAAAGGATTCATTATAAGATGGGTGGGACCTATATCTCCCTCCAATGCATTGGGTAAAGATTTTATATCTCATGAGATAGACATGGCTGGAACGGAAGGTTATTTCGGTTCAGTGATATAGGACTGAAACGAGGAGTGAACTCGGTTCAGAAAGGGACTTTGTCCACTAAGATAGTCTTGGCAATGAGTCATGACTAACAAGAAATGATTTCCATGATTATGTGTGCATGCCACAAAGTTTCAATTTTTATGTTATGATTATGGGGATCTCATTTTCACTTCTATGAATTATTCCATGATAAGATATTATGATCTCTTTTTTAGGTTTTGATTTTAAAAAATATATGATATGATTTTTATTTCCTTTATTTGCCCTTGCTGAGCATTTGAGCTCACCCTTTTATGTTTTCTTTTCCCCAGGTCAGGAAGATGGATATTAAGTAGAATATGCTAAAAGGGACCCTAGATATGATGAAATAAATGGGAGACACTGTAGAAGATTTATGAACCAGTTGTTTATGTTTCCCAGTTTCTAAAGACACTATACCTATACGGTCCTTTGTGGTTTTGTCATATGTTGTAATAAGTGTGCTTCAATTTTGAAGTAGTAACAATGTATGTAAAGTATGGGTCGTTATAGTTGGTATCAGAGGAAAGGTTTAGTCAACCTTTGGAAACTAGGATGCGAAAACGTTAGTGAGATCCCTAGATATATTTCTAAGGTATGTCTAGGGATGTCTCTAAGGTTAAGTATACGTATAGGTTATAGTCCTAGAATTGCTCTAACGATCTTAGAATTTAACCTAAGATGTTAGATATTGAGGGTACTACCCCTTTATTATGTTGTTTTCCCTAGCATGATTTTTGCCTCTCACACTATTCTTTTGGGGTTTTAGACGATGGCTGGAACCCGAAGGAACCGTGTTGATCAATGCAATGGACAATGCAATGATTGTCCCCCTGAGCAACCAAACGATATGGGAGCTGTAATGCAAAATCATGTAGCCATGCTCACACAACTTTCTCAAGCTATGAATCATGCAGGACTTCCAAACGAGTAAAGGAAGGAGCAACATTCTGTTGAATCCTTCATGAGGCAGCGTCTGCCTTCTTTCAGTGGGTCTACTGATCCATTAGTTGCTGAACAATGGATTAGTACTACTGAAAAGATATTTTCAGTTCTTCAATGTTCTGAACATGATAAAGTCATCTTAGCAGTATATCGTTTGGAAGGTGAAGCTGATCAATGGTGGAATCTTATCAAGAATACGAGGCAAAGAGATGAAATTGATTCCATGGAATGGGACGAGTTCAAGAACTTGTTTTTCAGTAAGTACTTCCCTCGTATTCTCCGAACAAAGATGGAGAAAGAGTTCCTTGAACTGAAGCAAAGGGATGATGAATCTGTTAGTACCTATGAAGCAAATTTTACAAGACTTGCAAGGTACGCTTCTGGTATTATTATCCAACCTGAGAGTAAGATCGATCGATTCTTTAGTGGCTTAAAACCATGTCTTCGAAGGGCGTTAGCCATAAGGGACTTCAATAGCTATGAGGAAATCGTTCGATGTGCTCTCAAATTCGAGATGGAGATTGGAGTAACCCATCAGTCGCATGGGTTTGATAAGAAGAGGAAGATGGAATTCAAAGGAAACTCTAAAGAGCACACTGAAAAGAAGATGAACTTTCCCTTATGCTCAAAGTGTGGAATGAAACATGGAGGGAGTTGTCTTAAAGGGACAAGTAAATGTTTTAAATGAGGAAAGAAAGGTCATCAGGCATTTGAATGCCGTGATAATCGGAAGAAGATGTCTAATGATGCAAACAAAGGAAGGGATACACAGAATGAACCTACTACACTTCAATGTTTCAAGTGCAAGGAGATGGGGCATTATGCCAATCAATGCCCAAATCCAAGGGTTGATGATGATGGTTGACGTCAACAAACTCTTAAGGCTAAAGACAAAGGAAAGTCACATTCAATTTCTATCAGCGATGTGGAGTACGATAACGATGTGGTGAAAGGTACACTTACCATCCACTCTAAAGTAGCAAATGTTTTATTTGATTCTGGATCCACCCACTCTTTTATTTCTGAAGACTTTTCTAAGGGTATCACCGTATTACCTCAACAATTAGATGTTGAGTTAGCTGTGACAACACCTAATGGCACATCAATCGCATCAAAAGTTTATAATTCTTCTCCGATCGAAGTTTGTGGGAAAGTGCTTCCTGCAAATCTTGTGATCCTTCCTTTAGTGGAATTTGATGTGATTCTTGCCATGGATTGGCTTTCTCTACATGGAGCTCATATCGATTGCCAAAGAAGGGAAGTCACATTTCATATTCCAGATCAATCTACGATCGTCTATCAATGCAAGGATGAACATAACCTTCCAGTGGAAATTTCTTCCATCTTATGGGTATTGATTCCACTAAATGAAGGTTATTTATCTCAAATGGTTGGTGAGAAACTCACGATTAAGAATATACCCATTGTACGAGAGTTTGATGATGTCTTTCCGGAGGAATTGCCGGGTCTTCCACCAAATCGTGAAGTTGAGTTTTCAATAGAACTCGTACCAGGTGCTTTGCCTATTTCAAAGACACCTTATAGAATGGACCCAATTGAGTTGCAGGAATTGAAGAAGCAACTCCAAGAGAATCATGATAAGGGATTCATACGCCCTAGTGCGTCACCTTGGGGAGAACCTGTTCTATTTGTTAAGAAGAAAGATGGATCAATGAGACTCTGCATTGATTATCGAGAACTTAACAAGATCACTATCAAGAACAAATATCCTCTCCCACGCATTGATGACTTATTTGACCAACTACGCGGAGCTCAATACTTTTCCAAGATTGATCTTCGTTCAGGGTATCATCAATTAAGGGTCAAAAGGGAGGATATACCAAAGACGGCTTTCCGTACAAGGTATGGACACTATGAATTTATAGTGATGCCATTTGGTCTTACTAATGCCCCTGCTATCTTCATGGATCTAATGAATAGAGTCTTTAGAGACTATCTTGATCAATTTGTGGTAGTCTTTATAGACGATATTCTTGTCTATTCAAAGAGCAAGGAAGAACATGAAGATCACTTGAGAATTATATTGAAGACCCTGAGAAAGGAGAAGCTTTATGCCAAATTTACCAAGTGTGAATTTTGGCTTCAAAAAGTTGCATTTTTGGGTCACATAATCTCAAAAGAGGGGATATCATTGGATCCAGCAAAAACCGAGGTTATCGAAAGATGGTCGAGACCAACAAAAGTAACTGAGATCCGAAGTTTTCTTGGTTTGGCTGGATATTATCGACGTTTTGTAAAAGATTTTTCACGATTATCTAATCCAATCACCAAGTTGACTCGGAAAGGAGTTAAGTTTGTCTGGACAGAGGAATGTGAAGAGAATTTCAAGGAGTTGAAAAGAAGGTTATCCAGTGCACCTGTGCTCACACTGCCTTGTAGTGGAGAAAGGTTTGTGATCTACAGTGATGCATCCAAGAAGGGATTGGGGTGTGTTCTTATGCAAAATGATATGGTGATAGCTTATGCCTCACGACAGTTGAAAATCCATGAGCAAAATTACCCAACACATGATTTGGAGTTGGCTGCGGTAATCTTTGCATTAAAGATTTGGAGGCATTACCTTTATGGTGAAAGGTGTGATATTTATACTGATCATAAAAGTTTAAAGTATATTTTCACACAAAAGGAGTTGAATATGCGTCAAAGAAGATGGTTGGAGCTGATTAAGGATTATGACTACTCAATCAATTACCACCCTGGGAAAGCAAACAAGGTGGCAGATGCATTAAGTCGACAAGACCATGCTAGTTTATCCATGATGAGGATCACAAAAGATCCAATATTTATGGATTTACAAAGGATGGATCTTGGAATTATAATGGAAGGGGAAAAATCTTATATTTCTCAAATGAATGTTCAACCATCTATACATGTGAAGATTAAAGAGGCACAGAAAGAAGATGTCGAGTTACAAAAGAAGGTGAGAAATGTTCCTGAATTCAACCTTGATTGTGATGGGATAATAAAGTTCAGGAATCGGGTTTGTGTTCCTTCCATCCCCGAATTAAAGAAGGAGCTGCTGGATGAGGCTCATAGTTCTTCATTCTCTATTCATCCTGGAAGCACGAAGATGTATGGGGACCTGAAAGAGTACTTCTGGTGGGATGGCATGAAAAGAGATGTTGCTGAATATGTCTCTCGATGCTTGGTTTGTCAACAAGTTAAAGCTGAGAGACAGAAGTCTAAGGGGATGTTACAACCATTACCCATACCCGAATGGAAATGGGAAAACATCACTATGGACTTTGTCACAGGACTTCCTAAAACATCCAAAGGAAATAATGCTATCTGGGTCATAGTTGATCGTCTTACAAAGTCTGCACACTTCATTCCTATTAGAGAGGATTTCTCTCTAGATCAGCTTGCCAGGATATATGTAAAGGAAGTGGTAAGATTGCATGGAGTACCACTTTCTATTATATCTGATCGGGATCCGAGATTTACCTCGATGTTCTAGCGAAGTCTTCAGCATACTCTGGATACAGAGTTGAGTTTCAGCACTGCTTATCATCCCCAGACAGACGGTCAGTCTGAGAGAACAATTCAAACCCTAGAAGATATGTTGAGAGCTTGCTCTATGGATTTCAAAGGAGGTTGGGATCAACACCTACCTTTGGTGGAATTTTCTTATAATAATAGCTTTCACTCCAGTATTCAGATGGCTCCTTATGAAGCTCTCTATGGAAAGAAATGCAGGACTCCAACTTGCTGGGATGAAGTTGGGGAAAGAAAGCTATTAGGACCTAATCTCGTTGATGAAATGGCAGAAAAGGTCAGATCTATTCAACAA